>CAMGYJ010000007.1:47038021-47638021 GCA_946122785.1 Linum tenue | reverse complement strand
CGTAACCAATCTGCAAACAAATTTATTTATAACTTAAATTCACTGTTACGTACTCTCCATTTACCATTTTCGCTAACAAAAATGGAGGATTTGATGCTTTTTTTTCTCCAGTGCTTCAGTTGCCACCCATGCTTACGTACAACTTTATCACCAATAATATACAATTCATTTGAGAAGTGGGAAAAAAAAAGAGTATAATCTAATGGTCCGTACTATAAGCCATAGTAAACAAATTAGGTAACTTTTGGACAACCACACATTTTCTAGGCCTTGGCATTCGGAAGTGCTCTAGTGTGCATTTAACAGACCTTTTCAACTAAATTTTCAACATAACTAGCAAAATTAGATTCATTTGTGCTATACAAGATGTCATCATTTGATACAACTCTTACCATAATCGATATAATTATGTAGATAAATCATAATTAATACAATTTTCATATGAATAATAAATGAGGGTATGTTTGATAATATTTCACTATCAGAAGAGCAAAATTACCATGAAAATTTATAGGGGGACTTGTTTATGAACTTTGTCAAATCTACCTATGATCCAACTTTTGGCAATCAAATGTTTAAACCAATTATTCTAAGCTAAACTTCATCGGAGGAAGAAAAAAAAGTTATTCAAGATAAAACTCATAAAGAGATCAACTCACAGGGACAGATATAGCCGGAAGACCAATGAGATTTGGTGCGATGATAAAGCGCATAAGAAAACCTGCCACAATGAGCAAGCAATGTAAACATCTAAGTACCACAAGTCTCAGCTAAACAATTTTCGGTACCAGACGTTCTCGTGATTGGATTCATTCATATGAGTAAATTTTATAAGAATGTTAGAATTTCTCCCCAAAAATGCTTTGAAGTTTTCAATTTTAATACAATCAAGTTGGTATCACTAGCCAACTTGGTCTACAAGAAACAAGTTCATTAAATATTTGAATTGGCAATTAGGTAAAATATTTGAGGATTTATTTGGAATCAAGTTGTCAACCCGCGGGTTGATCCACGGGTCGACCCAATTTAACCCTGACCCGGTGAGAAAAACGGGCCGCACTCATCCGCCGGGTCGATCGCTATTAGGTACCTGGGTTGGATGTCAAATTGTGTCATTTTTTTCTTTAGTTTGCGAAATGCTCCTATTTTCCAATTTTTCTTTTCGCCTAACTCAATCTTTGGAATACTAAGTTGAACATTTGAATATTTATGTTATATAAGTGTGTGTGAATTTTCACTATATGTTGGATCTAAGTACAATATGTTATTTTGGTGTAATATTATATGTTATAACTTATATGTTAGATAAGATTTGATATAATTTATGAGGATAAGTGCAATATAATGACTCTTTCTATATTTCCGGGCCAAACCGGACTAAAACGGTTGACCCATTAACCCTTGATCCACTAGCTCGACCGGATCCGGGTCAACCCGCGGGTTGACAACCTTGTTTGGAATAAAACATATCGCGGTCGACATCAACACCAAGACAAGCTCGAAAGCTTCCGAGTTGCAACAAACGATGAGATTAAACAACAAGGGAGCTTGATCCATACTCGTTACTTAGTCAACAAGAAGTTATTCTCAACGGTCATTGATGGTAAAAAAAAGGACATTGATGGAGGAAGTTGTACAAACATGGTAAACTCAACTATAGAGATGCAGGAGGAGTGGAGGACATCAACAAATAGAAGGATGACTTGAAGGCATCCTTCGAACAAGAGAAGCAGCAAAAAGGAGGCATTTAAGTAGGAAAAGGCTGACATGCAGACGTCATTTAACAAAGAGAAAGCCAACATTTGAAGGCGTCAGGATGAGAAAACGAAGAAATTTAGGAGCAACATTGCATTAAGGAGGAATGATGAGAACATCTACACCAAAGCTACTCAGCCAATTTCAACTCCAACAGTAGTGCGACACGAAGAGCTCTATGCTTGGGTTCGAGCTCTAGAAACACGGTTAACCAAAAATACTTTCCCTATGTGATTCTATACAAGCAAGGTAAGGAGAATGTGGTCGATGAAGCCATTTCTCGAATGTATGCTTTAATCTCATCTCTTGATGATAGAATCACTGGCTCGAACATATAAAAGAGTTATAAGTTGATGATTAACTATGGAAATATTTGTAGGGCTTGTGAGAAACATGGTGAAGGAAAATATTATCAAGCCGATGGATATTTGTTTCATGCTAACCAAATATATATGTATGTCCCATGCTTCTATTATAGAGTTATCGGTTAGAGAATGATGGAGGTCTTATGGCTCATTTCCGGGGATCCAAGACTTTGAATTGCCTATAGGCTACAAGCATATGCAAAGGCAAACAAGTGGTTTGGGCAATGTCACATGACATTGGTAAGTTTTGGTATAAAAAAATACATCCCTATGTAGTTATGTATGCTTATGTAAGAGTTCGATTCACCACTTTGAGCTGGTATAAGAGTATTTTGTCACTAGACTAAAGTATCTACTCGATTTTTATTATATTACAAAATATTAAAAACTAGATAATTTATATTTTGAAAAGATGATACACCTAGTTTCAAATGACTTCGCCATTGCGTAGAAGAACATTTTTATTGGCCCATATGAGAAGTGATGTGGAGTGAGTGTGTGCACAACGAATTAAATGCCGCCAAACCAAATCAAAAGTTCAACCAACCAGGTTATATACTCTTCTCTCTATTCCTATTGACCCTTGGATTGATATCTCTATGGATTTTGTACTTGGATTTCCTAGGAGTAAACAGGGAAGATATAATGTCTTTGTCGTGGTTGATCGTATTACGAAAATGGCACATTTTATTCCACGTTACAAAACTGATGATGCTTCCAGTGTAGCTTACTTAATTCTTTAAAGAAATAGTTAAGCAGCGTTGAAAGTTTGGTACTATTCTATCTAATCGTGATGACAAGTTTTTTAGTTATTTATGAAAAATTTTGTGGAATAAGTTAGGAACTAAGTTGCTGTGTTCTATAACATGTCACCCTCAAACAGAAATAGTCAATACTTGCCTCAAACCCTTAGGGCTGCAATTCAAAGTAATATCAGAACTTGGGAGGAATGTTTGCCTCGTGTTGAATTCGTATATAAAAAGGTTATTCATCCTACTACTAAGCTTTCACCTTTTGAATATGTGTATGGTTTTAATGCATAAGGTTATTCATCCTACTACTAAGTTTTCACCTTATGCATTGTCGCCTGTGGATTTAACTCTATTACCTTCTGATTAGCATGTTAACTTGGTGCGAATAAAGAAGAATTTGTCAAGAATTTAAATGAGAATACAGAATTGAACAACGAGAGGCGCACTTGGCAGATTTTGGAAAATGTGAACAGACATAGGCGACCTCATAGATTTGAACCTGAGGTTCAGTTTGGGTACATATGAGGAAGGAACGTTTTCCGCTATAGAGATGTTCTAAGCTGCTGCTGCATGGATAGCTAGGGAGTACTGCTAACATCACCTAAGCTTATCCTAGATAGCTAAATTAAACATTCTACATTTTAAAAATTTAATTAGAAAAAGAAAACATGAAAATGAGAAATCAGATGAGGGACAAATAATAGACGAGAATTAAACCTGTAGTCTTCATGTCGCTCTCTCCGCACTTGAGAGCACTGCGAGGAATCATAGGTGCTGTTGCTCTGTTTCACACAAAAGGAGGTCAGGTGAGAAGAAGAAGAAGATCAAGCCTGCCCTCAAACCAAGAGATGCTTGGAGATTATTCTATAATAAGTTAACAGGACAGGGATATAATCAAGGTAAGCAGAGGCTGGCGTGAGCAGTAATAGTCAAAATGTCGATAGCAAAGCAATCCATTGTTTCCTTCTCGTTAACAACTTACCCAGTTGTAGGAGTAACAATGACATCAACATTCTTGAAAATTTCCAAGTGATGGTACATTATTCTTCTCCTGCAAAAATAAAATCCACCCGCTTAAAATCACTTCATTTTCTCTTAGCACTTTTCCATTTACCACCATCATGTTAAGCTCCGCACCGGCAATGGCTTCTGAGTGAAACATCTCTTTAAGTTCAAAGTTTGAAGCACCAAAAACCTTATAGACTCACCTAATGCGTTGAGCACTAACATATTCAGATCCAGTGAATGATCGGAACAATGCATCACTAGTGCGACTCTCGCATGTCAACTTGGCACCTTTCCTGCATACAAGGTTGATTATACCATAGTAATAAAATAAATAAACAACCAAATTATTGAACGGTCAATAAATCAAGAAGCCTGAACGTTACCCATTACTGATGTGAGGACTTAATATCGAATGCATATCAGCTCCAATGGTAGCAAGGTGGGCAGTCCGCATTTCCAGCAGCTCTGGTATCAAAATCTCCACCATCTGCCAACACACCATAGTTGAACTAACTCAATCCCGTTAGTGCCCGTGTTAATGGGTAACTTTAATTACATCGAAAGCACAGTACTTACTTCACAGCCATGGGTCTTACACAGAAGGGAAAGAGCATCCCCGCACTTGTCCAAGACCTCCGTTTGTTTAACATCATTAAACCACTGTTGTGGGGAATAGTCAACATTCACTCTTAGACTCGGAGATTACATATGAATGAACCAAGAAGAAAAAACTATATGCCACTCAAATGTATTCATCTGTTTCATTTTTGCTAAAAAAAATTATTATTGAATTAGTGGTCACTGACTTTACATTTACGTCTCACTATTAGTCACCCTCTATTTAATTCTGTCAAAATATTCTTCGTGTAAATCAACAATTCTACCTTCACCCTATGTGGCAATCAAAAAATTAAAAATTTTCATGGCCTCTTTCTCCAACCCCCTAGAGTCTCAACTTGCAGCAGCCACCCCGATTAGCCAGCAGCAAGTTAGGAAGAAGAAGAAGAAGAAGAAGTGATAAATGTAAAAATTGTGCTTTTCCCCCCTTAATTGACACCTTATTAGCCTAAGGGTCAAAATTAATTGCTGAAGCCATTTTTGAATGCTGACTAGTAATGAAATGCAAATGTAAAGCCAGTAGCCATTAATGCAATAAAAAAGAAAAATTAGCGATATCATAGAATAGAAATGAACCGTCTTTTCTCTATACTTTTCCCGGTTCCGTTCTTACCGCGTTAACGTGAAAGAAATTAATAAATTGCGGAAAGGAGGTAGATAAGTTTATTAGTTTGTTTCCACTCACCGGTGTGTATCTTCCAAGCCGAACTGATCCGACCACATCCGTACTCTTCTTTGCTGATAACTTCGGGAAACAAGGTGGAGACTACAGAGAGGGGCATTGTTAAAAACATTGTGAGAATCCAAGAATTTTGTAATGCAAATGATAGTTGCAAATGCAGATTTAAAACATTACCGGGTGCAGGCCAAATCTATCCACCGGTGAAGAACCAAGAATTGCTGCATACCTAATAAGTTGGAAAAAATGGAAATTTTGTTGTGATCGTTATAGTCTAGTTTTATTAATCTGGGAAGAAAACTAACATCATAAGAAGTACTCACACGAGCATGAGATCCTCCAAGGAAGATGCAATTGGTCCAATGATCTCCACAGTACCAGCTTCACACAGAGAACTAGGCAAGCAGAAAAAATTACCAGCTTTATGAATGAAGAAAGTTAACACCTAATTATTAGCAAAATGAGACATTAACAGCTTCGAAATGCTCACCCCTTCATATCCGTGCGTCCGTAAGTTGTTTTCATGCCAACTACACCACAAAGGGAAGAAGGAATGCGGATTGAACCTGCCCTTTTCCAATGCCATTGAAGGAAAGGAACTATAAAGGTTAGCAAGTGTTCACAAGAAAACAAATCAGTAAGCTGAGCAGAACATGATTCGAACACAACCTCCACCATCAGTCCCCAAGGCAGCAGAGCACAGTCCGGAAGCTACAATTGCTGCTGGCCCTGACGACGATCCACCAGTGTATCTTTCTGGATCATGAGGGTTCCTTGTCGTTCTGCGTCCGACAATGAAAAGAGTTAAAAGGGGTTGTTTCTTTTCCTACATCACGATTTACATCCAAGTAATGAACTAACCCATAATTTGGATTGTTTCCTGTAGTTCCCATGCCCAGCTCATGCATATTTGCCTTCCCTAGAAATATAACACCGCAGCTGCGCAGCCTAGAAACTGAAACTGCATCACTTTTTACGGGGCGAACATCATGCATCCACGTTGTTGCACCTTCGTGTTGCAAAGGAAAACAAAAATAATACCTTAGAATTTGTTAGCCAGGACAAAGACTAGTGAGCAGAAGGAACAAAAAGGCCAAATGGGGTACCCTTAGTTTGGTAAGGAAGGCAATCTATATCATCTTTGATTGCAATAAAAATTCCATCCAAGACCGATATTTCTTTTCCTGTAAAATCCCAACATTCCCAACACGAGTCAGATTATGATAACTGCAGCCAGAACCTGGAATCCAACAGTTCATTGGATCAATAGAGCAGTTTACCTTCACTGAATCTTTGAGTGGATGCTGCAGCTTGCTTCCTTATATCATCAACATCAAAAGAAACCAACAGGGGACATGGTGGAGTCTTCCCCTCGAAATCCTTTAAAGCCAATACGATATTCTCTGCCACCTACAACAGGAGGATCTGATAGTGCCCATTTAATTGAATTATCAGCAAAGGACACTGTAGCAGTTATAATTTATTACCATTAAGGGTGTCACAAGCTTTGAACGATAAGCATGTGCATAGTCGCGAATCGTCCAGTATCTGAAACAGGTGCCTGGGTTCTCATCCAAGGAGTGAGCAGGATTGTAATCAGGAAGACACTTCAATGCTGATGCTACCCTTTCTTCTGGCGTTTCCAATTCATCCACTATGTATACACCACGTTCTGGTTCTGCATTGAATCTCATCCACGTTTCAGCCATAAGCTGCGGCTTTATTTTCCTGTCTTCCTCTTGCTACTTGCAATTAAAAATAGTATGCAATGCACCCCGGAGGAACATACCTTGAAGAGGAAACTCCGGTTTAAACATGGGCAATTCAGGTATCTCAGTGTTCTGCAATAACTGGAGAATCAACCAGAAAACAATGCAAACCAGCTTAGTTCATCAATTATTTTCACAACCGCAAACCAGGAACGGATAAAAATAACAAAATTAACCGGCTGAATCCCGAAGGAGGGAAGGACAGACCTCAATCATCTTGTTCTGCTTCTTCACGTGAGAAACTATCAGAGAACCAAAGAATGGAGATTCAAGTATCCTTGTAAACAGCTTCAATCTTATCCCAGACAAACTTGGAGCTGCATTTCTCAAAGAAAAAAAGGGTGGACCAATGTGAGTTATCTCATGAATTCAATTTTCATTGAGTAAGAAGGACAAGGTACTGCAAACACTAACCTTGTACTACTTCTTGCTCGTACTTGACAGCAGACAAGTCAATTTCATCCACGGGGACCATCACACGGTGCTTGCCCATTTCTATCTACTTCCCAGTCAATCAAGCAGAACTCCAGAAAACAAAGACCTTGTAGAGAAAGAAGCCCGTTCGAGGAAATGCCTCACAGAAAACTACCCAAATTCAACGTTGAAAGTAAAACTGTGACGCTGTCAATTAATCACACCATCTCCAACTATAAAGAAAAGCTCTTCTCGATGGGAACAAGAGGACTGGGCTTTGGACAGAGAAGGGAAAAAGAATGACAGTCCCAAAGATGAAGATGGAAATGGCGGTGAGACTCTGGAGCTTAGAGAGACAAAGGAGATGGAGGAGGAAACAAGAGTATTAATCTCTTGACAGTGAAAGGATGGCAGAAGCAACCAAGCAGATCAGGAAATTCGTATGGATTTCCATCCAGGAAGTCGACATAAGGACTGCGACGGAAAGTGAGACACAAACAGAGACGTTGACAACAATGGAGCGCGAAGCAGTCAAGCAGAGGAACGGGGCCAACTCAAGGTGACAAAATCATAAGACCCACTGGGAATTGGGAAAAGCAAAAATAACCAAATGATCCGTCTTTTTGTCTTCTCCACTGAACTGCTCCAAACCCATCACCTGCAGTAATGGCGAGAAGCAGCTCCAAAAGCAGTACAGTTGGTTGATTAAATTCACTATTAGGGTGGACTTTGTTTTATTCCACTCGACTTCTTCGTCGTCCATGGCCTCTATGACGACTCAAACCCCCCAGTTTCATCTCGGCAACCTTACCAGGAAATTCATCCCGCCGTTGACTCGTCCTGGCAATCTTACCAGGAACTGGTCGACGTTTCCCACTGACATCTTCTCTTCTTGCAGCTTCTAGACCAGCTGGATTTCGGAGGGGGTGCATGAACAGTACTCTGCACCACCAAGCAAGAGATAGAAACCCTAATTGATTTTCAATTCCTCCATACATGGCGTCGGATCGAACTGCGACTAACAACTAGAGAACAATTATCGTAACGCCGCTACCTTGTTCAGGATCCGAGCCTTGAACTCGACTGGGGCTTCTGTCGACAACGTTTTCGAATTACCAAAACTATCCGTCGATTTACGCTATTGCGATCGTCAATAGAGAAATTAGGGATGGATTATAATCTGGATTGCTAAATGTCGCCCTTAAAATTGCTAAATGTCTCCCTAACTTAGATGTCAAATTACCTGTATACCCTTAATGAAAAAATCAAAATTGAAAGAAACAAACAAGCCCTAAACCTATTCTCCTGCGTTCCCTTCCCTCTGCACCTCGCTCCATCGCGCCGAACTCCCGCGATCCCACCCGCGCAGCAGCCTTCGCCGGAGAAGAAGGCTTCGTCGGAGAAGAAGAAGGTAAAAAAAAAAAAAAAAAAAAAAACCGTGCCGACCGCGGTCAACGCGCGGTTGAACCAACGGCTGACCGCGGTCAACCTGCGGTTGGACCATGGCTGGACCGCAAATCACCTGCGGTTGGACCATGGCTGGACCGCAGGTGATTTGCGGTCCAGCCATGGTCCAACCGCAGGTCATTTGCGGTCCAGCCATGGTCCATCCGCAGGTGATTTGCGGTCCAGCCATGGTCCAACCGCAGGTCATTTGCGGTCCAGCCATGGTCCAACCGCAGGTGATTTGCGGTCCATCCATGGTCCAACCGCAGTTCATTTGCGGTCCAGCCATGGTCCAACCGCAGGTGATTTGCGGTTCCTTTTTTTTTCGTTTTTCAGTTAATGTATTTACCTCGTCGGAGTCGCTACTCCGACGATATCGGCTTCAAAATGACGATGATGGATTTTTCTCTCCTTAGATAGTGTTTTTTTAGTTCAAGTGGTGTTTGTTTGATAAAGGGAAGGTAAAGAAGCTAAGGGGGTAAAAGTGTAACTTTGATTCTTTTTAGGGCGACCTTTAGCAATTTTAAGGGCGACCTTTAGCAACTCCCATAGGTTCAACCCGTTTGGACAGTATTAGTTCGTGTTGCAGGAATCGCATCCCATCGCTGCTGCCGGCGATTCTGACGATGTACTTTGTCATTCCCGCCTGGGATGAGTCGAAGATGGGAGTGGTTAGTAGTCGGTACACTTTGGTTGATGTTGTGGTTGAAATACGGGTAAACACTATTTTTTAACCAAATCTTTTCCCCATTTCGTAATATTAGCCAAAACTATCGTAATACGAATTATTAGACAAACGTTAATTATTCGTTACCATCTTCGTTAGAATTATTGACTAGGTACGATAATGTTGAGTTGGCATCCAGGTGGCGATCACTTTCGGTTCTAATTTTAAACCTAAAAAATAATGATTTAAAAGAAGAAAAGGAAAAATAAACCCCCTGGTCTCGACTTATCACCTCCCTCCTCCGGTCTCTTCCCTATTCCCTCATCTCCGCCTGATGATCTCCCTCCGTTTCCAGCAGGCGAGGCAGCAAAATCTGTCGTCGCCTGTTAAACCACCACGGTCATTGCGCCTCACTGATTACAGAATTTTGAGTTTTGACGTCGCCATCCATCTCTGTGTTCCGAACCACCGCGATCAACGCCTGACTGAGAAGCTAGCTAAATACGAAGAGAGAGGGACAGTTCAATCGGAGTCCAATCTTTGGCCGATCTTCAAGCAAGGTAAGGTCGATCCAGTTTTCCGATTCGAACCCTATCGCTTTCGAAATTTTTGGTTTGAGTATAAAATCCTTTCTTCAAAATTGAACCCTTTATGTAATTTTATGGTTTCTCAATATGCGAAAACTGGAGAATATACAGGGATTGAGAATCGAAAAACGAACCCAAATTATGCCTCGGTTTGCTTCCTGTGTTCTTGGGTGCTTCTAATGCATCTTGGTTTCTCGATGCTGCCATTTTATTGTCTTCTGGTTTCGTATGCAGATGCTGAAGGGAAGAGACGACTGCGACGAGACGGCGACGGCGAGGCTCAACGATGGCGGCAGCGAGGCTCAACGACGGCGGTGGCGATGCTCAACTGCAGCGACGGAGAAGAGGAGGAATTAAAAATTAAAAGCAAAAAATAATAAAAAGATCAAATTTTAATGTTATCATACATGAAAGCTAACGTGTTTGCTGAGCTGGACCACCGTTGACAAAGAATTAGCGGTAACGAAATTAATGCTAATATTTCGCAACATTAATTAACGTTTGGCTAATAATTAGTATTACGATAGTTTTGGCTAATATTACGAAATGAGGAAAATGTTTGGCTAAAAAATAGTATTTACCCTATAAAAAAACGAACATGTGTAGTTGGTAGTTTTTATAAATTGTGGAAGCTAATAATGTTGTCTTAAGTTACTTGTTTTTTGACATAAACCTTGTAGAACTTTTATGGTAATGTCTATTTACTATTCATTTTTTTTATTTTATCCAAACCTATAGAAATTATATTTATTATCCAAACTTATTGTAACGGATCAAAGTCTAGGCATTCCTTTTGGTATCGTTACTTATTTCGTAACAGAGCTCCATGTAAACATCCACGTCAGCGTACACGTCAAAAATTAATATTTAAATGTATTTATTATTATAATTTTAAAGGTAATGTATATTTATTATTCAAATATTTTTCAGATTCTTTTATTTTATCCAAACCTATTGGAATACTATTTATTAAGCAAACGTATTGTAACTGACCAACTTAACATCCATCCCATCATCCACCTTAGAAATTCATCAAATTTCATTGTATTTTTAATTTATTTTTAATTTGGCTCTCTGCCTTTCCCCTTCCTCCATCAACTCATCTACCAAAGGATCTTTTAGATCCGAAAACCCAGAAACCAAAAGGATTTGTTAGATATTTGTGAAGGAACACAAAGAAGCAGGGGATGGAGGCAGAGTGGCGGGAATCGAAGGCGGTGACGAGTCAGGTAGGTTGGGGATAAGAAAGTGAGTGCGATTCGAGAATCGGGAGTCATAGGCAGCAAGGTTTGCAGGTTGTACCGGGCACAAGGACAGAGTGGGATGAATGTTGTTGGCCTTGCGTCGGAAGGAAGTTGAAGAGATGAGTGGAGCTAGGGAGAAGCAGATATGACTTCTTACTCGTCGCCGCTGCCGCCGCGTCGAACATTGTCCTTTTTTTCTACCAGCGACGGTGCAGTGGAAGGGTGATATGGAGTGGATGAAGGGTTTGATCGATGGAGGGGATGGTGGTCTTATGAGCTCGTTGGGTTCGTCGATCTGTCAGGGTGTACGAAGAAGAGGAGGAATGGAAGGTTGTGGAATATGTAGGAGAAGGTGGCCCTATTTTTTTCCCCTGCTTTTTCTGTTCGTGATGGGATTTTCTTCTTCCACCTCAAGTTGATCTTTTAGATCTTCTTTGGGACGTTTTGGTGTTTCCCCTTCACTTTCTCTTTGCGGTTTCATGTTCCTCCCTTTGTGGGTTCTTTTCCTGCTCCCTTTTGTGGGTTCGACTTCTCTTCCTCTGCTCTGATTTATCAGTTCTGGAGATGCTCTGCTTCTAAGAGACAAAAGAAGGATGGATCTGTTCTCTTTTCTAGCTTGTCTTCTCCCCTTTCTATCCCTCGTCTACCTCCTATATGTTTCACCTAGTATATCTCGGTGTCTCAGAGATGCTATAGTCGTCGGCTTGGGCTCGGTTGGAAGAGCTTGAAGATAGAGATTTCTCCCCTAGTTTTCGGTTGATATTTCCTCGATCGTTTTCGTGTAGGCGTCAAGGTGTTGATGCGTTGGATCCAGCGAGGAATGGTGTGAAGCGGGTGTTCGTTCTTTGACCGTTCCTCCTTCTAGGTTGGTTTGCTCCACCTTTTCCGTCCTAGCGCTAGTGTTGTTTCATCGTCCATGGTTGGGTTTGCTGGGATTTGGATTGTGTGTGTGGCAGCCGGTGACGGTGGGAGGTTCTAGGGGTTGTTGCTTGTGGCTAGGGTTTTGAGAATTTTGTCCAATTTGTGTTTAGGCCTTTTGTCCTAGGCTGGTCTTTGTGTGGGCCTGTTGGGTTTTTTTCCCTTACCCATTTGGAAGCTTGTATCTTTCCGTTGGGCTTTGTTCCGTTTGTCTACTTAATGGATCCTTTTCAAAAAAAAAAAAAAGTTAACATTTGATTAATAAATAGTATTCCAATAGGTTTGGATAAAATAAAAGAATCTGGAAATTTTTTGGGCGATAAGACATTACCTTTTTTTTAATAAAAATCAAATGCCCTCTCAGACTGCCACGTTGGCTTCCAACTCGGACTGATGCTGCTGAGTCAACAAACTTAACAGAGCATTCTGTGGGGTAACAGTTGGATAATAAATAGAATTTCGATAGGTTTGCATAAAATAAAAGAATCTTGAAAATGTTTGGATAATAAATAGACATTATCCCATTTTTATTAATAAAAAATAGTCATCCATCTTAACCTCATCAAACATAGGTTATTCCTTTGCCTATCTTGCCGATTCCGGATAGACTGATTTGGATGGGTGATCCATCCGGGGAATACACGGTGAAGTCGGATTATCATATGGCTGTGGATCAGAGGAGGAAACGAGAGTTAGTGGTGCAGCCTTACGCATTTCCGTGGGATAGGGGGTTATGGATCAGCATCTAGGAAGCCCCAATCCCTCCCAAGTTGCGGTATTTTTTATGGCAGCTCGTGCGTCGTGTCTTACCGACGGGTGAGGCATTGCTAATCAGGGGGGGTAGGGGTTTGCTCAGTGTCCAGTGTGTGGGGAGGAAGAGGAAACTCTTGAGCACCTCTTTTTTAAAACCCTAGGTTGTTGAGGTGGTTCTTGATATATGATGGTGGTGGAACTTAATAACCATGGGGTACGACTGGTGAGCATGGAGATTTGGTTGTTAAAACCGGAATCCTTCATTCCTCAAGGTACTTTGTTAAAACTAGGGCTGGCTATTTGGTCCAGGCTTTTTGGGTTTACCCGAAACCGGACCGTACAACGCGGACTGAGACCGGACCAGAACTGGATAGCCAACAATCCAATCTCATCTTCGGGCTTAGATTTGAGTTAAAAAACTGTGTGGGACCGGATCGAAAACCGGATAAAGACCGGATAAGAAAGCCCAACACTCAAACTTAACCAACTCCTCACCTTTTGAGGTCTCAAGCCACTCAAATTTCAACAAGATCAATCTAAAATCGAGACCGAATTGGGACCGGACCGGGTCAAGACCGGACTGGATCAAGACCAGACTGCATCCAATCCAATCTTTGGTCCTTATATTCCCGAAAAGACCGGACCGGGATAGAATACGGGACAAGAATAGAGGGGAAGAAATCAAAAAGAAGAGTCAATCTTTGTTAACATATTAAAGAATCAATTTAGTAAAAGGATATCACGTGGTTAAGTATTGAATAAGTTTGAAACTTCTATTTGCTTCCATTTCAGTCCCTCGTGTTTGTGTTATTGACTTTGTTATATCATTGTCTTGCTAGGACTACAATGTATCAGGGTTCAGGAAAATGTAATTCCATGTAGGCGCTAAACAATGATCAAACGCCTCGCCTAGGCGCTAGGTAAACAATTATATGTTCATAACCCTAGATGCCATCTAGGGAAGCTAAGCACGATTAATCAACCTGAGATGTGATTAATATAAGTGACGCATGCTTAAGTGCACTAGTCGACCTAACGACTTCTTCAGTTCTTACACATCTTGACTTGACAATATGCCCTGCTCTTCACCATCATCGACTACGGAGCAACCACAACTGCACGACTTCTATAAACTTATCACTAGGAAATTATGACATATTTACCTTGTTGTTGAGAGCTAGCTAAGTTATTAATCATTTCAAGTGTAATTAAAGTAAAAAACATACTACAAATTTGTCATTTCTATCAACTAGCTTTTTGCCCGGCCTATGGCCGGGTTTACTACTATCTAGAATCCGTTGTGTCGTTTGTTTTCCTTCTTTTCTTAAGTCCGTGTGATTTGATGTATAGTTTATTGCAAGGATTGAAAATTGTACATTGAACCACGATTAAATTATAATTTCAGTATAACATACTCTATTGCTGATTTTTGGTACAAGTCGTTCGGTACATATATACAATAATTGGTTTATTGTCTATCAATACACGTTGTTTGTATCTCACTTCTGTTTTGCAATTATAATATCTAGTTCTCATTGTTTTTCAATTATCATACTCTGGTGGGAAAAAGTTTTGATGCACATAAACTTAAAATTAACAACGCTTCAAATATAATTAATCTTTGTCCATATATAGTCATTTGGGGCGAACAAATGCAGTTCCCAAACATAAGAGTCAAATGTGAAATCTGAAGTCATGCTAACATAGTAGTAGTGTTTTTGCGGTCTATTGTAACAATTTTCACAATTGAAGGAGGCCGCTATCGTTGATTTGGTTATTTGGAATTGGAGAGGGTCAAGGTACTTTTAAGATTTTTATTTGTTTATGTTGTTGCTTGAACTTGAAATAATGTGGTTGCAGTAGCTTCTCGTTGTTGTATGGAACAGGTAATAGTTGTAGCCGAAGAATAGTGCATTTAAGCTACGTATTGATATGTGAAAGGTAAATACAGAGCAACACTGAATCATAACAGTTGCCTTAGTGCGTAGAACCAACTATGAGAGCGCAATTAGATACGAAAAATTTGTAGCAAAATAAGTGTATTCTAGTTACTTCATAATGGAGGTGCTTGCAGTGTCATAGCATTTCACAATATATAAAAGACAACTCGATGGATAAAGATTACTATCATAATACATGTTCAAATACAAACCATAGCATTTCACATATACAAATACATGTTAAAACTAAATCATAATCTAGAGTTACTGTGAGGCGAGAAACCGCAACGAATAATTGGGGTTTGTCAGTGGGGTTACTCAGACATCATCAATCTCTTTCCTTTTATGTCCATTAGAGAGTGGAGACGAATATGCCTTGAAACCAACCGTCAAACCTGCAAACTAAAGCTGAACATTGTTCCTGTAATCAAATAAAAGGAAATACTTGTTTGGTTTGTCTTAGAGATGTATTGGCATAAGCAGTCCTTATTGATCAAATGATAAAAAAAATCCTATGAAGATCAAGCTTTGGTGGATTAACGATCATAAGCAGAAATAATTCTAGCATTTATTGCATGAGTTGTCAAACAATCGGGGAAAACCTCTATTCTAATTGATTAGTATACTTTTTATAGCTTTGTAAGCACTCTCACATAAAGTTAATAGAAAAGAAGTAAAAGGAAAAACTCAAATAAGGAACCAATAACCTTGTATGGAAAGTGCAGGAACGACAACAACAGGAGTGAGACTTTCAAAATAATTTGAGTCGGACAACTATTATGTAGAAAGAAAAACTATGATGCCGATGCTTTCCACATCGAAATGAATGGTTTGGGTTTCTTAAAATTATAGAATCGTGTTAAAGAAGTCCGGCAACGAAGCAAAAACCACAGAGTGAAAGACTGGGAAGTTTGAGACTACAATATTGGGACGGAGAAACCGAAAGAGAGATGTAATTGAAGTGGTGGGAAGAGAATCAAGGGTTGGAAACGGAAAATAAAATTACCTGGGAAGACGAAAGCAATCGGAAGGGGAAAATGTCGGAAATGGTCATCGCCTCATCCCGTCGAGGAATTTGGGGGCCAGGCGAATTGGGTGAGAAGTCAATTTGCGAAGAAGGTGGCCGTGATGGAATACGGGTAATCGTATCCGTGGCGGAATAAGGAAGTTGTCTTTGGAAAAAAAAAACGGCGGGGAAGGGGCGAAGAAGGGCGGCTGACGTGGACACATTAGGCTTTTCAGTTGGGATTATGTGGCAGGGGTTGTAAACTTAAAGTGCTTTCATATTTTGGGTAATGTCTATTTTTTATCTAAATCTTTTATAATGCATCAAAATATTAGCCATTTTTACATTATCGTGGCCGAGGTAAGGTGCTTGCTTATGAGTAAGCCGCTGCTTCAACGAAGGTTCGTTAATAATTATGTAACTCTTTTCTTAATTAAAATATTAAAATTTTGGAATCTTGACTTTCATGAGTATCTTCCAAGTCAGTATCATGTTGCCAAGTCAATATTACTAACAAAATTAATCACTGAAAGTTAACATTTGGTTAATTCTTAGTATTTCGATAGGTTTGGATAATATAAAAGAATCTAAAAAAGGTTTGGATAAAAAATAGACATTACCCTATTACTAGTGGCAGATCCAAGAATCTTAAATAGGTGTGTCGGTTTATAAAATAAAATATTAAATAAAATTGAATTTATAAAGTTTACAATATCGTCATTTTTTACAATAAACCACGGCGACTTTTCATATCTTCAAAGGTTTGTAAAATATATTTGGGTAATGACTATTTATTAGTCAAACCTATCAAAGTACTAAGAATTAGCCAAATGTTAACTTCAAATTAGCAATTTTGTTAGTAATATTGACTTGGCAACATGATACTGACTTGGAAGAGATACATGAAGGTCAACATTCCAAAATTTTAGTATTTCAATTAAGAAAAGAGTTACAAAATTATTAACGATACCGTAAAAATAGATAATATTTTGATGCATTACGAAATATTTGGCTAATTAATAGCATTTTAATAGGTTTGGATAATATAAAAGAATCTGAAAAAGTGTTTGGATAAAAAATAGACATTACCCAAATATATTCATTACCTATGTTTCAAGTCAAAGATTTTTTTTATACACAATTAAAAAACTGAATCGCTAAATGTCGCCATTAAAATTGCTAACGGTCGCCCTAACTCTAATGATAAATGACTTATATACCCCAATAAAATTCCAAAATTTAAACAAACCAAACAATCCCTAACCCCTCAAACTGAACCCCTCATCTGCCTTCTTCGCGAATCCCTCTCGACGCACCAGTCCGCCGGCGTCTTTCCCGTCGTCGTCGCCCGTTCTCTAACAAAATTTCCAAAAAAACGCTCAACCTAAGACAAGTTACGGTTGGCCCATGGTGGAACCGCAAGTGAGCTGCGGTTGCACCATGGACCAACCGCAGCTCATTTGCGGTTGCACCATGGACCAACCGCAGACCAACCGCAAGTGAGCTGCGGTTGGCCCATGGTGCAACCGCAAGTGAGTTGCGGTTGGCCCATGGTGCAACCGCAAATGAGCTACGGTTCCCTTTTTTTTTGTTTTTTTTTTAATTTTTGGAGTGAACTTTACCGATTCAGAGTCGCTAGTCATGAATGACGATGATATCGACGATTCCACTCAAGAATGACGATGATGGATTTTCTCTTTTGAATAATGTTTTATTTTCTTTACTAAGTGGTGTTTGTTTGCTAAAGGAAAAGTAAAGAAGCTACGATTCCCTTTTTTTTTGTTTTCATAAATTTGTAATTCAACCAATTCCGGAGACTATTCTTCATAGATGAAAACTCCTTTGGAAGCTTGCAGTTGCAATATGTAAAGTCAAAATTAACTTGAAACCCAAATAAACTAAAAGACAATATAAATTTATATATTTTATTAACTATATAACAACAAATTTCTTATAGCCTAATAAAGGTATGCCGCTTATAATTATCGAATGAGTGAAAGAGGTCTCGAATTTTAAATTTTTGTACCTTCAAAAAGAGGATCTCTCCTAAAATTTTCGGGCGAAGGTGTGTCAGACGACACACTCTGCTCTAACTCAACGAGGATATGGTGCACTACTTGGATTTTGAAGAATGGTTCTCCATTCTCATCCAACGGTCCGCAAAAGTGTTCTTTTAAATTAAAGGCTCAGATCTATTAGAGTAACAGATATTGGATTATGGGGCCCATGACTTGAAAAAGTAGTTGACATGTGGGCTATTTATTTTTAACAAAATATAACTTATACATACTATTTACAAGTGGTATATGTATATTCTTGTTGAACAAAATCATATTTGTATTGAACAAAATAAATATTTGTACGGAGCAAAAGTTATATTTGAACTGAACAAATATACACATTAGAAAACCATATTCGTATTAAACAAAAAATCATATTTGCATTGAATAGAAAACATATTCCATATGTGTGATTTCTATATTCGTAATTTTCACAACTCTTATTCAAAATAATATACCACGCATTAAAAATCATATTCTTTCTAAATACAAAACATATTGTTATTGATCACAAAACATATTTGTACAAAACAGAAATCATATTCACAATTTTCAAGAACTTGTATTTCCTATTCTCTCTCTTCTGTCAGCTCATTTTTATGGTCCGCTGGCCCAAAAAAATAGCTTTTTGTCAACTGCTTTTCAGTATGCTGACCTCACAATCCACTACCAGTTTCCCTAACAAATCTGAACCATTTATTAAATGGACCATTTTTGTGAACCGTTGGATTGGAGATGGAGAACCGTTCTCCAATATCTAAGTGGTGGACGATAACCGGATTCGCTCTAACTTGGGTTGGGTCCGCCTTAAGTAACCAGAGCGTGGAGCGGGAGCGACAGAGTCAGAGCGTTAATATTTTTTAGGAATTAAATATTGAGAGCGTGAATAGAGCGTCATTATTAAATTATTTTAATTAATAATTTATATTTCTTTATAAAATATTAAATACAATATGAACTATTATCACAATTAATTCCTGCAATTAGCATTTATGGAATTTTTAGATATTTATATTAATGTAATTTGTGAATATTTACATAAAAAATTTCTTGTTTCGGTTTGTGGAGAACAGTGAACAATCCTCCTCCTCCTATAATATATAGCTGTTCTCCGGCTGATTTTCTCCATTTTGAAATCCTTGGCTTCTCCTGCATTGTCGCTAGGGGCATTTTCGTAACTAAGATCATGGTGCCGAAACTCTTTTTTGTTTCGTGAGATACACAGAAGAGAAAGCGGTTTCCCTCTCGGTGTAACTCACTCTCTGCAAACTCCTTATTATCGCAACACCTAGAGGAGCAGCAGAACGGGCGACGGTTTTTCTCTCGATGGCCCTCACTCTCTGCATCTTCCCAAAAAGGGTGTCCTTAGTCCTTACTGCCTCTCAAGAAGCTCCTCTCCTCATCTCTACTTCCCAATTCCTTGTGCATGGTCAGCCCGATGGGAGCCGCCGCTCCGTCTGGCTCCCGTCTCTTAAACACCAAAGCCATCTAAGATTACGCCGAAGACGGCGATGAACCCCAGATGGACGTTGATCCTCGCTCTAGCCATCCGTTCCCACGTGGCCGCTAGCTAAGATTTCCTCTCAATTAAGGATTTTTATCCATTCTCGCGGACGAGGAGCTTGAGCCAAGTTCTGAACTTGATGGACTAGGTCACGGAAATGCCCCTGTTCTCTACGAAGCGAAACTCCAGAGGCGGAGTCCGGTGAGGGTGGGACGCTGGCGAGATGGAGGAGGATCTACCGATTTCGACACAAATCCAACAGACCCAGCTCCGTATACCTTGCAATCACTAATGTTATCAATTGTTCCAGCACTTACACATATCCCGAAATCTGAATACTTCAGCTTGGATCCCCCTAACAGTAGCAGGGCCATTGAGAATCTACACCAGCATGGTTGGGAGAGGATGTTTCTACAAAATCCTATTCGATTGGTATGTTTCTTTCACCTTCTCTCCACTTTCGGTTGCATTGCACGCTTTCAAGGTGAATCAGTTTCTGGTCTCTGTCCAAGGATAATCTCTTCGTATTGGTAGGTAACTCCTTCCTTCTCTTTGGCTCTTAGTTTTTCTAATGTCTGAAGTTTGTCAACGACTATGCTTCTTTAATTCTCTTGCAACAATTTCTGGTTTCTTTTCAGTTCCACGTCATGATTGCTGCAGAAGTTACGCTTCGTCTGAGAACTTCACAGTTGCTGCTGGGGGAGATAATTCTACTCTTCTAGGGCCATTTTGATTTGTCCATGGCTGTTGGTATCAACGAAAACGATTGTTTCACCATTTTTGGGTGTTTTCAGTTTAAATTCATGATTGCTGCATAATTTGCTTGCTGGTAGGTCTATCAATTTGCCCATAGCTGTAGCCTGCAGGATTCGACAACTACGTACTTCGCAATTTTTTTATTTATTTTTCTCACTTCCAATTCCAATTCGAACTGACTAGGATTTGCCAACTGACAGACCACATCAAGACTGCTGTAAAATTTTCTTAATGGTAGGTTATCCTTTTCTTCTCTATGTATTTTGCTTTAGTGTTTCTGATATCTGAAACGCAAAATCTATGTATTTGGAGGAGATTACAGCTTCATCCACATCGATTCCCAGTTCTATTCGAGGTCGCACTTCAAATCGGTGGGATCATCTTTGCTTATCGTCCTTTCATCTTGCTATTAGAATCAATTGAAAATTAGGGTCTGCTTTTATCTATTGGAATCTTGAGTTCCCTGAAACCCTTATCCTTGCTGAAACCCTTATCGGTTTGATTTAATTCTATCCAAGGATAGTTTGGTTCAAGTGGTGAGATTTTGTTTTATGCCATACCTTCAATTAAGGGTCTGAAGAGGAAGAACCATACGGATTCAGAAATTTATGATTAAGATAATTGTTCTTTCGCATCCATTCTCATAATGTTCAACTCAATTTGTTTAGTACTTTATGAGGACTAAAGTAGAGTGCTTTATTTCATATGAACTTGCTGGTGTAATCATACATCAGTTTTCCAACCATTCCATTTGGCTTTGGTTGTAGATGTATGGGATGTATCGAGCAAAGAATTGGTAGGTTATTAGTTGCATATATATGTATGTTGGTTGTTCCACTTTTGTGTAGCATATGCATGTATGGAGGTTTCATGTTGGTGATATCTGTTTTGTTTGCTCAATTTAAATTTAACTTGGGTGGCTACCTTTAACCTCTTACATTCAACTGGATTTATACAGGTTGAAGATAACCTACCAATTTAATTGTGATACGTCTACTATATTACTTTGTGAAAGGGAATTTCCAAGCTTGCTGCTTCCTTACTTTGTAGTTGGTAGATGGACTCTCCGGCTACCTTTTTCAACATTCTGCAGTGTAAGTTCTGGTGGCACAATGTATTAGTTTTTTTCCATAAGTTTGCTGCCTTTTCAGCACTCTGTTCTTGCGTTCACACTCCTCCGAACACACTCTTTGGTTTGATGTTAGTATTAGCCCACCTTCAATTTGTAGATGCATATAGCAGCAAGGTTCTGCAACCTGTACTATCCGCAGCTCACCCCTCCTATTTTGATATAGATAACTTTCTAAATCCAATAAGGTAGGTGGGTGTGGCTTGGTCCTGTGTATAATATTTTAAAGAAGATAGAGGTGATGAATCACCCTTCACCCTATAGCTCAATTATCTCCATGATTCAAATAATTATGTCTTTTTTGCACAGATTTACTTTCCACAAATTCATATACATGATGACTGGCTTGCTCTTTCATGTTGAATTAAATAATTGTGTTTGTTTTGACAAATCTATCTTCATGATGATTCATAGAGTTATATCCATCAATCAGATAATTATGGTTTTGTTTTCTTCAAACAAAATCATTATTGATGCTTATGGCTAACTTTGCCATCACAGAACTGTGAACATATATGGAAGAACTTAATGTGGTATTTTGCACTTTCACTATTCATTTTCTCTTATAGGTTGCAGATATCCAGGTTAAAGCTGCTATGGCATCAAAGTTGTTGGGTTGGGCATAGTGAGATAGGAGACAGATCAGTTTTCTTCCTAACTTCATCCATCAACTGGAGACGTTATGCACAAACTTTGACTGCAGTCATCCCAAGTTATGCATAACAAGTTACGGCTATGAAGTCGATATGTCGAAGAATGATGCTCGACTTCACGCCGCAAAGGAATTCCGGATGGTCCTTAATCATGGTATGCGAGGCATGTATCAACTTTCTCTCAGGTTTGCTGCTTACAGTGTTTTCAGCCAGTGGATTCTGGATAGTCACATTTGATGACCCAGCTTCTCTCTCTGTTATGTTACTCAGTTGTAGGATATTTGCCTATCTTCTCGCCAACTGAGTGATCTTTGTAACTATGATGTTTCAGAAATATGGGATTATCCATCTAGGTCTATGGTTGATTTCGCATTTATGCATATGGGTCTATAATATTGGCAGTGAGTGCCTTATCAGTTCATTCCAAGGTTTGGTTTGTTACCTTCTCAATGAAATCTGGCTCTTCCATTTGTTAGATCATTCAGAAGGGATAAAGATTAAAGATATGCTCTTTTTTGGGGTTAGAAAGTCTTGCTGGCAGATTTTTGGTAGTCCGGGAACAATTCTATGGTGAAGTGAATTGGTAGTTGTTATTTTTCATACTTAAATTTTCTTATCTCTAGCTGCTTCGGTGTACACAGTAATCCAAAGTGCTCCTTCCTTTTTGCTAGAGATCCTCAGGACAGGATTGATTTAATGACTACCGTGCATGGAGGTGCTATCTCTGTATGTTACTTCTATCATCTTCTTGCTTTGAGGGAAACATTGTAAGGTTGATTCACACCATAATGTGAAGATATCTCTTTTAATTAATCTTCGAGTCTCTAAGCAAGACAAGGCTGCCACTAGAACTGCGTATTTGGCCAAACATCCGAATCGTTCTGGGTAGTGTCTCTTTTGCCTCTGTAGTTTCTTTTTGCTGGATGTTCAAGACATCATCTGTTAGAAACAAAGTTTCTAACGGGATTTGGATTGGGTGATATTTGGGAATTTAGGGATTGAGAAGATAGAATTAGGGATTTGGAAAAGAATTGGGGAAGAACAGAAGGGAATCGGCCTAGGCCTTTAGAGGGATTGAGATCGAGAATTGGGAAGATAGGGAGATTAGGGTTTAGGAGATTCTTTGATAATTCTTTCTTGACTGATCGTAACGTAGACTCAAAGTACATATTTATAGGGAATACTAGGAAACCCTAATAATAATCCTAACTTGACTAAAATACTACTAACCATATTTAATAAAACCTAATAATAATGATAATGATAATGATGACATAGAAACCCGTTTTCGTTAGAAAACGTGTTTCTAACATCCCCTCCCCCTTGAGACCAACCTTGCCCTCAAGGTTGATCGATTCGACCCACGTCTTCGCCTCTCTTGCACTATCAGTACGCCAACTGCTCCGTGTCTTGCGCTTCCTTTTCTTCCAATCGGGTACGAGTGCTTGCTCCGTCTTTCTCGCGATGACCCTTACGAACTGGTCAAGGGATGCTGACTTCAAGAGTCCACTCTTTGCTTCCTGGTTGAATAACTCCTCTTTTGTTGGCACCACAATCCAGTACTTTAAGAAATCGAAATGGTTCTTATGGCACAAGAACCTATCCTTAAAAACCAGCTCATCAAGGCCCTCAAGTATCTTCCTTGGAACAAGCCCATAATCCAAATTTGTTGCATTTCCAATTAATTTTGAGCCCTGCCACTCCAAAAGCCTACCAACTAAGCTTTCATTCCCATCTTCATTTCCTTCCCAGCGCACCTTTATCAAGACACAATCTAAATTGGGCTCACTCACTCCTTGCAGACGCGGCCCAATGTGTCCACTTTTTGACCCAGAGTCTAACATAAATCGTTTCCAAGAATGCAGCTCAATTTTGTGACTAAAGCCCGCTGCATCCCTAGTAGCGACCACGTTCTGCTGCCCCACTTGGCCCGAAATGAATTGCTCCCTCCTTGACCGCGTGTGCTCGCGGCCCACTGAATTTGACTCATCAAAACATTTGACCCAAATCACTTTTTGCTCAGTAATTGGCCCAGTAAGGTAGGCGGCCCAACCAGCCGTGTGACCCACCGGAAATGGCAGCAGGTTAGCACACCCTAGGGTTTGAGACCCATAGTTGGCGAAAAGAGAAGCAGCGCCGCCCTCCTCCATTTCTTTCGCCGGCAACTCTACCCGGCGGTGAGGCGGCCACGTTATCTCCGGTCTCTTCCTTCCGTCGTCCGACACGGAAACCAGCCCCCACTGCCCACTTTGCGGCTTTACCTCCTGGTCGGGCAACTCCACCAAGGAAGCCGCCGTTAGCCCCTTCCCCGTTTCTTCCTCCGGCGGTCGTCCCACCAGGTGCACGGACGGCGATCTCAGCGTCGCCGTGCTCGCCGTGCTCGCCTTCTTCTCCGGCGACGCCCGAGGCGGCTCCACACTGCCTCTCTCCTTCGTTTCTTCCTCCAGCCGCGGACAACTCGCCCAGCGGATGGGTGTCGATCCCAGCGCCGCCGAAACCGTCTTCTTCTCCGGTTTCCAATTCGTCGACGGCAGGCTGCTCATCAGGCGATCGGAAGGCCAACCCACCTCCGCCCTCGGCTTCTGGTTCTCTGCCTCAGCCGTCATCGCCGCCGACGGAGCTTTCGACGGCTCCGGCACGGCTTGTGCGACGTGCGACGTCGGGAAGTTCTCCCTGCTGTTCGTCGCCTTTTGTTTCTCCGCCGACAAGCAGCCCACCCGGCGGCTACGTGTCTTGCCGGATCCCGGCCCCGGTGACTTTCTCTCCTCATCGCCCTTTGCGGTGACCAAGCTTTCACTTGGCATCGAATTCCCCGAGGCTTCCTTCAACCTGGGTCTCTTTCTCTTGAACTTCCAACCGTCGATGGAGAGTCTCAGTGGAGCTGGTGTCGGTCTAGAGCCAGTCCCTTTGCTGGATTTGTCTGCAACAACTGCTGAAGCCGAGATTGGCTTCGAGACACTCTCCCTGGCGACCGTAGCTGTGGGTGTCACTGGAGCGACGATGGCGGTTGGTGTTGATGGCCCCCTCGTCGTGGCTTTTGAGGGTGGTGACGCCACGGTGGCAGCAGCAACGACCGAAGTTTCTTCGCCGGAGTCAGAAGCAGCCGCCTTGAAGGAGTGGTCCTTAGCGTTCAGATCTTCTTCTTTAACGGTGACTGGTGGAATTAATTTAGGAACTTGAATGATGAAATAGAATTTGCCGAAGCCAGCGCGATAATCGCCTAGGTTGTATATAGCTCTGAACCTAATAAGCTTCTTGAATCGGATCCATCTGTGTTCATCATCCAATGGCCGTTGTCCCGTTATTGCTAACACATCGGATCCAATCCTCTGCACTTCCACGTGCTGGTCCTCAAATCCAGGCAAGGTGAAGAATATGACAACACGATTGCGCAGATCCAATCGCATGATCTTGGGTTGGATGTCTTCATATACCCGTTCGTCCCCGGTTGAGAGCTGTGACGAACTCTGATCTTCGACCATGGCTCTGATACCAGATGTTAGAAACAAAGTTTCTAACGGGATTTGGATTGGGTGATATTTGGGAATTTAGGGATTGAGAAGATAGAATTAGGGATTTGGGAAAGAATTGGGGAAGAACAGAAGGAAATCGGCCTAGGCCTTTAGAGGGATTGAGATCGAGAATTGGGAAGATAGGGAGATTAGGGTTTAGGAGATTCTTTGATAATTCTTTCTTGACTGATCGTAACGTAGACTCAAAGTACATATTTATAGGGAATACTAGGAAACCCTAATAATAATCCTAACTTGACTAAAATACTACTAACCATATTTAATAAAACCTAATAATAATGATAATGATAATGATGACATAGAAACCCGTTTTCGTTAGAAAACGTGTTTCTAACATCATCGTTTGTCCTTGTGAGTTGGAAACCGAGTCAGCACTTTTCGTATGAAGGTCGACTTTGGTGATTTCTAACTTTAAGGATCGAGCCAAAGATTGTACGATATATGTGAGTAGTAGCATCTGCATTGCTTCAATCTGGAGGTTTGTGGATTATTCAACTTTGTCTTTCTTTGAACTCACAGTTTCTATGTTTACGACTAGGTTTGGTGATAATGCGAAACCTGAAAAGTTTACACTTTGCATTTGGCATTACTGTGTGGAAACAACACCAGAGTTCAGCAAGGAAGAGTTCAAATATGCTAAAGTTGATCCAGTATCCCTATTTGCAAAGCCGGTTGCTGTATATCCTGCTCTTGTGATATATTTGACTAAATGATATATTTCAGTTTTAGTGTAGGTATACGTGAATATATGAACCTTTGAAGAAATTTGGTTGAATGATTAGTGAAAGGAGTTAAAAGTATGGACTTAGTGAATCTATATTTATTGATCCAATCCATGGGTGAGGACTCTTCGTTTGGGGATGATAATTATGAGTTGTTTATGCTATCATTCCCCGCCCCAATGGACGGATATGGTTTCAAGGTTTGCAAGTGTTTGATTTGGTTGCATAGGCATTATAAGAAGTTAAAGAACAATATTTGCCTTAGATAAGTAGTTTTGATGGTAGTAGACAAAGATCATGGTGTTAAATATTTTGTCAATGTCTACAAAAAAAAAAACATTTTATCAATTTAAGGCATCTTTACCCTAATGAGTTTGTATATCATGTATCTAGGGGTGTCAGTTCGGGTCGGGTTCGGTTACCCAAACCGAAACCCGAAAACCCGAAACCGAAAATCACTAAAACCGAACCCGAATAAGATAAGGACTTGCGGGTTCCGGTTATCCGAAACCCGAAAATTCCTTATCGGGTTCGGGTTCGGTTAAAGTAAAACTGAAACCCGAATGCCTAAAAATACAGGCTGAGTTCTATTCATTGGAGGTTTTTAGCCGGAACCCGAAAAACCGATAAGCAAAACCGAACCCAAAACCGAAAAACCCAAAACCCGAAACGAACCCGAACCCGAAAACCGAAAATGTATATAATCGGGTCAATTTCGGGTAAACCTGAAAAATCGAACCCGAATTGACACCCCTACATGTATCTTTTATGATTTAATTAATGAGATTTGAGTTAGTATGAGAATGGGATCATGGTTTCATTTAGAAGTACAACAGCTAGATACAAACATATGCAAGATTGTTAATAAAAATAATTTCATTGCTCATGGAGTGTGAACGGTCATTGAAATTAAGGGTATGCAACGGGTTAGTCCGTACCGAATCGCACTGAAATAAATCAACACTCAGACCTAACCACACTGAATCGAATATAATATAGTCCGATCTTTGGTTTTATTAATTTTATAACTACTAAAGAAAAATAGACCTAATTGATATTTGGATAGATCAAATTGGACTAAAATGGATCGAATGCATTGTTGATCTGGTTTTTAATTCTAAGATGTCTTTCACTATTACACTGCAGTTCTCCAAAATTTGGTTCGGACTTTATCAGCCCGTTGCACACCCCTTCGTATCACTTTTGGGTGGGGGTAGGAATTTATAATCAAACCACATTATGATCATTATGATATGAGTGAAAATATGGAAATTGAAAATATTGCGTGTATAGTATATAGCTAAGATATTAGATATGAAATGGATCTACAACAAAATACTATGGCTAACATGCGAGACTTGGTATATTGCAGCATAGTACAAATCTTAAATTAAAATATAATATAAAAATACTATTTATGTATCTATTTAATTTGAAATGGATAGAGAGTGATAAGGATTACATCCTAGAGAGAAAACGTATGCGAACCCCCCTAAAGTTGTAATTGTAATTTAAGAGGCACTAAATTATAAGGGTGAGTCTCAAATTACCATTTCCCTGTTTTCATAACCGGATCGGACGCTGAATCGAAAACGTTAGTATTGTAGTGTTTAATGATTAACCATTATAAAATCATAGAGTAACCGTTGATAGTTACGTTCATGATATATAAAAGACAACATTTGTATAATACACTTATTTAAGAATGAAACTATTATTGACCATAAACAACTTCAAATTCATATCATCATCAAAATATCTAACAAATCATTCAAACCGTCCACAAAATAAATCATAATCTTTAATTTAAGTTATAAATTATCGTGCCAGTCGGTAGTGGACCACATAAAGTCGACAACGAGGATTGAAATGAGAAGAGGCCAGAGGGAGTATAAATAAAATTAATAATTCTGGTTTGATGGTCTAAGTTTACCTTTTTTTATTATAAAAAAGAGTGTAGTTAAAAAAATGACCCAGTGGACCAGTTAAACCGTGATAATTCATATGATTTTATCTTGAACCATTAAAAACCATTTGGTCCATCAATAACCGTTCAAGAAATGAACCAACCACTATCGTAAGTGGTTTGATGATTCTACTAGCTCAGGCCTTCATCCGGTTCGATTCTATAACATGCCTTTTTGGGTCCTATACCAAATCACGCTTCTGTTCTCATACTAATTGGTAGTTGCTTTAAATCATTAATGCAAACTACGAATCCGGCCAACGGACCGGGTAATAGTATTCACCTGAGGAAAAATAGTATTCACCTGAGGAAAAAACTCATATAATTATAAAATTATATCGTAAATGAAAACCAATATCCCACCTCCATTAAAAATAATACGGCTTAATTGCAAGTTTGGTCACTCGAATTGCTTAAAAATTTCACGTTTGCCACCCGAATTGATTTATTCCATTTATAGTCACTCGAATTAGTTGAACAGTTCAAGTACGGTCACTCTCCGTTAACCTCCGTTAACCTCCGTTAATGACGACCGTTAAGTGATGACGTGGCTAACAGAAAGACACAGTCAGCACATTTAAACATTAAAAAAAGACAACCCGACCCGACCCGCCAGCTCACCCTTACCCGCCCAGTCAGCCATTCTTGCCCAAACCCGCGAACCAGACCCAATTAACTGACCCTAAACCCAAACCAGTGACCCAACCCCCCCTGAAAACTAAATCGCAGACCCAATTAGAGCATTTCCCTTCCTCTCCATCTTCATCCTCTCATCCTCCCGGCCGCCTCTCTACTTTGCGCAATCTTCTCAGTAGAGGTGGAAATGAGCGCTTCAAGAAGCATGTCGATAAACTGCACCGAATACCATCCAAACCCTCTCGCCGCATTTGCTTCATTTTATTCAGAAGACGAGATTACGCGATGAAATTAGAGAGGAAGAAAACAGAAACGCTCACTACCGATCTCCCTACCAACCATAATCACTTCTGCAGGCCATGCGAGCATCAATCGCACTTACGTAAACGGCACGAGGAGAAAAGGGATCAGAGCTTAGCGAAACGGAGGAGAGAGGCTGAGTGGGATTTATCGGAGAGATGATCGATGATGGCTCAGTTTCTCCGTCGGAGCGGGGGAATTGCAACGCCGGCGTGGGGACGTGGTGGTGGTGGTATCCGCCGGAAGTTCTGAGAGCTATCAAACAGGCGAGGATTCCAATTTCCAACCCTTCGACGCCGATTTTCGCTGGTGTGCAAAGTAGAGAGGCGGCCGGGAGGATGAGAGGATGAAGATGGAGAGGAAGGGAAATGCCCTAATTGGGTCTGCAATTTAGTTTTCAGGGGGGGTTGGGTCACTGGTTTGGGTTTAGGGTCAGTTAATTGGGTCTGGTTCGCGGGTTTGGGCAAGAATGGCTGACTGGGCGGGTAAGGGTGAGCTGGCGGGTCGGGTCGGGTTGTCTTTTTTTAATGTTTAAATGTGCTGACTGTGTCTTTCTGTTAGCCACGTCATCACTTAACGGTCGTCATTAACGGAGGTTAACGGAGAGTGACCGTACTTGGACTGTTCAACTAATTCGAGTGACTATAAATGGAATAAATCAATTCGGGTGGCAAACGTGAAATTTTTAAGCAATTCGAGTGACCAAACTTGCAATTAAGCCAAAATAATACAATAGCTTTTCATTGGAAAAATAATAACAGTCTCTATCTTCTTCATCCGGTACCGTCAATCTCGATTTATCCGCTCCCAATTCTCCTTCCTCCGAGGTCGCCGGTCATCACTCATCGGTCCCAAATTACCCGCCGGCCGCCAGCGCCTCGATTTCTTCTTCAACTTCCGCCCCATAACTCTTTAGCTTCCTTCATCGCTTCATCTCCGCTTAACAGCTTTAGGCGCCCCCCTCTGTTCCTCCGTCGTGGCGGCGTAGACGAAAGAGAGTAGCGCTTGGCAGGAGATCATCGAAATCAGATCTCAGCTACTCTCCTCGTAGTCTTTTCTTTACCGTCCCCGATTCCTTCAGAACACCTAGGGAGAGAGAGACAATCAGAGTCTGGACTGCATGTCAAGGATGGTACATATATTCTCTCCAGTAGATTGATCCACCTGCTGATCCCCAAGAATGCAGCCCAGATCTTCTAACCCTTCAAAGGATTGAATAACATCAGCAACCGTTGTCGGAAGGGATATTTGTCTTCTCCCCTGCCTGCCAGTATATCAGCATTGCCTGCCGATAACAATCACGGTGGAACCCGCGCTCTAGCGATACAAAATTGATTCGCGAATTTGGAACGCTTCACTGAAAATTTGCGTTTTTGCGAATTAGCGTCGGGGCAACTTGCGCGAATTGGGTAACATAAGGTCCGTCCCTGACTAATACTTTTTATAGAAAATCGCTATTTTCATTGGAACACCTAGGCACCTCTTAGACGTGCTAGGCAGGGATTAGGGTTGGAAAATTCACCTCACAAACTTCCTTCCCTATCGGTCTCTCTTTCTAGGCTCCCGCAATATGGCCATTGAAAGGAATCCAGAGGAAGCTTTTTTTTTTAGGGAAGGAATCCAGAGGAAGTTGTAAAGCGAGCAAGGGAGGAAACTGGGGAAGCAGAGAGCGGCGACGCCGGAAGAAGCTGTTAGCGAACTAACCACTTGGTCCCAATAACTCGAGTTGTTGGGAAAGGGATAGTTAAGCCTTTTAACCTCTAATACGCCCCCTCAAACGAAAGCCGATGCCGAATTGTGGATTTTTACGGTTTGCACAGGTTGAATCCTTGTGCTGCCAAACCACGAGGCTTTAGTTTGCAAGGGTTGGACATACCATTCCTTGTGCTAAACAAATTGGCATGAAATGGGGGTCGTTATGAGGATTCGAAACCATGACCTTTCGGTTCTAGGCTCTGATACCTTGTTAGTCTCCTTTCTGCTACACCTTCTTCCCATGACCCTAAACTTCTTTATCCTCTTAGTGACTGCATCACTTATGACCACCTTTCTCCTTCTCACAAACATTTCTCCTTGTCCATTACTGTCCTTCCTGAACCTCAAAGTTACAAACAGGCAAAACTGATTCCTTGCTGGGACAATGCCATGACTGAGGAAATGGCAGCACTGGATGCCAACAGGACTTGGGATGTGGTTGATCGTCCTGTTCACAAACCTGTTGTTGGGAATAAATGGGTTTATAAAACCAAATACTTGCCTAATGGTTCTGTTGAAAGATGCAGGGCACGTTTAGTTGCCAAGGGTTATACACAAACACATGGAGTGGATTTTATGGATACTTACTCTCCAGTGGCAAAAATGAATTCTGTTAAGCTGCTCTTGGCTGTTGCTGCTATTAAGGGTTGGGATTTGCAACAAATGGATGTCAGTAACGCGTTTTTACATGGGGATCTGGATGAGGAAGTTTACATGGAGCTTCCTCCCAATCTCAAAGAACAGGCAGGGATGCAAGGCAAGGTCTGTAAACTCAGAAAATCGATTTATGGTCTCAAGCAGGCCAGTCGTCAGTGGTACCTTAAACTCAGTCAGTGTTTACAGAGTTTTGGGTTCATTCAATCTTATGATGATTATTCTGTCTTTAAATTACAACGTCAGGAATCCTGTGTCATTGTGATCATCTATGTTGATGATTTGATCATTGCTGGAAATGACACAGAACTCATTACACAGACCAAGAATCATCTACATATGTCCTTCAAAATCAAAGACTTGGGTACTCTCAAGTATTTCCTTGGGGTTGAAATTGCCCGATCTGCTGATGGCATTTCTCTTTGCCAACGCAAATTCTGTTTGGAATTACTATCAGATGCTGGCTTCCTCGAATCCAAGCCTGCCAAAACTCCAATGAGCATGAAGACTTCTTTATCAGCTTCTGATGGTGTTCCTCTTCCAGATGGCTCTGATTTTCGTCATCTCTTAGGGCAGCTTCAATATCTCACGACCACCAGACCTGACATCTGCTTCCCTGTTCAGCAGCTCTGTCAATTTCAGGGAGCCCCAACCACTTCTCATTTGCAAGCGTTGCACAGGATACTCAGGTACTTAAAAGCTCATCCATCTCAAGGTCTGTGGTTCCCTTCTTCCAATTCGACTCATCTTACAGGCTACTGTTACTCTGACTGGGCAACTTGCCTTGACACAAGGCGCTCAGTGACGGGTTATTGTACTTTTCTTGGGAACTCATTGATCACTTGGAAGAGTAAGAAACAATCTACTGTATCCCGTTCCTCGTCTGAAGCGGAGTATAGAGCTTTAGCTCAGCTCTCGTGTGAGGTTCAGTGGCTGAAGTCACTTATGGGTTTCTATGGTGTTGAGCATCCATCACCAATTCGAATCTATTGTGACAATCAATCTGCTTTACATATTGCCGAAAACCCAGTCTTTCACGAGCGCACAAAACATATAGAAGTCGATTGTCATGTAACTCGTGAAAGACTGAGGTCTGGTTTACTATCCTTGCATCACATCCAATCAGAAGAGCAACTTGCAGATTTCTTCACAAAAGGGTTGTCTTCTGATCGCTTTGATACTTTGCTCACCAAGCTAGGAGTTCACAATATGTTCCTCCCAGCTTGAGGGGGCCTGTGAAGGAGTGATGCTGTTGGCAGCCATAGATGCAGAGCTTGAAGATTCAGAGTCAACTCAGGCTTCCTTTCACCTGTGTTGAAGACGAAGAAGAGGCTGCCCATCCGACGTCGCTTTCATCTAAGTAGTGAACTCTACAAGAAGAGAACGGCGTCGCATAGTGAACCAGAGCATAATAGATAAATAGCCACTTGGCATTTTGTAGTTGGATAGTTTAGTTACCGTTAGTAAACAGTATTCTACTTTACCTTTGTTGTTTGATAGTGGTAACTCAGCTGTAGAGACTGATGTATATATTGCTCTCAGAAAATGGAATGAAGCCTCTCGGCAAATTCCCCCAACGTTGCCTCTCTTCTTCTTCTGTGTTTACCCTAATTCTCTGCTAGGGTTTCAGGTTTTCTCAGAAGCGATGATGTCTGGAAGAAGGAGAAGCGGAAAAAGGACGCCGGAACGGAGGGGGTGGTCCGTTTGGGTACGATGGAATTCACGACTTCCCGTGAGATGTTTCAAACTGTCAAAGGGTGGATGACCGATAGTTATCTAAATTTCCCCGTCGTCCATGTGGGTATTCTATTCCATTGTTCCTCTGTCTTCATTCATAAATATACTGATTGCTTGACAGATAGATAGATACATCGCGTGAGCTAGCTAGGGGTTTCTGTTGTTCGATGGCTTACGTATAAATAATTTAGGATTTGATTTCTGGAACTAGATCTCCACTCGCCTTTGCTGATTAATTCTTTGTGTTGCAAGGAATGATCCTCATCTCTTCAGGATCGGACCGGACCATGATGTGTTTGTTGGTTGCGCTTTTTCTTTTCACTTCATTTGCTGCTACTGCCTTTGTTTATTTGCTTAATTGTAGCCAAGGTTGCCTTCCTTCGAACATCATTCTGAGTGTACAAGCTTGAGCATTGATGATGTGGGAATGTATAGTGTAGTTTAGTGCTTTACTCCCTTTGTTTTGTCAGTTATGCTTAGTCTGTTTTTCTTTCTATCAAGTCGGGAAGGGAATGGTGGGTCTTTAGTTATATATCCAAGGCTTCAATAATGCTGTCTGTGAAAGTCTACCGTGCTCATACCATTGATAGATTTTGATTAGATTATTTGTTATCTTCTGGACGGGGTGCTTTAGTTAATGCTCTGATTCTTCTGCTCTGTGAAATTAACTTGTGTACAGTTATCTGATTCAGTTGCTTGCTTGCTTGCACATTCTTTTGGCAGAGGATCGTGCCGAGCTTGCTGGACTTGGTGAAGAAGGGTCATCCCGAGCCACATAAAATGATTGGTTGTGGGGTCGATTCATTTCGAGTCCGAAACGACACGATGTGCAGCCACTTCCGCACCTTCTTTATCGTTAGGAAAGATGATTCGACCGCAGATTTCTGCTTCAGGACCTGTGTAAACAACATCCTTCCATTACCCGAGGATTTGAAAGATCAAGGGGGTGTTGTTGTTGCTGTTTGTGCATGTCATATAGCAGGAGGCATGGGTCGTTTGCGTGCTGATAGAGTGGCAGAGGAACTTGAAAGGCTTACACGAGAACAAAATGCTAGGCTAGATGAGGAGGAGAGGATGGGAAGGCTCAACACCGTCATCTTGGGTTCGAAGAAATTCTATTACTCCACGCAATTGTATAGATACTTTTACTCGTTGCTTATGAGGTCCCCACTTAATTAGACTCTCGTCGAGGTAATGCGTTTATTCATTCATGCCCATTACTTTTGTTTTGATCTGTATTTAAACATAGATTGCATGTCATTTATTGCTTGTGGGTGTGATTGTAGAAGCATGCCCACCTGATGTTACTGGAGTTATTGAAGAAGGGTGATCCAGAGTCGGAAAAAAAGATTGGTTCTTCTGGCGTCGAATCATTTCAAGTTCGAATCCATCCAGCATACGATAGTGATCTGAGAAGCTTCTACTTTGTTAGGGGAGATGGTTCTATGGAGGATTTCTGCTTCATCAAATGTGTTGATCATATCTTTCCCTTGACAGAGAAATTTCAAGAACAATGCGTTGGTCCTTGTAGCTGTCATCATGAAGAAGATGGGGAAGGTGGTGTCACCTTGGGTTGGCTGAAATTTCAGAGTTCAACACAAATGTTTTCATATTTCGGAAGTTTGAATCATCTTTGTCCATATGAATCTCCTATCACCGACCCGGTATTTGCTCTATGATATTTTCCTATCCCTGCCTTTATTGCATGTTCTACATTTTGGAGCCATCAATCAGTTTTATGGCGTTCTTTCTTGCTTTGAAGACTCAACTGGATTATTTTTTTGTTTTTGTTTTTTGGTTTTGTGTATGTAGGTTATTCAAACGGTAGTGTTGGCTTTGCTGAAGAAGGGCGATCCAGAGTGGGAGAAGAAGGTTGGTTCGGGAGGGGGTCTCCAATCAGTACAAATTCGGAGGCCCACAGTGGGGAGCTATCCGACCTACTTCGTTGTTAGGAACGATGGTTCTATGGTGCCTTTCTGCTTCTGGACATGCATCGACAATCTCATTCCTTTGCCAAATGACTATAAAAACCGATGTGCTGCTGGTGCTGGTCTTAAAAGTTTCAGAGGAGCTATACGTGGCGCTAGTGGATGAAGTCATGGCCGCCGCACTTTGATTTGAAGGGTTGGGTTTCTCTATTTGTTACATGGTGTCGTAGTTTGGTTTATTGTATGTATGTTTTGCAAGCTTTACTTTTGACATTAGAAAGTGTTTGGGATGTTGAGTTTTAGAGAAAAAAATCCAAAAATACACACATTATTAAAAAAAATCCCAAAATACATACGTTATAAAAAATATTCCCAATCTACACATGTTTGGGTTTTACCGCGATTGTCAACCGCAGTGAATAACATCACCGCGACCGTCAACCGCGATGAATGCTTCACCGTCAATGTCTGAAGCGGTGTCCATTCACCGCTGGTGTCCCAAACGGTGATGGACTAATTTGGGTATTGGCCAAAAGTCCATGGCCGGAGTTGCTGTTGCGTTGGCACTTGACTGAAATGGAGGGGAAAAATCCAAGTACTTTTGGGTGCTTGATCGCCATCGCACCCAGCGTCGACCACAGCTGCGTCGGATGCTTGAAATCCTTCACCAGTCCGGGCACCGCCGGCCCCCGAGAAACTCTAGCGCCCTCGACCGCACGTCCACGGGCTCCGCCACGATCTCCGATGCTCCGTTGGTGGGAGGACCAGGAGGAGCAGTTCTTCTTCTTCTTCTTGTTCTTATTCCGGTTGCGGTTGGCGTGGTCGCTGCCGCCGCCGCACTGCCGCCGCCGCAGCTTCATGATGTGTCATCGAGCAGAGATGTGTTGGTTCATAATCAACAACCCAGAACCACTAATTATATACCTCTTGCCAAAACAAAACAAAACAGAGGTCACATCAGCTGCAGCCATTGGAGTTTACAGCTCCCCCCTCCAAGAACTCGCCCCTACAGCAGGGAACTCGAACCAGAACCATAAGAAGAGGAAGCCAACCAAATTAGGCCATCACCGCTTGGGACACCGGCGGTGAATGGACAAGGTGATATTCACCGTTTCGGACAGTGGCGGGGAAGTATTCATTGTGGTTGACGGCCGCGGTGATGTTATTCACTGCGGTCGTCAACCGCAGTGAAGCCCAAACATGTGTAGATTAGGAATATTTTTTATAACGTATGTATTTTGAGAATTTTTTTTAATATCGTGTGTATTTTTGGATTTTTTCCAGTTTTAGATGCCATTCATAAGTTGTTAAATCCCCATTATATTTAGATTGGTTTATGTACCATTATTTACTGCTTAAATTAAGGTTAAGGTTGTGTGATGGTTTCTTTTGTAGAGCTCACTTTTTTAGGTTAGGTGTGGATTTTGATTTGTGCAACCTGTAGATACTCTACCGAATTCATGTCACATCTACTTTCTAAGGGTTCAGATATTTGGAGGAAATTAGGATATTTTACAATATTCTTTTTATATAGTCTCGCTAGTCTAATGCATTCTTCAACTTAAATTTTAGACGTAGATTTACCACAAGCTATGGTTCACCCTGTTTCTTTTCATGTGTACAATTTAAAAGTACAATATATTACAAATTTGTTAACTTATAATGAATAACCTATTTACCTTATCTCGAAAAATGTTTATGAAATTTACTATATATATATATATATATACATATATGGTGCCTTCAACGGTACTCCGGATGAAATCCGGGGTACCGCATACCTTGAGTATGAAAACACTATTTAGACCTCGAATTAGCAGGATTTTTGGGCATGATATTATACCCTAACCCTTAATGAACGAATCCTAAGTACTAATTATCTAAATCATACACTATAAATCCTAAGATGGTGCATTGATTTTGTTGCCTATATTTGGACGAATCATAACCGTCGATTATTGTTTCTAATTAAATTGATCTTGGGGTATAAGATTTAGAGAATTAAGACCTAGGTTTTGATCTTTAAAGGTTAGAGTACAATATCATGTTCGAAAGATCAGTCAATTCAAGTTCTAGATAGCGTTTTCTTACTCAAGGTATGCGGTACCCCGGATTTCACTCTGGGTACCGTAGAACTCCCCATATATATGGTTCAGGCTAGCGTATGCCCGAGCGTACGCTGACCTGCCGTATGCCCCATTGAGTTTTGGTATTTAGATCATGAATTAATCGGAGTTTGGGGCATGATACTATACCCTAACCTCTAATTGGTGAACCCCAGTTCCTAATTTTCTAACCTAAATTGAAAAATTCGTTTAATGATCAACGATATTTTCAATGAATCAGCATCGTTGATTTTCATTTCAAGATTAAATGAATCTTATGGTTTAGGTTAGTGAATTGAGGATTGGGATTGACACGTTAGGGTATAATATCATGCCCCAAACTCCAATCAATTCATTGTCTAAATCGCCAAACTCAACAGACGTACGGTAGACAAGCGTATGTCGAAATAAACTGCACCTCGTCAAAATTCAAGCAGCAACTTCTATGTATTTTAATGCTTTTTGTTTCAGTTTATTTGCTTGAAATTTTAATAATTTATAGATTTTTTTTCTTTTCACGTGGCAGAACTAAGTAGCAGTAGTATAAAAACGGTTTATTTACTAGACATATATATCCAAGTAAGTTGCATGAAATATATAAAAGTCACTTAACATAAGTACTTAAGTTTACATTCCATCATGGAAAAATATCGTTTAGCCATGTAGAGTGGCCAACTAGGTAGCAGTAGTAGTCGTATAACAACGGTGCGCCATTGGAAAGTAAAGTTCGATCAAAATACTTCTTGTAGGGACAATATCTACTAGGACTGCCGGAAACCAAACTTCAGTTGTATGAAACAGAGCATAAATTCCCATCTATATGGAGAGCCAACTCCACTCCACGTATCAAGTAGGTAAGGCTGGTTCACACATCGAGTCGTCCCATATTATTGTTGGATGCAAACCTCACCTCTCTTGCTATGACGGCACCTCTTTCCTTCGCCATGTATAGCCCTACATGGTGCATAAGCTCCTGCCCACACACATATATAGTCGTCATGGTCTCATTGAACATCGTACAATATTAGGTTCTACTGAAGAGATCGGCTAAAAAACGGGCGTAAAAAGTTACCTGGGGATGAGCCATAGCACCCTTGGCCCTCTTTGAAGCATGGAGAGGGACATCAAACGTAGCACAGGCATTCGAACACACTACCACATTCTCCAGAGGTTTCAGAAATCCCAGGTTTCTGGCTGATAGCGTCGAGCAGACGAAGTCCAGCACGCATATGTCTGTGCACACCCCAGCCACCACTATCTGTGTAGCATTTCATTCGTGAATAGCAACAGTAATGAGACTAACGGCTCAAACGAATTGGTTCGATTAGCGGATACTATTCTATATCTATTCATAGAGGTGAAAGATCAATAATTTTTTTTACAGTTGTGATGGCATTCTTGGCAACCCAGTCGACAAAAACGTTGGACCCATCTTCCTGTATCGATCCCAAGAACCCATCGAAGCAGTCCTTCCTTCTGATTGTCACGTTTGGTTCCTTCTCAAGCCACTCTAAAGCTGCAGCGAAAGAAAAGATCCATACTTTCAGGCAGAGAAGTTGCAGCAAAGAGACATCGATTGGGGAAGAACAATACTAATTTGTTTAATTTGTACCGGGAACCAAGTTGGATTCAGGGGTGCCCACAAGGCAGTGAGGAGGGTATGGGTTTTCAGGCTTTCCAGGGTGATGGGAATCAAGGAAAACCATGACAGGGAGCTTCTTCTCACAGAATAACCTTGCCATCCTCTCCGATTCCTTAATCATTTCGGTGATCTGCGTATTCGGCTCTGTTGGAGCCTTTTTAAAACAGGGTAGGGTAATAATCATTATTCTCTTTTAAACACTTGCCCAGCAAAATTTTCACTTCCATCTATGTATTAAGAGAAAGAGATTGTTCACCAAATTCCCGGCTCCAACGGTGCAGAATCCGTTGATGATGTCCACAAGTACCAGACCGGAGACAGCTCCTTCGTCCTCTGGAATCACCATCGCTTCCTTCTCAATTGGGAGCTCGTCTTTCACGAGATCAGCTGTACTTTTGATGATCATCTTACCCCTTTTCTCTCTTCCCTTTTGGCCGCCGTGCAGCGCAAAGCAGAGGAACTAGAGGCAGAGTCCCCGAGAAAAAGATGGAGAAGGAGAAGAAACTAGAGTGATTGGACTTTGGAGTGAGAGTAGATCGGTCTTGGAAAAAGGATAACTACGAAGTTTAGGATGAAGTCATTGCAGCCGTACTTTGATTTGACGGTTGGGGTTCTCTATTTGTTACCTGGTGGCTGGACAGGCTGGTGCCGTAGTTTGGCTTATAAGTATGTTTTGCAAGCTTTTCTTCTGCGTTGTTTTGTTTTAGTATAAGTTTTTGTTGGTATGAAGATTTGATATTTTATACCAGGGCGTTGTTTGTTTTGGTATTAGTTTGTAGCTGTTTGAATGTGGTGTGGAAATAGAGAATAAGAAGGGTACACTTTGGTGGTCAAATTTTCTGGGTAATGATTTAATTCGTTTCTCTTGTCCGCCAACACTTATCCAAAATGACGGTTGTGTCGGACGAGCTTTACCTTTATATATCAGTGTGAATGCATGTATTATTATGTATGTGTTTTTTAATTTGATGTATTTTAAAATGTAACGTTTGGTATGCGTGATTGTGTATGTTATATCAGCTAAAAGTTGAGACAAAACAATCTTAACTTAACAATATCAACAATCACAACTAAAAGTTGAGATATAATAATCACTCGTTTTGATTGATAGTTTTTGTCACATCACATAAACAATACATGTATTGTTTCTGCTAAAGAATAAAAAAAATGATGGATTCTAAATAATACATGTATAGTAACGATCTTAACAAAACAATCGCAACCTCCAAATGACTCATTAGTTTGTTTCATGGACTAGCATAGGCAGACGTAGAGGCTTTACCTAGCGTCTAGTTCGCTTAGCCATTTAGACGCTAGGCATTTCCTAAACATGCATAGAAATTTGAAGCAAAATTAGCAATTTATAAAATATATAATGAATGCAATAAAAATTTACAACACTCCCATTTTAGTTAGAATGATAGTAACTTACTTAACAAGAAAATAGCTCAGAAGTTCATATAATTATATCTCAATAGCTTATAAATTTGTTGAGTTATTGAAATGATTGATATAGATAAATTAAATAAAAATAATTAATAAATATCAAATTATAAATATGAAAATACCTTATTCGTACAGGTTAAAAAATTCCATGATGTGTTTTCATATTCGAAAATAATTGTAGAATACACTTGGTGTCTATAGTGTTAAAAAAATTGTCTCTATATACAAACTAATTTCATTCACGAACTTATCGCATATTCGATTTGTAAACTTGTTCTTGATGTAACCCAAAGCTGAAAGACTCTTTCAACACTTGTCGTACAATCATAAAATCAATACAAATTAAGGGTAGTTTGAAATTAGTTTAATTGTTAGGTTTTTAAAATAATTAGAGATAGGGAATGCCATTTTACTATTACACATTGTTCAAAATCGAACAACAAATGAGTTTAGCTCAACGGAAATTAAGTTTATTAATAATAATAGTGTTCTAGATTTGAATTATCCAACCTACCACTTATATTCCTATACATAAATGACAGTAGGATAATCATTTTTTCAAATTTAAGGGGTGTCCCTCACTATCAATTATATTTTTTTGTCCATACGTAAATAACCACCGGGGTTGGATAATCGTTTTCCCAAAATTTAGGGGTGTCCGGGGACACCCCTGAACCTCCCTGGGTCCGCCCCTGCTGAGTTCTATTCATTGAAGGTTTTCAGCCGGAACCGAAAAATCGATAAGCAAAACCGAACTCGAAATCAAAAAACCCGAAAACCCGAAACAAACCCGATCCCGAAAAACAAAAAATGTATATAATCGGATCGGTTTCGAGTAAACCTGAAAAACCGAACCCAAATGGGCACCCCTAGCCGCGGGTTTATTAGTCACTGAGTGGGGTGGTTGCTCTTGGAATGTAATTTTCTTGCTGGTCGACGTATTTGAATGGTAGTTAGGTAATGATAGTGTGATTTAATATATACATATATATACATCTCTAATACACGTATGTACTTATTTGATATTGAAAAATTCTAAGACGCGGAAAACTGAAATAACACGAGAGACATATATGAGGGGACTCACCCGAGATATTGACTAATCGGCGATAGAAGCCTCTCGGTAAGATTCTTGACCATAGAGATACGACATCAGTCATCACAATACTACGCCACCTAGTTGACTTATATTTGGCTTGACTAGGTGTAGTAGACTAGCAGAGCAATGAGTCTTATAAAATTTTCCTTCAGTCAGACCGATCATATACACTCATTGTGGATCTAAAACATGCAAGTAATTTATGGCTACTCATTGAAAGAAATAAAACCACCAACATCTCATTTACTATTCCACCAGACTGCTTTTACTGTACCTTTAGACTCATGTTTACTGTTATAGTCTGGAGTGTGCTCGGGTGCAGCTGGCCTTTCGTGTTCTCTACTTAGTTTTCAATGGTGTAGTTTGTTTTGGACTATTGGTTGAATTTGGGCGGGATGAAAAAGCTCTTTGCTGACCACTTTTTTGTCGCGTTGGGAGCATGGGGATTTTATATCTTCCTGGTCGCCTTTGATCGCGTTGATCATGTGGAGATATTTGTTTCCCAACCGAACTCATTTTGCTTTTTGCGATATATTGACGGTTGGGTTGGATATTTGAGATTGCCTGTGTCAGGTGAGGTCTTTTCCCACCCTAGAAATAAAACGGGAGAAAGAGAGTTTTCCCATCGTGGCTGTTGTTCCACCACATGAAGTTTCTATCAGGCGCAGTTTCCGATAGCTCTGCTAATCGCGCAGTTAGGTGAAGGGAAAAAAGTAAAAACTGCCAGGCACAGTTTTCGTTGTTGTCTTTTCGGCCAGGCAGAGAGGGTATCAGGTCTTCTGGGTGAATCATCGCTACTCTCTCTCTCTCTCTCTTTATCTACTTGCGTCCTTATCTCTTTCATATATCCTCTTTCTCCTCCATTTCTTTTCTTGGTCCCTGTTCTGCTTTTTTCCTCTCTCTCTTACAGTTCTTTGTCTCAAAAAATTTCTCAGGACTAATTTTGAGCGACATGGATGCAACCTTGCCGTGTAATGTGAAGGGTGCTAAGGGTCTCCTTAATATCACTTTTTCCTGGTGGTACTTCAATTCTGTGTTGTACTTTTATCTCAGGCATCGAAGGGTCTCCATAACTCTGTGGAACGAGCTCGCTGGCCTCCTGTACCGCACTGCTTTGATTCAGGAAGACTCTATTGAGCCAATGATCATTGCAGTTGGAGGACTTAAGGTTGGCCGGGTGATAGGTGACATTTCTTTCTTGCCTTTTCGTGGTTTGGAGAGATCTTTATTATTTGCTTTTGGGTTCTGATTTGGTCTATGAAAAATTATTTGTTCTTTCGCAGAGGGTGTATACACCTGTTCCAGTTCTTCAGGGACTCGCATATCATTGAACCCTCGCATACCAGAGGCATTGTACAATTGGGTAGTGGATTAGTTGTTTTTTGTGCTTTTTCAGTGTAGTGATTTGTTGTTGTTGTGTTGTGTATGTTGTTACTGAAGTTGTGTGTTTCATTTTCATCTCTTTGTGCAGGTATAAAATCCAGCTTATACTGAGAGATGTGACTGGTGAAGGCCCTTTCATTGTTTTTGGTTCATGTGGCAACAGCTTAGTCTTCACCTCTACTCAGCTGTTGGCCCAGAGATACCCGCACAGGTCTAGCGAGCTGCCTCCAGAATTGAGTGTATTGTTTGGTCAGTTTGCAAAGATTGAGGTTAAGTTGCCAATGGTGGGTTCCAATGGCATGCCAACTGGATAGTTCAGGGTCCTTTGTGTGGTTCCTCAGCAAGCTCATGCAATACAAACACCTGTTCCCCATGCAATACCAGCCCCTGTTCCCCTTGCAATTATGGAAAGTGTTGTCAGTCCTTTGGCTTCTTTGCCATCTCAGAGCAATGACAGTCATGTCACCTGTTCAGCATCGCCAATGTTGATGTCTTTGCCTGCACCTATGGCAAGATCGGTACCATCAAGGTTTAGCTTTATTTTTTTTTTCCTTCTATGGTTAGTTTGTGTTATTGGATGGTCTTTTTGTTTAAGATATCATGCTTACCTTTTGCTTCCTTTCTTTATTTGTTTATGATAATAAGTTCTTCAAAGGGAAAAGAAAAGGTCTCGGGTTCATTGTTGTATGAAAATTCCTGCCCTACTTTCCAAATTGGCCATCAGGCTCCGAAGCTTCTTAGGTACAGTTTTACACGGTCTTATTTGTGAGATTGTGGTTCCATTGATTGGTTACTTTTGTGGTGTGTGTTTGAGATAAAATGTAGTGTCTGAGTGTTGTGTGATCTCTTGCAGTCAAGTAAGGGGACCATTGTTGATCAATGATAAAGTCAGTGATCCTGAGAGTTAGCCTCTTCCCGAGAATGTTACTGAGAAAGTCTTCAATGCAGCAATCAATGATGGTCAGCCCCATAATGGTCCTGCTGGGATATCTGATTCAACTGGTGAAAAGTCAATCATTGCTAATCAAGTTTACCAAGTGCAACCAGTACTTGTTGCCATTATTAATGTGTCAAATACGCCAGTGACTCCCTCACCACCAGTACCAAAGGCTGTTTAGGGATCAGAGGGTCATTCTGGTCATGAATCATTAAGTGCACAGGGTTCTGCTGTTGGAAACTTAGAGACGCCTCAGAGTAAGGTTGCTGCCGTGGAATGATCGACCCCGTCATTTACTTCCCCTTCTGTTCTTTGTGAGTTTTGTCAAACAAAATAAGCTTTCTTTGGTTTAATACATTTAATTTTTTGTTATTTGCTTATTTCGTGATTTCCTTTTCAATGTGACAGGCTGGTATCTCCATTGGCGAAGGTGAAAGTTGAGAAGTTGGATGCTTCAGAGGCAAAGCAAGCCACTGGTGCTGCAAATGCTTCTGTTCCATTTACAATTGGGGGCTCGGAGTCAGCTGAGGGTTCTGCTAAGCGTCCTTCTGCAAAGTGTCGTCTTATGAGACCTAAGGTATCTTATTTTAAAAACAGAGTTACGTTTTGGTTTTTAGAATGGAAGACCCTTTGTGCACTAGGTGGTGATCTTTCAATTCTTAGAGTTATGGATGACATTTTGCTTACCGCGGGTTTCTTATTTTTTTGTGTTTTTGTTTGCAGGTGTGGTGTTTATGGATCCTTGTTCAGCAAGGTGTCATTTTGTCAGGTGGTGTTCAGTACCAGTATCACCATTTAGAACTTTATTAGTTTTAAGTATGATGTATTTATGGTTATTTTGATAAGAACGGTTAGTTTGCTTCTCAAAATCTATTATGTAGTGGAAAATGTTATGGGAATTGTTTTGTGTTATAGATCACTGTCACCCAGCGCTCATTTTGTCTCATCGCCGGAAACTTCCCAGCACGCATTTTGTACTCTAGCTGCTCTGGACTCCTAGCGGAACGGTTCTTGCTATTCTTAATTGATCCTTCACTTATGTTTTTAAATTTCAGCAGTTGATCGAAAAGCTTAGACAGAAAGGGGCAATAGGTGTTTCTGTAGAAAACGACCGAGTTTTAGCATTTCAATTAAATTAGGGCCGGAATAGATTAAATCAAAGGCCCAAGTAGATGGGCTTTACATCCAAAAGCAGTGTTGTGGCTTTATCTCGATCATAATTTCACACAAATAGTCCAAGGCCACACACAAGAGCTTTTGGTTATTAATATGATTGCACTTAAAAAGAAAAACGTACACAACCACATCTGAACACTAAAACCTTTTTGTTATTCAAAATCAACATACATTCCAACGCTAATCATGAAATGGATCTTTAAATATAAAAATCTCTCATATTATAAACAACATTGTTATCGTTGTAAAGTATAATAATAACAAATAGAAGTTCAAAAACATACACAAAAAAACACAACCAGTATGCAATAACAATATTTTAAAACACATATCTCAAATCCCGTCGCGGAGCGCGGGCACTGAAAACTAGTTCCCTATTAAAATGTATCCTACTCGATTTAACTCAAATTTTAAAATTTATACATAAAAAAATTAGATTGATTACGCTCTACAAATGACATCCACCTTAATATATTTTGACGTAAAATTAAATAAAATGATAAACGGAGCTTTTTTGCTATAGTATATAACGATGGTAAAGTTTAATGATACAACATGATATTTATAACGATGGTAAATAGTGATATAGGTATTCTCAAAAGATTCTCAACCATAATATTTAACAACCTTAAAATAAAGAGCCTAAACCCAATAATACACAGCTGCACAACCTATGATTAAATATTTGATCCTACATCCCCATTTTTGCTTCTAACAAACCAAGAGGACCTAATCATTACGAAACCCGATTAAACCACAAAATCGCAGTCTAATAGTAAAACAAATCAGAGGATCAAAGAACAAGACCATAATTAATAATTATATCCAGTCAGACATTATGTCATTATCCAAGTCGATCTTGCATTTCCATCTATATTTTGTTCAATATTGGTAACTACCAAAGACCGAATCAAAATCATGGTCCATGAAACCGTACCGGATATCGTACCGGAAAAGTCAGCAATATAATATTTTATGATAAAACCGTGATTTAATCGTATTTCAACTGTTAGATCGTTAAATACCGCCTATCGGTTTAGCCTCCTATACTGGTATTTCGTGGTTGAACCGCCGGTACGGTTTAATGGACCATGATCAAAATATATCCAGAACTACAAGTGGGAACCTTACCAAACAATTGCACCCGTGAGCGAGACCAATCAATCTGAAGGAATTACGAAACCATACTTAATTGGAATATCCTTCAATGATCTATTTCATCCGGCGCCCTTACTCAAGTCTGCCGTTATTAAATAGTATCTCAACAAATAGCAAAAGAAATACTTCGTGTTTCACCCTCAAGGTGCACAAATAGACAACTGACGAGAGGACAACAAGAAAGAGCATTTAGGCGCTCAACCCAGAACCAGAGTTCCTTCTGCACTCGGCCAACATATCCATGTAGAACTGGCACTTACTGATTTCGCTGCCGGAGCTGTTCAGGCACTGCAAAAATAACCAACCCAATCGATATCACTAAACATCTGGTTTCTGCTTCAGAGTTCAGTTTTAACGTAGAAAGAGAGGCACACTTACATCCTGGAACGCCTTGGAATGAATACCGCACCCGTCAACAGACATGTTGCTCGCAGTGGGTGCTGGGATACCAGCAGCCTCAGCGACAACAGTTTCATGCTGAATAGTACGGGGTCCCATCACAGCATCGACAGCCCTATGGGCCACTGCACTCCCAGTGCCAAAAGCCATCCCTAGATGACACAAAAGTGCAGGAAGAAAAAGTTCACCGACTGTAATTGAGAATCTGAGCTAGAGAATATGAAGGATGCAACAACAAATAAACACTTGTACTCTTCACCTACCTTGTGCGATGGTGGAGCCAATCCCTCCAAGCAATGAGCCGCCACCACTGCTCTGAGCAACAGCAGGAGGAGTAGCTCGATTAGCTGCAAAAGGTCATAGAAACAAAAAGTTAGAACATGTCAATTCTATTGTGTCGAATGCCAAAACATAACCCAGAAAGAAGCAACGCACAAAAAAAAACTTCTAACATATACATGTTTAACAGGCCACTAAAGGACACAATGGTCAACACAACTATACCTGGTTGAGGTGCTGGACGACGAGGAGCTGCCCTAGGAGCAGATCTACCTGTAGAAAAAATTCACAGTATAGCTTACTGAAAGAATAACATCAGAACTAATGAAGACAGACAACACAATTCAACGTGAAAGGTTCTTAAGAAAACCCTAAAAGAAACCAAGTAAGCAGTAACAGCAGCATATATTTTCAACAGACGAAACACGAGGCATCAGCTACTCAAAGGAGGAACAAAACCAACTTGAAACAAAAAAAAACAACAAAATTGTATCAGAGTCTACCTGCAGCTTCTAGGGTGCAAAAAAATGAACCAACTTTGCAACATCAATGATCAAACCGTCTTAGAAGCTTGAAGTTTCAACCCACTCAAAGTAGTTTATAAACTTCGCAAATTCAAGGGTAAACAGAAGGTTTTGCCACAGCAAGTTACCATTTCACGATCTGACTTCAGTTCCATAACAGATCCTCAATAGAGATTCAAGGGTAATAAACTAGTTCGCCGACACTTGCATCGCTCACTCAATGACCATTTATCGAGATGATAAGCAGAGTAAAAGCATGACATAGAAACAAGAACGGACACCCAACCATGGACACAAACCAACAGCGATTAGAATATTTATTCTGCGAATATTTTCAAATCGATTTCGGCAGATGATTTTTACATTCATTAAGCACCATTTCATAAGTATCGACATCCCGAACAAAACAACGCGAAAGGACTGCAGCAGAAGGAAACAGAGAACTAAGAACCCCAAGCATGAGAACTAAGAACCCCAATCTTCATTTCGCGAGAAGATAGAGGAAATCGATGACGATTCAGCCATACGAGATCGGGAAAAAATTATAGATATTTACTATTCCTCTTCCTCAAATCTCATGAACCAATTAACTCAACGAATTCGCAACATAATCAAAGTAGAAGAACGACAGATTAAACTGAAACCCAAGCCATCACACGAAGACGTGAAATGAACGTATTATAAAAATAGGGTCGTAAGAAATTATATATGTAAAAGCAGATCTGAAAGGAGAACAGACCTCCAGAGCTCCGGCGAGCCATGATGTATAGAGATAGCGGCGAAGAAACGAACAGAGAGTTCTAGAGAGAGTCGCAAGAACCGATACAGAAAAGCGTTTGTTCAAAAACCTAATTGAGAAGTCTTCTGGTTGATATATACGAGGGCTGCGTCCTTGATTAGGTGCGCATAGCGTGTGGAACGGTTGGACCGCGCATATCAAACCGACCATTGGACTCGACCAGTATCAAATCGAATAATGGGCCAAAATTTTGGTCTCATGAATTTATAAATACTAACAAAAAAATTGACATGATTAACATTTGGATCGGAACGAATATGATGTTGATCCAATTTTTGGTCCATAAATTTTATAAATACTTTAAAAGATGGACGAATTGCCATTTAGACCGAACCAAATATAATGTTCATCTGGTCATAGATGTCTTCATTATTGATTTGCATTTCTCGTAAGTGCATCACATTAAAATCGTCGGATATGTGTTTAGATCTATTTCTAAGGAAGAAATCTGCCAAACAGTACCCTCTTTTTATATAGTAAAACCTCTATAAAATAATGTAGTTGGGATGGTGAAATTAATAATTAATAATAGTTATTGATTATTTGATAATTTAATAATTTTTAAAAATTATATATTATAAATTAATACATTAAATGATTTTATAACCTTAAAATCGTATTCATATATAGTATATTAACTTTATTTTATTACAAAAAAAGTGACATTTGAAATCCCACTTCGATGGAAAGCTCGATTTCCTCGGATACGGTGACGATGGGTGCGGGCAGTGATTTGGATTAGGAGAATTCCTCGGAGGTGGAGCTGCTGCCATGTATTCCAAAAAAAGGTGGCGGTTTTTATAGTTTGTGGGTAGCGGAAATTAGAGGCAGGTGATGGACGGGTATGTGGTTGGTGAAACGCAAGGTGTTCGTAAGGAGGAGGAGAGTGGCATTAAGGCCGCGATGGTGCAAGTCAAGGATGGCAGGTAGGGCTGGCATTTCGGTTTGCGGTTAGCGGGTAACCGCCGGTTTTAACCGAAAACCGCCGGTTACCAGCTAACCGAAAACCGACCGGTTACCTTGACGGTCGGTGGTCGGATGGGAAAAGGAAGGGGTCGGTTGACCGCGTAACCGACAGTGATTAACCGCGGTTATCCGACCTAACCGGGCCAACCGAGACCCACTTCACCTTCCCCAAAATATGTCCAGATTCATCCCATTCCCAAATCTTAAATAAAAAAAACCCCCCAAATACAGGAAGAAGAAGAAGAAGCAGCAGATCTCGACCAAAAAAAAAAGCAGCAGCAGATCTACACTCGCCACCCTCTCCCTTCTCGCGCAGCCTCCACCCACCAGCAGGCAGCAGCTTCGCCGGCGGTGACCTCTTCTTCTCCTCTCGCCCGCGAACAAAACCCAAAAGAAATAACACAGATCAAAAACAAAAACCAAAATCAAACCCTCAAAATTCGACATGCAAGTGAGAGAACTTGATCTCACCTTCTTCTACCGTCGCCTACCGTTCGTCATCGTAATCACCGCCAGTTTCATCCGTCACCGCCGCCGCAGCTTCATCCATCGCCGCCGCCGCCGCCTCATCCGTCGCCTCCGCCGCCTCAATCCGTCGCCGCCGCTTCTGGGTAAGACGAGGGAGAGCGAAAAAGAGCAGAGAGAGGGAGAGAGAGAGAGAGGCCGAGTTCCTCTGGAAAGGAAGAAGAAGAAGAGAGAGAGAGTAGGGAGGAGGCGGGTTTCTCTGGAAATGACAGATCGAGAAATGGAGTAGGAGGCGGGGGGAGAAGCAAATCGCGAGAGAGAGAGACGAAAGTGAGAAGGGGATTCGTATTTAGGAATAGATTTTTGTTCAATTGTCGAAGTTGGGAGGCTGGAGATCGATTTTTGAGAGAAGAAGAACAAGAGTGGAGGCGATTTGAGAGAGGGAGAGAGCTAGGTTTTGTTTCGTTTTTCTTCTTAAGTTTTTTCTTTTCTGGTTCGTGTTTTCCTGGAGAAGAAGATGAGAGGACGAGAGAGGGTGAGGAAGAAGAAGAAGAGAGAGAGAGTAGGGAGAGAGGCGGATTTCTCTAGAAAGTGGAAAGGAAAGAAAATCGAGAAGTGTGATGGGGTTAGGAGTGAGTGGTTGGCCGGCTAAAATTTTGTTTTTTTAATTTTTTTTTTTTAGAAAAGGTTGTTTTCCGGTTGGCCGGCTAACCGGGCCTAAAACCGAAACCGACCGGTCGGTTGGCCGGCTAACCGTGACCAATCTCACGGTCGGTGGTCTGTGGCTAGGGGGATGTCTCGGTTTAACCGATAACCGGGTTTTTGGTTTTCGGTTAAACCGAAACCGACCGACTGCCACCCCTAATGGCAGGTGGTGGTGGGAAAGTGGATGGGGTTGGGTCGTGCTGAGTAGAGTTGGGTTAGGGTGAATTAGGTTGGGTTATGCAAAGCGTATGATGTGTGAGGTTAAAAATGAGTGAATCAGCAATTCTGTTAGCCACATTAGCAAGACACTGACATTATTAATGAAGGCTGACAAAGACTAGGGAGAGTGACCAAACGTGAAACATAGGGGTGGACATTCGATCGGTTTGGTTTTCCAAACCCGAACAAACTCAAACCAAAACCACCCTTCCTTTCCAAGCCGTATTGCGTCCGAACAAGGTTTTGATTCGGTACACTCCACACCAAAATATCCCCAGTCTGGCTCGGGTTTGGCCGAACTGTTGACTGCTAGCTTACTCCTCCTATACGATGTCGTTCTAACGGCAACTCGCCTCCCGTTCAAAGATTTTTCGCGCTAAAGCTCCAGGCCTGAGTCATACTTGAATAACACGGTGTTGATTTCACACTTCTTAACCAGACTGTCGGAGCTTGCTAGAAGAATACGGATGCGGGTGCGAGGGAAAAAGAGTTGTGCAGTGACGGCGGAAATTGAGACTGATTTAATAGAGGTTTTGACTATCGCCGACTTGTGCTATTGTATTGGTAAGGAATTGGAGGAAGGAGACGAAGGAAATCAGTGGAGGCCGACGTTGCATGGAGTCGATTCGACCTTCGCCATTCACCAGATTCCAGAGCCGATTCGTTGTTTGCCCTTCGCCCTTCGAGACATGGGAGCCGATTCGGAGTTCAGGAAGACGAGAGTTGAGGAAGCAATGGAGTTCAACGATGGTGCATAGAGCCAATTCATCCTTCTCCCTTCGTCGTTCAAGACATGAGAGCGCCACTTGCCCTTCGCAAGATCCCGGAGTTGACACGATGACGGTTGCCGACCGCAGTTTAGGCAATGGAAGAAGAGAGGTAAGGGAGGGAGGTAGGGGGGAGGCTCATAGCAATCGAGCTTCATAGTTGAGAGAAGTCGAGAGAGTGGACTGGGAAGCTCGGGTCTGTCTCTGGTTTGGAGACTTCATGCCTTCTTTTGTGTAGAAAAAGTGGAGGAGTTGGGCATGAATGGGAGATCAGGAGCGAGAGGAGATGAGGGGATCGGAAGTTCGATTCGATGATCGGGAAGTCGGGTCAGTTCATTCCGAACCAAATAAACAAAGCCATTGGAGATTTGATTGATTTTCGACTCGTAGGTGAGCTTTTTTTGCTTAGGTTCGGTTTCGATTCAGTTCGGAACGGTTCGGGTTTATCGAACCGGATGCCCACTTCTACATTTAACCACTTTTAGTGGCCATGAATGGAATAAAATACTTTTAGTGATCAAATGTAAACTTTTTAATACTTCCAATGACCAATTTTGTAATTTACCAATAATTTTAGGGAGAAATCGTGAAATATTTTAATAATATCAGCGATCAAGCTTGCAATATATCGGTAAGAGCATCTCCATTGTAATTGCAATTAGAATTGCATTATGATATGACATTCATTTGCAATTGCATTGATGTACATGACAATTGCATCTTTGCAAACTTGCATATTATGCAATTATTGAATGCAAGCCACATCTATCTTTTTTATTATTAAATTATTCATTAATTTTATTATTTGAGTGTTTATGTTTTAATAAATTAAATCAAAAAAATTAGTTACAATTGCAAGTTAATTGCATTGATGTGGTGCAATGGAAGTAAGATAAGTTGGATTGAAAAAAATGAAGTAACAATAAAAAAAACAAATGCAATTGCAAATACCATTGCACCAATAGAGATGATCTAAGTAACTAAGTATATAATTATTACTTACCAAGCCTTGAAAAAAGAAAAGAGGCATTGGTCTTCCGTCACTTGCTGCCGTCGACGATTAGGATTTCCCCGGCTTTTCTTTTCTCCAAATTCCCCAAAGTCGTAACGTACAGATAGGTTTAGGAGCAAAGATTCCGCAGGGAGACGAAGAGGAGCCGTACCAATTAGCTCAGAATCCGACACTGAGAAGTAGGAAGAGGAGGAGGAGAGGGACATGGACACTACATATCTCTCCCTCCCTGCCAAACGAACCATTCATCTCGCTGCCGGAGGAATGTCCGACCCCAACAAGCGGTTGAAGCACCTTCCTCCATCTCCGAATCAACATCAGCATCAGCTGCCCGTGCCTCCTGGCCACGTGTGCTTCCGCCTCCTCTGCCACTCCTCTCGCGTCGGAGGCGTGATTGGCAAGTCCGGCAGCATAGTCAAGCAGCTCCAGCAGCAGACCGGCGCCAAGATCCGTGTCGAGGAAGCTCCGGCCGAGTGCCCCGACAGAGTCATCTCCGTAGTCGCTCCCGGTGTTGTCAATAGTGGTGAAATTGATTGTTCCAAAGCCCAAGAAGCTTTGGTCAGGGTGTTCGAGCGGATTCTGGAAGTAGCGGCCGAGACTGATGGGGGAAGTATTCCCGCAGGAAGGGTGGTGTCCTGTAAATTGTTGGCGGATGGGAGCCATGCTGGGTCTGTGATTGGCAAGGGAGGGAAGGTTGTGCAGAAGATACAGAAGGACTGTGGTGCTCGAATCAAGGTTATGAGGGATAAGTTACCTCTTTGTGCTGCTTCAACGGAGGAGATGATTGAGGTAAACGTTTCTTTTCTCTCGCCTTTGAATTTACTACATTTTTCTTGAAGAACTCGACTTTGTGTTCACCAAAAAGAAAGAAAGAAAGAACTCGACTTTGTAGGCTTGATTCAACGTTTATGTGCTGGAAATTCATTTTCTTGCAGCTGGTACTGATTGTTGATTGATTTCGAGTCTGTTAATTTTAATCGATTCTCAGATGTTTGGCACAGAGATCTCTGGGGTTGTGAGATGTATCTCTTTCTGTGGAATGTGATATGTTGTTATATGGGGTAGGGTTCTGTCAGAGCTCAACTACTCACAGGCAGTTAAAGATTTAGAAAGAGTTGAAGATATGTAATCTGTGTTCCAAACTTGCCATGTTGAATATGATTCTTTGAGCTACTTGGTTGAGATGGGTAGGGTCCCATATTGATTGTTGAAATTCGGGAAAATAGCACATCGGCATGTAAGATTGTGTGTTTCCTGGCTTGTATTCTATTTTTTGGTTCAACATTCAATAATTGATGTAGCATGGTAATTGCTTAAGCGAGGATGTAGTTTCTGTAATATTGTCAATGTCTACACTTCATCTGGTTAATTGATGCTGTTTTGATGAGTTATATATCTTATTTCACAATTTCAGATTGAAGGGGAACTTATAGGGGTGAAGAAGGCACTGGTTGCCGTCTCTCGCTGTCTTCAAGATTCTCAACTATTTGATAGGACAAGAATGACCGGCAGCAAAGCTGTTGAGGTGGTTCCTCAAGAATATTTCCCTCAGGCGCGGTTGGATGTATTGTCACAACATACCTCACTTCTAGCTGCCACACCAAATATCTCTACATCTTACATTTCAGGAGGTCAATCTTTGTCATTGGAATCTGAAAAGCCGTCCAATCAGGAAACAAGGGAACTGGAAGCGGAAGTTTCTTTTAGAATCCTTTGTTCAAGTGATAGAGTTGGGGGTGTCATAGGAAAGGGTGGCAGCATTATCCAGGCTCTTCAAAATGAGACAGGTGCTTCAGTAATTATTGGACCTACAGTGTCCGATTGTGATGAACGATTAATCACTGTTGCAGCATCAGAGGTTAGCAATCCTGTGCTTGATCCTCTTATACTTATTCATGTCATCATGTGTTTTATGTTAATGCATGCCATGTTTGGAATCTTCTGCTGCAGAATCCAGAATCTCGATACTCTGCTGCACAGAAGGCGGCAGTCCTCGTTTTCACAAGAATTGTGGATGCTGGGATTGAAAAGCGTCTGGAAGGCTCTCTTAACGGATCCTCTGTCACAGCCAGGATGGTAGTCTCAACAAACCAGGTTGGTTGTCTGCTGGGGAAAGGAGGGGTGATAATTTCAGAAATGTGCAAGGTTACTGGTGCTAGCATACGGGTACTAGGACGTGGACAACAGTTGCCAATGTGTGTTCCAAAGAGTGATCAAGTCGTACAGGTACAACATAATCTACTTGTTGATTTCATTGTTTCCGGCTTGGTGGATGTGTCCCTACTTTTATGTGGTCATCTTAGGATGTATTTCTTGTTCTGTAAACAGCTTGCATACCATCCATCTTTACTTCGGCTGAGTCAAGTTCTTTCGGTTGAGGTTGCACATAATACCTGCTTACAAGGTTCAAGAAAGCATTAGGCTTAAGACAGACATTGGGAACCTGCCTAGCGCCTGGCTTGCTTAAGCGCCATCTAGACGCGCCTAGGCGATGGAAATAAATATAGCAAAGGGCTAGTAACAATTAACCAAAAATCTAAACGGAAGAGGAAAAGAAAGACATTCTAAGGAATATACAAAGAGGGAACAAAATTGACAACAAGAAACAACTTCCTTTGGGAGTGGACGTCTCTACACCAAAACAAAAAGGAAGACACCCCTTCCAATCTCTCAACTCATTCCTCACATAAGGATAAAATCTCTAAGTCTAGGTGAAAACCAGCCCCCAAATCCCATAAACAAGCAAAGATAGAAAGAATAGAAATACACCCAGCGGTACAACAGCAGATCGAGAGGGAGAAGAGAGAATTGGTGTGTGGTTTCAATTAGAGTCCTTTTGTTTAAGTTTCAAACTTCATCCTGACCCCGCATAAACCATGCTTCCTCCCTCTTCTTGTCGCCTTGAATGGCAGCTTCTTATTGCGGAAGCACTGGGAATGCCTTAGGCACCGCTTATAGCCAAGGAGAGTGCCTAGGCCTGCTTTTTAGAACTCTGCCTGCATATAAGAGTATAGTTGAGTGGCATATGTACCACTGTTGTGGATGGCATAAGATTTGGTTGCTTATACTGAGGGAAAACTGGTGGAACCTTCAGTCATGCTGCTTTTGTCATTTTCAAAATCTAAAACTTTCCTCCCAATAATGTCCTTACCGCCAATAAAAGCATTAACTCTAATACAATGGAGTAGTTTGGAGATGGAGACATCTCTAGTGGGTCCCTGCTTCTAGATGCTTATTTCATTTATTTCGAGCAATGGATCAGTGAACAATAATGAATTAGATGACCTAAATAATCACTGACAATGAAGCTGGGCACTGGTTGACTGGTTGATATACAGCAAGCCATTTAGTTGGGCTTTGGTTCCATAGTTTTATGGTCCGGCCTATGGTTTCATATTCCTGACATATATTAAATCCTTTTGAGTTTAATATATAAAGTGACAAGTCTTTGACGTTGTGTATAATAGCATGCTATTGCATTGTGCAACTGCTTTTGAGTTTCTGGGTATTTGCTGCCTTTGCATGTTAAACAGATTTCAGGAGATTTGATCAAGGTAAGAGATGCAATGTACCATGTTACTGGCAGGCTCCGAGACAACCTGTTCTCGAGTTTACGGAGCACTTCTATGACAAGGACTCCTATATCAACTGGAACCAATGCTTATGAAAGTCAAAGGAACATATCGAGGATCCCTCTAAGGGAACCATTAAGGGAGCCATCAAGGGAATCTTTCATAGACCAGTATAAGTATCCTTCGGGGGACCCCCCAAGGGAATCTTTCTCGGACCCGTATAGGCATTCTTCAGGGGACTCGTCAGGGGAATATTTCACGGACCCATATAGGTACCCTTTGGGGGATCGATCAAGGAAATCTTTCACGGATCCCTATAGTTATCCTTCAGGAGAGCAACTGAGGGAATCTTTCATAGAGCCATTGAGGGAGCCACTTGGGGGTTCATTCAGAGACCCAATTAGGGATCATTCTAGAGACCGATTAAGAGATCAACTGACAGATCCTATTCCTCTTTCCTCACAGTTTTCAGTTGGCACTTCTCATAGTTTAGGTCGACATTCTAATCTTGCACATAGTTTGGATCATCTAGGTTTTTCTCATGTTCAGGATCGACCCCTGTCCCCAAAGACGTGGACGCCTCAGGTCAAGTGTCCTCTCCCCACTGTTTCTCTTGTGGATGCTGTGGTTTTATTGTCTAACGCTGTAACTTACATGATTAGTTAAGATTTGTCTCCCATTTTTGTATGGTTTGCTTTTGGTAAACAGATGAAAACTGGGGAAAATACAAGAGGCTTTGCTGATATTAGCAGAGGATTATCTTCCTTCAAAGGAGGCCTTCACCTGGCCAGGTTGGTGAAAATACTTAGTTCCTGGAATTAAAGATAGTGATGCTATCAATATCTCCAGTGCTGAAATTTCCACTGTCTATCTCACCATTGTTCTTTGATGTTTTTGTTCATTCTTTAGCAAGTTATTATGTCCATAAAATGTCATGGTTGTAGGATGAGAAGATTTCACATTACATTCTCATTGAATTTTTGCATCCTAGAGGAAGATATCTAGTGTGAATTATGATTGATGAGTGAATTCTTTTTACCTACCTTTTGTCATATCTATTAGCTAGAAACTTATTTTGGATAAGCAACCAGTCATTGATATTTATAAAAAATATCATAAAATCTTTAATGTGTCATCTGTTTGTACTCAGTTCCAGCAAGTCTGCAATTGTCACAAATACAACTGTGGAGATTGCGGTACCTGAAAGCATTATCGACTGTGTGTATGGTGAAAATGGGAACAATCTGGTTCGTTTGAGACAGGTACCTCTTCACTTTCTCATTCTTTCCCATTGATTTTTCCTTGTTTTAATTGTATTATCAAATGGATTAAATAAGTAAGCCTGTCTTTATACTTATCCTCGATGGTCCAGCTTCTGTGAATATCATCATTATGTTCAGAAGGTAGGTGTCTTGCACAGTATATAGACTTACATAAAATCTAGACTGTCTTTACTTCGGTAGACTTTATGTTAAACAATCCATTAAGAGTAAAAAAACAGCAAAAGAAAGATCAATGTCAAAACAAACAAACAAACAGAAAAGGCATCTATTTTTATTCTTATCAAACTGTGCTTTGAGCTTAAAAGCTGGGTAGCGACGGTAAATTGGGAAATCGCTAAGGTAACAACCTTTATAACCAGAGTCTAATCTAATAACACAAGAATATTGTTGCTGTAAACTCAAGAAGTACAGAAATAACTAAACACGAATGCCGAATGTTGAACTCAAAACTATGTCGAGATTTAACTATGAGGCATTATCAAAGACACTGAAACGTTCAACACCAAGAGCTGGTTGTTGTTATTATCTTGTAGTTCTAGAGAAGAAGCCATATAAAACAGGGAATTCCAATGCTATAAAATGCATAATGCTGATAGTCGTGTTTTCATTGCGAGCTATTGTGCATTAGAATGCGAGTCAATCTTACCAAGAAATTGTACACACAAGCAAGTATAACAAGATGAAATTCGTGTTCTTGCTTCCAGTTAAAGTCTTAAAAGAATAATAGAGCGGACAAGCATTTAAAGTTACCAACATATGTCCATTCTTACTTGTAAATCTGAACTGAAATGAATTAGCCACTTATCTTGTCGTCTTAATCAGATCTCAGGTGCCAAGGTTATAGTGCATGAACCTCGTGTAGGATCGAGTGACAGGATTATTGTTATATCTGGGACACCTGATGAAACCCAGGCAGCACAGAGCCTTCTTCAAGCATTTATTCTCACTGGACAAACATGAATAAAATCCACACCTATGGTCAGATATCATATATATGTTAGAATCGCTGGGAAAAGAACTACAACTCTTGCATTTGTTGCTTTCTGTTTCGATTTGCCCTTGTGTCGTCAATCTTCGGGGTAGGCTGTATATTAAACTTCATTCCAAACTACGCCGGAACCTTCTCTGTTCAAGACTCTTTGCACTGCAAACCATCAACATTAGTTTAACTCCATTGCAAGCTGAGTGTTGCTTTCAATAACCATTTGCTGCATCATTATCTCCTTTGCACGTGTATAGATTCTGGGGTTTTGTTCATAACTGTAGTGAAATGACTCCCCCAAAATCCAAAGACCGTATTCAACTCTGCAAATGAATGCAAAAATATCCTAAGTGTTTGCACATTGCTGAATTTAGTGATCCCATTTTCCAGTTGGTTCATGGACAAGGAGATAGATAAGTTCTGATGACTTGGTCATTCTTTATATCAATCACTGAGTCTTCCAAAATGGAGGTATATGTAGGGTCATCTATCTTAAAAAAACTGGTTGTCACTGTTCTGCAACAATCTTAAAAAAATGGAGGTATATAAGAATTGGCACTTAGAATAGATGGAAAGTAGAAGCAAGGTCATCTGGGTTCTTCCCCAGAGCTTTTGCAACAGTCTTGCATTATGATAGAATAGAATGAGGGGTATTATCAACAAGCGCCATCTTGATTGAGTGAAGGATAACATGGTCTTCTGCTACAATTGGTGCTCGTCTGCTCGACAAAGAATTCTGTCTATCCGACCATCGAAGAAAAAGTTTCATCGTGATACCCCTAGGTTGAGAAGGGCGGCTAGTCGCAGTTTCCATGTGGATCGAGCAGTATGATTTGAGACCAATGAACGCAACTAAAGTTAATACTTCTGGGGAAGGAGTTGGTTGTTGAAGGGTTTACCGTTTACACTTCCTTGCCTTCTATATACGTTGTCAACAATATATGAGTTGATTGACGACTTGGGATGAGCAAGTCAATCCGAGTGAAAACAACCACTTAAAAGAAATAAAAATATGGTGTGAAAAATGTGTCAATCGAGTATTAAAGCATGAGTGGAATTATCGGTTTGTGAGGAATTGATACAAGTTCATATTTAATTGACCAAATGGAAGCAAACCGTAAAAGGAAAATAGTTTTGGTTGTAGACTAAGTAGTAAAAATTTAAACAAACTAGCATTTTTGGAGAACTCAATCGAGAAAGCTCTTCCTGAAACACCTAAGTTCACTATCAAAACTCAGTCTATTCACTTTTACTTACTAATAACCTTACCTATAAGATTATAATTATCCCCACTAAAAATTAATACATAGTTAATTTGATTTCTACCGTAACTAGATTAACTAATTAGCCTGAAGAACGAAATTTGTATCGTGATTGCATAATTTTAGCTTACCAAGTCGTCGATCATAATCAGAACTAATTAGATTAACTAAAATTTATACATAATTTTAGTTGATCATAACCTCATACCTTTATTCATGTTGTGTGGAAATATTTAGTTGACTAAAAGTTTTGGAGATGATTTGGGAGTAGTCTCAAGAGTCGATCTGGAGTAGCTTTGTTAAACACTTAAATCTGGGTTTGTCTCCGTTGCATCATCATAATCAGAAGTATCATAATATTGGACTATCTTTTGAGAACAATGGTCCTCTCCACCTTCCTTTTAACTTCTCTAATGATCACTGAATGAGTGGTTTCTAGTAACTTCAATCCCTGGGTTGGGCTTAGGAGAAGCTAATTGATGGATCATTTTACATTATAGCCATGCAAAATCTTCATTCTTCAAAATTTAGTTTTACCATCCACATTTTGATCAAGCTTCGTGGGATGATGATGAATGGACGATGAAGTGAGGAAAGTTGGGATTGTTGAGGACCGAAATGGCAGATCTCCTTCCATCGACAATTTTGAAGGTGACACTAACAGATTCAACTCGAAGAGAATATACTGTCGTGAACATCTACTACAACTCGAGCGGTTGATAAGAATGGTCGTCCAAGTGTCCAGGTAGCATCAGTTTCATTGGTGTTCATGATCACAAAATATGCAGGAAAGATAAAAGAACCAATTTTAACCAATGAGATTAATGTATTATCAAAAGAAGATGGGGGACAAGAAAAACTCTTATGAACAATACCCCCGAGGATTGGAAATCCACTTTAAGAACGTGTGGGCATGAATAGAGTTGTTGACACTCTTCTATACATTAACCGTCAGCATGGACTTGATAGAAGAGTTGAAAGTAACGAAATCGCCAAAAACAATTGATACTCCTATTCAGGTCACGAGATTCCCTTTGAGCCTAACGAAATAAAGACGTTAAGGGTTTTTAGAGAAGAAAAAGGTTTGAGTAATCACCCTACCGTGACATTTTAGAATCTCTCTTTTCATTCATGTTCGATTTGTCCTAGATTCACTAATCCGCAGGAAGGACAAAATGGGTAATGCCTCCAAGGATGTGCTCAGAGTCTTCTATTGCTATGGACTTCGTAAGTTGTAAATGGCGACTTCCGACGAACTAAAGTCTGGGGAGATTATTTGTTTGTTTTATAGTTTCTTGGAGCATGTGTATGCTTTTGATGCCTTGCGGAGGTTATTTTATGTGGGTTTCAGAACCTGACATACTAGCGGATTAATGCACAACCACATGGAATCAAACGGGAGTACTTGGATTCTGAAAAGGGAAGGTAAAGTTATTCCCAAAACCCCGTATATTTATAAATAATTCATTTTTTGAAAATTCTCTCATACTAAAAATTGTAGTCCTTAAAAAGTTATGCGAAATAAAAAATAAAAAAATTCATGATTTTTGGATTGTGGAGCACAAAGTTATTGTCGTTCAAAGTTCATCAAAATCGAAAAAGGCTCGTTCGGGGTGCAAACGACATTTTTTCGAGACGAAGGCGGGACCAAACCTCCTACGGCGGTTTGCGGCTTGCAAGATCTCGAAAAATTATGCGGAATAAAAAAAAAATTCGCTACGATCGGATAACCGAGCACAAAGTTACGTTTGTTTAAAGTTTCGACGCAGGTCAGGCCTTCACCGCGGCCCTGTAATGCGGTGATGCAATCACCGCCTTCCTCTGTCGCGGTGATGCAATCACCGCCCTCCTCTGCCGCGGTGAATACCCAAACATTGGTAGATTGGAAATTATTTTCATAACGTGTGTATTTTGAGAATTTTTTTTTAAAACATGTGTAACTTGGGATTTTTTCCCCATTTTTTTCCACAGGAGTTAGTCCCTAAAAACACACTCCTCTATGGTTTGTGGATGGTAGAGAGAAGAGAAATACACTCCATATCATTGAATTTTGGGTTCAGTGTATTCCACACACCACATAAGCTCCTAAGTCATTTTTTTTTGCCATATCACCCATAAAATTCCCCCATTTATTCAGACAAAAAAAAAAAAAACCCAAAACCCTAATGCTCTCTTGCAAAATGTCATCTTCCTCACAACTACGTCAAGTCTTATTGACGGAGAACAAAACAACGGTATGACGAGGGCGGTTGAGGCGAATGCCTCCCCCAAATCGACCTCTTCATCTCCTAACAAAATTGCAATTCAAAGGATTCAGGTGGCAGCAGGAATTTGGTTTCTTTTATTGTCTGAATGGATGATGATGTAATGTAAAAATGGAAGGATGCACATTTAGTCGACTTACATGGTATCCAGTGCCCTAAGTAGATTTTAGTGGCATCCTCCCCCAATTCTCTTGAAATGTGGCATCAAGGAGAGCAAGCGTGACATCAGTGAGTGGAGAAAACCTCAACTATGTGGTTAGTGAAGTGCAACTAAGAATTATTATACATTTAATATTTTAATTGATTAGCTTGTTCATATTAGTTAAAAATACTTTTTAAATTGTATAGGTTGAACGAGCTTAACATATTTTCAAGGTAGACACAGGAAAGGCTTTCAATTTGCAACATTGTTGGGAGATAATTCAACATTCTCCAAAGTTTTTGCATCAATTTACTTCCCCTGTGCCACCCATTCCACCAATAGGTGGATCTGCATCGGGCATGCCATCCGACTAGAGTGATAGCCTCGACGTTCAAGCTACTTCTTTGTGATCAACCTTCCCGAAGGCTGGGGAAAACAAAAGAAGAAGAATCAAAAAGTTGGGACAAGAGTATGACCAAATTAGTGGATAATTTGAACACACACAATACTAGTACTCGATATAGAGGAACACGAAGTTGAAAGAGAAGCAAGAGATAGAGCAAGAGAATTAAAGGAGAAGAACAAACATGAGATGATGGTAATGAATAAGGATCTTTCTCAGTCATTGATCTCCAGCTTGGTATCAAAGACAAAATGATGACATTGTGGCTTCTTACCAAGATGATCCCGATATGTAATCTTTATGTAGTTTTGTCCTATGTTTGATGTGCTCGTTTCCTTCTAATTTTCATGAAGTTGATTTATGTTTGATGTACGCTTTTCCTTGTAATTTTCATGCAATTGATTTATGTTTGTTGTACGTTTTTCCTTGTAATTTTCATGTAGTTTATTTCTTGATGTATGCTTTTCTTCAACTGCTAATGCAAGTACCTTCTTTATTGCAAATAACAAGGAAGTACATTAAGATAACATAGAAAATACGTTAGGAAAACATAGGAAATACATTAGGGTACCACTTTCTTTATTTCGACAATTGGATTACTCTCGTACTCACTGTTGACCTCTTTTCCATCCCCATACTCGTATCGATGATCTTACACTATCATATTATGCATAATAATACAAGTTAACATGATATCACCAAGTGTTTACGCATCCCAAAGACGACTCGACCCCCTAACAATGGCTCATCTTTGTTGAAGTATGCCAAAGGCCCTCTCAACATCTTTCCGGTAAGCCTCTTGACACCTTGCAAACAACTTTTTTTGGTTACTTGGATTGCTAATAGTCTTCACAAATGTAGCCCACTCAGGATAAATTTCGTCAGCCAAGTAATAACATTGATGGTACATTTGACCATTTACCTCATAACTAACCATGGGAACCAGTCCTCGAACTGCTTGATTGAATAATGGGGACAGTCCAAGAGTATTGATATCATTGTTTGATCTAGGCGTTCCAAATAGGGCATGCCAAACCATGTGTTGTATGACGCCATAGCTTCGAGGACAACGATTGGTTTCTTCTTGTGCCCAATGAATTGGCCTGCCCACCTAGTTAGACAGTTCTTCCACTCTTAGTGCATGCAAACAATATAACCAATCATGCCCGGAAAGCCACGTTGTGCAACATGATGAAGGAGGCTACAAATATCATCTATTGTTTGTGCACGCAAGTATTGAGCACCATAAATGTTGGTGATAGTCGAGTAGAATTTCCTCAGACACAACAGTACGGTGCTCTCAGCCATTCGACATCACTTATCCAAAGAGTTTGCCGAGCATCCATAAGCAAACATGCGAAATGCACTAGTCAGCTTCTGATGTGGGGAGGATGAGTTGTGACCCACACCATCTGTCCCCTTGCTTGAAGTAGTCATCGTACTGAACAACATAGTTGATGACTCGGTTGAATAAGGCACTGGTCATCCGATATCTTGTTGTGAAGTCCTTAGCATCGTAGGTTGGATTTGGGTTGGAATAGTCTTGCATCAAGCGCTTATAAACGTCTTCCTTGATATGTCTCACTGTTTTTCGTGTTGATGAAATGCCAGGAGATGAAGTTGCTTTATGTTGGTGAGGATGGTTTGCGCAAACATCGAACATCTGAATGCGTTCACGCTCAAATTGGCACTCATAATCCCATTGCCTCTCATCAGCTTCTCTTTCCCTCTCATAAGCTTCTCTATCAGGGGAATCGATGAAGGCGAAATAGTTTTGGGTGGCCAGAGAGAAGAATGAATGATCAATGGTTTTTTTCAAGAAAGAAGGTAGAATGGTGGATGAGTTCAATGACCAAGTTTGGTGGTTTATTTATAGAAACCCGAAATGATTCCTTCTGTACCAGTGTTCAAAGTTGAATGAACATTTAATGACACAATTCATTATGATTAAAACTGAATGAATAGTTGATGGCACAATTCATTATAATTAAAGCTGAATGAATAGTTGATGACACAACTCAATCTGACAAGCATATGATGAATCTTTTACTATCTGAACCAATAATGATGTTTTCATCATGGATTACGTCATATTTGCATAAAATTAATTTTTGTCTGAATTCAAATAAAATTATCGAAATGTTCGTCGTAATTAATTATTAGTACCTATATAAAAATTATGAACAAATTATGTAATAAGAATGATAAAATTTATACTAAACTAGATTATGCGTTAAAAGGGAAATATGAAAATTTGAACTTTTGGACCTCACCACTAATGCCAAAACACAAGGAGGGGCTAAAATTTGAATTCTAGCCTCAAAATTTGGACTTTTGGAACTTGGCACTAAAAGATGGTCTAAGAGAATATGAGAGGCAACCCCACATGGTAATAAAGGATAGAATCAAGTCTCTTGACACTTCTAGAGACAAAACACCTATCGTTTGCTTTTAGGATTTTCATCATGGATTTTATATTAAAATCTCACACCCATGGTTATGCACAAAGTCCATATTTGGTGTTAAAGTACTATTAGATTATGGTGTCTGGGCGCCATGCATGTGGAATTATTTTAATGCTCATCGTATTCATTGTCTTCATGTTCCCTGCGACTCCATGTGACTAGCTACCATAACACTTTCCCTTTTTCAGAGAGGATAATAAGCTCTTTAATCTGGTCGACCGCACTTGAAGCACCCATTTTGGTTCTTCTCAATTTTCATACTTTCTTTGCTTGGACCTTTGATTGATCCGACATACTCCCTGCTTTAATGAACTTTGTTATCGTTCCTTTTCCATTTCTTTAGTAATTTGAGAAACTTCCTCATCTCCTCTCTTTTCTCATTTTCATCAGTTGAGTTTTGTACTTGTTAAAGATTGAAAACACTTCATCATCCACGTCTTCATACTTATCAGACTCATTTTTTTTTTAACATGCCTTCTAATTATTCCTCTTTTTCTTCGGATCTTCACCATTTTCTCTTTTGAGCCTTCATTCAGAAGTACCTAGTGACCAATTAATCCATCTACATCTAATTTGCTCAAATCTTTACTTTCTTCAATGGCAATAACCTTTGGATCTCATTACTTTGTAATGAGTATTAGTCGCAAATTGATTGGATTTGTGGATTCATGAATCCAAGTGGCATATAAACATTGGACCATTATACAAATTTTGAAAAGTTTAGGTACTAAAATGTCATTATAAAATATTTTATGTAACAAAACTGAATTTTTGAATGATATTTATTACAAATTAAAATTTTGGTAACAATTTGTAAAATATAAGAAAATAGATACTAAACCGTAATTATCCAACAATCCATTAATCCACCAATTCAATTGGATTAGGATTATATTGATTGGATTTAAATGAATTGGGTTAGTCGAATTTTTAAGTGGATGGATTGAATTGGATTAGTGGATTTGATTGAAACTGCCACCTTTTTATAAATGACCAAAGAATTTTGCGAACCAGGTCACCACTCTCATTTGTGACTCTCAAGTTCTCTAGACTATTGATGACATTTGTGAATCTTTTTGACATCTTTTTAATGGATCTAGTTTTCTCCATCTTCAAAGTCTCCAAATATGATGTTAGCATGTTTATTCGATAAATTTTCACTTGAGATGTTCCTTCGTACACGATTTTGTTGTCTTGTATCCACCCACCTTGTGATATTATTCTGAACCAAGAGCACAATAATGAGATTTGTTGCCTTACAGTTTTGCTGAGAACTTATCTCTGTCTTCGTCCATCCACTTTTTTGTATCTGCCTTACACTTATGTAGACCATCAACAACTCTATCTGAGATTTTTTATCAATAGGATCGATGAATAGTTTCATGCAATTCATCCAATAATTGTAGTTCACTCCTGCAAACCGTGATGGCCGATTTTGGGCCAAGTGAAAAGCACTAAGAAATGTAGTTTTGATCGAAATGAAATGAAAGGCTCTTTGTTTTATTGTTTCTAATGCGTAAAAAATTACTAGACTGTATAGTCAAGAATCATAACACAACGCCCAAAGGTCACAGTTGTCACTCTGCAAATTAAAGTCCACTTTTGTCTACAACTTGACAACACACTAACACATATACTCAGCACAACCAGTCACTATTTGAATAATCACACAAACCAAAAAAAAAATCGTATAAATTAAACTTTCTTCTTTTCAATCAAAGTTCCCTGCAAATTAAAACGAGAAGAATAACAAAGAACACACAGTACATAAGTATCGAAACGCAATAAAGGATATGTTCGATTTTTTATATAGTTTCCAATATCGTAGTGTATATGACTATTCCACAACAAGGAAATCATATTTACATAGTGTTGGTTAAATTTTGGGGTGAGGGTATTTGCACGATAGTCTAATATAGGGTAACTAGAATTATAATAGAGTTTTGAACTACGTTGACATTTCGTAAAGAATATTTCCATCCTCCACAAAGCCTTGGTTTACAGAAAATTTCTTCATATGATAAACTATTACCACTTCAGATTCTAAGGTTAAGCACAAGCACACTTAATTTTTTTTTATAGGGGAAGAAGAATGTATCTTTATCATGATGAGGGAATCCAAGGGCCAGTCACATGTGTTAAGACAAGAGCATTGAAAGAGAAGCTCACAACTTATTTTGAGAATCATTTAGGAGCTATGGACGTGGAGCTATTTAGAGGAAGGCCTTATATGATGATTCAAGTAGAGGAAGAAGGAATTCTGGAAGAGACGGCAGAATGCAATAAGCGGGCTTAACGGGTTTTTGCTTAACGAGTTGTTTTTGCTTAAGTCGGTTTACTTTAATGTTTTCCTTGTTATTTTCGGATTTGGGTTGTTTGAAGCCTATTTAAAGAGATGAACTTGTTGGTTTTGGGGGGGGGGGGGAGACGATTATTATTCAATTTTAGAGGCTATTGCTGAGTTCCCTTGAGGACTTTTCCCTAATTACTTTGTTGAGGATTCTGGAGTGTTAGAGCGACTCTTATCAGCTAGGTATTCGCCCTAGTTGTGGCGAGCTACCCATATCGATTGCCCTTTATTCCGAGTTGAATTTATCCGATCTATTCATATATCGATTGCCCTTGTTCACGAGTGAGTACTGTCCGATCGATTCCATCCTATCCGGTTCTTTTGGTTCGAATTGCTTGGAGCTGTACGAATTTGATTGTATCAAGCGGTATCAGAGCCCGGTTCAACTCAGTGGCGGAGTTCACGAGTTCTTTATGATCTTATTCGTATTCTTGGTGGTTCTTGGAAGTTCTCATGCGAATTCTTGAAGATTTTGGCGTGTTCTTGAGTTTCCTGAGCCGCAGGATAGAAGGTTTTGTTCGGTTCTTAGAGATCTTGTGATTCTTGCATTGCAGCATGGAGGCCGTGCTGGACGCTATCAAAACCCAATTGGAGAACATCGCTCGAGCTCAAGAGGAGAAAACGACGAGGCTGGCTGAGTAGGCGACGAGGATGGAGGCAATGGAAGTGAGACTACAACAGCCAGCTATTGCCGAATTAAACCCTAACCCTAGACCTAGACAAGAAGAAAGTGGAAGGGAAAATAGAGCTCCTCCTCCCTTGGTTTATGAACTACAACAGCATATGCGTCAACATCGACGTCTTGGGATGCCTCGAGCTGAAAGAAGAGGGCGGCGACAACAGCAACGTGAAGAAGGAGATTTCGAAGAATTTGATGAAGAAGAAGAGGAGGGCTTTGAGGAAAACAATGATCTTCGAAACCTCAAGGTCACCATTCCACCCTTTCATGGTACCACAAACCCTAATGCTTATTTAGATTGGGAACGAAAGATGGAGTTGATCTTTGATTGACACAATTACTCAGAGAAGAAGGTGACGTTGGCTGCCCTGGAATTCTCATATTATGCTCTCGTTTGGTGGGATCAGTTATGCACGAGAAGGAGGAGAAATAGACAGCATCCTATTGAAATGTGGGACGAGATGAAGGGTATAATGAGGGATCGATTTGTGCCGAATTCTCATCTGAGAGATATGTATTAGAACCTCCAATTTCTTCGGCAAGGTACTAAAAGTGTTGAAATTATCACATGGAAGTTTTGATGATACGAGTTGATGTTAGAGAGGATCGCGAGGCTACCATTTCTCATTTTTTGTATGGTATCAATTGTGAGATCAAGATTGTGGTAGAAATACAACTGTTCCTTGAGCTTTAAGATTTTGGTGGATATGGCCAGCAAAGTGGAACGACGGCTAAGAAACAGGAGGTTCCAACCCTCTACGAATTCCCAACGAACTCATCCAGGAGTTTCAAGCAACCCTAAGCCGCAAATGCCCATGAAAGAAGCTCTAAGACCTGCGGCAAAGGCTGATGGTGCAAATCCAGTTATGAAGCAAGGTGGATCGTCAGGGGGAATTCAGTGTTTTAAATGCCACGAAAGAGGGCATATTGCGAGCCAATGCCCTAATAAGAAGACCTTGATTTTGCTCGATAATGGTGAGTATGTTTCTAAACAGGAAGTCGAGGAAGCCACCGATTTTGAGATTGATGAATCCATTGAGATGGAAGCACCTCCGGACAGTCTATTTGTAGCAAGGAGAGTGTTGACTGCGCAGCCTAAGGAGGAAAGTGAACAACGAGAAAATATATTTCATACGAGGTGCGGGGTTGATGGGCAATTGATGTCCATAGTGATCGATGGAGAGAGTTGCACGAATGTTGTGAGTGCGTGTGCAGTGAAGAGGCTAGGGCTGCCTACATTGAAGTATCCAAAACCTTATACGTTTCAATGGCTTAACGATCATGGATCCATCAAAGTCACGGAGCAAGCACTGATGAGATTCGAAATTGGTGGGTACAAAGATGAGATTTTGTGCAATGTAGTGCCTATGCAAGCAGCGCATATGCTTCTTGGCAAGCCATGGCATTTTTATCGACAAGCACATCATGATGGAGTTACTAATAAATACAAGCTACTACATGGAGGACAGAATTTCGTGTTGAAGCTTATGTCTCCAAGTGAAGTCTATCGAGATCAACTCCAAATGCAGCAACGTCGAGAGCAGTAGAAGGCAAGCAATGTCTCGGCCAAGAAAGTAGAATAAGGTTACAGTGTTGTGGAATCCAAAGTTGTTATGCTAGCACGAAGTGGTGACATGAAGCAAGATGTATATGAACGAGAACTGTTAATCGTGATCATCTACAAAGATGTGATATTGAATCAGGAGCTGGTCCAAGAAGTTCCTCCCATGGCACGAGCTGTATAGGAGGAGTTCGATGATGTTTTTCCAGAAGAAGCACCCAAACATCAGATTGATTTCGAGGGATCGAACATCAGATTGATTTCGTTCCTAGAGCTACGATTCCAAACAAGGCAGCCTATTGAACGAATCCTGAGGAGTCAAAAGAATTGCAGAGGCAGATCAAGGAGCTCATGGAGAAAGGGCATGTGCATGAAAGCATGAGCCCGTGTGCAGTTCCGTGATTCTCGTGCCAAAGAAGGATCACACCTGGCGGATGTGTGTAGACTACCGAGCCATTAATCAGATCATAGTTAAGTATCATCATCATATCCCTTGATTAGATGATATGTTTGACGAATTACATGGCTCTAGTGTGTTTTCCAAGATTGATTTGAGATCAGGTTATCACCAAATTCGTATGAAGGAGGGAGACGAGTGAAAGAATGCATTCAAGACCAAACATGGTTTATACGAATGGATGGTGATGCCCTTTGGTTTAACCAATGCTCCTAGCACGTTCATGAGGTTGATGAACCACGTTTTGAGGCCTTTCATTGGCAAGTTCGTGGTTGTCTACTTCGACGACATTTTGATATACTCGAAGTGCATGGAGGATCATCTCAATCATTTGAGAGAGGTTTTGGCGACGTTGAGAAAGGAGAAATTATTTGCTAACCTCAAGAAGTGCATGTTTTGCACCTCTAGTGTTATTTTTCTTGGTTTTATGGTGAGTGAAGATGGAGTCAAGGTGGATGAAGAGAAGGTGAATGCAATTCGAGAATGGCCTACTCCTACCAACGTGAATGAAGTGCGAAGCTTTCACAGGTTGGCTGGATTCTATTGATGATTTGTCCCCAATTTCAGTACCATTGCCGCACCATTGGCATCCATCATCAAGAACGTGACTTTCTATTGGGGAGAAGAGCAGACCAAAGCATTTGAGCTACTCAAGCACAAGCTCACGCATGCTCCTATTCTGATGTTACCCGATTTCAATAAGACATTTGAAGTGGAGTGCGATGCTTCTGGTTTGGGGATTGGAGCAGTGTTGATGCAAGAGAAGAGGTCGATTACATACTTCATTGAGAAGTTGAGTGGGGATGCCCTCAACTATCCTACATGCGACAAGGAAGTCTATGCTTTAGTTCGAGCCTTGGAGACGTGGCAACATTATCTATGGCTGAAGGAGTTCGTGATTCACACTGATCACGAGTCGTTGAAGTATCTGAAGGCTCAACACGAGCTGAATAAGAGACATGCTCGATGGGTTGAATTTATTGAATCCTTCCCATACGTGATCAAGTACAAGAAGGGCAAGGAGAATGTAGTTGTTGATGCCCTATCTCGAAGGCATACATTGATCACTACGATGGGGGCACGATACTTGGTATTCGAGCATATTAAGGAGCTCTATGTTGGTGATGCTGACTTCGGGGAGATTTATAAGGCGTGTGAGCAGCATGGAGATGGGAAGTATTATCGAAGTGAAGGCTATCTGTTTCGAGCTAATCAGTTGTGCATTCCTCGTGCATCACTTCGGGAGTTGTTATTGAAGGAAGCTCATGGAGGAGGTCTTATGGCGCATTTTGGTGTAGACAAGACGTTGAGCTGCCTACAAAAACACTTCTACTGGTCTCACATGAAGGGAGACGTGGAGAATCTGTGTGCTAGATGCGTGGAGTGCAAGCAAGCCAAATCAAAGGTGCAATCATCTGGTTCATATGCTTCAGGGATCGACATCTCTATGGATTTTTTGCTTGGTTTGTCGCGGTCAAGGAAGGGAAGAGATTCAATTTTTGTGGTAGTGGATCGATTCTCGAAGATGACACATTTTATCCCATGTCATAAGACTGATGATGTAGTTAACGGGGTTGAGTTGTTTTCAGGGAGGTAGTACAATTGCATGGGATGCCACGTTCTATAGTAAATGATCGAGGTACTAAGTTTCTGAGTTACTTTTGGAAGATGTTGTGGAACAAACTGGGAACGAAGCTGCTGTTTTCCACTACATGTCATCCTCAAACCGATGGGCAAACAGAGGTGGTCAATCAAACTCTATCCCAGATGCTTCGAGCTGTGATCAGGAGTAATATTAAGGTTTGGGAAGACTATCTACCCCACGTGGAGTTTGCTTACAACAGGATGGTGCACTCGATAACAAAGTTCTCTCCATTTGAGCTCGTGTATGGTTTCAATCCTCTCACATCATTGAATGTGATGTCATTACCTTTGAAAGAGCAAGTCAACCTCGATGGAGCAAAGAAGGCGGAGTTCGTGAAGAGCCTCCACGAGAAGGCTAGGTTGAACATCGACAGAAGAACTGAGCAGATTATGAAGAATGTGAACAAGCACAGGAAACCGAGGCACTTTGAAGTTGGAGATTGGGTATGGGTGCACTTGCGGAAGGAGTGATTTTCACAACAAAGGAAATCGAAGTTGCTGTCTCGTTGTGATGGTCCTTTCCAGGTGGTTTCGAAGGTGGGAAGCAATGCCTATAAGATCAATTTGACGGGAGAGTATGGAGTAAGTGCCATGTTCAACGTTGCTGATCTTGCACCTTACTTGGATGGTAATTCGGATTTGAGGGCAAATCCTTTTGAAGAAGGAGGGGCTGATGAGGGCATCCAAGGGCCAGTCACACGTGCTAAGACAAGAGCATTGAAAGAGAAGCTCGCAACTTATTTGGAGAATCATTTTCGAGCTATGGACGTGGAGTTGTTTAGAGGAAGGCCTTATATGATGATTCGAGTGGAGGAAGAAGGAAGTCTGGAAGAGATGGCAGAATGCAATAAGCGAGCTTAACGGGTTTTTTCTTAACGGGTTGTTTTTGCTTAAGTCGGTTCACTTTGATGTTTTCCTTGCTATTTTCGGATTTGGGTTGTTTGAAGCCTATTTAAAGGGCTCAACTCGTTGGTTTGAAAAAAAAAAGATTATTATTCAATTTCAGAGGCTATTGCCGAGTTCCCTTGAGGACTTTTGCCCTAATTACTCTTTTGAGGATTCTGGAGTGTTAGAGCGACTCTTATCAGCTAGGTATTCACCCTAGTTGTGACGAGCTACCCATATCGATTGCCCTTTATTCCGAGTTGAATCTGTCCGATCAATTCATATATCGATTGCCCTTGTTCACGAGTGAGCACTGTCCGATCGATTCCATCCTATCCAGTTCTTTTGGTTCGAATTGCTTGGAGTTGTGCGACTTTGATTGTATCATTTCATGCATATCTTTTCGATAAGCCAAGTACCTCTATTTATATGACATGAAGCACTATACGGGTTCATTGCCAAACTATGCATTGTTCCATTTAAGATTGCACTTATCCATGGCAACCGTTGGTATAAGAGGGACGTATTTTACTAAGGAAACAAGGAGGGGATGATTAGCTGGAAAAAAGAACAAGGAGAGGATGTAACAAAGTGTTGCTTTAGCTATGGCAACATTCCATGCATTTAATTTGAAATAATGATACGTTGTTTTATTGGCTAACTGTCATGCCAAATCATTGTCATGCAACGTTAATAACATGTGTCCAAACCGGTATGGTTTATTTAGTTAGTTCTAACTTCTAACCAAAACCAGTTCCACCAAATTCCAACATTCCTCTCCCATTTTAGGGTATTTAATAAATACACTACAATTACAACATTCAACATTTTCCCAAGAATTTAAGCGTAAATGAAAATGTCGTGACAATTGAATTTTCATCTTAGTATATTCTTTTTTTTTTAGATAAGGGTGATATAAGTTATTTTTTTTGTTATTAGGTACTACTAAAGGGATTCGAACCTGGTACCTCTAGGTTCATCTTAGTATATTCAATTGGCGAATATTCGAATGCAAGGGTATCGGTGATGATTGAACACATCTACTCAACTGAATTTTTGAAGATAATAAACACTTAAGTTTTACAAACTTCCTAGTGAACTTGACACTATCCACCATGTGACCTAATCCTTCTCATAAGAGCACACAAAACCTAAGTCCATGTTTGTTAAAGTGGCTCAACTTCATGCTTACGTAGGATAAATCTTTTATTTATGTACTTGCATAATATATTTTAAGGTTAATATATTTGTATCACCCAAACTTTTCACAAATAAAACATGCTGGCTAATCTTTTCAATCTACAACTTCGTGGCCTCAAGTCCTCAACTATGCATCGAAATTAAGATATTGGCCAAACCTAGTCAACACCTAATAAAATCATTTTTCTCCTCATGTTTATTCGTTTTTCTCCAACAATCCTGAAATTTTTCAGCGACAACGGCAATTCCACTAGTTTTGATTCTACCAATTTGCAACTACAAGTGCAGAAAGAACATTTACAGCTTTGAGCTATATTAAGAACAAGTTTTGAAGTCGAAATGGCGACCAGTTTGCTAATGATTGTTTAGTGCGATACATTAATAGAGACTTACTTAACATTGTGTTTTCTTCACAATATGAAATTCCGTCTTGGTTGCTTATGAAAACAGTGATTTTATTAGTCGATTATTTTTTATATGTGAATGAATTATTTGAAAAAAATTCAAAAGTATCACTGTTTAAAAAAAAATTCCAAAAATACCACACAACCCCAAAAAATTACAAAAATACCACTCTCTTTCAAAAACCGCCACCCCACCCTGCGGCTTACACGAAAACCGCTGGGCAGGGGTGCGGTTTTCTATGCAAACCGCTGGGCTAAGGGGCGGTTATAAAAAAAAATTGGACCAAACCGCTGGGTGGGGTGGCGGTTTGGCCCAAAACCGCCACCCCGCCTAGCGGTTTGGTCCAGATTTTTTTTCTTTTTTCGATCAACTCCTAATTTCGGCCGAAACTTCAAACGAACGTAACTTTGCACTCGGGTATCCGATCGTAGCGATTTTTTTTTGAATCCGAATAAATTTTTGAGATCTTGCAATCGGGTATCCGATCGTAGGCGGTTTGGTCCCGCCTTCGTCTCGAGAAAACGTCATTTGCCACCCCGAACGAGCCTTTTTTTTATTTCGTCAAACTTTGGGCGGCCATAACTTTGTGCTACAAAATCCAAACGTCATGAATTTTTTTTTATTCCGCATAACTTTTCAAGATTTACAACTTTTAAGATAATCATAATTTCAAAATGTACATGGATTTGTGAAAAGTAAAGGTAAAGTTATCCCAAGGTCCCGTATATCCACAACTAATTCCTGTTTTGAAAATTTCATCCTAGTACAAGTTGTAGATCTTGAAAAGTTATGCGAAATGAAAAAAATATTGCTAGGATCGGATACGCGAGTGCAAAGTTACGTTCGTTTGAAGTTTCGGCCGAAGTTAGCAGTTGATCGGAAAAAAAAAAATTGGACCAAACCGCTGGGTGGGGTGGCGGTTTTGAGCCAAACCGCCACCCCACCCAGCGGTTGGGTCCAAATGTTTTTTTTATAACCGCCCCTTAGCCCAGCGGTTTGCATAGAAAACCGCGCCCCCGCCTAGCGGTTTTCGTAAACCGCAGGGTGGGGTGCCGGTTTTTGTAAAATGGTGGTATTTTTAGAATTTTTTGGGGTTGGGTGGTATTTTTGGAATTCTTTTTTTAAACAGTGGTATTTCTGAAAAAAGGTCCGAATTATTTGGATATAATTAGTTTTAATTTTATTTATTAAATAATTATTAATTAAATATTTATATTATGAAAAGAGCATAAGGGTAGTTTCAAATTCTACCTCCGCCACTGTCCGTCCTCGACCCGACCCGTTACCATCCCTAGATACAAGTAGGCATAGGTTGTATTTCGAAATGGATATGAAGCAAAGCCCAAGTCCCTAGCCTAGAGGAAGGCATATTCACAGCGGCGCAGGCGGCATGGCATGGCCGCCACAACCCATTGCATCTGGTTTTTGGTAGAGGTCTACGAACTCGAGAGAGACGTGTGGACTATAGAAGCTTCCTATATATTGTCATGCAAGCCAAGGAAAATGAGTCCAGGTTCAAATTTGAAGGGAAAACCCTATGTGAAGTCTATTAGCATCATGTCCTTCCATGCCTTGGGATCTTCGTATAAATAGGGGGATGGGTCTCATTGTAAAGTAATCCGAAATCTAAAGAGGTAAAAAAATCTCTCCATTTTGCAATGAACATCGACCAATTTAACGATCCTAAACTCTGAAAGTCGAGATTTTTCCAATAATAGCACCCTAAAAAAAAAATTACAAAACTAGCACACATATGAAAAAATTGACAGAAATAGCACCTATATTTATGGAACGCACCTCCAAGATGCGTTTTATATGTAAACCGCACTTGAAGGATGCGGTTTACATACAAAACGCATCATGGAGGTGCGGTCTCTGTGAGCAAACGCATGCCAGCGATGCGATCCGCGCCAGCTGCGGAACGGTCTTCAAAACCGTTGGATGGAGGCGCGATCGGGCGGCTGAACGCTTGCCAGGGGAGCGATCCGCGCCAAGGACTGCAGATCGCACGCCCGAGATGCGGTCAGCCCTAGGTAAACGCAAAACGCGTCGGGAGGGAGCGGTTTTGCTTAGGCCAAAATTACCAGACCGCCCCTGGGGGGTGCGGTCTGATGGGTATAAATACCCCCTCCCCCTCCCATTTCTTCACACCACAACTCATTCTTCCTTCTCTCTCTACAATTTATCTCTCTAAACCCTCCCCTCCCAAAAGCCTAGGAAATAGTGGTCTGTTGGTTGCGGCTAAGTCCGATCTGCCATCAGAAAACATTTCTTAGGTTTTTTCCTCAAAACCCTCCGAGTCGAGCCGAAGCTTTGTCCGAATTACACCGAAAAAATGGCCGATTGGTGGCAAGGAGAAGGTGTTTATGTTGATGAATTTCAAGCGGTATGTACTCATTATTCTAGTTTAATTTTTGTTGTTGTTATAAGTTTTTTAATTAATCTATGTACTAACCTCGTTGTTATTTTCTCGTAGGTTGGGGAGGACGTCGATATATACAACCAACGGTATTATCTCGAGCAAGGACCGGTGGATCCAACCGACTTGTACGACCAACCCAACCATCGGTCAAGGGATGTTTGGAACGATCACCCGGTACATACAATTCTTCACCATTTGTCCTTCTTTTATTTTGTTAATGTGCCTAGTGTAATATAAAATTAATTTATGTTTATTTTTTAATCGTGTTGGTTGTTTTCAATAATTTAATCGAATACATAGCGCTACTTACTTCGACTCTTTATAAAGAGATGCACGTCTAAGGAAATGGGGTTTTAAGCGATTATCATATCCTCCCATTACCTGGGAAAATCGGGTATTAAGAGATCCTCGGATCCCCCCTTTTTCTGTCAAAAAGACTGCGTTTCTAAGAAGATGTATACCTCTTCTAAGAGTCTAACGAGTGTTGCTTTGTATTCGATTAAATTATTTAAAACAACTAATACGATTAAATTATTTACCAAACATTTGAATATGTATGTTTCTACTTAACTTATTATTCATTAACAATGTTATTTATGTTAATTAATTTAGTATGTTTGTTTTACGATAATATGTATGTACCTATTTAAATTATTATTCATTGACAATGTTATTTATGTTAATTAATTTAGTATGTTTGTTTTACGATAATATGTATGTACCTCTTTAAATTATTATTCATTGACAATGTTATTATGTTAATTAATTTAGGACGTTTGTTTTATGATAATATGAAATGTCTTTTTATGATAATAAAATTATGTTTTATGTCGCATAATTTAATTTAATTAATTTAGTTATACGGAAAAAAAACCCTTACTAATAATAATTAACGTGTACATTTTTGCTAGGACTCACAAACAATAATCCGCTATAGGGGTACCACCAATGTGCTCCTATTCCACCCAGCTATCTTGCCATTTCTCAAAAGGGCACGGTTAGACTCGATTAGGCATTTTAACGGCATCCAAATCGATCGCCAACTCATCACCGCATTAGCCGAGAGATGGAGAAAGGAGACCCATTGTTTCAACTTTAGAGAAGGAGAGGCCACCATCACGCTAAAGGATGTCGCCATCCTAACCCATCTGCCCATCGACGGCAAACCGGTGTGCGTGAGTGATCATCCCCCCGAGGATTGTGACGGTATGTCCGGTTGGCAGCATTTCATCCACAGTCATTTGGGAGTGAAAGTACCGGTGAAGGGTTGCGTTGATGCGACCGATCGCATGCCACCAATGAGGAAACACCAAGTCTCAATTACATGGTTGACGAAGTATTTTAGAGAGCATTACGAGAGTCACCCCCTAACCGAGGAAAGTCCGGAGGATGAGAAGGAGAGATATGCTCATGTCTATCTCATAGGAATGATCGGAGGAGTGTTCTTCTCCAAGAAATCAAGCAATCTCCTTAGTTGTGGATGGCTTAGGATCATCTTCAGTAGTTGGGAGGAGATGGGGGAGTATAGTTGGGCATCCGCTTGCCTAGCTATCATCTACAACAACTTGTGCAATGCGTCTCTAAAAGCCGTGAGGGAGGTCAGCGGCGCAATGTTCATCGTCCAATTTTGGGCTTGGGAGCATATGCCATGGCTTGCACCGGCCCAACGTCCAGACAGGGATTGGCCAATCGATCATCCCCTAAGAGGTGAAGCTTATGGAGCAAGGTAAACTTCTCATACCCCATCATGTAGTCATAACACATTTTGTCTTGTGTTTTATCTTATTGTAGTTTCATTCTTGTCTTATTAATAAGGTGGCTTGGACACACAACATGCGACAACCTTGCCCAACACAAGTTGGAGGAGTATCGGAGGAGGTTTGAGCGACTTTGGGAAGGAGAGGTAACTTCTATACTCTCACTTGAGTTGGTTGTGGCAATACCCCATCTTTTCCCTCCATCTTTATAAAATGTCCACATGGATAGGTCGTGTCCATCCAGCCACTGTGCCCCTTCAGGGCATAACTCGCGCAGCTTTTGCAACTTCTCCTGAAATTTTTTCTCCTGGTATGCAACCGCTGAATAACACACAGAAAAGTCGTATGTTAGTCAATGATCCTCAATTTAGTACAATTTCAAACTGCACGGTCGGACTCTCGTTAGAATCTTAGGAGAGGTATACATCTCCTTAGAAACACAGCCTGTTTGACAGAAAAAGGGGGGATCCGAAGATCGCTTAAAACCCGATTTTCCCAGGAAATGGGAGGACCATCATAATCGCTTAAAACCCCATTTCCTTAGGCATGCATCTCTTTAGAAAGAGTCTAACAAGTGCACCACTCCCGATATTACAAGATATTGTTAATTGAGAGCAATAGAGAGGTTACCAATCCACCACAAATTATCAGCTAGCTTCTTCTGTTTGAAATGATGGTTCCAGTTGCTTTTGAAGTGTCGTATGCACCACCTTTGGGACCAATTCCAGGCTGGATCAAGGCCTAAGATGGCTGCTCTAATGCCGGCGTGCCGATCAGAGATTATTGTCAGGTTCGTCCTCCTGGTGACGTGGATTTGGATTTGTCGGAAAAACCATCCATAGCTATCAGCATTCTCTCCCTCAACAATGGCGAAGGCTAAAGGAAAGACTTGTCTGTTTGCATCCGCCCCACTGGCAATCAGGAGAGTGCCCTTGTACTTACTGGTAAGGAATGTACCATCCACAGTAATCACAGGGATACAAAAGCCAAAACCATCAATAGAAGGCTTGAATGCCCAAAACAGTCTGCGAAAATGGCGTTCGTTACCTGCCTCTGGGGGTTGTATCTCTTCATCTTGGTATTGAGGGGAGAACACAGTCCCAGGGTTAGACGCCTCCAATGCCAGTATTAGTCTGGGAAGGAATGCATATGATTCTTCCCAATCACCATAGACGGCGGCCATAGCTTTCTGCTTTCCATGCCACGCCTTCTTATAGTTAATCATATAACCAAAACGACTTGCAATGTCAGCGATTATGACTTTCACCTTCAGATCCGGTGCAGCCTCAATCAGATGCTTGATAGCCGCAGCAACCACCCTGGATTTCAACTGTCGATGGCCTTGGGAAGTTATGGATGACACACATGTGTGTGTGTTGACCGCACGGGATATGACCCAGTGGCCGTGTCTCTTGCTGTTGATGGCCCGAATCCTAACATTGCACCCCTCGTGATGATTACGGCATCTGACTATGAGCCTTTTGGTGTTGGAATGAGTTGTGTCCCATTCAAAATGCCGAGTCATTGCTTCAGTCTCAAGGGCGTGCCGCACATCCTTCTTCGAGCCAAATTGTTGGCCCTTCGTAAACCCAGTGAGTGGGCCCCATATTGGGACCTCTGGCGGCTCCATGTCGCTGTCGACCATCCAATTGTCGTCTGGAATGTGATTGTAGTAGGGGACTGGTACACGGTCAGGAGCCACATCATGATCATTATCTGAATCTGAATCTGGTGCTGAATCATCAGCACCTTCAAGAGGGTCTGAGCTGTCTGCACTGACGTTGTTCTCTCCTTCTTCATCAGAGGGGTCACTGACTGGTGCTGGTGTGGCAGCCTCCATCTGATCCTGCTCATGAAAGGCACCTTCATCAGCTCCATAATGGTAGTTGTGAAAACTACCGCTGCCTGTCAAGAAGTTGTACTGGGCTTGGTTGGGGATGTCCGGTTGAACTTCTTCTTCATATGACGAGAAAGATTGATGATGGCCTGCACCTTGCCCTCCATCTTGGTACTGAAAATAGGAATGAGGATCATGGTAACTTTGGTAGGGATGATCGTCATATAATTCACCTCCACCATGGATACCAGATGTTTGACCGTGTCCAGAATGACCTCCAACACTAACGGCTGGCTCGGTGTAAACGAACATCTCGGCTTTGGCCAATTTGTTGGACCTCAAGAATTCGAGCATGGAATCTACGTCATCTTGAGTGGTTATGGTATATTCCTCATGCCACAATGACCCAGTGGCTCTGTTTGGGTATCGGTACACCATACGATCTACCCTCCTCGTGCCATCCATGCAAGTAACGTCAGTGCATATTTGATGGAGGTCTTCAAGCTTCGGTCTGGTACCGACCGTTATTTTCTGAAAATTGCCACCGACGTAGGTGGCCCCCTTTCCGGTCTCTTCCGTGTAACCATTCCACCGTAAGCCAAGCGTTAACTGACGGAATGCCATCTGCACACAAACAAACCGTAGTTTAGTTAATATCATAAAAATCACAAATCACAAATAACAATAAAAAGTAACACAAAATAAACTTACGAGTTAATGTTAATGGCATAAAAAGTAACACAAATTAAAGTTACGAGTTAATGTTAATGGCATAAAAAGTAACACAAAATAAACTTACGAGTTAATCTTAATGGCATAAAAAGTAACACAAAATAAACTTACGAGTTAATCTTAATGGCAAACACACTAAATAAATATAGATATACAACAGAAAAATGAAAGAGAGAATGAGAGGTGTGAAGAGTAGAGGTTTTCCGGCAAGTCTTATATAGGGGAAAAAATTGTGAAAACCGCACCTCTAGGGTGCGGTTTTAGTCTGCCATGCAGCCCTACGTCCATAATTCTCTGCATGGCTGTGTCGGGTGTCGGAAAATTATTGACACGTAAACCACACTTCGGGGGTGCAGTCTACATGGCAAAACCGCACCTTAGAGATGCGGTTTGTTCTTGGAGGAATAAACCGCATCACTAAGGTTCGGTTTAGGTAGGGCAGGCCTAAACCGCACCTCGGCCATGCGTTTCATGTAGGCCAGACATGAAAACGCATGGCCAAGGTGCGGTTTAGGCCCACCAGAGTAGAACGCACCCTCCAGGTGTGGTTTACATTTAAAACGCACCTGGGGGATGCGGTTTATATGTAAAACGCATCACGAGGGTGCGGTCAATAAAATAGGGTGCTAGTTTTGTAAATATTTTTGGGAGGGTGCTAGTTTTGTAATTTTTTTTTAAAGGTGCTATTTCTGGAAAAAACTCCTAAAAGTCAATGGCAAAGTCCGGATTTAAAGTGAGGAAGGGCTGACAATAACAAGATGCAACATGCATCTTCCCACGATTGAGCCTAAATTTTGGAAGAGGGGACCTAATAGCCTCCATCCTACGAACATCTAATGCTTTCTCAATATATAAATATACACATAATAATCTTAGATTACAATTTGGGGTGCGTTTTAGCCCCTCCCAAACTACATGTAGCTTAATTACGAGAAGCAGCCATGTTGTCGCATTCTCTCCCACGAGCGGGACAAGCACTCCACGTTGTTTAGGAGGTGGAACCATGTGTAGCCATACTTTTGTTTAGTAAATAATATAACGAAGTCGAATTCATTTTTCATTCATCACTCTTGTTTTTCTACCTCGACTTTTCATGCATGGTAGACTAGATATTGTGCATACACAAAGTTGTTAAACCCCTATCGGGCCCCTGATTGGACCCGGTTGGACCTGAGTCGGGCTTCAAAACGGCCTACAGAAAGCCCCCTAGTCTGACCCCTAAAGAGGGAGAAGAATAGAGAGGAAAGGGAGGAGGGGGAAAGAAGGAAGGAAGACGGTAGGTGACTCATGGATGTTAGGTAGGTTATATTTTGTGGGAAATAAGTTTTTAATAGATACATGTAAAATAAACTTGTTTTTAATAGATAAATAAGTTTTTAATATTTCATTGCAGTCGTTAATTTTTAATGACTACCTTATTTGTATATATTTTTAGAAAACTTATAAAATGGCTTAACCCGATCGAAATCCAATAAGACCAATAAACCTCAAACCCCTTTCTTGACCGACTCAATGACTTAACCCGGTTTGACAACCTTGCGCATATATGGTAATCTGGATTTTGATGATTCAGTGCATGACAGCAAGAAATAGCGCCTACATTAGAACGGAAGAATATTCTATAGCCGACAAGCAATCACACAAAGACAATCCCTGGATCACCAATCAAGAGACTATAAATAAAAAACACAACATTATACATATATGGGTTAGACTAATATACTTCAAATACACTATGTATTTCTAATGAGCTATCTCTATCCATACCGTCATACCGTGAATTAAATATGATACTATTTCTAATCTCGAATATATAACCTCAATCCTTCATATATATATTTTTTGAAATGAATCCGTAATTCTCTAAACTCAAAGTCAAAAATCAATTTACTAAAAAATAACCGACAATTATGATTCATCAAAGTTAAAGCTGCCATTCATCAATATATATATGTGATTTTGAAGATCGAATATAGTTCTGAGTACAAGGATAAATTAACTAATATGAAAGATAAGACATCATCCCGCTAACAGGCCGGGCAAAACGCCAGTGCATCGCCTGCAATTCAAAAAGACAACAATTGAAAATCTCATGAAACGTCCAACAATGTAGTGTAGCCCGAAGGGATAAAATGTCATGGTCACCTGTCAATTTTGCAATTCGTAAATTTCAAAGAGAACCACACATCCACTCCGTTCCTTGTTTTTTCCCAACAGGGGCTTCTTTAGCCACCAAAATGAATCCAACAGAAAATCCCATTAAATTTCCAACAATATAGAACAGAGGGTTACAATGTCATGGTCAACCTGTCAATTTTGCACTGCCTAAAATTTCAAAGAGAACCACACATCCATTCTGTTCCCTTTTTTCCTTTAGCCACCAAAGAGGAATCCAGCAGCTTGTTCTTCATTCCCTCCAAACAGTTGAAGAGCTTGTATCACAGCTTCTCTACCAAACCCAAGTTCCACGAGTTTCGCAACTTTGGCCTCAAAATCAGGGCCCTACAAATCAAAGATAAATGCTTTAAACTAAAAATCATGACCAAACAATAACTGACACAGTTACACAGACCACGAGACGTTTTCTTTTTCCAAATCTAACAAAGAACCAACTGCCAGTTGATTAGCACACATCAGTACAAGCAAAGGGAACATTTCAATGACAATGTAAGACCTTAGGTAAAGAGAGGAAAAAGGAACATTAACAACAGACGTTTACCTGCATCACATTGCCGCTAGCAGGTCCTGTCAAAAGGGAAAGAAAGGATCAAAATACTACTCATGGGGATGAACTTAAGAACTATTGGCATTACATAGACAAGTCCTAGAAATCTCAAACAATCAAAGATATGGACCCAATCCTTAGCTTGTAAATTTGGCCAATCACACAAGTATAGTTCCACTTCATCCAAGATTTTCAGGAAACTAACCAGATGATGATGATGATCCTACTACTGGAGCATCACTCTTCTTGTTTGATGCTGCTTGTACAGCCTGAAAACACAAAAAGATATCAATACAAAAGAGTACATTATTGTTTGGACCTCTCAAAGAGAGAATTAGAGCTTAAGGGAACTGTAATTTAAGACACAGGTTTTGAAAGTTCAGATAGTTCAATCTCAGACTGAGGTTGCAAGTACAGGCAATAGTAGCTCCTTAAATCAGTAAGACACATGGCCCAACAGCAAAACATGTGTTCTTAAGATGACTATTTCATGTCAATTGTCACCAAAGACATCGCGGGCCCTCAGAGGTTAACTGAATTAAGATGCAAATAAAAATTTGCACAAGTATCCTGTCCATAAGATTTCCAATTTCCAAGGCTTTACACAGGTTGGAATATACGAAGCATGCCAACACTTCTAGTCAGACAGCCGAGCAATTAGCGCAATATCTCGAGCAATATTCCACTGGCAGGCTTTCAAACTAATCCTAACAATATAAGTATGTAAGAACTCATTCTACAAGTTTAAGGACATGTAGGGAATAAAATAAATAAGTTCAACTCCATGCCTCATTCGGGGAAATCTTGGCATTTGTCAAATTCCTAGAGGTTAGTAAATCAGATACCATAGCAACCTACAGAGAAGTACTACTACCAGTGATAATCACAACAATGGCAGAAACTTACCAAACCAACAAGAGAAGTATGCTTACCGGGTTTCCAGAGCTAGATGCTTCTTTGGAGTATCTTTCCTCGTCCAAGAAACGAGATGGGATGTCTTTCTCTGAAACATTGGTAGTTCATGGATACAGTAACCAGTGAGCAGCTAAACATCATAAAGAATGAGATTTGTAGCACACAAAGGACAAACAATAGACCCCAATGTTTAACAAAATATCATTTCTAACACGCTACATGCAATACCACACAAAGAACACACATCAGAGAAATGCACAAATTACATTAATACCTTGCAAAAATGGTACTGAAACTTCGCCACCGCCTAACCGTAGAACATTCTCCTTTAAATCTATAATGCACTGTAGACAAGGGACTAGGTCAGAAAAGATCCAAACTTAGGGGAACTCATGCTTATGACATACGATGATTGTACCTGGTGCTTGCGGAGCATGTCAAGCCCAAAGAGAAATTCCATGTTGGGAGAATCCAGCACCATGAAGGAGCAAGGATAGAATATATTACCGATCTACATGAACAAAAGTAAGTTACCAGATAAAGCAGAAGTCCACTGTAGACTGGAAAGGTATGTGCAGCAGAGGTAATAATAGATAATGACTTTCAAAAAAAAAAAAAAGTAATAATAGATAACCGTTACTATGATGATAGAAAACTGTACCTTGATTGGAGCTACATGTATTCGGCCCAATATCTCTGACTGACCAACACCATGAGCAATGCCTTTGTAGCGCTGATCTAAAAGCCTCAGCAATCTGTAATAAGTCAGTCCAGTAATAATTAAAGCAATGGAGCATCCAATGAGTTGGTTCAGATGATGTGGCTATTTAAACTATCTCACTAATAAATGGGGATTGATAAGTTGTTTTACTCGGATATCATCCAAGATAAATCACGATGAGCGTTAACAAGGTGGAACATCCAGTGAGTTGCTTCAAATGATGTGGCTATAAAAAACTATCCACTAATAAATGTGGATTCAAAAGCTGTTTCACTCGGGTGTCATCCAACATGAATCATGATGAGCGTTAACAAGGTAGGGTACAACTCAAGTAGGAGACAGAACTTATCTCGGAATATGAAGATTCAAGTTATGAATGCTACTACATAATGACAAAATGTAGAAGGGATGTACATGCCCTAAAAAAGGGCATCATGTAAATTACAAGATCAGAAACTCATAGCAGAAAATTGGAGATACTCTCCATAACCATAACTTATAACTTCAGAAGTTGAACACTAGAATAATGGTTGCTTACCCAATTAAAGTTCATAAAGTTGGTTCCTAAAATGAGAATCATTAATTAAAGTGGAACTTTTCAAAATGATAGCCTGGAGACTTAAGAGCTGAAAGTGCACCCTTCTAGCTGTAAGTTCAAAGACTTCACTATGCAGTAAGACATGTGATGCTTTAATTCACAAATCATGAATGACAATAGCACGTACCCACATTTTTCAGCACAGCTTTTCGATATTATTGTTGATTGAGCGCCACTATCAACAAATGCCTACAAGAAATTAAAGAAATTATATGTACTATGATCCAGCTTCCAGCATAATGAACATACTAATCATACAAGAAACACAAATGAAGAAATTGTACTAGAAAAAGTTCATTTATAGTCACTGCTGATAATGAACCAGTGAATTGAGGTAATAACATAGCAGACCAGTCACAAGTGAGAGCAGGAATAATTGGAGGATGAACAGAACATAAATTCTAATAATAGTTGTAACTTAAAACCTCTACCTTCAGAGGAACACCATTGACCTCCATATCCACGTACAGCATAATCTGAAGCATTTCAGACAGCAGCCAAATCAAAACATACCATGTGAATAGCAGCGGTGGTTAATAAGGTTGAAGGGCATACTTACCACCCTAGCAAAAGCTTCAGGATTGTACTCCAGAGCTGCTTCCCAATTTTCATCAATGCCTTTCTGCGTATCAGAATGAAAGAAGAAATTAAGTTATCTTGACCATGTGAGATTTGTGGCATGCACATTAATAGAAGTCAACAATATACCAAGAGTGTCTACTGAACCAGTCTAATCTAAAACTTCTCAATTGGAAAGGTTATACTGCAAGAGAAAATGCAGCTCAGACGTAAGAGAATCTGGGAACAAATGAGCACTAGCAAAGCAGTATGAAGCATCTAGAATGCAATTTAAACCTATGAGCACCAATTTCCTACACAGACTGACAATAGCATGTTATGAGCTTGTTTGTCCCAGGAAAACAGAAAAAATGTGTCTGCTTGTCTTGGCCATCACTCTCCGATCGGTAAAACTGACCTGGCGAATGGCAGCTTCAATTTTCTTTTGAGCCTCAACATCAAAAGGATCAGCCTCGAGCAGAGCCTGATTGAACAGGAGAAATAATAAAATAAAATGTCATCTTCTAATTCATTATAACTGGAAAAGGAGAAGAAGAAAAAACAAGTTAGATAACGGCCACATGGGAAGTTTTATGCTTTGATCTAAAGTTTCATACCTATACATCAATTCTGTTTGTTTCAACCAGTAGGAGACGCTTAGGAGAATTTCCCAACATGAGCAAATAGTACAATTTGAATCAAGTGTGATTAGAAAAGTTGTAAGTTAGCGTTTTGTGACCGAGGAAAAAAATTAACTAGGTGGATGATTGTAAATTAACTAAAATGACCCCATAAGCTTTTCAAGTTTTTTAAGCAACAAAAATAGAATATGAACGTAGATGAATTAAAGATGATAAAGTAAATTGTGGGGTCAATTTATTGAAATATTGCAAGTCTAAAAGTTTTAAGCTGGAAGTGTAGAGAGGGGTCCTAGGACCCCACTTGGGAAAAACGGGGCAACATAATCCTTTAGATGTGTACGGTTTAGTATGATCCTTTGTATTTAGGACCCCATACTTTTGTTGATATTAGCTCATCTAAGGACAACAATCAACTCAAAGTTCATTAGATACACAAACTAAAATGTTTAAACAATTTTAAGAACCCCAGTCAATTCCAAGTCTGACTACGCCACTGGCTACAGGTGACTACCTGCTGCAACAACTGGAGTTTTTATCTATATCTATATAATACCATTCAAACTGCGACTCATGGCTCAAACCTCTGATCGGTTGGAAGTTTAATCCACCTTTTACCACTAACTCAGCCCTTAGGCTTTAGATATCAATCTATTTTGACTTTGAGTAGTGGGAATAGTAATTAGGAATAATGGTAAAAATGAGTTGAATAACTTCAAGCAAATAACATCAAAATGAAACAATGGTGTAGCTAGACAGAAGTTACTCACAAGTTCAGCCTCTTGCTGAAGGTGTAACTCAGATCTTTGCCTCTGGCGTAGCTTCAACAGCTCCTGCAGTCTGTTGAGATCATTCCCAAGAACGAGTTGTGCAAGTTCAGGGTCAGCCTGCAAATAATATAAAGAAAACAAAGAAGCAACGTAAGGTAACCAAGTAAGAGAAGAAGCACCACAAGGAGCCTCGGGTAAAAGCACAACAGCGCTTTACACTTCCTACTACAGATGTTCATGAATCCCAGTAGTAAATAAAGTCACCAATCAGCACCGTAACTGGACTAAATCCAAAAGTAGGAGCACAGGCTAAGGCGAACTCATAAAATGCATGTTCAGATAGCCAATTCCACAGCTCCCAAAAAGAGGATATGAAAGTAGGGGATAAGGCGCAGAAAGGAATCTCAAAGCTTCCAACTATAGCAGCATCGTTAATATGGGAATGTAATGATCATATATGCATGGCTCCAAAGGATAGAGCCAATCACAGACAATAAAGAATGACTAGTGACCTGAAACAGTTGGGACATTAAATTTGGATCACGCCGAACATGCTCTTGAAAGGCTGCAGCATTCTCCAAAGGGACATTGGAACGGGAGCTCGTGCCTTGTGAACCGGGGCTGGGGAAAAAAAACACCTTGTATCATTTACACACACACATATAGTATTAAATAACACAAGGAATCGAACATATCAAGCAATGCCTCCTGCAAGCAGGCAGAGCTCAATTAAAAGTAGAGGAAATATTTCTCATAAATGTGCATGCAAACTTTTGAAGGAAAATAAGTTGACATAAAACACAGAGAGAGTGAAGTGGCTAGTACCATACAACAAATATGACCAATAATGAGGGACCAGGCGTCCTAATGAAATGTCACAAGAGTACCAGAAAGGAAAAAGGTTGAACGGAGAGAACATAGCCCTAGCAAGAGACCTTCATCAACGAAAATTACAAACATACAATTGCATTTCTTTGATAGTTACACCCGGCTGCTTGGTTTCAGCAAAATTATCATAGCCAAGTAGACGGCTCCTGGACAGAACCAATAATATATGCTTCTATGCACTTCAAGTTTTAGAATTTACATATTCTGACTGCCAATCCTAACACATGAATATTGAGCAATACTGTAACTGAGCAAAGAAAGCTTAACTACAAACAGCATACTGCTAGAAGCCAGTTAAATCAGAAGTGATTTGTAGTCCAGGCACCAACTAGATGAACATGAAGGCTACTCTATCAACCGTAATAATTAATAAGCAACTAACTGAATCATCGACATACCCTTGTGCCTTCGAAACCATCATTATCAAATCATCGTCTTTAACACCCAGAGCACTCAATTTCTCATCATTCCTGATCTCTCTGCCATTATACAACAATTGTTGTTGCTGTAGAGGCACCTGAGTCTGTCCATAGATGAATAATAATGATCAGGAAATGAAACAAGAGAAGCCGTTAAGAAAGCACCCAATAATGTAAAAGAAACTACATTAACAAGACAATCCGAGCTCCCACTGTGCTCAAGTTTTCTTGTTTTTTGGTTTCCAAGAAACATGAATGAAAACAACAGTAGCTTATTGTGCACTGGATTCTCAAGCTCTTGTCATTCTGCTTGCAGGAAACAAAAACGAACATAATATAACAGCACAGCAGTAAAAGGAGAAACATCCCACCTCCACCTCCAGCAATGCTTTTATGTTCTCAACCTACAACCGATGAAAAAAGAAGAAAGGATTCGGAATGAAAAGCGATATACAAAAGTGAACACAAACCAAGAAACAAAAGTAGAAGCCATGAGAAACAAGAAAGCTCGGGGGGAACAGAGTAATTACAGTTTCATTGGGATCGACATCCAAAGAACTTATTTGCTCATCAGAAGTCATTACAGTGATCCTCATGGTTGCAACAGGCCAAGAAGCACCTAGCAGAACAAATTCGGTGATTCAAAATATTCAGAAAGCACCTAACTTTAGAAAAGAGGAGCAGCATTATCATAATACATCCATGCCCAGCAATGCAATTGAGTAACTTGAGCTCATACTAGCAGGGACACAAATTACGGGGATAAAAAGTTTAACCTAATCATGAGAATTCACACGGCGTCCACTCCAATTTTTACATTAATTAGTCCAACCCATTTCTATTTTCCATTCTCAAAGACCTATTGGCATCATAAGCAAGTCCTAATAAGTTCAAGAATGCTAGAACCCCTTTCCATATGATAACACTCTTCCCAAATCAACTTCCCAGCAGAAGGGGAGGAAAGAATACTCAAAAAGGTTTTGACAATAATAGATCACTGACCAACCCAAGAAAGAACAAAATCGAAATCTTGCTTTAGCTCGGAGACACTCCACTTTCGATTCTCGAACCTGAATGTCCCCCTATCCCAGTAACTCGGACGACTGGAAAGTCAGATGCCGATTCAATTTCTCGATGAAGCCCAAATTCGTTTCGACTTCCTCCCTTTTTCTTCGGGCCCGGACTCGGTAGAACTCGTGTCGTGGGAATTATTTCCGCGTAGTCTCCTTCCAAGCCCTTGTCTTTCTTTCTCTCTCTCTCGATCAGAAATCAGAATAGAATGAGTAATTCTTCAGTTCTCCGGTGTATTCAGTGATGATCAAAGGTTGTGAAACCGGATTAAGCAATCAAACCGGTTTGACAATTGGTTTCAGATTTAATAGTGAATCGAATTCAACTGGTTCAAATCGGTTTTAACATAATATGTGAGAAAATCTTTAATACCAAATAAATTAGGGTTAATACAATATATTAGCCACAACTATTATGAAGCGGGAAATTATAGCCACAACTATGAAAATTCAAATTATTAGCCATAACTATTGTTGCAGGTCAAGATATGGCTAACTGTCTGTTACTGTTATTGAATTTTTTACGGAGAAGGTCACGTCATCGGCCACGACAGCGGCCACGTAGGAATGCTTTTAGTTTATAACTTCAAAACATCAAAATTTAGTCAGTATTACTAACGAAATTGTTAACAGATAGTTAACGTTTGGCTAATAATTTGAATTTCAATAGTTGTGGCTATAATTCCCCGCTTCATAATAGTTGTGGCTAATATATTGTATTTACCCAATAAATTATGCATATATTTGACATATTTTAAAATAATCTCACTAATCTACCAAATTGTTTTCAAATGGTTAATAGCATTTTGTACCCCTCTTCTATAGAAGGGTATGTTTGTGCAAAAATTTAGTAGAGGGGTAAGTTTGTTAATTTATCAAAGTAGAGGGGTACAAAATGCTATTAACATTTTTTTAAAAGAAATATCAATTACAAATTTATCAATCCTCATCTTCAAACTTGGTTTTGACTAGTCAAATCACCTTATTTTGATTGGTTCAACCCAATTTTAACTTTTCTCCCCACAACTTGTTCAACCAGAGTGTATTCCAACTGTGTAAATGACTTGTTCTGGTCATATCTGGTTGAACTGACTGTTCTGGTGAACCGCCCGACCATATACATGTTTGCCAACCTTGGTGGTAATATTCGATTCGGTTATAACCGATAATTAGGTATCCGGTTATGATTGACCATTAATCATGTTTGGTTAGTGAAGATCGAACCATTTAAGTTACTAGATATCACTAAATTGAATTGGATATCTCGAAAACAACTCTTTTACGATGGAATTTGATTTAGTTATCCTTGAGTCTCATGATAATCTTTACCTAATCGAAAATCTGGTTTGTTCTTGTGCTAATTTTTTCGCGAAATTGCGACTTCGAGATGGGAATTTTGTGGCGTCTCCTTCGAGCTTCATCATCGTCAATATTGATGATGACACGTAAAGTATATGATTTTAGCATCTCATTTTTTGGCATGTTTTTCATCATTTTTACATATCTTTAGCCATTATGAATTGAATTGCTCGGTATTTGCCCAAATGTGTATTTAGTAGCTTCTATGTGTGTGTTTAATAGGGTTAATGATATTCGGCTTTAATATATCGTATTCTTGGACTTTATGTGATTATTTCATGGTATGTTTTAGCCGATTGGTGCTATTTTAGGGCTCGCTAACTCGAGAATGGTTGAAAAACCATTACTACCTAGTGCCATGAGTTTGATATGTTACAGGTGGAAAAAGTACGAAAAAAGAAGCGAGTGCACAAGCAATTAATCGGGCTCGAATTACGGGTGGACTACTCGCTTGGGCTCAAGGCCCAGCAAAATTGTTTCTTTGGTGAAAGAAGAGTGGCGGCCAGGGGTACGCATATTTTGGGCCGGGCCTGTTCATGGAGGCAAATTATTGGGACGGAATCTTCTGGACCTGGGGTGTCATTCTTGGGATTTTATTGGACACAGTCTCTGGACACGGGGGGAATGGGACGGAACAATTAAGAGGGGAACGGAATTGAAAAGGAGGGAATGAGCTGAGGAGAGAGGTCTCGGGCGAATTATTCTTGGAAAAAGAAGCAGAGGGCAGCGGAAGCTTGGGACGCGAGCGCAGGGCAATTATCGATCAGTTTTTCAGGCGGCTTGAGCTGAGTTCAACGAGAGCGATTAGTTGGTTGGATTTTCTGAACCGAACTAGTTGTGTATTGTTGATTTAGAACATGATGAACAAAACCCTATTGTTTTATCTTAATTTTATCATGAACTAAACCCCAATTTCTGGGGGAAACACCATAGGATGTAGCTAGTTCTTGATTTGATGGATTGATTCATGATTCTTTTCTTCCAATCTCTATTGCATGAAATTCCTTAATGCTTTGTGTTGACTGGCCACCAATACAATGAATCGTAGTTAATTAGGTTATTAGCGACAGTGAAACCCTAATAACTGAACCTATTTCATGTGACATAGTAACTTATCGAAGCGACAGTGGACTAAATAAGGTGTTATGCGGTCTTGATTAGGATATCGATCTTCAGACTATATAGTTAATTCATTGAGCTACGACAGTAGGATTTGAATTGATTATTTAGTACGTAGTAATTCCCGACAGGGATAGCTAGCACAGTAGTGATATCCTGGCTGTAGAGATATGGATTAAATTGATTGGAATGTGTGAATTAATCTGGATAGGATAGGTAGTGAATCCCGGTGTTTCTCCCAGAGCTTTCTCCCATTGATTTAAACCCGACAAGTTTAATTTGCTTAATTAGTTTAATTATTTTGCTAGTAGTTAATAATCTCATTCAACAAGTTTCACCTATAGTTTGCTCTACAAAATTAATAGAACTTAAGGTTGTACCAGTCCCTGAGAGACGATACCCGGACTTTCCGGTTTACTACAAGATAGGATTAAGGCATACGCTTTTGCCCTATCAAGTTTTTGGCGCCGTTGCCGGGGACTGCCATACCTTGTTTTTTATTGATTTTTGTGAGTGAACTTTTTTTGATCTGGGTGTTAGTGTGCAGGTGAATTTATCAGGTTTATCCTCCTTGTGCATGCCAAGGAGGACGACTGGCAATTTACTGCCACTTGATCCAGAGATAGAGAGGACCTGCCGACATAACAGGAAGCAGGTCAAGTTAGGGAAGCAGCCTACCACATCCACAACTCCTAGGCCTTCCCTAACCCAGAATCGTCAACCGAGAAGGCAGGTTTCACCACCTGTCATCCCGACACCACCGACACCGCCACCGCGCATCATCGAGCCGGACATCATGGCAGAACAGGATCGTTCGATCAGGGCTCGTCTGAATCGGAGGACTGGAGCCCGAGCTTCATGTGTGGTCATTCCGGCTGGGGATGCAAACATGGAGATTACCCCAGCCTTCATCAATATGATCACTAATGGGTACACCTTCTCCGGGGCAAGCACTGAGGATCCTCACGAACATCTCCGCCGGTTTGCAAGCATTTGTGACACAATGAAGAGCCCGGCTGTGTCTGATGATGCCATCCGTCTTCGGATGTTCTCATTTTCTCTGCTAGGGAACGCATCACACTGGTTCCAGAACTTGACACCCCGTTCCATCACAACATGGGGTCAGCTTGAGAAGACCTTTTTGGATAAGTACTTTCCTCCTGCCAAGGCAATGAAAAGGCAAGAGGAAATTGTCACTTTTAAACAAGCTGAGGATGAAAGTTTGACCGAGGCATGGGAGCGCTATAAGGAGCTTCTAATGAGATGCCCGAGCCACGGTCTTGAAGATTGGAACGTGATCTCCATTTTCTTCAACGGAATCAGAAGACAATACCGAGATGCTTTGAATAATGCTTCCCGGAATGGTTTCACAAGAATGGAGGCACCAGAAGCATATGAACTGGTGGAGAAGATATGCTCTGAAGATACTGAATGGGGAAGTGAGACCGGTATTCGAAGGAGAGGAGGCTTGCATGAGATAGACAGAGTTGCAAGTTTGGAAGCAAAGATTGATGCTAAGCTGGACTCCAAGTTCGATGCACTCGAACGAAGGCTGGCTAAGTTGGCTCTTGGTAGACATGAGGAGGTTTCTTATTGCGAATTATGTGAAGGTGCTCATCATAGGGATCTATGTCCACTGGTGGCTGATCAGATGGAAGATGTGCACTATATCAACAATCAGAGAAATCAAGGCCAGGGAGGTATGTACTCAAATACCTACAACCCACAATGGAGGAAGCATCCTAACTTTTCCTGGGCGAACAACAACCCAACTGGTGCTCGCAACATTCCACCTCCAGGCCTGCAGAAACAACAACCTCCACCTCAACCAGAGAAGAAACCGCAACTTGAAGAATTGCTTCTGGCTCACATGCAGAAAACTGACAATAATCTGAAGGGCCTAGATCAATTTGTCACTCAACAGCTAGCCATCAACAATAATTTACAGTCATCTATGCTAGCTATGGAGAGGCAGATGGGACAGATGGCTCAAACTCTGGCGGATATGCAGGGCAGGATTCCTGGGACATTACCGGCTAATACCGAGAGGAATCCAAAAGATGCTAAAGTTGTGGCAGTGACATTGAGGAGTGGAAAGGCCTTGGAAGACCCTAGCAGCTCGAAAAAGGCACCAGAGGCAGAAGAGGAAGCACCGGGAGAAAGATCTGGTGCAGAAAATGAAGAATCAGCCTTGCACAGGCAAAATGAAAGCGGTTTGCCTGTGCAAAAGCATGCTGCCCGTGCAAAACCAACAGGGGAAAATGAGAAGAGGGAGGAGCTAAAACCTTATGACCCACCCGCACCATTCCCTCAAAGGTTGATGAAGCCCTTGGAGGACCCGAACTTCAAAAAATTTGTGAATCTCTTCAAGCAATTGCACATCAACATTCCGCTAGCTGAGGCTCTTGAGCAAATGCCCACGTATGCCAAATTTCTTAAGGAATTGTTGACAAAGAAGAGAAAATGGACTGATTTGGAGAAAGTAACACTCACACCAGAGTGTAGTGCTGTTATCCAAAATAAATTGCCAGAGAAGAGGGAAGATCCAGGGAGCTTCACCATCCCATGTATTGTTGGTGAGACAGAGTTTACAAAGTCGCTGTGTGATCTTGGAGCCGGCATAAACCTCATGCCATATTCTGTTTATAAGAAGCTGGGACTCCAAGATGTGATCAAGCCGACTCGAATTACTCTACAGCTGGCTGATCGATCAGTAAAGGTCCCCAAAGGCGTGGTGGAGAACGTGCTAGTGAAGGTGGGGAAATTCATCTTCCCCGCCGACTTCGTCATTCTGGAGATGGAGGAGGACAGGGAAGTACCTCTCATTCTTGGGAGACCCTTCCTAGCTACGGGGGGTGCTCTCATAGATGTCCAAAAGGGCGAGCTGACATTCAGAGTCTGTGGGGAAGAGGTAAAATTCAATGTATACCATGCAAGTAAGTACCCTAATGACTCTAGTGATGTGTTTGCTGTGGATGTCATAGAATCATGCACTGATGCTATTTTGAACAATGACTATGATGCTGATTCTGAGTTTGATGATTCTGATAATGAACTTGATGAGCTAACCGTGTCAAAGAGGGCACAAATGCTCGAGGCATTGCCTATGCAGGTGGAAGGTGATGAAAAGGCTAAGTTTTCAAAGAAAATGGTTCCATCTCGGATTGAGCCTCCGGAATTGGAACTAAAACCATTGCCTAGTCACCTTAAGTATGCATATCTGGGGGAAAACTCCACTTTACCTGTGATTGTTTCTGCTACACTGACTGATTCGCAGGAACAGGAGCTCTTGAAGGTCTTACGCCAGCACATACAGGCTTTAGGCTGGACAATTGCCGACATCAAAGGCATTAGTCCAGCATTTTGTATGCATAAGATCCTTCTAGAGGAGGAGTCCAAGCCCTCCATTCAGGCACAACGGAGACTAAACCCGCACATGAAAGAAGTAGTGCGAAAGGAGGTAATGAAACTATTGGATGCAGGTATCATCTACCCTATCTCTGATAGTACTTGGGTTAGTCCCGTGCATGTTGTCCCTAAAAAGGGAGGAATGACAGTAGTGAGAAACGATAAGGATGAGATGATATCTACCAGAACTGTTACGGGCTGGAGAGTATGCATAGATTATAGGAAGTTGAATGAGGCGACCCGAAAGGATCACTTCCCTCTTCCTTTTATTGATCAAATGCTCGAACGGTTAGCGGGTCATTCTCACTACTGCTTCCTAGATGGTTACTCCGGTTATTTTCAGATCCCAGTAGCACCGGAGGATCAAGAGAAAACTGCTTTTACATGTCCTTTTGGTGTTTTTGCATATCGTAGAATGCCTTTTGGATTATGTAATGCACCTGCAACCTTTCAGCGGTGCATGACTGCCATATTCTCTGACATGTTAGAATCGAGTCTTGAAGTTTTCATGGATGACTTCTCGACTTTTGGTACTAGCTTTGAGCATTGTTTAGCTAACTTGTCTAGAGTTTTGCAGAGATGTGAAGAGACTAATCTAGTCTTGAACTGGGAAAAATGTCAGTTCATGGTGACGGAAGGTATAGTGCTTGGTCATCGAATTTCGGCGAGGGGGATAGAAGTTGATAAAGCAAAAATTGAAATCATTGAGAAACTTCCCCCTCCCAGCACAATAAAAGGAATTAGAAGTTTTCTAGGTCATGCCGGTTTTTACCGGAGATTTATTAAAGACTTCTCAAAGATCACCAAGCCTTTATGTGATTTGTTGGCCAAAGATACTGTGTTTAACTTCTCTGATGAGTGTTTGCAGGCCTTCAATCGACTTAAGAATGAGTTAACCTCTGCTCCCATTATCACTGCACCCGACTGGACTTTACCATTTGAAATTATGTGCGATGCTAGCGACTATGGAGTCGGGGCAGTTTTGGGGCAGAGGAAGGAAGGTAAGTTGCATGCGGTGTACTATGCCAGTAAGCTTCTTAATGATGCACAATTGAACTATTCCACTACTGAAAAAGAACTGCTTGCTGTGGTGTTTGCTTTTGATAAATTTCGATCTTATTTGGTGGGATCGAAAACAGTTGTGTACACTGACCATGCAGCTATACGGCACCTTCTTTCAAAGAAGGAGGCCAAGCCGAGATTGCTTCGTTGGGTTCTTCTTTTGCAGGAATTCGACGTTGAAATTCGTGACAAGAAAGGTTCGGCTAATCTGGTAGCCGATCACCTTTCTAGACTTGAGCTTGAGGCCATTCCTAAGGACAAGGTTGAGATCAATGAGTCTTTTCCAGACGAGCAGCTTTATGCTCTCCTTGTCCAACAAGCTCCCTGGTATGCAGACCTTGCGAACTACCTCGCCACAGGTAAGCTCCCTGATTTGTCTTATCAACAGCGCAAGAAGTTGATTACTATTGCCAAGAACTATATATGGGAAGACCCCTTCCTGTATAAGCATTGTGCTGATACCATGGTAAGACGATGTGTTCCTGAGTGTGAGGTAAGGTCGGTACTTAATTTCTGTCATAGTATGGCCGCAGGAGGTCACTTTGGACCTCATAGGACAGCAGCAAAGGTGTTACAATCTGGATTCTATTGGCCTTCTCTATTTCGAGATGCCCGTGATTTTGTTGCTTAATGTGATAGGTGCCAAAGAACAGGGAACATATCTGCAAGGATGGAGATGCCGCAGACCTCGATTTTGGAGGTGGAGATGTTTGATGTATGGGGAGTGGATTTCATGGGGCCATTCCCACCGTCTTTCAACAACAAATATATCTTAGTCGCAGTCGATTATGTATCCAAGTGGGTGGAGGCAGTGGCGTTGCCCACCAATGACTCAAAGACGGTGGTGAATTTCATGAGGAAGAACGTGTTCACCGGATTCGGAGTCCCTCGAGTTCTCATCAGTGACGAGGGCACACACTTCATGGGAAAGGAGTTGAACACGTTGCTGGCCAGATATGGGGTTAAGCATCGAGTAGCTACACCCTATCATCCACAAACTAGCGGGCAAGTGGAAGTTTCCAACAGAGAACTGAAACACATTCTGGAGACGACGGTGAATTCAACAAGGAAAGATTGGGCAAGGAAGTTAGATGATGCACTCTGGGCATACCGGACTGCTTTCAAGACTCCTTTAGGCATGTCTCCGTACAGATTGGTGTTTGGAAAAGCTTGCCACTTGCCCGTCGAGCTCGAGCATAAGGCGTATTGGGCTATCAAGAAGCTGAACTTTGATCTAAAAACTGCTGGAGAGAAGCGCCTGTTGCAACTGAATGAGCTCGACGAGATTAGGCTTAACGCCTATGAAAATGCCCGGATTTATAAGGAGAAAACCAAGAAGTGGCACGATCACCACATACTGAGAAGAGAGTTCAAGGTGGGAGAGAAGGTATTACTTTTCAACTCACGCCTTAAACTCTTTCCTGGGAAATTGAAGTCAAGGTGGTCCGGACCATTTACGGTGACCAAAGTGTACCCACATGGTGCAGTCGAGATTCTTGGTGATCAAGGGGCGTTTAAGGTGAATGGTCAGAGGCTCAAGCACTATATTGAAGGGGTTTCCGTCCTGGAAATCTCAACATATCATCTGGAATGAGCTATTTTACGTCAAGCTAGCGACGAAAAACAAGCGCTTCTTGGGAGGCAACCCAAGGTGAGTTTTTCTTTCAAATTTTTTCTATTTTTTTGTTTTAGGATGTGTCTAGAGGCTCTCCGCCAAATTTCAGCTCCAAAAGCCTTGAGGAAGGTATTGTTTGGTGTTTTGTAGGTACACGGGCAGATTGCTTTTTGCACAGGGAGGCTGCAAAATTAGCACAAGCAAATCGCAAATGGGGGGAGGACTAATCTGAAATAAGGGGGAGGACTGATCTGGCATTTTTGAGGAGGAAGGGGGGACTGAATGGAGAATTTTCGTTTTTTGTTAAAAAAAAAAAAGTGAAACACAGTGCAGCGTTTCGGAAGAGAGAAAAAAAAAATTAAACAATAGGGGTCGGGGTCGGGCTGTCCGCCATTCCCCTTCCCCTCCCCGACTTCCCCTTCCTTCCCCCTTCAGCCGCCGAACAGTAGCAGGCCAACCGCGCCGGTCCCGCCGCCCCTCTCGCCGTAGGGCCGCCGCAGCGCCGCCCTCCCAACCGCGCCGCCCTCCCTCCTCGCCGCCAGACCGCCGCGCCGACCTCCCAGCACCCCGCACCATCTCGCGCGACCCAGCAGACAACGGCGGCGCCGCCGTGCCTTTCCTCCTCGGCGGTCGTCGCCGGGCCAAGCGCCCCCATTCCGACCCCAACCGCCTCCAATCACCCCCTTCCCCAGGTCTGATTTGAAAACCCTAGAAGTTGAAGATTCAAGAACAAAAAAAAAAAAAAAAATTAGGGTTCTTCAGATTGGGGGTTTTGCTCAATTTCGAATTTGAGGTGAAATTGGAGTGTGATGATTGCTTGATTGGGCCAATTGAAGTGCAATTACTGTCTAGAAGAATATTTGTAGAAGAGTTATGGGTGAATTATGAGAATTGGTTGATTTGAGGGTTGCAGAATTTGGGGATTTCCTGATTGTGGTAGCAGTGAACTGGAATTTGGGAAGCAGAGTACAGATTTTTGCAAACTTGTTGATTCAAGAGCAGAGGGGAGGTTTTAGAAGTTGTTTTTCCAGTTTGCACTCTTGGTTGCAGATATGGAACGTCGAAGATATATCCCTCCACCTCGGCAATTCAAAGTCACTGATCAAAGTGAAGATGGGAAGATTGTTTACCGTTCGTGGATGATTGAAGATAGCCACAAGGTGACTGATAAAGACAGCCCAATTCCAGAAGTTCCTCCACAACTTCAAGCTGTCAACATGCCCGCTCGCTTTCACAGGCTGATCACCGGCCAGGTTGGACCCACGATGCGGTCCCGGACTATTGAGATGACTTCTCCAGCTCCATCTCCACCACAGCAGCCTGCTCAAACGCCTACTGAAGACCCTCCATTACCAGATTCAACACCAGTTGTATCACCTGAGAGCAGGCCAGCGAAGAGGAGTCGTCTCCAGCAACCGAGCTCATCTTCCTGACCACAGAGGCCAACTTCTTCTTCTTCGGCACCTGCACCATCCATGACACCACGTTGTACTACCCATGTTGCAAGCAAAAAGAAGGCGACTTCCTCTCTTCCAAAGGACGTCTCTAAGACGTTCGGTCAACCTGTCCAGCTCCAGGAACATAAAGAAGAATATGACGATCTGATGAAAAGAGAGGTCACCCCTTCTCAGTTCATGGACTATGCAGCATTGCAGAAGACCGAGCGGGCTGAGGAGGTGATGACATACTTCCACCGGATGAATTGGGCACGATTTCCGGAGCTGCACTTCCCCACCTATCCACACCTCACCAGAGCATTCTTGGCCACCTACAACTTCGTGGATAATGGGGTTGAGAGCAAGCTTCAGAGTACTTTGGCCGGGAAAACCAAGTCCCTCACGTTGAGCCAAGTAAACAGAGCTCTTCTCTTTGATGGTCCAGCAGATGCAATTCCTGATGAAAAGCAGGACTTGAGTGAGTTTTGGACGACAATTGTGGCAGATGGAAAGGACTTCAATCCTACTTCTTCGAGGAGAGCATCGATCAGAGACCCTGTGATCCCACTAGTACATGACTACCTGGCTCGCACTGTTTTGGGCAAGGGATCCAATGCCAGTGGTGTCTACACACCCGATCTCAGGTACATTCACAGTTTCGTTACTGGAACACCATTATGTGTTGGGTACATGGTGGGTAAGATGCTTGAAAATGATGCACTAAAAACTTGCGGAGCAATTATGTGTGGGGGAATCATTACTGCATTAGCTCGAGCTTACTGGGGGTTCCCAGAGAACCCTAAGGGTTTGGAGATCAGTGATGGCTCGACTTTGCTTGGGGAATCAGCGTTATGCAAATTGGGTTTTCTAAGGAAAGCAGGATCTCGTGGTGACTATCTATCCATCGCCAAATACAAGGAGTGGGAGATTAAGGTCAATCGGAAAAGGGCAGCAAGGGCTGCTAGAGCAACTTCTGCTTCGGCATCATCTCCCGCACCATTAGTAGTCACTCCGACCACGACTCCAGCTCCTACACCCATGCCTTTGGGTGCTTCATCATCATCACCATCACCAGCAGCAGCAGGGCACTCTGCCACGAGTGTCAGCCAGGGCCAGCAGTCACAAGCACCCCCAGTTCGGCAGCCAGCAGCTACTCCACCAGTTGTACCAGCTTCATCATCATCTGAAGACGATCTCAGAGCCAGAATAGCTATCTTGGAAGCCAGAGACGCAGAGAAAGATAAGATGATCAAGGAGCTAAACCAGCGTCTAGATGAGAAGCTCGGCACTTCTTCATCGACCCCTCCTTCATAGGAGCTTGTCCCGAGGTTTTTTTTTTCTTTTTCTTTTCTTTTCTTCTTTTATTTGTGAATACTTCTGATGTGGGTCTGTAATAATGTTAGTTAGGTGAACCTCTTGGCTTGTCGTGTGTAGTTGTAGACATTGTGGACAATGTCCATCCTGAGTGTGGGGTGGATGGTCTGTGTTCTTGTCGTGTTTTATGTCGAGTCTGAGTTGTCCACAGTGTCTCGTCATGTGTATATCGTTTCTGTAAAAAAAAATATATATATATATATTGCCATTAGGTTGAGCACAGCCAAACTGCATGCGGTTTGCCTGTGTAAAAAGCAAGCTGCCTGTGCAAAGCTAATGGCTAAAAAACACCTAAAAATTAGAAAAAATAAAAACAAAACCTTGTACTCTTGTGGTAACATGATGTAAATGACCGTGATGCCTTGAAAATGAGTTTGTGCTTGAATGAAATCATCAAAATCACCCCACCTGTGTTGAATTGCATGGTTCTTCACAATGAGCTTAAATGTTTTGACTGACTTGATATGCTTGGAATGAGCAACTCTTTTAGCAACATTCTCTTTTGTGAGGATAGTGTAATGACTTTTGGTGAAGTAGTTAGGTGGAGAACATTGACCATTCGACATGTTTGGATACCGTGCTTACTTGCATCATTTGTGAGCTTTTGATTTTGCAATGAGTCTCTCTGTTTTGAATGTTTTATGATGGGGTAAACTGTATCTTTATAAAAGGAAAAAACACTACCTGACAAGTAAAATATAAGAAAGTTGCCATAACAATTAAAGTGTGGGTAAAAATGTCAAAATCGTGCGAGGCAATCACTCATTGCACATGGGGATGAGGAAAGATTCAATTGAGAATCGGTTCGCGACCGTACGATGTTGCTTATCAAGTACGATCCCCAGTTGAGTGAAGTGCCATTTGAGGGTGCAGTGACCCTCCACACGGACCGAGGAAAAGGAGTTGAAAGAAGCCCTTATGCGAGTGCTAAGAAGCAGAAATTGCTCTTGCTCGGTCACCGGTAGTAAGAAACAAATCCCACTTGTACTAAATACGACCTCTCGGCAAGCAAAAGCAGAACGAGAGAAAGCCTCTCCTTGTCATAAAAGGTAGTGATGTGCTTAAAGTTAAAATCTTGTTTGCGAAAGGCTTCCCCCATTAGTTTTTGAGACTCATGCTTAATTAATTGCTTATGATTGGTGTGAGTAAGCCAGACTGTCCGCACGAGATATGCACCTCACTGATGTGGTTAGATTCTCCTAATAATTGTTGCACCATAAGTTGTTAACCACCCACTACCGACGATTGAAATTGAGTGTTGATATTCGAGTTTTTGATGGATTTGAGTCAGTCAATGGTTAAGGGTTGCAAAGACCTTGAGTGTGGGGTGAAAAGTATGACCATTAAAGCACAGCTTGTTCTTTGAGAAAGAAACTACTGATTACAACAAGAGTACAAGGAAATTTTGTGTTTTGCTTTGAGTGTTGAGTCTGTGGTGTGTCATTGTTTTGGATGATTATGTGTTTGTGTTGTTTGAGTCGTTGCTTAGGGACAAGCAACAATTGAGTGTGGGGTTGTGATATTCGGCTTTAATATATCGGATTCTTGGACTTTATGTGATTATTTCATGGTATGTTTTAGCCGATTGGTGCTATTTTAGGGCTCGCTAACTCGAGAATGGTTGAAAAACCATTACTACCTAGTGCCATGAGTTTGATATGTTACAGGTGGAAAAAGTACGAAAAAAGAAGCGAGTGCACAAGCAATTAATCGGGCTCGAATTACGGGTGGACTACTCGCTTGGGCTCAAGGCCCAGCAAAATTGTTTCTTTGGTGAAAGAAGAGTGGCGGCCAGGGGTACGCATATTTTGGGCCGGGCCTGTTCATGGAGGCAAATTATTGGGACGGAATCTTCTGGACCTGGGGTGTCATTCTTGGGATTTTATTGGACACAGTCTCTGGACACGGGGGGAATGGGACGGAACAATTAAGAGGGGAACGGAATTGAAAAGGAGGGAATGAGCTGAGGAGAGAGGTCTCGGGCGAATTATTCTTGGAAAAAGAAGCAGAGGGCAGCGGAAGCTTGGGACGCGAGCGCAGGGCAATTATCGATCAGTTTTTCAGGCGGCTTGAGCTGAGTTCAACGAGAGCGATTAGTTGGTTGGATTTTCTGAACCGAACTAGTTGTGTATTGTTGATTTAGAACATGATGAACAAAACCCTATTGTTTTATCTTAATTTTATCATGAACTAAACCCCAATTTCTGGGGGAAACACCATAGGATGTAGCTAGTTCTTGATTTGATGGATTGATTCATGATTCTTTTCTTCCAATCTCTATTGCATGAAATTCCTTAATGCTTTGTGTTGACTGGCCACCAATACAATGAATCGTAGTTAATTAGGTTATTAGCGACAGTGAAACCCTAATAACTGAACCTATTTCATGTGACATAGTAACTTATCGAAGCGACAGTGGACTAAATAAGGTGTTATGCGGTCTTGATTAGGATATCGATCTTCAGACTATATAGTTAATTCATTGAGCTACGACAGTAGGATTTGAATTGATTATTTAGTACGTAGTAATTCCCGACAGGGATAGCTAGCACAGTAGTGATATCCTGGCTGTAGAGATATGGATTAAATTGATTGGAATGTGTGAATTAATCTGGATAGGATAGGTAGTGAATCCCGGTGTTTCTCCCAGAGCTTTCTCCCATTGATTTAAACCCGACAAGTTTAATTTGCTTAATTAGTTTAATTATTTTGCTAGTAGTTAATAATCTCATTCAACAAGTTTCACCTATAGTTTGCTCTACAAAATTAATAGAACTTAAGGTTGTACCAGTCCCTGAGAGACGATACCCGGACTTTCCGGTTTACTACAAGATAGGATTAAGGCATACGCTTTTGCCCTATCAGTTAATTTCACTGGTTGGCACTTAAGTTTATTATTTGTTGCACAGTGATCATTTAAGTATGTTTTATTGCTACTAAACCATTTGAGTCAAATTTGGGTTGAACATCACCAATTTCGTCCCCATAAGTAATGGTAGGTGTACAAATATAATTATCTATGTCATGTCGACATCACTTGTTGTATGCTAACTCATATATGCTCCACCTCTATTTTGATCCAATAAATGGACCCTCATCTCCAGCCTAGTTATTCTGCTAACTAGAAAATTCGTTAGTATATACTAACTAATATCCAAAATGTATGAACTAATATCCAAGTCTGTTGAGTATCTAGATAGCACAGACTAGTATTCAAAATATCACAAACTAGTATCCAGATAGCAGATACCAACTAATATCCACAACCAACCAATTAGTATTCAATATGGATACTCTTATGTGTTATCTGGATACTCTTATGTGCTGTATGGATACTATTTATGTACTGTATGGATACTATTCTGTGTTGTTTAGATATTAGTTTGTGAATTTGGGATAATAGTTGATTCATGGTGGATATCAGTTAGCCAACTTTGAATACTAGTTTGTGCTTTCTAGATACTTTAGTACTTGGATACTAATTCATGTATTTTGGATATCAGTTAGTATCTGCTAACGAATTTTCAAGTTAGCAGATTAACTTTCTCCCCTCACCTCTCCCAAGACCCAATAGAGCCCTTCCTCATTCTCTATCTTCCCCGCCACAAAATAAATCTTCTCTCTTCGCAATCCTTTCCCCAACAAAAACCTCTTTTTCTTCTACAGTCCGTCTCTCTTCTCATAATCTTCTCCTTCCCAATTCTTTTCCCTGGATCTAGATAACCTCAGTACACTCGAAATTACTCTTCTTCTACTAAAAGAGTGTGCATTTTCATCCCTCTTTCTATAGCTCTTGAATCGCGGTTGCAACTCCATTGTGTCCTTGTGCTGAACCAGCGATTCTCCGAACTCCATGAACTGATGTCAATGTCGTTAGACACTTCTTTGGCTGCTCCAATTATGGGGTACGACTAGGGGTGGGCAACGAAAATGGGTATTTGGGTGCGCTCATACCAGTCCCCCTTTTAGGGTAACGTGTACCCAAAAATAAGTAAATTTTTTGAAGAGATGGGACATGGGATCAAGAATTTCTATAATTGGTGCCCACGGATTACCCTTACGGGTACTCATACTACCTGCTTATTTAAGCAAAAACTACCATTGGTTCTTTGTTCTCGTGTTCATTTACAACATGATCACGTTAATACTTTTTATGCTGGTGGTTTAGATGATGTTGTGGGATGGAAAAAGTTGACATTAATTTTATCTTTAATGTGGTTCTTTATTTTGCTTATAATAGTGTTGTTTAGTGGGCTAAAGAAGTTGGTAATGGGTGGTGCTTAGGGATGGCAATTAGGCGGGTTTGGGGCGGGTTTGCCTAAACCATACTCATACCCGCCTCATACCCATGCGGGAGAATGTTCAGCAAACCCATCCCCATACCCGTGGGTTTCGGGTACCCATGGGTAATACCCATCCCCGTACATCCAACATTATTATACCTAAAACTTACAAGAAAAGTTTTAATTATAACCATAAACAAACTTATTATATCATGAAGTCAACAAAACATGGTCATTTTCTAAATACGATTCAAAGAATATGATTCTAAAACATCCATTAATACATAATATAGACTACAATATTTTTAAATTATTATGCTCTAACTCTTGATACATTTACTAAGTAATAATTAACTAACATAATCTTGTTGATAAGGGGGAAAGTGAAAGAGTGGAAGGGGAATTGAGGGAAATGAATTAGGTTTTGATTAAGGTGGTTACTCAATTGCATTTCTACTATTTATTTTCTCGAGTTATCATCATCATTATTGATAGATTACAATTTAATCCACATATTTTTTGATATGTGAAGAAATTCTCTTGGTGGGGTGGGTATGGGTATGGGGCGGGGGAGGCTAAAACCATACCCGCCCCATACCCATCAAACTTTTTGCAGGTTTTACCCATACCCGCCCCATACCCGGTCAAAGTGGGGATTCCCCGCGTTAACTGGGTCGGGGGCGGTCGGGTACCCGCGGCCATGAGTTTGATTGCCATCCCTAGTGGTGCTGGGTAGGGGACTTGGTAAGTATCAAAAGTAGGTGGAGGAATTGTTTATTATTGAATCCTTTTGTGAATGGCATTGTTGCTATTTTGAGGTGATTAATTATGTTTTTTTTTTCATTTTAAGTATTTAAAATGGGTTAGTACCCTTATTTGTCTCGTACGGGTAGGACTACAAATGAGCCGAATTTTATCCCAGGTTGAGCTTGACTCGTTAACAAATGAGTTGAGCTCGAGCTCGAGCCATTTATTAACGAGCCGAGTCAAGTCGAGTTCGAGCTAAGTTTGTTTACTAAATTCTTAGATCGTATTTGATACATTCATTTTGTATGTCGTGTATGGTACATGTGATTAATGTAACGATAAATAAATAATCAAATGTTCAACATTAATTAATCTTATATTATAATTTGTAGGTGTCATATTGTTTAGTTAATAAATTTTAACTAGTTCAAATTATGTTATCTCATAGTATCAAAACAATTTTATAAATAATTTCTTTCTAGAATTAAAAATAAGGCATATTTTCTTACATGTTCAATATGTTAAACTTCACATGATGTGAGATATATAATTTAACAATCCTATGAATTATGAAAGTTCAAATTAGATCGATTCGTCCATAAGTCGGTGATCAAGTTGGCCCTCAAACCACAATGTTGAGACATTTCATGAGCTCTAAATGAGCCAACTCACGAGTTGAGCTCAACAAGCCACCGAGTCGAGCTAGCCCGCGAGCTTCACGAGCTTAACAAAGCTAAGCTCAAACTTGGCTCGTTAGTAAACGAGTCGAGTTTCGAACGAGTTTTTCCCGATTCGAGCCTCGAGTTGCTCACGAGTAGCTCGGCTCATTTGCAGCCCTACGTACGGGTAATGGGTAACCGTTAGCCCGTACGGGTTTGGGACATGGGATGAAGTTTCCTCTCCAAATGGGATTGGGTACCCATTTCAAACAGGAAGAATACCCAATCTCGTTTCGTTGCCCACCCCAAGGTACGACGAACACTACAATCTTGGCTTTCAATTTCACTTTCGCAACTCTGACCTAGTTCTTAGTCTTGTTCTTCTCTTATTTGATTCGTAGGATGGGAAAACAAGCAATTATTTTTGTTGGATTGCTCTGCCAGTTTAGGAGAATACTAAGCATGTTCTTCTTTCCTTACACAAGAGCATCCGAGAGATGGAGAATAGAAACAACCATGGCTCGTTTATAAAAGAACTCGTGAAAGGAATTTTATTGCTATTGGTATTGCTTTGGCAAAGAGAGTGATGACTTACATATTTGAGAACCTGTAATAAAGTAGTGTTTTGTTATGTATGGAAGAAACTGTAGGAATGAGTTATGATGTTGCTATCTTTTTTATGTTGTGTTATGTATCGAGGAATCTAAGTATAGTTAATGAAGCCTGAAATCTTGTGAGTTTTAACTGTTGTTGCTATCTTTGCTTATGTTGTAACTGAACAAAAGAATGTCCAAATCAAAGGATGATTCAGGCATGAGATACCAATAATTAATCATGGTTGCATGTTCTAGTTACAGCAGAATCTTAAGAACATAATTCAGTTCATCATTCTTTTCTAAACAGATTTTGTTGTTGTCATATCATGTGTGCAATGTGGTTTGATCATGTGCACTGCTCTAAAAGCAAGGTTCCATTGGCTCCATTATGTTGGGTGTTAATTTGTATTTTTCATAGCTTGCTAATCTACAAATGGAATTGAGGTCTCATATCCTCAGAAGAGTCACTAAAGATGTAGAGTAATCTTTTGCTCCGAAAATTGAGTGTACTTTGAGGGTTGGAATGTCCCCTCCACAGAAAGAGTGAGTACTGCACTACTATTGTCTTCATACAATTTAAGAGGCAACCATCTCATGTTGGTGTTCAGTTTCCATGTCAGAGAACTTTCATACTTGGACGTTCTCCTGGATCTGCTTCTAATCTAACTTTCCTTAACTCTTCTTTATTGATTAAATATACCTCCACAAACTTGGTTTCTTAAACTATCTTGGCAGTCATGTCCAGAATATCACTTTCACTAGACAGTTCTTGCAGCCCTTCCTTCAATCTGTCTCCGTGTAGTCTCCAATATCATGTCTAGCCATGTGTTTTCCTATATTTCTCCATCATTTTCATATTTTCCAAATGACCAATGTCGACAAGATAACCATATAGCTCGAATAAAGACAAAACAATTTGTGTCAAACAAATGCAAGTATATAACTTTGCCCTTAAAATAGCATATGTCTTCACCATATATGTTGCAAACCCCCCCCCCCCCCCATTTGGAATTGGGGGACCCGTCGCGTGTCGCTCAGAGTCGCCATCGATCTCACTTTGTGGTGGATCGAACACCTTTGATGCCCGGTCTCGACCTTAGAGTCAAAACCAGGATTTGGTCTACGAAATTTTAGAGTTTTGGCTTCGGGAGTACGGGTACATGTGGGAAAGTGTGTTCACATCCCACAACGCCCTAAATCAGTACTACTTAAATCGATAAGTTTTTAACTGTTGGGTGTTTTATTATTATTTGGCTTAATTACGTATCTAATTATATGAATCGATTAATTATGTCTTTGTTGTTAATATTTGATCATACATTTATTGACGTAGTCCTCAAAATTAAAGAAAGAGATTTTGGTTAGTTGGACTCGAACCTATTGTTTGTCTACGTACCCGAGTTAGTAAAGTCCACGTAGTTTGCTCAAATGTAGTGATTTTATGACGTGATCTTACCACAATCATTGATCATGATGAAGATAAAAAATTTTATTTTTAAGTAATGTAAAGTGGTAATCATGAATTTAGGATTGATAATTTGAGAAAATGTTGACATTTGAGAACCTTGTAATGTTTTATTAACCGCGAGTTGCATATTTAAGGACATTTAAAATGATAATGAAGCAAAGATGTTAATAAAACAGTTTATAGGTTGGTGGTTTAGAACAAATGGTGATTTCGTGTGAGGTGGAAGTGGCAAGCTCGAGACTTAACCTGGTTACGATTTTTATTTTTTCCATTTTCAGAAGTGCAGTGGGTAATTTTAAGAAACATCGAGGGGTAAACTGTCATTTAAGAGTTCGTTCCTCTTCAGGCTTAAACGAAAACCTAATCTTCACTTACTAGTCCTAGCCATACCGTCGCTCTTCTATTCTTCATCGACTTCACTCGTCCTCCCTCTTCTGCGTTCTCTCTGGATCGAGCAAAGCAGAAAGAAAGAACACCAAACCGTTCCATTTTCTTTCTCTCTCTCACTCCTCTCAATCCGCATTCTTCTCTCTTTGTGGAAACTACCAAGAGAAAAGGAAGAAAGGGAAGACAACACCGATGACGGGGACTGCGACAGTCGATACTAGTGATGAGGAAGGTCAGAGATTTGTCTCTTTTCGGGTTGCATGCAGGATTTGGTTCAATTTTTTGGTAGAGGAGTTATGGCATCTTACTTGCTTTCTATTCCGTGATTGAAGGTGAATTTAGCCTTGTTTCGCTTATGTATCTAAATGTTGGAATTCTGAAGTTTAACTGAGATGATAGATGAAACATATAGTTAAATTGGGATTAGTAGATTATTAATAGCGGTAATAATAGCATACATAAGCTGACTTAACTATTAAGCTATGTAGTTTATAGAAATAGAAAGAGGAAGGAGACGAACAAGCACATGGAATGGATGATGATAATAGTCAGTTTTTAAAATAAAAGGTAAAGGTATATAAGTAGATGATGGTGGTGGTAAATTGCGTAAATGAAAATATTGAAATAAACTACAAAAGTTGAAATAGAAATAGAGAGAAACATAAAGCAGACAGTAGATCTATTGATTATCTTGCTATAATGGTGAGATTTTGACATCTTGTAATTTGTTCGGGGTTTATTTTGCTTTGGTTCTTTTTAAGTTGTTTTAGGCCAACTTGAAGTTTATTCGGGATTGATATGGTTTATGCGAAGGAAATGAAATTGTTTGAAGAATAGAAGCAACATAATAGATGGATGGATGATTGTGATGTTTTGAGGAAGTTCAAACCTGACTTTTATGGGAGTCTCAGCCTTGTGGTGTCTGCTATTTACTTGGCTCCTTCTCTTGTAGGTTTGCTGAGCTGGAGCCTTGACTTTCGCTCCCTTTCTTCTCTTTTGCCTCTACTGTCATTTGTCTGCTTACTTCTTTAATCTTCGTTATTGTTGTTTTGTGGATAGTAAGAAGAGAATAAGCAGAGAAGAGTGTTTTTCTTTCTTTCTATGTGTGTGGGTTTCTAGTATTGTTGTGTTGTTTGTGTGTGGATTTTCGTGGTTAAGAAGGAAGAACAGAGGAAGTGCGGAAAGATTTTTGTGTGCTGTGTGTTTTTCTGTTGGTTTTGATTTGCCCTTTCTATATGTTTTTGCGAGAAAGGGGAAAAGGAAGTACCAAGAAGAAGAAGAAAGAAAGCCAGTCTATTGTCTTCTTTTTTTCTTTTCTGCCTGTCTTTTGGAAATGGGAAAGGAAGCCGTCGAGGAAGAAGAAAGAAGTCTGGTCTGTATGTAACAAGAAGAAGAAGAAGAAGAAGTTTGGATCCCTTTTGTTTGTCTTTCTGTCCAAGCAAAGAAGAAGAATAGGAAAGAGAGTTCCACAGCTTAAAAAGACAAATACCGAATAACAGAGGAAACGAGAAGTCTGTTTTATAGAAGAATAGTGAACTGTAGCGCTAAAGTAGTGTAGGTGGTTGTATTTTTCTGATTGGATGTTAAATGGGTTGGGCTTTGTCTAGTTGAACCAGTTTGGTTCGGCCTAGATTTGGCCTGGTTCGAACTTGATTGGGCCAGACTGTTACATCTGGGTCAGGGCTTGCTTTTTGGTTGACATGGGCTGACTAAAGTTGACTCCGAGTTTATTTTTTGTTTGGGTTTGACCCAAGTTGACTGAGCTGGAGCTGGACTAGAGCCTGATTTTATTATTTTTAATAAATGTAATAACATTTGTAATCTTTGTTTAATGAAGGTGGATGTAATTGTAATTGCAATGCTACTTCTTAATTTTTTTCTTTACCGTTTCAAAGTCGAGATCAATCCTCATGAAAGACAAACGCTCCGAATACAATCAATTCAATGGGGACTAAATTAAACGATTACCTAATCCATTTGCTAAAATTGGAAACTGTCACTATCAAATTGTATCAAACGAGACTTGCTATTTCTAATCTCATTGATCCAAAGCAAATACGACTTATCCAAGCACTTAAATACGACTTCGGTTAGAAAATTCTTTAAGATTTTCTATTGCTAACATTAAACAAAAACTAAAATTTATTTAATTTGATATGTTTTTAACTGAAATACATGTTAAGCTATGTAGTTTATAGAAATAGAAAGAGGAGGGAGACGAACAAGCACATGGAATGGATGATGATAATAGTAAGTTCTTAAATTAGAAAAGGAACTTAAATAGAAAGATAAAAGTATCTAAGTAGATGATGGTAGTGGCAAATCGCTTAAATGGAAATACTGAAACAATCTACAAAAGCTGAAATAGAAATAGAGAGAAACATAAAGCAAATAATATATCTATTGATTATCTTGATATAATGGTGAGATTTTGCCATCTTGTAATTTGTTTGGGGCTTATTGAGCTTTGATTCTTTTTAAGTTGTTTTAGGCCGACTTGAAGTCTGCTCGGGATTGATAGGATTTATGCGAAGGAAATGAAATAGTTTGATGAATAGAAGCAACATAATAGATGGATGGATGATTGTGATGTTTTGAGTAAGTTCAAATCTGACTTTTATGAGAGTCTCATCCTTGTGATATCTACTATTTACTTGTCTCCTTCTCCTGTAGGTTTGCTGAGATGGAGCCTTGACTTTTGCTCCCTTTCTTCTCTTTTGCCTCTACTACCTTTTGTCTGCTTACTTCTTTAAGCTTCGTTATTCTAGTTTTGTGGATAGCAAGAAAAGAATAAGTAGAGAAGAGTGTCTTTTTCGTTTTCTGTGTGTGGGTTGCTAGTATTGTTGTGTAGTTTGTGTGTGGGGTTTCGTGGTTAAGAAGGAAGAACATATGAAGTGGGAAAAGTTTTTTGTGTGCTGTGTGTTTTTCTGTTGGTTTTGATTTGCCCTTTCTATATGTTTTTGGGAGAAAGGGGAAATGGAAGTGCCAAAAAGAAGGAGAAAGAAAGCCAGTCTACTGTCTTCTTTTTTTCTGCCTGTCATTTGGAAAATGGCAGGTAACCGTCGAGGAAGAAAACATAAGTTCGGTCTCTCTGTAAGAAGAAAAAGAAGTTTGGATCCTCTTTGTTTGTCTTTATGTCCAAGCAAAGAAGAAGTGTAGGGAAGAGAGTTCCCTAGCTCAAAATGACGAAGTCCGAAGAACGGAGAAAGCCATGAGTCTGTTTTATAGAAGAATAGTGAAATGTAGCGCTATACTAGTGTAGGTGGTTGTATTTTTCTTATTTGATGCTGAATAAGCTGGGCTTTGTCTGGTTGAACCGATTTAGTTTGGCCTAGATTCGGCCTGGTTCGAACTTGATTGGGCCAGTCTGTTACATATGTGTCTGGGCTTGACTTATGGTTGACTTAGGCTGACTAAAGTTGACTAGTGCGAGTTGAATTTTTGGTTGGGCTTGACCCAAGTTGACTGAGCTGAAGCTTGACTAGGGCCTGATTTTATTATTTTTAATTAATGTAATAACAATTGTAATTTTTGTTTAATGAAGGTGGATGTAATTGTAATTGCAATGTTACGTATTAATTTGTTTTTTCTTTATCGTTCCAGATTCGAGACCAATTCTCGTGAAAGACAAACGCTACGAAAATAATCAATTCAATGGGGACTACATTAGGATATTGCATAATCCATTTGCTAAAACTTGAACGCGTCATTATCAAATTGTTTCAAACGAGACTTGATATTGCTAATCTCATTGGTCTAAAGCAAATACGACTTATCCAAACACTTAAATACGACTTCGGCTAGAAAATTCGTTAAGATTTGCTACTGCCAACTTTAAACAAAAACTAATATTTATTTAATTTGATATATTTTTAACCCGGACAAAACGTGGTGTCTACAATATATATACACCCTTCTCCCTTATAATGGAGTTCGATTGTAAAATTATAATCGTTAAGTCCTAAATAAAAAACAAACACTATAAGAATTTGTAAATAGATAACATGTATTGAGATTTACAGCTGCAAAATGGTAGGGGACGCATTTTTTAAGCTCAAACAATAAAAAAGACACATGCCTGAAGTTGTCTATCTGTATATTTTTAGCCATTGGTCATCTAATAGCAAAGAAGAAATCATACAGGAACAAGCTATCTTCATCACTCAGTCGTTTCAAATCCCTAACAATAAGAAGCAAAAAAATTAAAGGAAGAACCAGAGTAGTGCAATACAGGGCTCTAAATTAATTACCGGAAGGAATGGCATCTTAAGTCATTTTTTTTTTGCTTCTTCTCGCATTGTCTTGCCCAATAGATTCCCTTGTCTCGAAAGGGAAGGGTTTTTGAGGGTTCAGCTTCTATATTCGAGTATAAAGAATGAAGGAAATTAACCAAAAGCTTACCACTCTATTTGAGGTTGATCATCCTTGTTTGAATTTTCCTCCATCAATCTCTTATTCAATGTTCGGTTCCAAAGGTTTTGTGAACTTCGAATAAGAGGTGTAGTGGGGTCATCATACTTGAACTCTTCCTTCTGGATGTTTCCAATGACGGATGCCTTGGTTGGTGGATTATTCCTAGATTCATATTGAATATGGTGTGGTAAGTGTTCAAGCCCTTGACAGGTGTAAATCCTTCAAGATCTTCCCACGAATCCAAAATGGTTTGGATTAGTGCAAGTTCTTCAATACTACATCTCTCTTCCTCCAATTACACTCCTAGGACTGTATCTCGTCCTCCCTTTCTTCAAAAGTTGTAAAATCATCTTCTTCCTCCTCATCAAATTAGTTGGCCTTGAGATGATCTTCTTCTTGAGGCTCCTTGATAGTTTGATCATTCTTCTTATCTTGGATAGGTTGAAGATACTCGATCATGGTCTCCATGGTTGGTGTGATACTTTCATCATGTTGTGAGCAACTTCCTTCATCCTTTTCATATTCTTGATGGGTTCTCTTGCCTTTTCTTTCCAGAGATTGATTTATAAACTAATATTTTTCTTCATTAAGTTCGCTGGCTTCATGATGATCCTTCTCTCCATGGTCCATGATCTTTCCATCTTCTTCTTTATCTAATGGGTTGGGTTTGAGATGATCTTCCTCTTCTTCATGGTCCACGAATTTTTCATGCTCATAAGCCCTTCGTGCTCCTTGATCTCTCCAAAACCTTCATGCACCTCATTAGAACTTCCTTTATCAGCTTCGGGATGCTCCTTGATGATATGAACAACTCCTAGCAATTGCTTTGGCCCTTATTCATTGGTGCTAGCTTCGATGCTCCTAGGAGGTTCTGACTTGATCTGGCATCTTGCGTCAATAGCTTCGATAGCTTGCTTAATGTTCTACAATGTTGGGTGAAATCCCATCCTCTTTAGTATCCTCAAATCTTCTATATCTGTTTCTCTTCTCATCAACTCATCCCGAACCCTTCGTTCATAGTAATGCAGTGGAGGAGGATCGATGTTGCTTGCCTCGACCTTCGATTCTTTTGGCCTAAACCAATTGAATAGAATAGGAAACTCATCATTCCTCAAGTGATGCTTTGACTATTCTCTTCCTTGGATGCCTTCCAATGCTTCCCTAGAGTTCGATTCCTACAAAACAAAAACAACAAGGAGGTAATAGATTTCCAATGTAATCTAACACAAGAGGTTAGTTTCTTTCAATTACTTAAAAAAAATCCCCATTAATGACACCAAAACTTGATCTAGAAATCAAATGATACATATCCTAGCATGTCCTGGGATCATATTCCACGAGGTCTTTGGATATTAACTCCTCAAACCTAACTAGATGTGCTTGAATGATTATGCAATTGAAAATAAAACTAAGTTGGGTTGAGGTGCCCTTATGTGAAATCTACTCTACTCATGCAAAAAAGAAGTATAAAAAAACGATGCAAGGCAATGAAAGGAATGCTTAGGTAGTGCTTTCTATCCCTTCCTCTAAGGTTGTTCTCTACCCCGTGCATGTGCCTCTTGCGATAGAGATTTGACTAGCTAATGCGTACTTACGCTTCATGTCATCACCTAATCAATAAAGAACAAGGAAGTTAGGATATCACATTTAGTATTAAGTGTGGGCCTCTTGAGTCATAATCGATGGTCTATAGCATCGATGATTTAAATTATCAAGCATCATCTAAAGATGATGAATATATACTACACGAGATGAGTTTCCTTGTCTCCATAATAGTAGTATAAATTATAGTGGCATTCGTAATATACATAGAACAATCAAAATATCATATGATAAGGAGCATCGATGATCATAGACATGCATTCAATAAAGCATGCATTCCCTAAACAGATCAACTATCATGCCATAGATAAGTAAAAAAAAAAAAAAAAAAACATCACCATAGATACAAGCATCGATGGTGAATTCTTCCTAGTCGCGCTCCAACAGGATTTCACCTCCTTACTATGGTTGCTACTTGTGCCCCTAGGGTAGAATGCTGGTAAAAGGTGTGCATGAAAGATCTAGCCTCCTATTTATAATATTTATATAAGGGGATTTTCTAGTCTTTTTTGTTTTTGTTTTTTTTTTTGTAGAAACAATAACTTCTAGTCTTTTTCCTCTTAAAGTCAACTGATCCTTTCTTATATGCTTTGAACTTGGGTTCCTTTAACTTCGAGACAAAGTAAGGACATTCTAGAAGCTTCTCAAGAGTTAGGGCACAAGCGGCAAGAGTGTGACAGTTGAGGCCGACACCCCTTTTCACTTGGTTGTTTGGCCTAAAAGTAGCCTCTTCTCCAAATTTGGGCGTATTTTGACTTATAGAACTCCATTGGACCTTGGTCAATGTTGGGCTTAATGTAGTAAAAAACGCGTCTTAAAACCCAAAAATGCATATTTTAATGTTTCTGACTAGGCAAAATGCTTTAGTTTCTAAATAAAAACGTATTGTGTGCAAAAGTGTTTAAAAAGCGATAAAAACGGTCGAAACGCGTTTTTGATCCGTTTTTGTATGTTTCTAGTTGGAAGGGGTTTCAACCGATTTCACATCCTCTCTGTCCAGTATTGTCTCCCAACAAACCAATGGTCAAACCATTGGTCGCTATAGTCAAATCGATCCACAACAAGTTTTAAATTTGTCCTTAAAGTTTGAGGACGATCCAACGGTTAGTTTCTTTAGAATCATCCCCTGAACAAACTGCACAGCTATAGGAAAACAAGGTCGAACCCTGCCTAACTAGCAACATTTTTCAACAAACCAAAGATAATAACGACAATCCGAACGATCAGATTGGATCCCAAAAGATATGGAACACGTCCTTCAAAGTTGAGGACGATCCAACTGCTGGGACTTTTGGAATCCCCGCTTGAACTCACTGCCTTGCTGCAAAACGAAAATTCCGCAGCTCCTCTATTCATCTCATCCTTCCTTCTTCTTTCCTTCCTAATTCTCCAACTCTAATTCCCCCTAATTTTTCTGGTTCCTTCAAGGTTTGTTGTTGGTTCATAATTTAAAGTTTGTCCAAATATTGGGATGACGTCACCTTGATGTAAGCATGGCATATGACATGTTCAAGAGGGACGATGATGTTACACCACAACTTTATCAAGTGATTACTTTGTTGTTTGATGTGTGACGTAAGTGATTAATATTTACTAATAATCTCTGTTATCGTGTTCAATGGATGAAGAACCTCATAATAAAAGAATTCTCAGTAATCTTGTTTAATTGGACATCCAGATTGAAACAAAACGGTTGATAACGAGGTGTAGTTGTTAATTGGTTATACTTTTTTATGATTGAAGAAGTCTCATTATTCCCTTATTGCATAATTTGGTTTAGTTGTACGCAATGCAGTCAAAATTGCGCTTTAAAACTTAAAATCTTACGATTTTACGCTTCTAGGTCACCAAAACGCTTTCGTTTCCATATAAAATCGTACTAAATTGAGTTTTGAAGCTTAAAAACTTACGGTTTTACGCTTCTAGTTCACCAAAATGCTATACTCTTTTACGCTTCTAGTTCACTAAATGGGTATTCTTTACATGAAATTAACTATAAAAATATATTTTAAAAGTAAATGGCCAACAATATGATATATATATTTTAGATTAAAAGATACATACCAGGTACTTTGATGCATTGTCAGATTCAATAGAGTAATCTAATTCGCCAGCTAGGCCTTTCCCAAATTCATTAGCATAGAGGGGAAGGTGGCTTATTGTTAAGACCTATGTTGATGAACTTATTGTTAAGATGCTATGAGTTTCGAGATTTTTCCAGAAATAGCACTGTTTAAAAAAAAAATTCCAAAAATAGCACCCAACTCCGAAAAATTCCAAAAATAGCACCATTTTTGTAAAACCGCAACCCGGAGGTGCGTTTTTCGATGAAAACGCCACCCGAGGGCGCGTTTTTCGATGAAAACCGCACTGGTGGGGAGCGGTTTTGCAAACCGCACCCCCAGGGTGCGATCTGCCTTTTTTTTTTTTTTTTGAAAAATCCTAATTTAGGTGGAAACTTCAAACGAACGTATCTTTATGTTCGGGTATCCGATCGTCGCGATTTTTTTTTTTTATTCCGCATAACTTTTTGAGATCTTGCAAGCCGAAGACTGCCAAAGGTGGTTTGGTCTCGCCTTCGTCCCAAAAAATGTCGTTTGCTACCCTGAACGAACTTTTTTCTGATTTCGTCAAACTTTGGACAACCATAACTTTGTGCTCCAAAATCCAAACGGCATGAATTTTTTTTTTATTTCACATAAATTTTTAAGGAATACAATTTTTATCATAGACATAATTTCAAAATGTATATGGATTGCTGAGAAGGGAAGATAAGCTATTCCCAAAATCCTGTATATCCAAAAATAATTCCTGTTTTGAAAATACATTCCTAGTAAAAATTATAGTCCTTAAAAAGTTATGTGAAATAAAAAAAAAATCATGCCGTTTGGATTTGGAGCACAAAGTTACGGTTGTCCAAAGTTTGACAAAATCGGAAAAAAGCTCGTTCGGGGTAGCAAACGACATTTTTTGGTACGAAGGCGAGACCAAACCACCTTTGGTAGTCTTCGGCTTGCAAGATCTCAAAAAGTTATGCGGAATCAAAAAAAAAAAATCGCGACGATCGGATACCCGAACATAAAGATACGTTCGTTTGAAGTTTCCACCTAAATTAGGATTTTTCAAAAAAAAAAAAAAAAGGCAGATCGCACCCTGGGGGTGCGGTTTGCAAAACCGCTCCCCACCAGTGCGGTTTTCATCGAAAAACGCGCCCTCGGGTGGCGTTTTCATCGAAAAACGCACCTCCGGGTTGCGGTTTTACAAAAATGGTGCTAATTTTGGAATTTTTCGGAATTGGGTGCTATTTTTGGAAAAAAAAAATTAAACAGTGCTATTTCTGAAAAAATCTCATGAGTTTCTCTACTTTATACATGAATTGGAGGTATTTATTAACTTTTTAAAATTATGTGCACTCATATTTTACATAGTTTATGTCGTACTTAACAAATTTTAGCTATTATACGTTATGCGTAAAAAAAACTTACGCTTTTGCGCTTTGATTCTTTGCTTTACGATTTTACCCATTTTCCGCTTCTAGGTAGAATCGCGCTTTTGACTGCATTGGTTGTACGTTTGCTCCACTATTAAAAGTTTGTCAAATTAGATTTATCTTCATGAGTAGTGCATTTTTAAATGAGACATGTAGTTTGTTGAAGATTAATAATATAATACACAAAAACTAACGCTTTTACGCTCGTTTTAAGGATTGAGAAGCACTTTGAGGATTGTGTCTGGGAGGCAAGGATAAAATTTAAGACACTTTTCCTTACACCGCTCCTCCGCATGATCTTGATAGAGAAGAGACGATTTATTGTACTCAAGTCACGAGACTGCAATCTATATATATATATATATATATCTCACATGACGTGGCAACATATCAAAACTTAGGCCGACCACCAAAGTTCTTCATTAAGGATATGAGTGCATCTTTGGTAATTGTGTTTAAAAGACACCGATAAAGCTTCCGACACCTCTCTCTACATCGCTTCCCCGCATGGGTTTGAAAGATAAGTGATTTTTACTTCTGATCTAGCTGCGAGATAATAAGGATTGAAAGATCCCTTACTCTTTGCAAGAAAATTTTGAGAAACAAAGACAAATACTAAGAAGCTCGAAAGTTTGAGTCTTTAAATAAGAAGAATAATAAACGGGTCCACTCTTTTATTTCTCTACGAGTCTCTCATTCACAAGTCTTCTATCCTAGATTTACTATTTTGTGTTGTACCGATTCGAGGGCAATGTCCTTACTGGGATAATTTGAGTTTTCTTGTCTTTGATTATCTCGTAAGTTACTAGTTACCCACTACCGATGATTGAAAGTCACGTACTCTCGTAAGGGTCTAGCGAGTTGTATGATTTTGAGTTTGACTTGCTTGGAAACAAGCGAACACTTAAGTGTGGGGTATTTAATACACCATAAATTATACATGTTTTTACTCCTCATTTGATGTTGTTTGGGCTATCATTTCGATGAGATTTATATGTTTTTGCTCGTTTTATGTTTGGTTTGTGGTTTTAGTGTGTTTCGTGTTACCTTGAGTGAATTTGATGATATTTGGGCGAAAGACGCACTAACGATGGTAGTAAGAGTTCGAGACAATTTGAAAAGCATTTTGATGTGATTTGAAGATATTTTAGGAGCCCAACAAGGCCTAGGGCGCGACTGTGTTGTTGGGCGTGCTCGACATGTGAAGTGCAATTTACAAGTCGAAGAAAGAATAAATATGTCGAGTCAGACATGGCCAGGAGCATAACCGTGCCTCTGGCCGTGTTCGCGCACTTCAGGTTTTTCTATTTAAGCCGACTTAAGGTTTTTTTGAAGGGGGGCGACCAAACTCGACCATAACCTAAAAATTGAGATAGAGAGAATAGAAAGAGTGTTTTCCAGCAATTGAACACCATAGGAGTAGCTTGGGAGCGATCAATCAAAGATTCTACCATGGAGATAACTCCTCCTCCTCCTCCTCCTGCTATGTTTGTTCTCTCATCCTTTAGGAACTAATCCCTCTTATTACTTGGGTATGAGAAACCTTAGTCTTCATTGTTGAATAGATGACTGTATGATACTTTGATTTGTTTAAACACATAGTTTATATCCAATTTGTGTATAGTTATTGAATTGTTTGAGCCCTTATCACATTCTTGCAATGCATGCTTTACCATTGGAGAGAGAATATTTGGTTAGGTTAATAGAGCATCATTGATTGGAAAGTATGACATCAATTGCACGAGAGTGAGTCGATTCATTGCTTTGTATTGAGTGAGAATCTTACCTTATAGAGGGAGTTTAGTGCAAACTTCTTGATATTATGACTTATTTGAGGATAGAGTCCCTCTAAGCAGTATATTTAAGAGGGTATTGTTTTCTTTAGTTAAGATTCAAGACTTGTAAATAACTTTCCGAAGTATAAAATAGAGTGAAAATTGTTAGTGTGTGGTATATGATCCATGATTGAACCTCTCCCAACAACTCGAGTTATTGGGAGCAACTGGTTCTTGACATGGTATCAGAGCCTTTTGTGACCGAGAGGTCTTGTGTTCAATTCCCGGTGACCCTCATTTGTTAAGCACATGGTTTTCTGGTCTTCAGACCTGTGCAAAATTCAAGCCCTTATGAGTGGCTGAGGGGGTGTGTTAGTGTTGTGGTACATGATCCACGATTGAACCTCTCCCAACAACTCGAGTTATTGGGATCAACTGGTTCTTAACATGTTATCAAAGCCTTCTGTGACTAAGAGGTCTTGAGTTCGATTCCCGGTGACCCCCATTTGTTAAGCACATGGTATTCTTGTCTTCAGACCTGTGCAAACTTCAAGCCCTTATGAGTGGCTTTCATTTGAGGGGGCGTGTTAGTGTTGTGGTATATGATCCACGATTGAACCTCTCCCAACAAATCGAGTTATTGGGATCAACTGGTTCTTGACATGGTATCAGAGCACATGGTATTCGGACCTGTGCAAACTTCAAACCATTGTGAGTGGCTTTCGTTTGAGGGGGCGTGTTAGTGTATGGTATATGATCCATGATTGAACCTCTCTCAACAACTCGAGTTATTGGGAGCAACTGGTTCTTGAAAAAAATGAATTAGATGTTATGAAACTAATGGAAAATATAAACAACTACAAGAGAAGATTAGAGAGGGAAAGACACAAGAGAAGAGAGGGTAATAGTTCTTCTTATTCATACTTCATTTGTGATACAATAGTGTGCTCTATTTATAAGCACCCTTTGGTAACCACTACATCCTTACATCAATGCATATGAATTAGAGATAATGATATAGGAATAGGAGTTACAAGTAACTCCCAAGTGAGCATCTAATGTGGTGGGCCATTGGTCATCCATATATAAATATTTACATAATACTCCCCCTTGGATGACCACTAGATTGCATTATTACGCTATCTCATGCTGCCTCATTAAAAACCTTACCAGGAAAACCTAGTGGGAAAAACCATGGTTAAGGGAAAAAGAGTGCAGCGCGTATATGCTCCCCCTCGTGACCACATCAGCTCAGGTCTTTGAGTCGTCGAACTCCAATTTCACGAACAAGCTTTACAAAGATTGTCGTCGGGAGTGACTTGGTGAATAAATCTGCTAGATTCTCACTTGAACGACTTTTTGAACAATTATTTCACCACTCTTTTGAAGATCATGAGTGAAAAAGAACTTGGGTGGAATATGTTTTGTTCTATCTCCTTTAATGTATCCTTCCTTTAATTGAGCAATGCATGTTGCATTATCTTCATACATTATCGTCGGGATCATTTTTCCTAGAGATAGTCCACACGATTCTCTTATGTGTCGAATTATAGATCTTAACCAAACACATTCACGACTTGCCTCGTGAATTGCTAAGATTTCAGCATGATTGGATGATGTGGCTGTTATAGTTTGTTTTGTGGATCACCACGAAATGGTTGTACCACCACAAGTGAACAAATATCTTGTATGAGATCTACCATTGTGGGGATATGAGAGATATCCTGCATCTGTATATCCCACTAAATCCAACTTCGATGCACTCAAATAGAACAAGCCCATATCCATCGTTCCTCGAAGGTAACAGAGTAAATGTTTAACTCCATTCCAATGCCTTTTAGTGGGAGAAGAGTTATATCTTGACAATATATTCATAGCAAACGATATATCGGGTCGCGTGTGACTGGCTAGATACATTAATGCTCTTATCGCACTAAGATATGTCACTTCAGGGCCAAGCAGATCTTCATCACTTTCTCGAGGTCTAAATGGATCTCTTTTCACATCAAGTGATCTTACAACCATTGGATTACTCAACGGGTGTGAATTGTCCACATAAAATCGCTTAAGCACCTTTTCAACATATCCTTCTTGATGCACAAAAATACTATCCTTCAAATGTGCAATCTATAATCCAAGATAGAACTTTGTTCTTCCTAAATCTTTCATTTCAAACTCTTTCTTCAAGCAATCAACTGCTTTTGGAAGCTCTTCGGAAGTTCCAATGATGTTTAGGGCATCAACATAAACTGATATTATAACAAACTCACTACCCGATCTCTTTAGAAAAACACATGGACAAATAGGGTCATTCTTGTATCCTTCTTTCATCAATATTCACTAAGACGATTGTAACACATTCGTCCAGATTGTTTCAATCCATACAAGGATTTGTTCAATTTGATAGAAAAATTTTCTCGATAATGTGTTTTGTTTGCTTCGAGCAAATTGAATCCTTCAGGGAGTTTCATATATATATATATCATTCTCAAGTGATCCATACAAATAGGCTGTCACAACATCCATTAGACACAGATCTAGTCCTTCTCGAACTGCAGACTAATCAAGTATCGAAACGTAGTTGTATCCACCACAGGGGAGTATGTCTCCTCATAACCAATGTCAGGTGTCTGTGAGAATCCTTGTGCGACAAGACGTTCTTTATATCTCACGACTTCACCCTTTTCATTTCTTTTCCGCACAAAAACCCATTTGTATCCCACTGGCTTTACGTTTTCTGGTGTAAGGACTACCGGTCCAAAAACCTTTCGCTTTGAAAGCGAGTTTAATTCTACCTCAATGGCCTCTTTCCACTTTGGCCAATCATCTCTTGACTTGCATTCATCAATAGATCTTGGTTCATGATCCTCATTTTCATTCATCACACTCAATGCTGCAGCGTAAGCAAAAACATCGTCGACGATTATTTCACTTATGTTCCAACATTTTCCATCCAAGACATAATTGATTGAGATCTCTTCATTATCAAAACTTTCAGGTACCTGATGTTCTTCGGGAACTACAATCTTAGTTATGCTTGGGGACTCTTCTTGAGCTTTCATATCCTCGAATTGACCAACTTGATTCATAACAATTTTTCTTTTTCGAAGATTTGTATCATTGGAACCTACTGGTCTACCACGCTTCATTCGTGGTTTAGATTCATTTGCAATTTCAGATTGTCCAACAGGGACATCAACTTTCATTGGAGCATTTACAGCTGGTATGTGTGACTTTGTCACTCTCTTCTGGTCAGTAAAAGAATCCGGCAGTTGGTTTGCTAAACCTTGTAAATGAATTATCTTTTGAACTTCCAGTTCACATTGTCTAGTACGAGGATCAAGGTGAGATAATGATAATTCATTCCAACAAATATCTTTTCCCAGCTGTTTGTTCTCACCCCCTAATGTTGGAAAAACTTATTCGTCAAAATGACAATCAGCAAAACGAGCATTGAATAAATCTCCGGTCAAGGGTTCTAAGTATTTTATGATTGACGGGGAAAAAAAATTATCAAGAAGGAAATTATACCTTTGCATTCTCAAACAAATATTTTATGTGTTGATTAACAAAGGAAATGATATGTAAATTGAAATATGACAATAAAAGAAACAATTTGGGAGAATCGACATACCTTGAGGAGAACAATTATGGATTTAACCTTTTCAAAAGGAAGAGTCTCGTGCTGATAACGTGTTATGAAACTAATGAAAAATATAAACAACTACAAGAGAATATTAGAGAGGGAAAGACACAAGAGAAGAGAGGGGAATAGTTTTTCTTATTCATACTTCATTTATGATACATTAGTGTGCTCTATTTATAAACACCCTTTGGTAACCACTACATTCTTACACCTAGGGGTGGGCATACGGTTCGGTAAAACCGAACCGAACCGAATATAAACCGAACCGAAACGAATTAATGTTATTCGGTTCGGAATTCGGAAGAGAAAAGGGCATATTTCGGAAACTAGGGTCCTTTCGACCGAACCGAATTTCCGAATTCCGAACCGAAAAACCGAATTATTATAATTGCAAGCTCCAAATGGTGGATTTTTATGTTTCTACTTATTATGAGACTTAAATATTTGAATCATGTTAGTGTTTTATGACTTATGTGTTGAAATGTTTGATTTTATCATTGATATGCATATTTATTGTTTACATTAAGGGTGAAAAATAATTTAAAAAAGAGAAGATACAAACAAACCTCACAAATTCGGTTTTGTATGAAAAACCGAACCGAACCGAATTATAATTCGGTTTGAACTGACCGAACCGAATTATAACCCAGTTCAAATTCGGTTTGATGTTTGATAGAATTCGGGGACCCGGTATGCATAATTTCAGTTCGGTTTGAACCGAACCGACCGAATGCCCACCCCTACTTACACCAATGCATATGGATTAGAGATAATGATATAGGAATATGAGTTTTTTTTTTTATAGGAATCTGCGATTGCTCTTATTAACCAGTGTCGGCGGTTACATTATCCAGCTGTAACTGGTCAACTACACAAGACGGTGGACTATCAAACTAGACCATCCAATCATTCCATCCTACCTCAAGGCGTGCCATGACATGAGCGGCATTGTTTCCTTCACGCGGAATATGCTGCCATATAGGAATAGGAGTTAGTAACTCCCAAATGAACATCTAACGTGGTTGGTCATTTTGCAGATTTCTGTAAAAAAAAAAAACGTGGTTGGTCATCCATATATAAATATTTGTATAATATTAGAGAATTAATCCACAACACACGCATGTGTGCCTCGTTTTTTAACAATGACATTAAAAACTGTTTGGGCCTCCTTTTATCACATAATCACATTAATTGTCGACAAACCCAAGTCATAAAACGAAATATTTTATGTCGGCTGGATCTAATGTTAATAGATTGCTTAATTAATAAATTGGGGGTTAGCATCCTACGCTTCCCCACCACCCAAACCAAAACTGCGAACTTCCAACACTTCTTTCTTTCTAATTTCCTAGCAGCCCAGCCCATAAATCAAAAAGAAAAATGACAGGGTAAGAAATCGGCTTCTGAGATGGCGAGGAATGAAGACGGAGGAGAAGGTGGAAGCGGAGGAGAGAATGCGGCGGTGCCTCGACTTTCGTCCAGCGGCCGGCTGAGTTCTCGACCGGACCCGTTCTTGGTGGTGTGTAGATGCTTTAGCTTCGTTACTGCTGTAACCGCCCTTCTGTGCGTCGCTGTCAACATTCTCTCCGCCGTTCGCTCCTTTAAGGACGGATCCGATGTAAGTTGCTGAAAACTACTGCATCCTGAACGTTTGGTGACCAGCCGATCTACAGAAATTCTGGCTGCTGGTCTTGATTGGTGCAGCTATGACGGTCTCTTCTTTTTCTTTCCTAATTTTTTTTGCGTTTGTAGATATTCGATGGAATCTTCAGGTGTTACGCGGTGGTAATTGCGTTTGTCGTGATCTTAGCGGAGACGGAATGGGGATTCATTTTCAAGTTCTGGAAGGTTTCGTTTTTCTTTCTTCCTGTGCTTCCTTTGCCACTGCTTTCTTTTTTCAATCCATGTATCTGTTTCGCTCATCAAAATGTCTTCCCATCATTATTTGTCTGCTTTCTTGCAAGTATGGGTTTCATGGTTTTAGGGTAGATTGCACTGTTCTTTGGACTTTGGGAACTAGCACAGCTGATAGTGGCAAATGGCATTGTGAGGGAGTTAGAACTTAGAAGTGAAAGGCCTATCATAATCTTTGTGCAAAATTGTAAGAATCTGCAGCGTGGATGAAGCTAGCATCCCTACAAAGAATATCAGTGTATGGTTTTCTTGTCTTTGAAAGCTTCAGGCATCTTCCATAGCTTCTAGATTGGGTAACGTAAGAGGTTTTCCAGCTTTGGCTCGTTATCAGAAAAATTTAGTCTTTCTTTTGGTTCTCTTCGTGTAGTAAGTGATCATCGCAGAATAAGCGTTCGACGTAACTAGTATAGCAACTTCTGTATCACCTTCTCCTCAGGGAGATAGTACAGTACAGTATGGTCAGTTCGGTGCTGCTAAAAGGCTTTCATCTGGCTTTTCTGGTGTTTGCTGTCGCATTTGCTCATGATCACCTCCCTTCATGAATCTCTAGTTTCCTAACAACCTTATTTTATGCCACATTATTGGAGACCATTATTCGTGAATGAATGGATCCACTAGAAACAAATTACCTGTTACTGTGATAGTTTTTCTTACTACTGTTGGTCCATGTAAAATTAGTTAAAAGATAATATGAGTTATCTGTTCTGAGAGTTTCACATTTATAATACCGTCTCACTGTTTGCTGTGTTCTTATAGGTCCTAGAGTATTGGGCAGGCAGGGGCATGCTGCAAATCTTGTATGTCTCATGTCCGACTAAGAAACGCATTAAAAAATAAAGTAATAGAATTTGAGTAAATTTTTCCCGTTCTTGTTTACAGTTTTACAGTTGACGCACTTTGGTTTTGTCTTCAGTGTTGCAGTTATGACGAGGGCTTTTCCTAACCATCGGAACCCCACGGAGCTTATTCTTCTTCAAAATATAGCAAGCTACATTCTCATTGGTTGTGGTGCAGTCTATCTTGTTTCGGTAAGATGCTAAAAATCTAAACCTTTTGGATTAGCCCGCTGATGAATCACACCTTGCCTTTCTTAGTTTAGGATAATGCTAGAACAAATCGTTTCCAACTTAGCCTATGCTGGAAGCAATTGGCTAATGCTGACAGAGATTTGCTTTCACAAAAAATTTTAAGTCTTCACATACATCTACGATGATGTTTATGACCTGGTGTTATTGAAGTTGCAAAGGCCCTGCAAGGTGGCGAATCTTACTTCTGTGGTTTACAAAGCAGAGTAGGGGCACTTGTGAAAATATCGTCCACTTGAATTTCGATCTTAAGTCCTTACGAGTTTTGAATTCCTTAAAGAGAAGTACTTCATATCTTTCAAGACAACCTTTCACCATGAAGCTAGTCTTCTGTGAACAGCTTCTCCTCTACATTTCTTCAGCGAGTACATATCTTTCAAGACAACCTTTCACCATTCAAGCGGAGACTTCCCTTAACTTTATTATCAGTTACAGGAACAAGTTGGCTATTCTGAATTTTGCTGTCCTAAAGATTCTTACCACATCTACTTTCAGAATTTGAAATCGCTGGTATCTCTTTATGTGTTCCTGTTTATTGGAAATGTTAAAGTACACTTACTGGGCCTTGATTTTGATGTCAATGTGCAGGGAATTCTTTGTATTGGCTTGCTCAAACGTGTTCGGCAGCAGAGGGAACTAACGAGGGAACAAACGAGGGAACAGGCAACCAAAGATTTGGAGGTAAGCTGCCAAGCGCAGTTACCAGCCATTATTTTCTCCAGAAAATCTTTTGCTTTATTGTCAGTTTCATCGACGTAACTTGTGTGGCAATGGTTGCAGGATTTGGAGAGGAGAAGAGAGGAACTTGAACAGTTACTAATGGCAGAAAGGGTTTGACACAATAATTGCAAGTATTGCTATTTGGGTTGACGCTTAAGTTGGGAACATGTTGCGAAAAACATGCACATGCTGTTGCTGTCTGTTTTTTTGTTGTCATACGTTCGTTCTTTTCTTGCACAGTCTGCATTTCCTTTCCTTTCTCAAGTAGTACTTACACAGTTATACTAGTGTCTTGACTAGAAAAATCATTGGTTAGAAGTTCTCAAATGTGCCCTCAAATGTGCAACTTGATTAGGAGTAAATTCCAAGTTTGGTTACTGGGTGTGTACTAAAACGTGTCATGTTTAGTCATTGGAAAAAATTAATATCAATTTTGGTCACTAAGATTAGTTTAACGGTACAAGTTTGGTCACTCTCCGTTCTCCGTTCAACTCCGTTAATGAAGTCCGTTAAGTGTTGACCAAACTTGGATTGTTACTCTGTAAGAGGGTCGAGATGACGCAACGGGTCTTGATGATGTGGAGGGTTGAGTTTAGTATTTTTTTGTGTTAAATTTGACTGACTAGGAAAGACCAAACTTGGACTGTTAAACTAATCTTAGAGACTAAAATTTATATTTGTTTCCAGTGACTTAACATAACTCGTTTGGTTAAATCTAGTGACCAAACTTGAAATTTACCCTGATTAGAAGTTCTTCGTGTAAAATGCCATTTGACATTTTTGATAGGTCAAGTGTCAAGCAAGGTTGTCAACGTGATTTCAGTCATTGAACCGGACAACTAGGTAATTTGAAGTTGAATGGTCCAATCAGAGTATAACCTACTTGAGTTGTTTTATTAATATTATAAAGATATATACGTAGAACGTAACAATTTAAAATTAGATAATTAATAATTTAAAGTATCATTTTATAATTTTACATACTATATATAATCTAAATAAACCCTTGAAACTAGGGCTGGCTATTTGGACCGGGACCGGATAAAAAACCGGAAATCGGACCGTATAACCCGGACTGAGACCGGACCGGGACGGATAGTAAACAATCCAATCCAATCTTTGGGCTTAGATTTGAGGTAAAAAACCGGATAAAGACCGGATAAGAGAGCTTAACATCCAAAACTTAAGGGTAATTTGCATAAACGGTCACAAACCTTTGCACTTAGTACAAAACTTAACCAACTCCTCACCATTTTAGGCCTTAGGCCACTCAAATTCCCACAATCTCAATATAAAATCAAGATCAAATTGGGACCGGACCGGGTTAAGACCGGACCGGATCAAGACCGGACTGTATCCAATCCAATCTTTGGTCCTTATATTTTCAAAAAAACCGAACTGGACCGGATCAATTTGGGCCAATTTAACCGGACCGGACCGTATAGCCACCCCTACTTGAAACAACCGCCGCTTATTCCCCAATTTTCCTCCACCTTACTTACACTCATCAATCTCTTTCTTAGGGGTGAACAAACACACCCGCAAACCGACCCACCCGTCCAACCCACCCGTATTTATCGCTAAAATGAAGGTTTTGGGTTTGGTGAGGGTTTTCTTTTGTACAATCCGCCTCTTTTGGGTTGGGTTTGGATTTTGGATTACACAACCCGTAGAACCCGACCCAACCCGTGTTCCAACTATTAGTATGAGTTCGTATCTAAAAAATATTTATGTCGTATATAGTAATACTTATGAGAAAATTAAGATATTTCGCCATGTTTTTCTATCATGGTCTCCCTAATCTAATGCATTCTTCGACTTAAAGTTTAGACATAAATTGAATATAGTTATGATTCATGTAATCCTTTTTCTTGTGTACAACTTCAATAGAATAGCATATTATGGATGCGTTTGTTTATAACCTTTTTAGCCTATTTCAACAAATATGGTGAAAAAAACTAGACATATGTTGAAGTAAATCACATTTTATTAAAATACAAACAACATTTGTGAATTTTGATACCTTTCACCTCGGTTTATTTGTTTGAAATTTTAATTAGTTATAAAATATTTTTATGATGTATAATAATTATATATTTTATGTTGGGCTAGGATTTTACTTAAAAATATCGCCAACCCGATCCAACCCAATTAGAAACAAACCGTAGTGTTTAAATTTGTTTGGGTCGGTTTGGGTTTGATAATTCCCAAACCGTTGTGCATGGGTCGGGTGATTAAAATGGTTAAACCCGAACCACCCGACCCATGTACACCCCTCTTTCTCACTCTTTCCCAAGGTGTCAAACAGGTTTCAGCCATTGAAATTTAATGGTCCAATCGAGGTTTGAAGTTTGAACCATTTTATAATGTATAACAAGGTTAATTGCATTGGAAGTAATTTAAGTTTCAGCTTGGTTGCCTGTGTTCAATCATTAACCCTACATAAATAAAGTAAACGAGAGAAAAATGAAAATCCAAGAAATTAGCCGGATTAATAGACTCGTGCAGCCCATTGTCCTCTTAATCTTTCTCCCAACCCTAGCCACCGACATCGAGCGATCATCAGAGGTCTGTGAACAGACAATCAATCTTGGTTGTAAGCCCAATCTTCGATCTCTCGTTGTCGCTTTTTCCCTCGAATTCCCTGCCGGCAACGTTTCTTTTGTTTCCTTCACTTGTGGTACGAGATTGGAGCAATTGGATTTGCGATTTCAAATAGAATGGAGGCGACTGAGATTGGGAGAGATGTTTAGAAAGACAGAATGGAGAAAGAAAAGAGTGCAAATGAAAGATGAATATGATTTCAAATAGCTTGAACACGCACTCACCACTAGTGCGCTACTACTCTTCCTCGAGGAATGAGGGGTGAACAAACACACCCGTAAACCGACCCACCCGTCCAACCCGACCCAACCCATCCGTATTTATCGCTAAAACGAAGGTTTTGGGTTGGGTAAGGATTTTCTTTTGTACAATCCGCCTCTTTTGGGTTGGGTTTGGATTTTGGATTGCACATCCCGTGGAACCCGACCCAACCCGTGTTCCAACTATTAGTATGAGTTCGTATCTAAAAAATATTTATGTCGTATATAGCAATACTTATGAGAAAATTAAGATATTTCGCCATATTTTTCTATCATGGTCTCTCTAATCTAATGCATTCTTCGACTTAAAGTTTAGACATAAATTGAATATAGTTATGATTCACGTAATCCTTTTTCTTGTGTACAATTTTAATAGAATAACATATTATAGATGCGTTTGTTTATAACTTTTTTAGTCTATTTCAACAAATAGCGTGAAAAAACTAGACAGTAAATCACATTTTATTAAAATTCAAACAACATTTGTGAATTTTGATACCTTTCACCTCGGTTTATTTGTTTAAAATTTTAATTAGTTATAAAATATTTTTATGATGTATAATAATTATATATTTTATGTTGGTTGAGATTTTACTTAAAAATATTGCTAACCCGACCCAACCCAATTAGAAACAAACCGTAGGGTTTAAATTTTTTTGGGTGGGTTTGGGTTTGATAATTCTCAAACCGTAGTGCATGGGTCGGGTAATTAAAATGGTTAAACCCGAACCACCCGACCCATGTACACCCGAATGGCCACTGGGGGCATGGTAAAGAAAAATCAATTTCTCGAAAGGGAATGGTGGGACAAGGCGGAGGCAGCCTATTGGGCAATCTCCCGAAAGATGGAATACAACAACCAGTACAATGAATTTCTTTACCATATCGCAACTCATTATTTGATTATAAATTGACAATAAATTAATTTATTATACAATAAACCAATCTCAATGGGAATAGATCTCTTTTCTTTATATGCCTATTCAATTATTTACCTAGCAATCTTGAAGCAGTCCAGTGGCAAAGCCAATTCTACTAGCTTTGACGCCAAGTGTAGATAAAATATTTTCAATTTTAAGCTATATCTAGAACGAACTTCGAAGTTGAACTCACGACCAGTTTGCTAATGGTTGTTGAGTGAGATCCATTGGAAATGACTTACTTAAAAGTGTAGACAATGAATGTATTTTGTGTTTCTTCCAGAATAGGAAAACTAGTCATGTTTGTTTATGAAAAATACTGATCGTATTAGTCGTTATTTTTTATATGAAAATAAATTATTTAGATATTATTAAATTAATTACATTCATTCAATATTTATATATTTACAATACAAAAAAGGATAGGGTAGTTACAATACATTCATTCAAATTCTACCTTCGCCAGGGACAACGAGATGAGATGGTGGTGGGTGCAACTCAAATACTTGTTTGGTAATTGGTACATGACTATTTAGTATTTTTACTATTTGTTATTCGGTATAATCTCAGTACAAGCTAGCTAAAGAGAAAATCATTTTTTTTACTTGGCATACTATAACGACATGGACTCCTTGTCAACGCCATGACGTGGTTATATCACTTCTCAGCTCTGTGACATACTTGTTGATGTGGCAAGTGAGATTTTTGTTGTTGTACTTGTATGTCTAACTAGGATAGTGACATATGTGTCAAGAATAAGTTGGTCTTAATAACTCGAGTTGTTGAGAGAGGTTCAATCGTCATATACCACAACACTAACACGCCTCCTCAAACGAAAGCCACTCACAAGGGCTTGAAGTTTGCACAGGTCTAAAGACAAGAATACCATGTGCTTAACAAATGGGGGTCATCGGGAATCGAACACAAGATCTCTCGGTCACAGAAGGCTCTGATATCATGTCAAGAACCAGTTGATCCCAACAACTCGAGTTATTGGGAGCAACTGGTTCTTGACAATAGGCTACGTCGTGACCTCTATCAATGACATAGGTTTCATAAATCACATTTCATTCGACCAAAATTCCTCCTCTTTGTTCTGTTTGCTACTGATAGCATCGAAATTCAACTCAAATTATAAAACCTATTTGTCAACGAGACTAACTATTAAGAACAAGTGTACTCTAGATTGGTGAAGTAGTAAAGTGATGACCAAGATCTTATTCCATGGGCCATTTAAGTCTATAATTACTCTTGGCCTAAAACTACTATTCAATCCAACATTGTTAAAACTATATCGAACTGATCGGTTCAAGTAGGAAACTAGATAACAGGTTTCTAACTCGATTCAGATGGCAGTTCAGACCGCCTTGTAAGAATATGATAGCCGGAAAGTACTGGTTCAAACGATTTGTCACTCAAACTGGGTAACCCAACCAACCGACCCAAAACTTCCACCCAGTTTGTCTCTGTCCCTTGCACCTCACGTCGAGCGGCCATCGAAGCTCATGATTGTACCTCCCACCCACCAAATCCATCGCCATTATTCATGCTACCGTTGAGAGATTGCTAGTCTCTCTCCCTTGTATTAATGCATCTTTAGTATTGTTTTGCCATATTTTTTTTAGCAATCATAACTATTTGATCAATGTGCTTATAATATACCTAGTATGTGTTTATGTATTGTTTCGTCCTAAAGTCAAGCAATCCGAGTAAATAAAGGGCCAGGTTAGAGAATTCAGGAGGACGCAAACACACACAAAACCACTATGTAGAACTCGGCCAAGGAGTCACTCAACTTGTAGGAGGCCGAATTAGCATTCATAGGAGGTACAACTATGGAGATGCCTTCATCATAGATGGTGGTGCTATCATTCTCTTCTATGTGTTGTTAGTTCAACTTCGTTGTTAAGGATATGAATTCTACTTATGCTTATAACATCTTCTTTCTTTTGTATAATTATATGCTTTAGTCATTGTTTATCTATGTATTTCGATGCTTATACCATTGGATGCCTTAGTCATGTGATGTTTATACATTGGATGCCTATGTCATTCGCGTATCTTAGTTATATGATTCTTTAATCATGTGATGCCGTCATCATCTATTATGTGCTAATATACTGTTGTTTATAATAGGGTTAATATCTTATTTTGGCCCGAACTATACTCAAACTTTCTACCTTGGGCCATGATTTTGGAAATTGCTCCTCTGACCCGAACTATGCACCATACTTCCTTGCTTGGCCTGACGCAAGTTTTGACTGTCAAATTGGACGGTCAACTCCATTGACCGTTAGTCAAACGTCACGTCACTTACCACGTCAGCATAGTTCGGGCCATGAGAGCAATTTCAAAAACCACAGGCCAAAGTAGAAAGTTTGGTTATAGTTCGGGCCAAAATAAGCTATTAACTCTTTATAATATCATCTTATCTTGCATGGGACACTCAACTTAAATGATATTATCTTAGGCATGTTTGGAATGAAATCATCAACCCTCTATACTCGACTATGAGCAATGCTTGATACCTTAGATCATCAATGATATAGACCATTACAATGGTTTGTAGAGGCTCTATCCATACTTCATTGATTGATTAGTCTAGTGGCATGAAGTGAAAGCACGCATTAGTTAGTCATAATTCTAATTGCATGAAGTGAAAACTCGAGTAACATGGCCTTAGTGGAAGGAATACAGATACATTGTAGAAGATGCATCATCGATTATCATTCTTGAGATCGAAATTCATGATCATCTAGGATTAGCTTTCTTATCAATGCTTATCATTACTTATCTTGTCTTTTATATTATATATTTTACTTTATAATGCATCTCGAAAACCACTAAACATAAGGAACCTAAACTCATAGATTTTTTTTGAGTCATTGTTTGAGAATTAGATAATTGGTTGTGATTAGTTGTTAAAAAACCTTGTGGAATACGATCCTATACATTTCTAGAATTTTTATAGCTTTGATTGCATTTAACTGCATTAATATCATATCTTATCGAGTTAGCAATAACATGATGTTCACATAGGCGGAGCAACGTGCTATTGACTCTGTCATAGGAAGCAGGTAAGTTTTGCTAAAAGAATAATAAATCATTATGCATGCTTTTGCAGGGGATCAAACTCATCACTTTATGGGAATTTGCTCTTTATGTATTCGAAAACCCTAGAATTATGGATGATTTTTTGTTCTCGATTGATCAAATTGATGTTTTTTCATAAGATCTGGGTGTTGTTTGTTGCGGCAGTGGGTGTCTGGGATCGAAGAGAACAGGTCAAAGTTTGAGGCCTTTAGGGATTGCTTTACCTTACTGCGATCGTTTACTCCAGCGTTCGTGTTGCATAATCGGTTTCCACAGGTTATATGTGATGAACGAAATAAGAGTCTTGGCGTTGGATCTCTTTTGGTAAGTCCTCAAGTTTCGGATGGGAAAAGGAAGTTCATATCTCCGACAGCAATCTTGGCGGAAAATTAGCAACGGCTAGCTTGATCATCATCTCCAACGGATCTCTGCTTCTCTATATATACTGCGTTCTTTGTAAAGCTTTTGTAAGGTTTTAGTAACAGAGAAAAGGAGAGTGGTAGAGGGCTTTTCTTTTGGGTTACAAAGGGAATCAGCAGTTCAGGGGAAGAGGTTCTTAGCTGCTGAGGGTTTCACAGATTGGATTGTGATCTGTGGTGGCGGTTATGTTGTTTTTTTCTTTTTGTTTCTCTGTTTTTATTGCTTTTGCTTGATAGGAAAAAATCTCAATAAAAAGAGTCTCTCGGAACATAGCAAGTGCTATTTCCGAGACGAGGAGTGACCAGTAGTTTGGGAACCTCGTTAAAATTGTGTGTTCTTCGCCTTTCAATTCCGTTCTATTCCTTGCTTTCAGTTTGCTATGTTTCCCCTGTTCTTCTGATCTTTCTTCTCTGCGCGTATCTCTGCTGGAGGAAGAAGAGAGAAGCTTTCTCTCTGGTGGGTTATGGTTTGGGCTTAAAACAAAGAAAGCCCACTCTTGCTGGTGTATTTCCTTTAGCTCACTTGATTTGGGCTGTAGGTTTATTTGGCCCAATCCTCTCCTTCTGATCGATTATCCCTGCCAAGCATCAGAGGAAGAATCCTTCCTCTCATTTCGTCTTTCTCCTTCGTCCCCTTTTGTCTTGGTCAAAATCCCTAATTCCTCTTCTGACTCTTTCCTCAAGTGGTATCAGAGCCAGTACTTGAAGAAGTTCACTTCTGCCAAGTCTGGTCCAGGCGATGGCTTCCTCCAATTTTGGCCAAGCCTCGTACAATCATCCACCTGTTTTCACCGGTTCTAATTTCACGGCGTGGAAGAAGCGTATGAAGACGTTTCTGTGGGGCGTCGAAGAAGATCTCTGGCTGGTGGTTCGTGATGGCCCGATTCCCATGCATGAAGACGAACAGAACCTGTGGTCTGCAGCCCAGAAGAAGAGCGCTCAGCTCAATCAGCGAGCTATGCATATCCTTCAGACCGCCATGGTGCCCGACGAAGCCGACAAAGTTGAGCATTGTGAAACCGCTCGGGAAATCTGGCGATCCCTTGAGACAACGTATGAGGGCTCCTCCAACATCAAGGAGACTCGCATCGATCTTCTCATGCACGAATACGAGGCTTTTGACATGCTGCCAGGTGAGAGTATTCAAGACATGTACTCTCGGTTCACCATTTTGATCAACAAATTGAAGGGTCTGGGTAAGTCTTTTCTTACTAAGGATCTAATTAGAAAAATTCTCCGTTCACTGCCTAAGGAGTGGTTGCCTAAACGGACAGCCATAGAAGAAGCTCGTAATCTCAATACTTTGCCTATGGATGAATTAATAGGGTCGCTTCTTAGTCATGAGCATGTTATTCGGCAGGTTGGTCGTGATGATAAACGTAGACAAACTTTAGCTTTTCAATCTCATGTTCAGGATTATGAGTCAGATATTGACACCGAATTTGAGAAAGAATTTGCTCTGGTTAGCGAAAAGTTCCATAGAATGCTCAAATATAAATCGGATCAGAAACGTCGGGTTGGGGATTTAACCAAACCTAGTTTTTATGACCGTAACAAATCGTTTTCCCATGATAGGCTGTTTTCACATCAGACCAAAGAGTTTAGTGCAGGTACTCATGAGAAGGACTCACAAGGGTGCTACAAATGTGGAAAACCGGGACACATCCGTGCCAACTGTCCTCTCACCATAAAGGCAAAGGAGCGAGCAATGCTCGCTTCCTGGAGTGACTATGAGACTCAATCCGAAACTGAACAGGTAACAGAGGAGGCCTACATGGCCTTTGCTCTTAATGTGGAAGGGAATAGTTCAGACTCTAGTTCTGAATTAGCTTTTAAAACAGTTTCTTTAGATTCTTCTGCTGATTCTGATCAATGGTATATGGACAGCGGTTGTTCGCACCATATGACCGGTAAGAGTCACCTATTCTCTACTCTATCACCTAAAAATGGTGGTAGGGTGACATTTGGTGACAACAGTTTTGGAAAGATAATAGGCAGTGGGACTATAGGCGTCAAACCCCAACCAATTATTCATAATGTTCTCTTGGTTGAGGGGTTGAAGCACAATCTATTGTCTATTAGCCAGCTTTGCAGCAATGGCAATAAAGTGGTCTTTGAGGCCTCTCACTGTTTAGTGGTGCGATCTCAGGATAATTCCACTGTTTTTGTGGGAAAACGTTTCAACAATATGTATGTGCTACATCTCAGCAATTTGGCAAGTGAAACTTGTTTGGTTGCCAATTATCAATTAGAGATGCTTTGGCATCGCAAGTTAGGGCATATCAGCTTGCAAAAGCTGTCCAAATTGTCCAAATCTGCTTTAGTTAGTGGCATGCTTCTGTTGAAAGAAAGATCTGATTTTTTTTGTAGTACTTGTGTGGCTGGTAAACAAACAAAGAACAGTTTTAAACCTAAACAAGGAGTTACATCAAAATCAGTTTTTGAACTGATTCATATGGATTTGTTTGGTCCTTGTAATGTAACGAGTTTAGGAGGCAAGAATTATGCTTTTGTCCTTGTGGATGATTATTCCCGCTATACCTGGGTTTATTTTCTTTCCCACAAAGATGAAACGTTCTCCAAATTTAAAACTTTTACTATGCTGTTTGAAGGGAAAATTGAAATTATCAAGAGTGATAATGGAGAGGAGTTTATCTCAGACGAATTTGAAAATTTCTGTAACCAAACTGGGATCCTTCATACTTTCTCTGCCCCACGCACTCCTCAACAGAATGGGGTGGTGGAACGCAAGAATCGTACTCTAATTGAGTGTGGTCGTACAATGTTGCTTGAATATCGTTTACCAAAGCATTTCTGGGCTGAGGTTGTCAGCACTGCGTGCTATGTGGGGAATCGTGTTTTAGTTCGAAAGCATTTGAACAAAACTCCCTATGAGCTATTTAAAAATAAACAGCCTAAGATCTCTTACTTTCATCCTTTTGGCTGTCGGTGTTTTGTGCTAAACACTAAGGAACATCTCGGCAAATTTGACGCCAAGTCGGATGAAGCCATTTTCCTAGGATACTCTGTGAAAGGACAAGCTTATCGTCTTTTTAATAAGACGTCCAAAAGAGTTGAGGAATCGGTTCATGTACGTTTTGATGATACTAACCCCTTGCTTGAGCTCGAAGATGTTGTTGCTCCACCTTTTGATTTTGCAGAAATGGTGTCTCCTTTAATTTCTACTCAAGAGGGTACCTCTGATATGGTGTCTACTACAAATCCTCCCACTGTACCCTCCTCAAGTCCTACTGCCTCCCCTGCTATGGAATCATCAGAATCGCCAGCCATTCCCAAAGCTCCTGCCCATATCCAAAGACGCCACCCCGAGAGTCAGATCATAGGCAATCTTTCTGATGGACTTCGTACTCGAGGTAAGTATGTTCCTGGCCAATTCGCATATATTGCTCAATTTGAGCCGAAGAATTATAAAGAGGCTTTGAATGATGAGGAATGGGGGTTATCTATGTTAGACGAACTTGCTCAGTTTGAGCACCTAAGGGTTTGGGATTTGGTTCCTCGTCCACCAAATGTAACCATCATAGGAACTAAGTGGGTTTATAAAAACAAGTCGGATGAGGATGGGGCCATCATTAAGAATAAGTCTCGTTTAGTTGCCCAAGGATACTGTCAAGAGGAGGGCATTGACTTTGACGAAACCTTTGCCCCAGTTGCTCGACTTGAATCTGTTCGCTTATTGTGTGCTTTTGCCTGTTTCTTTAATTTTCCTTTATTTCAAATGGATGTCAAGAGTGCTTTTTTAAACGGGGTGATTTCAGAAGATGTGTATGTTGCTCAACCACCAGGCTTTATTGACTATAGATACCCTGATCATGTCTATAAGTTAAACAAGGCTCTCTATGGCCTTAAACAAGCCCCTCGAGCATGGTTTGAGCGTCTCACTACCTTTCTTAAAGATCACAATTTCATTCAAGGTACTGTGGATAAGACGTTATTTATTCAACATACTCAGAACGACATTCTGGTTGTTCAAATATATGTTGATGATATTGTTTTTGGCTCCACAAATACTGCCTTATGCACTGCCTTCTGTGAGTCAATGACGTCTGTTTTTGAGATGAGCATGATGGGTGAACTCAAGTTCTTCCTTGGATTGCAGATTAAACAATCTGATCACGGCATATTTATAAACCAATCCAAGTACATTCATAACATGCTTTCTAAATTCAATATGAATTCTTTAAATTCCAGCCCTACTCCTATGGCTGTTAATTTAAAGTTAGATAGAGACGAGAATGGTATTCCGGTAGATGAAAAGAAATATCGCGGGATGATTGGTTCGTTATTATATTTAACTGCCAGCCGACCCGACATACAGTACAGTGTCTGTATATGTGCTCGGTTTCAATCCAATCCTAAATAGAGTCATTTGTCTGCCGTTAAACGGATTTTTCGCTACTTAAAGGGCACCATAGATGTCGGTCTCTGGTATCCTAAGCAAGAGACTTTTGATTTGGTTGGTTATAGCGATTCTGATTTTGCCGGCAGTTTAACTGACCGGAAAAGCACCACAGGTACGTGTCAACTCGTTGGCACATGCCTTGTCTCCTGGTTTTGCAAAAAACAGGGAGCTGTGGCTCTTTCTACAGCAGAGGCAGAATATATTGCTGCCGGGAGCTGTAGTACTCAGTTAATATGGTTAAAAAGTCAGCTTGCTGATTATGGCTTAGATGTGTCTTGCATTCCTTTATTTTGTGACAATACCAGTACTATATGCATGACAAAGAATCCTGTGCAGCATTCTCGCACGAAGCATATTGAGATTAAATACCATTTTATCCCAGATCTTGTTTCGTCTAATACTCTTGCTCTGCAGCATGTTCCTACTGAATTTCAGCTTGCCGATCTTTTCACTAAGCCTTTGCCTTTGGATAGATTTACTTTCCTATGTTATGAGCTTGGGTTGAGGTCCTTACAGGCCATTGATGCCTGTCCCTGATTTGTCTCTGTTCTGTGCTGTTCTTTCCTGTTTTTAGATAGGGTAAGTTTTTGTTTCTTTTGATTCCTAGAGTTATTGTCTTTATTTTCTTACCTTGTCTGTTGGTGTTTCTTTTTCTTGCGTCTGCTCTATTATTTAAGTCTGTGTCTCTTCAGTTGTTTTTTATTCTGAGTTTTCCTGAGTCTGCGAGTTCTTTTTCCCTCAGCTATGGAGCCTAGCCTGTCTGTCACCTTTTGTGGTAACCTGTTTTTCGACCCTGCCCTAGCCAACTATCATCGTCATCGTCAGTTTTTTGAGCGTCGTCCTATTGCCTCCTCTATCCTAGCACCGTTTGATGATTTTCCCGATTTTGCTCTTGAGGTTAATGATTTTATTCAGGGTTTGGGTTGGGGTTTTGTGTTTGATCAGTTTTCTTCCATGTTTTGCCCAATCCTGGTTCGTCATTTTTATTCTAACCTCCGCTCGGATGGCCTTCATTCCCGTGCCTTCACTACTCTTTTTCAAGGCCATCTCGTCACTATCCCTGTTGCTGATCTAGGGCGTTTACTAGATTTTCCTGCTGTCGGTGAGACCATTGCTCATGAGTCTGAGTTGTGGAGAGTCAATTTCAATGTTGCTAGGAATTTGTCCGTCTCTCTGGTGTTCATCCTGGTCCTTCCTTGTCTCTCTCTGTCTCTGTTTTGCTTCCTCGTCTCCGAGCCTTTCATTATGTTCTTACCAGGGTGTTTCTCCCTCGAAACCAATCCCTTGACCGAGTTCTTCCTCTAGATCTCTGGGTTATGAGTCATGCTGTTGCTCATATTCCTCTGAACTATGCCCATTTGGTCTTTGGTTCCTTGATGGCGTTTGGTGATGTCCACTTTCCTGGCCCACTGCCTTTCGGACCTCTCATCACTCGTTTGTTCCTCGTCTTGAGATCGATCTTTCCTCGTTTCGCACTGTATCTCCTACTATTTTTGTGTCTATCGACCAAATGCTGGATGATCTGGAGATTGCGATTGGGGGAGAAGATTTTCCTGATGCTGCTGCTGTTGTTCTTGAAGTCGATGAGGCAGAGGTGGAACCTGAAGATATGGAACCTGAGGAGAATGTGGATCCTGAGGAAGAAAATGTGGAACCTGAGGAAGAGTTTGGATCGGCTTCTGAAGATTCGTTTCCTGCTGATCTGGTGGTTCTTTATGAGACTGATGAAGAAGTGTTTGGTTCTGATGATGAAGATCACTTTTGACTTGTGTGTCGTGTTCTGTTTGGCTTGCGTGTGTCCCAGTATTCCTGTTTAAGTCTGTTTTTGACCTGAGCCTTTGTTGGCTGGATCTTGCTGTCTTGAACTTGATCTTGTTGGATATTTCTGAATTCTGGGACTTGCAGTAGTTGTTGTTGTTCTTTCTCTGGTAGATATCTCTTGCCTTGGTTGGAGTTTGTGTGTGCTGTTTTTTTGCAGGAAAAAGGATCAATCGCCAATCTCTCATTTAGGGGAAGATTGATGAACGAAATAAGAGTCTTGGCGTTGGATCTCTTTTGGTAAGTCCTCAAGTTTCGGATGGGAAAAGGAAGTTCATATCTCTGACAGCAATCTTGGCGGAAAATTAGCAACGGCTAGCTTGATCATCATCTCCAACGGATCTCTGCTTCTCTATATATACTGCATTCTTTGTAAAGCTTTTGTAAGGTTTTAGTAACAAAGAAAAGGAGAGTGGTAGAGGGCTTTTCTTTTGGGTTACAAAGGGAATCAGCAGTTCAGGGGAAGAGGTTCTTAGCTGCTGAGGGTTTCACAGATTGGATTGTGATCTGTGGTGGCGGTTATGTTGTTTTTTTCTTTTTGTTTCTCTGTTTTTATTGCTTTTGCTTGATAGGAAAAAATCTCAATAAAAAGAGTCTCTCGGAACATAGCAAGTGCTATTTCCGAGACGAGGAGTGACCAGTAGTTTGGGAACCTCGTTAAAATTGTGTGTTCTTCGCCTTTCAATTCCGTTCTATTCCTTGCTTTCAGTTTGCTCTGTTTCCCCTGTTCTTCTAATCTTTCTTCTCTGCGCGTATCTCTGCTGGAGGAAGAAGAGAGAAGCTTTCTCTCTGGTGGGTTATGGTTTGGGCTTAAAACAAAGAAAGCCCACTCTTGCTAGTGTATTTCCTTTAGCTCACTTGATTTGGGCTGTAGGTTTATTTGGCCCAATCCTCTCCTTCTGATCGATTATCCCTGCCAAGCATCAGAGGAAGAATCCTTCCTCTCATTTCGTCTTTCTCCTTCGTCCCCTTTTGTCTTGGTCAAAATCCCTAATTCCTCTTCTGACTCTTTCCTCAATATGTTTTCGTATCCGTTACTTTTTGCTTCAGGAATTCGGTTTGTGAAGCTGAAAGAAGGATGAGGCCAAGGTGGAAGAGTGTTGCCTTGAGAATAAGCAACAAACAGCTGCTTCAAGCTCTTCTGTCTCTGAGGGAAGTGGCAGTGCCGTTAACAAGTCTCCTGGAGTATCAAGTCCAGCCACAGTATCACCAACACATAGGAGAACCACTGGCCCGATAAGACGAGCTAAAGGTGGCTGGACCCCTGAAGCGGTTAGTATTACCAGGTTTTACTAGTTAACTAACCACCATCTTGCTTATATATGTCCATCAGCTGTTATAAGTACACTTGGATCATTATAGTTTTAATTTACTATTTTATTTGCTTCTTGAATCACGGCGTCTTGCATGCTCATGGCTGCAATTGTTTGCAAGCTTGGAATCCCGGCCAGCTGAGAAGCTCCTCCGGCGCTGGAAACACTCGCATCCGGTGACTTTGTTGGTTCGGTGGTCCATGCAATCAATTTTCCTCCGGCGAGAAGTAAATAATCAATTAATGGCCTCATTGGTCCGTTTATTTGGGTTTTATTACATCAATTATGTTATTTGATGTTATTGGATCTTTAATGATCCGTTGCAAGTGATTAATGAGTCACTAAAGCGGTCCTTTTATGGCGCTTTACAACCTTTATGGTTGGTTTATATATCAAATTATGGGATAGAAAGAATTAATTTCTGACGTTCAGAATTAATTAATTTATGGTCTTCAAAGTATCAGTCGCACAAGCTCCTCTCCTCGACCAATTATTGGGCTAGTGTAGTAAAACAAATCCAGTGTCTATTTTATCGCTGGGATTTGAAATATGGAGGATTTGGGTGATTAATTAAGGGATTTAGTAACATTTCCTTCTTTGTCCATTTTTCATATTAATTGGGACCAATGGATAATTATGAAATTAATTGGGACCATATTAATTGTACTCAGATTCTTCATATGGCAATGCCTCAAAGTCATACTTCCCACAGTAGTGGCCCTTCAAACTCGTGGAGTAAACTGCCTTAACCGATGGCCTGTCTGTTGGAGACATCGAGAAAGCATTGAACTTTTACTTATTCAGATGCCCCCTAGCCATCAGATTGTGGACTTTAGTGGGATTGAGCAATTTTATTGAGACCGCCCAGACTGTTAACTTTAGTCTATGGTGGCGACATGTCATGGTCTCCGAGACCTCCTCATTCCACATTCTCCAATGCGTCTTTTTATTTTGGAGAATCTGGAAGTCTAGAAATAAAGTGACATTTGATTTTATCCAACCTCATGTCCGTACCCTAGCCAGACAGTTCTACAACCAGGTCCTCGAAATCTCCAATCTTCTTCTTCCCCCTCCTCCCCGCAGCTCTCTACTCCGAATCCTTCCTGCCACCACTTGGTTCCCTCCACCAGAAGGCTTTTTGAAGATCAACGTCGACGCAGCTGTTTGTGCCTCCGGGTGTTCGTCTGGGCTTGTTATCCGTGGGTCAGACGGGCATGTAATGTTGGCGTTCGGGTTGCAACATCAAGGGATATTGCTTGGCCCACGAGATAGTCGAAGGTGACTTCGAAGTGGTCGTCAACCAAGTTCGTCAATGCATCTTAGAAGACTCGATTTGTGGTCCGGTGTTACGAGAGTGTCTTCAGATCCTTAGCTCTTCGTCTGTTTGTATAGAGTTTAGGGCGGTACCTAGATTCGCCAACAGTGCTGCCCATAGAGTGGCGCGTAAAGCACTGCTTTTGTCTCGTGTAGAGCTAGAATCTTTTGATTTTTTGGGGTGGCTTCTTTAGAGTCTTTTAGGGGTCCTGGGTAGAATTGTAAGCTTAACTATTATTTTCCATTGATATCACTCAGAAATAAATAAAAAAACTCATCACTTTAAGGTAATATAAAGATTTTTAAGGTCAATTCCTATCATCTGATTGTCCTAAAATTAATGTACTACACTATTAACGAAGTCCCCAATTGACATTATTTATATTCAAAAAAATACTCATCTAGTTTCAACTACTGGCTCCGCCACTGGGTGTTCATATCTCAATCTCTAGAAATGAATCACTTTGTTCTACTAAAGCCTTGCAATAGCATGATAGAAGTAATTGAATCCTGGCAAAGGCATGAGATAATTTCAGAGATTTAGATTGACGAGTACGAGTCATTTAGTGAGATGCTAATGTGGATTGAATGGTGCTCGTGTAATATTTTTACTTTTTTGGGTTTTGTCGACGTAAATTCCTTTGTTGAATGGAGCAGGTTTTTTCGCTTTTATTGAACTCCAATGTGCTAAGGTGACATCAGTTTGGATTTTAATCGATGATAGGAAACAAAGAAGAAGGCAAAAATAATTGGAGAAAAGAGGAAGGATCATTTGTTTTCAATCTTAGTTTTTTCTAAATGAATATTAGTTTTTGTGTCTTTTTTATTTAAGTTTTTTTTTCACAAAAGATAATCATATTGATTGATAGACAAAATCAAGGATCCTGGATTTTTTATTTAAGTTATTATTATAAAATTTTCAAAATTCTCAAACTGGCAAGTCTACACTAAGAAATGACACATCAATGCCATGAATCTAGTAAACACGGTTGATGATGCGATTAAATTTAATAAATTTCATGGACTAATTAACTATATTTGTATTGTTCCAAATGTCAATTTTTTTGTATATTTTATCTAAACTAAACAACATGTACAATTCAATATCTAATATTGAAATTTATGTACTTAAGTCCCGATTTTAGGATTTGTCTCCTTCTATAATATATAAATAAATTCAATAAAATATAAATATGAAAGTATCAAATATACCTAGCATTTGATAAAAGAAAATGCAACAAATACAATGTATCCTAGTTGGTCACAGTGTTGTTTCTTTATTAAAATTGATATTTTTAATCTACAAAGAAAAACTGAGCGCACATACAAAAATGACATTCTAAAATCACTCTCACATAAGGAAATTTGAAATCGGGAAAAAGTTTTCTCATTTCACCTTATATATACGTGTAGACAAGTATGTTCGTTGAAATCACATAGTACAATGGCCTAAAATGTCATTAAGTATTTCAAATACATGCATTCTAATAATACACACATAATACATTGTTCACCAAGCACAACAGAATGAGAAGCTAAGCATCCTCCCCAACTCCAAGAATAAGACAAGCAAAGAGTTTGGCTGACAATCTCGACATGAAGGGTGGATCCAACCAATGCACTCAACAACTAGATTTAAAGTTTAAAATCCGCTTTTAGGCTTTTGGACTCCTCAAATATTTTAGCATTTATTCCAAAAGCTTTTGGCATCAAAAGCCCAAGTAAAAATCCTCAAGCGCCGTAAAACTCTTAGAAGCTAACTTATAACCTCATTTTTTAGCCTTTCGAAGTATGGATTTTAAGAACATATATTGGGTTCAGTTTGAATCAATATTGATGGCCAAAAGAGAAGAAAATTACGCATTTATGTTTTTAAGTACTATCACCCTTTTAGCCTTTCTTTCTATAAGTCTCTCATCCCTAATTCATCAATATTTTCCCTTCATTCTAATCTTCTCTCTACCTCCAAAACTAGCACACACCACAACTAGATTTATGCCGCCAATGTTCTCCTGGTGGCTCCCCATAACATTGCATCTAGCTTCCTCCTATTGGTGGTTCCCCTTATGCTACAAGTTCTCCAAAGTTAGTTCACTTATTTGTTTATGTTTTGCATCATATAAGTTAGAATATTTCCGTCAATTTTAGAATATGTGTAAATGCTTACGCTTTTACCCATCATTTCGCTGCTACCTAGAAGATAAACTTTGACTGCATTGGATCCAATTACAAACGAACGGATCGTTGGTGTCTCCAACAGGAAGGGCAGCTGCAGGAGGCTTACTTAGAGACTGGCTGGGAAGATGCATTGTAACTTACACCTACAACTTAGGTGTGTGCTCCATAAACAGAGCAGGTCAAAGGGGCTACTGTTGGTCTTGGGATGGCCTTGCATATAGGTTTACATGAAGGCCGAGCTAAATCTTCACTCTACCACAACAATCAAGATCATCAGGAACTAAAGAGACGACAATCACCCATGGAACAATAACAAGACAATTAGGCTCCCTTTTGGATTATGAGTGGGAGGTAGTTATTACCCATGTTTATAGATAATCTAATTGTATTGTTGATTATTTTGTTTAGTAATCTGTATTATTTCAATTATGATAGTGAACTTGAAATAATACAATCATCTCTCAAAGGAGATATTAGGAAGATTGGTGGCATGTTTACCCACACCTCATCAGCATCCCAATGAATCTACATGTGCCATTATATGAGTTGGTCCATTTGCCTCCCTCTCAACAAACTTCCCGTCTATGGAATTAAAGTCCTGGCCTATTCTAATGAGCTCACCACAGAGCCGGCCCACCTCAAGGGATGATGTGGTTGTCTTCTTTAGAATCCTCACCACCGATTGACAATCGGTTTCCATTTCTACACTAGACAGGTTCAAGCAAATCGTCATTTTCAACCCAAACTTCACCGCCATAGCCTCCGCAATGTGTGGCTCCCAATGGATACGACTTCTAAGAACCGCCGTCGCCTTAAAAATTCCACGCCTGCCTCGAATTCACTACCCTGAATCTGTCCCCCAATATTTCATGCAAGCCGCCTCCACAATTACCTTCATTTCAGCGATCACCGGTAGTTGTCATCGGGGTCTTACTACTGCTGGCATATTGGGTATGGGGTGCTGCTATTCTAGGTACTATGTTAGCCAATCCTTTTCTCTCCCCATTATCTCCCACTCCTCCATCTTCTTCTTATTCCACATTTGACAATTTCTTTGGTCCCAAATAAACCAAAGTGCCACAAGAAAGTGTCCAAGCTACTCGTTCGGTTCCCATTCCTGTATTGCACACAACCACTCTTCACATGTACATCCCTCTCCTTTCTCCATTAGGGATTCTATTAGCCTAGATATCCAAACACGCCTCGCCCATCAGCAATCTCTGAAAATGTGTAATGTGTGTTTGAGTTTCTTTGAGATTGAAAAACGGACACCCTTCGCTTCCTTTTTCTAATCTTTCCACAATTCGTGCCCATGTTGGGAGAATATCATGTACCCATTTCCATGAAAAAAATCTTCACTTTAGGTGGCATTTCAAACCCCTAGACTTTCTTCCAGTTAACTGGAGTGTATGGCTCTCCTTCCACCTCCTCATTTCGTCTTTGCCAAATCTTATACGCTGATTTCAAAGAATATTGACCATTCTTCTCAAAATTCCATACTAGTTCATAGGGGTGATAAACGGTTAGTCGGTTAGTGGTTAACCGATAACCGCTACTTCCTTATTGGTTTCGGTTTCGGTTAGTAGTATTTTGGTTAGTGGTTAACCGCTAACCGATTAAGCGGTTAACCGATAAGAAAACCGATAACCGCCTACTAGTGTGACTACATGGTTTTTTACTTTGGCTAAGGGAAAAATTTGTAAGATTCAAAACCAATCAAAGTTGCAATTCCAAACATCCCAATTCTCACCTATTGCAAACAACCCTCCATCAAGAGTCTCAAATGTTTTTAAGAGTTAGAACTCGAAAGTCACCCCTCTCTAAATCCCCTTTGCACTCGATAGAGTGAACCTTAGGTTGATGACTATGGGCTAGATGAAGATCTTGGAGTAAATGATGACTATGGGCTAGATGAATTGGAGCGAGATCCTCGGATCATTTAGGTTGATGATTTGGAGATAATGAACTAGTTATTTGTGTCTTGTTGTGATTGTTACTTGTGGTTGAATTGTGGGCATGTAGACTTTATGTTGTGGAGTTGTGGTTGAATTGTATGGTTGCTTTAGGCTTTATGTTCAATTGATTTAGATGACTTTATGGTGTGTGATTATAGAGGCTGAAACAAAAGCAGGTCACTCAAAATTGAGGGTGAATCATTAAAAAGGTGGTTGAAATTCGGTTTTGGGTGGTCGGTTTCTGAATGAAAACTGAGAAACTGAACCAGAACCTGCGGTTTCGGTTAACCGTAAGGGAAAACCAAAACCGATGTTTGCGGTTTTCGGTTAACCGAAGTCTCTGTCGGTTTCAGTTAGTGATCTTGGGACAATTTTGGTTGCGGTTAACCGATATTTCGGTGCGGTTAAACCGAAACCGCACCGACTAACACCCCTACTAGTAGTTCGTCTTCAACGGGTTGTATAGGGATTGAAATTTTCAAGATATTAACTTTGTCTTCTAGTATAAAGTGTGTTTGCAATATATCCTGTCTCCACAACCTAGCTTCGTGGTCCATCAACTCAGCTGCAGAAGTAGAATTGCCAAACACAACCATAGGAGATTTAACCTTATAGTTGTCATTGTTTGGTACCCATTTGTCCATCCAAATATTAATTTGGAACCATCTCCAATCTTCCAGCGCATATATCTCTTATGTAGGTTCTTTGATGCCATTAGACCTCTCTAGTCATAGGTCGGGTTGTTTCCTAGTTCAGCTTCCATAATTACTCTATCTTGGTGGTACTTTGCCTTCATTACTTTTGCCACTTGGCTATTAGGATTTTCAATCAGTCGCCAAAGCTGCTTTCCCAGTAAGGCCAGATTAAAACTGCTTGGATTTCGGAATCCTAGTCCATCTTGGTGCTTTGGTCAACACAATTTATCCCAACTCAACCAATGAGTCCTCTTCTCGTCTTGTTGTTGCCCCCAACAAAATTTAGATACAACACTTCGGATTTCCTGTAGAATACCAATGGGAATCTGGAAAACTGACATAGCATAAGTCAGTTGTGCTTGAGCCACATATTTTATTAATACTTCCTTCCCGGATTTCTTATAATAAGGAACACCAGTCAGCTCCAAAATCAAACTACAACAAGACCAAACTGTATTTAGAAAAGAAATCACAACTTAAATCAATCCAAACTTTACCGACCTCATTTACATTATCAGGCTCAGCTCTTCCTTTCAGCTTTGTTTTATTTTCAATCCATTTAACTACTTATTTCAAGCACATTTACTCTACTAACTAATTACTCATAATAACCTATTACTATCTCTACTGTTACGTTAAGCTAAGCTAATTACTTAATATGCTATTCACTCTCTTTTATTTTACAATTCCTTTATTTATGTCATATTTCGCTCCATTTATTTTCTAGAACTAGAATATAGATGAGATCATCAAAAACAGATTCGTCATTTTTCCTAAATACCCAAAAAGCAAATCCATTTCAACAAAGCTATATTAATCGAAAAACACTAGTATGTTAACCGAAAGGCCAAATTTAGAATGGATTCTGAGTTTCAAAACCATCGATTTTTATTAGAACCCACCAAATAAACCTCCAAATCCAGTTTACGACAAACAAACATTCATTCCTAAAACTCAGATCTGTAAATCGTTTTCAAACCTACATCATAATCCATTTTTTTAGTGTTTCTCCCAAACCACTTCGAGCAGAGTTTAGGGAACCTCACCTAATCAATATCGTCTTAAGACCTGCTTCAAAGCAGAAATAGAGGTCAGAGTCGATTAAGAGTTAATAAACCAAAAATAAAAATTACCGAGACAAGAAAACTCACCTGCCACCGTCAATCACCGTCGACGGAGCTTTGACTCCGGGGATCTAAGCAGCCAAACTTCTCCTCTTTCTCCCCTCGATCGTGGCCAAATCAGGCGACCCCCAGAAACCCAAAAATCAAAACAAGAAGAAGGTTAGAACTTTGAGCCATTCCAAAAAAAAAAAAAAACAAGAAAATCGAACATGCATAAACCATCATTCCCCACTTACCGTCAATTTGGAGGCTGATCGGCGATCCGATGGCGCGTTTTAGGCCGGGTTCTCACCCGATTCTGATGTGGAATGAGATATGCGGGATTATCCTTGTTCTGTCTCTCAGAAAGAAGAAGAAAGTTAATTGATGGAGGTTTCGGATTTTACAAGGGAAAATGGAAAGGAAAGGGACGATATTTCGGAGGTTTCCTCTTTTGTTTCGTTTCGTTTCACAGAAAAAACGAGAGGGCGTGGTAGAGAGAGAGAGGGGGGCGGTCGTTCGCCCAGCTGCTAGGTTAGATTAGGGTTTTCATTTTTGTGGTTTCGAACCAACGACCTTCATCTAATTCCTCACCACTACTCGCCACAACAAACCACTGAGCTACATCATAATTCTCGAATCTTTTAGGCCCCTCGTATAGTTTTATTCCTTATCATGCTTAATACGTAATTAATTAAACATATAGAAATTTTGATCTAGTTAGATCGTCATTGTTTTCATATCGTCAAAATCTTCTAAATATCTTTTTCACTACGTCATTATGCATTTGTATATTTTTTTTCCTAAAGATCCAATAAAATGAAATCAGGGTTAATAGTGCATAATAATTTTTTATGGTGGAATCTTTTCATAATCATTAATCAATTGATTCCAACTAACCATAACTTCTCATTTTTCGAGATATATGTCAATAGACGTAAAATCTCACCGTGTATACGAAATTCAAATTATCTTAACTAGTCCGATTGGACTTTAAGTTAAATCATTAACAATTTAAACAACCAACACTTTAAAACTTATCGATTTAAGTAGTACCGATTTTGGGGCGTTGTGGGGTGTGAATACACTTCCCCACACGTAACCGTACTTCTGAACCCAAATCTGTACAATTCCGTAGACCAAGTCCCGGTTTCGATCCTAAGGTCGAGTCCGGGCCAAAATGGTGTTCGATCCACCACATTTAAGGTCGATGGCGACTCCGAGCAAATTCGCGAGCGATCCCGATTTCGAGGTGCGGTTGCGACAAGGCTGGTGTGAGATTCGTTCGCATAGTGGAGCCCGATTGGAAGAAGAGGAAGCGAAAGAAACGAAGAAGTCAACACCCGAATTGCATGGTTACGGCGGAAGGAGAGGTCAAAGCGGTCAACCTTGAGGGCAAGGTTGGTCTCAAGGGGGAGGAGATGATAGAAACCCGATTTTTCGTGATTCTATCATAATTATTATAATTACTATTATTAGGATATTTACAAATAAGGATAGTAGTCTTTTAGACTTTAGTAGAATTAGTTTTATTATTAGGTTTTCCTATCTTTCCTATAAATATGTAATCTGGGTTTCATTATCAATCAAGCAATAACAATTATTCAGAATAGTATCTCAAACCCTAATCTCTCTCAATTTCGTCACCTATCCCTAGGCCGTCGGCCATTCTTCTACTCGATCCCCAATTTCCTCTTCTAAATCCCTAATCCTCAATTCTGTTCTTCCCCAATTCCATCTAAATCCCTAAATTCCTATCAATTCCCAATCTCATCAATCCGACCGTTAGAACCCTAGAATTAGGTTTCTATCATCACTCAATTGCATTTTTAGTAATTATTTTGTTGAGTTACCCTCACTATCATTGATAGATTACTATTTGATCCATATGTTTTTTATGTGAACAAATATTCTTGGTGGGGCGGGTATGGGTATGAGGCAGGAGGCTAAAACCATACCCACCTCATACCCATCAAACATTTTGCAAGTTTTACCCATATCCACCCCATACCCAGTCAAAGCGGGAATTCTCAGTGTCAACTGGGTTAGTGACGGTCGGATACTCATGGGCATGAGTTTGATTGCCATCTCGACTTTTAAGGGTGAAAAATTTTGGCCCTGCGGAGAATATCCTTGCTGCACGGAAGAGCAAAGTTGATGAAAGAGGTACAGTAGAGGACCTTGTCTGTTCAAACTTCAAAATAATACCACATGGGTTCGTTGAAATCACATAATAGAATGACCAAAAATGTCATTGAACATTTCAAATACAGGCATTCAAATAATATACACATCCAAGGGTAAATGCCACATTTGCTCACTGAGATTATTAAATTGTGTCATGTTTGGTCACTAGAAAAATTTAAAGTCAATTTTGGTCACTCGAATTACTGAAACAGGTCACATTTAGTCACTCTTCCGTTGGTTTCCGTCCAACTCGATTAATAGAGTTGGACGGAAACTAATGGGAGAGTGACTAAATGTGACATGTTTCAGAATTTGAGTGACCGGAGTTGAACGGAGGCTAACAGGAGAGTGACTAAATGTGACATGTTTAAGTAATTCGAGTGACCAAAATTGATATTAAATTTTTCTAGTGACTAAACATGACACAATTTAGTAATCTCGGTGACCAAATATGACATTTACCCACACATCCAAATAATCCAACTTCCAATAGAACCTAAAATTGTCCAAGAAAAGAGCAGAATGTTCGTTGAAATCACATAATAGAATGACCAAAAATGTCATTGAACATTTCAAATACAGGCATTCAAATAATATACACATCCAAATAATCCAACTTCCAATAGAACCTAAAATTGTCCAAGAAAAGAGCAGAATCTTAAGCTGCATGTCCAACAATAGCATACCATCCATATCCTTTCGTCCATGAAAACCAAAGACAAAATTACTTCATATGAAATTAAATTCAAGAACATTGGAGGATACCAAGACTACAGTTCCTAAACATTGAAAATCTAAGTCCAGGATGAAGACGGTGCTGAGCATACGGATTTAGACTGCACCAGAGATTGAGCAAACTAGCTATGCACCATCTGGCTGGACGAAAGGGTTAGCAATCTCATCAGTACCGTCGGTGGGTGATACCAGCATTACAGCAGTTCCTCTGCACACCTACCATCCGCAAACGCCATCAAGGTTAGTAACATCATTCAAAGCCAAATCAAAATAGGGAGGAATACTGGATGAAAGCTTTTAGGATCAGACTGGGATGTCATAAAGGGAAGTATAATAAAAGCTGCATACAATTAGTCCAAGTTGCCTAGTTTGGTCAGTGGTCTTCATTGGGTCCTCAGGGTCTGCAAATAAATGTTCAAATAGTCAGGGACTTTGCTCCAAAAGAAGAGAAAATTGATAGCATCAATGTACATGGATGACGATTGAATAGAACACTCACCGCTTCAGTTCCCTGAAACCTCAATTATACAGTAAACAAGAGCATTTTACTAACAAATGGAAACTTCAGACTCAAATCACTAGACATTTATCGCAGATAAAGACAATGATTGTGTAATTAAAAGGTTTGCTATGCTCTGACATTATAAACTTCATTGATCAATACAGAACATGAATGCAGATGGATATTTACTCCTATGCATCTTTGAAACAAGTTAATGAAATGGGAGTAAGAGATTTTCTAGCATCATGTGCTTTCCACCTTTATCATCCTTCGCTATTTCATGAACAGGAGTAAGCTTTTCTGGCATTATGTGTTGTCTGTATCTACTATTGTGCATCAAGCATATATGATGTTTCAAAAAAGATGAAAGTGCTGAACATTAATATGAATCATAGAGACAGATGAAAAAGATTCCAAAAATCGTCAATCCCTTATGGTACTTTCACCATACTATCATTTTTCTTGGTTTTCATCAGACACCATAATGTTGATGCGGGAACAAGACAACAATGTTCTGGCCAGGTAACCTAGAAAATCCATCAGAAACATAAGGAAAAGATTCAGAGATAGTACATAAGAAACCGGAAAGGGATTACCTCGTAAGAACTCTCGAGCTTCATCCAGCACGAGATTTAACAACTGATCATAGCCTTTTAGTGTCCCAGTAACTGAGCCAGAGAGCAACAAATCAGTAAAGCGTATACATCTACCAAGGATGCAAACTGATCTCTTGCGAGATCGTCTCTTCAAAGCCAACGGATTCATGTTGTACAATTGAGCAGATGACAAATAAAAGTCAATATGCATGACAAAAGTACTTTCTTTCTGAGTAAGATGTTTCTTTTTATCAGTCTGTGTCATATGTGGATCATGAGAACATTAGCTACACAAAAACTCCAGATTTGCTAAAAGCGTCAATATGTATGATGGTTTACTGTCTTTCTTTCTTTTTTCGGATAAATCTCTGTGTCAGATGTAAAGCATGAAAGGCATTGGTACAAAAGCTCCAGAGTCGCCCATGAAAGTACCTTGTCTGCCACCAGTGAGCTTGACTTGAACACCTTTGTCCACAAACTTTGCCAAATCCAAGACCGTTTCTTTCCTTCCGGACTGGAGAAAATGTGACACAATTAGACAACAGAAAGAAGAAGGAAAAAAAACACATCATTTTTTTCCTTTCAAGCAAGAGCATTACCATCTTGACCGAGTTTGTTACTGTTCCTCTCTATATAAAATCTATCAATCTTCAAACTGTGGACAAAAGAGAACAAGGATCATAGTGGGAAGCACGGACATAGAGCATACAAGTAAGAAAATGAAAGCTGGGCATGAAACTCATTGAGAAAATTACATAAGCACAATCAGAAATCCAAGTTTTTCGATTAACGAGGTTCAGTGTGCCATAGAAGAGTGAAGAATGTAATTTTGAAGGAAAATTTGCGTTCTTGCAGTTGATGATCACAATTTGTGATGCCTTCTCACACAAATTAGAGAAGAGACTTGCGAACCACCGGCTCATAAACGAAAGGGAGAAAAAAAAAATCAGCCTTACCCAACGCAAAACAGCATAACATGAAACCCTAAATAAAACCCTCTAGGATAGTTCAAGCCACAAGACGAAGCTAGGTAGCGGCGGCCGAAAAAAAGAACTAAAACTATGAAATGGAGAAGGAGAAGGAGAATCGTGTAACTGAAGAACAGGGAGTACCGTGCGCCGTCGAAGAGCTACTTCGGACGTCCGGCGGAGCAGCCTATCGACGAACAGGCAGACAAGGAAGCACCAGCAAGCGAGAGAATCGGGTGAAAGTCGAGGAAATAAGAAGTTAAAAAACTAAAAAGGAAAAACACCGGCGCGAACGATTGGGGTATTTTGTTTGGGCCCTTGTACTTTTGCTGGCCCAAAATATAGCTGGCAAGCATTTGGGAAAGCCCAGCTAAAGAATAGGGAGTCCAGACTAAATTGAGTAGGCCCTTCTTATCAACCTGGTAGTAGGTAGTGGCCAATAGGGACGGCAATGGGTCGGGTTGGGTCGGGTTTTGCCAAACCCAAACCCAAACCCATGGGTTTATCTTTGAAAAAAACCCGGGGTTAAACCCACTGGGTTTGAAAAACTCAAACCCAACCCAACCCGTTGGGTATCCGCGGGTTCATGGGTACCCACGGGTTTTGTCGTAAAAAATTTACAATTACAAGTTCTTATCAAAATTAAAGTCAAATATCAATCTCTCAATACAAATTATCCATATATAAAACACCATTCTAGAAAATTCAAGCAAATCACAAATTAACTATACAAATTGTTCAACACCAATCTAGAAAACTCAAAAAAATTGAAGCAAATCACAAATTTTCCATAAATAACATGTTTACTTGAAAGCTTCTTCCTTTCAATTAAGTTTCTTTACTCTCCACTCCATAACATCAACTTGATTCTACACAATTAAAAAGAAAAAATTAGACATGTCTCCACAAACATAAATAAGATTAGTTGTTTAGAATATTAAATATACCGAAAAAATTAATTATATGGGTGGGCGGGTACCCACGGGCCGGGTTTACCTAAACCCAAACCCAACCCAACCCGTTGAATAGTGAACGGGTTTAAACCCAAACCCGGCCCAAAACCCGTCAACACGGATTTTACCCGCGTTGACCGGGTTGGGTCGGGTGGGTACCCGTGGGTTCGGGTTTTGTTGCCATCCCTAGACTGGCCAACGTTTCCCAAATTCCTTTGTGCACAGAGTGTTGTCAAAACCAAACAGATATCGATCTAGATTAGTGGGAAGTTCAAAGTTTATCGGAGAATTGTTGTTTATCCGGTATTAAAAATCGGTGATAAACCGGTGCTTTGCTCCAAATAAGAACAAAGTAGTAGAGAGTAAGAATTAAAAAAAAAAAGTAAAAAAGGAAAGAGTAATTGGTTGTAGGGGGAGTGTACATGGGCGCTGGGCCGTGCTTGGGCCGGCACGGCACGGGCACGTTTCGGGCCCATTTATTTCGTGCCGTGCTTGGCACGGCCCGTCAGTTTTCGTGTCGTGCCATGCAAGCCCATTTGTCAACTTTGCTAGGCCCGGCCTAGGCCCGGGCAAGGTTCGAATCGTGTCGTGCCTATTCGTGCTCATGTCATGCTCGTATTCGTGTTTAATGAAAAGGACGAAAACAAAAGAGAGAATGAAAAAGAAGGTAAAAATTGGACGGGGGAAGATAGTATTAACCGATAATGTTTGAGAAAAGTAAAAAATAGGGGGAAAAGAAAATTGGAAGTATAGCGAGTGTGATTTGACTTTGTTTAATTCTTTGTTCTTTTTTACTTATGTTAGTAATTACGTATATATCTTTATGACACTTCTAACAACAACAAATAATTATATTTCTACTTGTGTTTTGTAATATTTGAACCTATAATTCTTTTTATACTTATTTTCTATCAAATAAATATTATATCCGTGCCATGTCCGTTCTTATACTCAATAAAGTCTCGAAAATATTAGGCCCGACACGGCCCACTTATATACTGTGTCGTGCCCCCTACTCGTGCCCATGAAGTTTAGGCCCGGCACGGCCCATAAATTATTCGTGCTCGTGCCGGGCTGGCCCATTTATTTCATGCCCGTGCTCGTGCCGTGTTCTAACCGTGCCGTGCTAGCCGGTGGGCGGCACGACCCGGTGCCATGTACAAGGGGGAGTAGGGGCAGTGTCGGGTCACTTTTTCCATTACCTTCTTACCTTTTTATTAATCCTCCAAACAACATATGGAGTTTCTCCTCCAAGAGCCACTCCATTCTTTTTTTCCAGCCTTCTGCGCAAAGCGTGGAAGGAGTTTTGGGTCATTTTACTTTTTTACTTTTTAATTAAAAAACCAGGCTTCTTCGAGTATTTTCCTGTTTGGGATTGAATATATACCGGACCTAAATCAATTTTTGGTATTTATTTTTTTAAGAGCATTTTCAATAAAAAAATTGCAATGTCCAAGCCCTTCATGGTCGAGCTTTTCTTTTGGGTAGCTTTATGGTCGAGCATTTCTTTCTTTGCAAGAGAAGCCATTGAGTTTAATTAATTTGCATCAAGGTTGTCAAACCAGTTTATACCGTTGTGTTGGTTTAGCAAGTGAACAAGTTCAACCGGTGATACAATTGGTGTGTGCCGGTTCATGTCGGTTTAACAAAATATTTAGAAATGTGAAATTCTATCAACAATAAATGAACTTAATCATATATAAAACATGTTTGAAGTCAATTTACTTGCAATTGATATGGACATTTAAATAAAATGCAACATACCAGCAATAAAATAACGCTATTTCGCTTAGAGATCGTAAATCAATCATCTCGATCATGCAGGTGGTGTTCACGAAGATTTCATGATCGGTACTGATTGATTCAACCGGTGGCATGTCAACCGGCGTGACAACCATGAATATGCAATAGAATCACAACAACACATGGTTAGGATGGGTTGTTCATCAAAGAATGACATATGTCTAGGGTTGGCCAAATTAATTTTTATATTATTTGGAATTATCTTTGGCAATTTGACACCTATAAGAAATATTTTTTGTTGAGAATTATCCAAACAACTGAACAGTACTCTAATTCTATCTTAACACATTGATTGTAAGTACATATATTCATATTAGCATGATTATATACATTTTATAATTTAATGTGTGTTTATGCGACAACTGATTCAGAGATAAACATAGTTGTTTTATATCATCGAAAGGTGCGGTTGATTCTACTCAGTTCCTATTTGAAGCGCAAGTAAGCTTTCCGATGGTAAGAACAAAGTGGAGGCGTTAGGTTGGAGGCAAGAGGGGTTATAACAACCCCCAACCCCCCAAAAAATTGAAATATAAATAAAATTACATAAATTTGTAACAAATTTAGCTAATAAAGTAAATTGCGATTTTCAAGTGATAGAGTAAAATTATAACATATTTAACAAATTTACCTATGGTTACGATTTCAAGCTCATATAATGCCAGTGATAGGCTGATAGAGAAAGAAAGTAAATTGCGGAAATTATTCATAAATTGGACGAGGTAAAATCTACTTTAGCGAAAATGGTGCTTTATATTTAAGAATATCTTACAAATATTTTTTTTTTTAGTTTTATCAAATGCAGGAGAAGAAAGAAGAGATCATTGGAATACAATAGAATAAGGAAGAGACAATTGATAATTGATATGGAGGTGACACTAATGGAGACGAAGGCGTTGTTATTGATGGAGATGATGATCTGCTCATGGCAGAGGAAACCAAACAAAGCCAAGAAAATATGCAGTAATTTCTATCAAAGAGAAGTAAATATAAATGTCATTTGAACAAGTTTTTAGGAGTTGGTTCCTTGGTTCGAGGTCTATCGTTTATGCTAAGGATTTTAGCTAATGAACCGGTTAGGGTGTTAGAAAAATACTATGGTGTTAATCCTTTTAAATATTATCAATTACTAAATAATTTGGATTCTCTTATGCTACCAAATAAAATTGTATTTTGCTTAACTATTGCTACTCAATATTTTGCGATATGCAAAATGAATTCGACCAACTGAACAGGTCCATATTACTACGAACATATTGCTATTGTTGTTTATACCATTTATAAAATGCATCCGGCCAATGGGCCGGGTTCAAATCTAGTTACTGATTGAAAAAAGCAAAAGAATGGCAGGTGTATAATGTTCCCAGCCAGCCCGATTGTATGCTTCTGGAGCCGACCTTGTGCCCGGCATCGGTTTTTATCGGTTTGACCAACACACTGCAGAGTTTGCAGCAAATCGACTAATCGAGCTTTTCCTCAACCTCTCAGCACAGCATGGCTCAAAAGAAACTTTGACTATTGAAGGCGGTGCGAGTTAACTGAAATGGCCTATCAATTGAATACTCCTTGAGATATCAGAAAGTGAGTGATTCAAGTAATACAAAAAATTTTGCTACCTTCTTACTTGTAAACTAGCACAAGTATACCCTAAATTTATATTGCAACATAACGTTGACTATTTTCCAAGGTCGTATTCCACAGAGGATGGAGAGATTATGTCTACTTAAAGGATTAAATTATTATCTAATCTAACAATTGATGAAGTTATCAACTAACTTACAATTGCTATAAAACTAATATCAAAAGAGAGAAAGACAGAGCCAAGAGTACTTGGGAAAGTTGCCTCCATAACCTAACTCATCCTAACACTACTATATGGAGGTTCTTGACCGGAACCCCATAATCTCACTTTTCCTGCTCTGTGCGCAGTCCACGGAGGGAGAATTTGGTAAATTCTCTTTATTGACTGCTTAATGGGCCATACTTGGGCCTTTTATACGAATCGAGCTCGAGAAACGAAGGAAGGAAGTCCCAACACTACTATATGAATGAGGGGTTTTTACTGTTAGCATATTAGAACCTTGGGGCTGCGGATTAACTTGTGATGTTAGAGTGATTAGTGTTAAGCCCATTCATTAATTAAGGCCCATGCCCATGCACGGTTTTGGACGCGTCACTGTTGTTCCTAAACCTAGGGCGTTGATATATAAGGGTTAGGAGAGTTCAGCCGGCTGTAACATGTATCATCTGATCATCTCAGTAAAATCAGTAGCCTGAAGAGCATTCCAAGCTCTTCCGTGGATTAGTCCTGGATCATATCCAGGGATACCACGTAAACTCCGGTGTTCGTATTGTTTGATTTTTCATATCGTATAAGTCTGTTTCCGTATTCGTTAACATGGTATCAGAGCCTTCTGTGACCGTGAGGTCTTCTGTTCGAATCCCGGTGACCCCCATCTATTTTCGTTTCTGTTAAGCACACGGTGTCCGGACCTGTGCCTGTCCAAACTCCAAGCCAATCTGAATGGCTTGAGTTTGAAGGGGGGTGTTAGTAAACGGTATATGATCCATGATTGAACCTCTCCCAACAACTCGAGTTATTGGGACCAACTGGTTCTTGACATTTACATGAGGGTTTTTACCCAATGCAAATGGTACCACAACCCAGTGAACCACCAGTAGGTTGCACATTGTGCAACGGCCAATTTTTGCTTGGCTCAAGAAAATGGAATCATAAGGGGAAATGATGAAGAAGAATGAGAAGAAAAGTGCAGTCGGCATCAGAAAAGCAAAGCCACTTAACAATTCTTGGAATTTGCTTGAATCAAATGGCTGCTCAGTTTCTTTAATTTGCATCCGTCATGGTTAACATTAAATTCAAGTATTAGAAAATCCAGAAACTCTTTTGCCAAAATTTGCATGCAAGAGAGAACAAGAAATCCAACAAAAAAATTACGGACAACCTGCCAACACAAGACTGGAAATTGACCATATGAAAAAAGAGCCCAGCCGTGTTATCATGAAAAAACCAGAAAGGAAAAAATCGACTTCGGGGAAATTTGCTGGATTCTGAAAGGATACCCAGGAAGAGAAAAACCAAATACAACGGCAAACTCTTGCTGTGTAAAGCACTTGCACAATCAAACTTTGTGGGGGGAGGAGGTAGATTTTTGGGAAGGTTTTTTTGGGTTAAATACACTTGTATATCCAAAACTTTTACGGTTGTGCCAATAATATCCAAATTTCCCGAAATACCACTTATATCCAAATCCTTCACATTTTTTAACGGTGTTTTTGGATATACAAGTGTATTTAACCAAAAATATATTGGGAAATGGATAGATTTGGCAAAGAACAACTTTAAAACATGGCTATAAGTGGTATTTCTATAAATTTGGATATTATTGGCACAACTGTGAAAGTTTTGGATATACAAGTGTATTTAACCGTTTTTTTTAAGCAGATTCGATAAGGAATAAGGATTGGGTTGATCTTCTGTGGTGGAGGAATTATATACATATATATATGGGAATTGAATCTTCTTTCTTCAATGGGCCTATTATTTCAATTAATATTTTATAGCCCATGACTACAAAGCCCAAGCAGAGGCGCAGAGTAATATGGCTGGTCTTTCAATTGGAATAGACTAAGTGTTTGGAATCTTTAATTCTGCAAATGATGTATTACGAAAATGTGTATATTAAAGATTATGTGTATTATTTGTATACTACAAATGTGTGGGTTTGAAAATTCATTGTTTGGAACTCATAAAAGAATACATGGATTATAGTTTAAATGAACTATGGATACTCAAATCTCACCAAAAAAGTAAGATTATGAATACATGTGGTATTTGTGCCGGTTTCATGGCTGGAATCGGTTGATGTACCGCGATTACCAAAATATGAATTCGTACAGTCTGTTTATGTTAGTTCATGTCGACCTGTATTGATTTAATAAACTATATGTACAAATGTGAAATACCATTAATGTCAAATGAATTGAAATATGATAGGTAAGCTAACTTCCTCTTTTTATACATATATGTATTAGCTATATTTTTTTAACATCAGATTTTCAATAGTCAACAGCATGTGTAATATGATATAAGGAGCAATTACATTAGCACTTATATTGTGTACCAATATTACATCATTTTTTAACATTATATTACGCACAAGTATTACATAAGGCCATTCTTTTGTAGTTCTCTGGCTCAAAGAAGTACTTCACGTGCACAAACATCCAAACAACCAAATAATGCTTTAATTCGTCAGTTTAACTTGAATGTAAGTACAAATCTTTTTATTAACACAATTATATACATCTTACAATTTTATGTGTGTCCATATCTTTTTATTAATATAATTATATACATCTTACAATTTAATATGTGTCCATGCCATGCGGTATTCAAGGAAATAAAGAGCAATTTTTATTCAACTAGAAGGTCCGATGGATTCTAATATGTCTCTATCTGAAGTGCCTCATTTTAATATCCGTAGCTACATATGATAAGATTATTATTATTATATAATATAAAGAGTTCATCAATGTTTTCCTTTGTTTGCACACGTCCGACACTAAAATTGTGCTTCTTTACATTATTACAATTCTTATATAGATTCATAACAGAACTTCGAGCCGCAGACAAAACAACTCAAGCAGACTTTGTTGTTCTGGATTGAGAAGGTGATCGATTTTTTGGAATATCTTCCGAGAGACTATTTCAAGACAACGTTCGAATGAGAGGACCACCACCTACTCATCTACTACAGTTTGAGAGAATGACGTTGAAATTCGACATCAAGCTCACTGATTACAACATCGCAAACTCAATACACAGTTTGCAAGATAAGGATGGATGATGATAACAATAACTCAAATGATCACCCCGAATCAATCGAGGTAAGTCCAACTAGCGTGAAATTATAATCACTCTTATTTACAAGAATGCATTATAACCAACACGATTTGGAAATTCTAAACAAAATGAACCCTCTAATTATAATTAAATTACCATGCCATGTCAATTCATACATTGATTTTTCAATGCATTTAATTTTATATCTTAAAACAGTGCAACATTCATTTATTTCATATTCACTTGCATGTAGATGCATACTTGGCTCTATAATCATCCTATATATGTCTTCACTTACCAAATATTATGAACTTATGATTCAATAAAACAACAAATATGTTATGTTTTTTAATGCCAAAAAACTAATATCATTATCCTATTGCAGAAGATCCAAAATAGCATTGGCAATGATGGAGGGGGCTGGAATCGGTGCAACAAAAAAGGATGTTCTTGAGAAGAAGGTGGAGTCTCCTGATATTGGACCAAAACATGTCACTAATGGAGAAGACTGACTTCGCTACCGGGTTGCTCATGACAAAGAAAATGCAAACAAGCTAAAAAGAAAACATTAAGTGATGGTCTCTGACAATGAGAAATAAATAGAATGGTTCGCGAAAGCAAAGTAGTAGTCGGTTCCCAATCATAAGGTTTATATATTATTTTTCGGAAAACAAGTTTACTCGATGACTCGGTTAGGATATTCGGAAAATACTATGATGGTGATCCTTTATAATAGTTGAAGTATTTTACTTTTATACTTTGTTTACATTTGGAAGGGTTAAATTTTGTTTACAATTAAAAAACAAACTTTTTTGGTTATGCAGAGGCAGTACGTTTTGATGGTTGTGTGTCTTTTTTATATTATTCTTATGACACCATGACTAATAAATATTATACAACATCATCATACAAGTTTGTTTACATGATTTGATAATTAATCCACTTACTTATCTTTCACTAAATCCATTGATTTGTGGAAGGTGGAAAAAGGACACTCGATTAAAAAACATAATGATGCCATCTTTTGAATCTCTGAAGAATTTTCATAATTGAATTCTTTTACGCTATCAAGAATTTAGAATATTAAATAATTTCAGATACATTTATTTCTAAACATACTACCAAATCAACGCAAAGCTCACATAAAAATCGCTACTGCTATTTACGTGATTGGCAAATGAATCCGGCCAACCGACCGGGCCCATGACTAGTTAGAATGTATCGGTAATGAATTTTACTTGTTTCATTTCTAGTATTTATGGTGCAAGAAGATCTAATAGGCAACTGGCTCAATAATCATGCACCTGATTTGTCCTCCTAACTTTGGTGGCCAACTCAATGGTCATGCAATCTACCATAATAATTAGGGATAAGCACAATTCTTGTAAATTGTAATTAGGACAAGCCCACTAAGCAACTCGATTATCATGTAGATTACCTAGTTGTTCTACTTGATTTAGGTCTAAGGTTGACCCAATCGGATGGTCACCTTCATGGGTCAAGTACCAAATCATCATCCACACACAATTAAGGCATGAAAAATCACTACAATAAATCAAGGAAACATAATATACTAGAAATTCAGCAGATAAATCCATTAAAATCCATAATTATCTACATCTATGTTAGGGGTCCTTACCCCAGGAACACTTAGCTCTTTTTCTCTCTTATTTGTGCAATTTTTTTTTAACCTGAACTCTCTCTTCTCAAAATTGATATATATGAAACATGGGGCGTCCTAGTTCACTAGCCGTGAAACTCCAAGAAGAGCTTGTGAATTCTTGATATGTTGTCATTCGGTCTTGCAAACCCTAAAGATCATGGCCTCATGTTCACGATCGTGATATATTCTCAGTTCTCGCGATTGTGATCTTCAAGTCGCAGTCCCTCTTTGATGCCCACTAGTCTAACTACGACCCAGGTTTATCTTCACGCCTCTTTCTTGCTCGAGTTCACGGCATGATCTTGAACTTCTTCACTTACTCGTGAACTTAGATCACAGCCTAGGAATCCTAATCGTGATCTTCAGCCTAAAACAATAAACTCCATCTTCAGCTTCTCCCTACACTTGTTGCTCAACTTTGCTTCAAAATTTATGAAATTTTGCAATACTCATCCAAAACATGTCCATAGTAAATACGAAACAATCATAGGCTAAAATGAAATGATTTAGTGTTCAATTATGCATAACAAGTCATATGAAAACACCTAGAATAGAAAGGGCATAAAACCTATTTTAGATGTTATTAGTCAGAGTCAAGTCAGACTTCCAAGTTATACGTAGCTGTTTAAGCGACACGGTAATGAGAATCACCCTTTGGAAGACTTCCTTCAAGAGTGTAAACAACTTCAGAGAGACAAAATGAGGTCGTTAAGGCACATCTTGTGGGATATCAATATGCTAGTTAATTTTGATGCACTATCAATTTTTCACATCGAGTTTCGACAAACTTGCGATAATTAGCTAGGAAAAGCTACGAAAAGCAATAAAATAACATAGAAATTGCTACTAATGCTCAACTTCTTATTCATACATATTTATAGGACAAATTTCATAAACCCTTCCCCTATCAAACAAGGAGATAGTACTTTCCATTGATGTTCCAGCAATCATTAACTTAATAATTCACAAATTATAACTAGAAAACAAAGTAGGGTGCGCTAGGTAGGATGAACCAGTGTAAGGCGTGGCCAATTGCATCGCAGCAAGCTGGGTCCGGATTGAGCACTACACGGCCCATTTTGGATCCATTGCCATCCCTAGTTATGTATCAGTCAACAAACTACCTTCTGTTCCATTGACTCAACTTTTACAAACTTCATTTCATGGTAAAGGAAACCGTACCGGACATCATACCGGATTTCTTTATGGTAGGGTATTTTGTGGTACAACCGTGGTTCAACCGTTTCATACCGGTAAATACCGTTTTTGTAATAATAAATTTTTTTTTTGTCAAAAAACCGTGCCGCCATATTCAGAGTATCGTCTCGGAGTAATACCGGATATATCGGAATATACCGGATAATAAATGAATAAATACAAGTAGTTAGCAAATTAATATATCGGAATATACCCGATGACAAACAAAATATTACCTTTTTTCTGTTGAATCAATCCCACGCTATTATTCACGAAAAGTGTCCATCAATATATTGGATTCTCTTTTCCTAAAAAATAGAATATATTAAATATCTTCCTTTTCTTTAATATTATATCTCCTTTCTTAATTAATAAATAGAAGAACTATTTGTTTGTTTATTTTTAAACGTGAATCAAAAATGAAAAAGAAATTATTTTTTATCACTCGGCTATCACTCCGCGTGGCTGTTTACTATGAGGACAAAAAATAAGAAAAATATAATTCATCAATTCCTCGTTACCTTTCCCCATTTCTCTAGAAACCCCCTTTCTCTCCTCTGTTCTTTCTCTCTCAACTATCAAATTGAAAATCAAATTCAAAGAAGGAAAAGGAGAAGCCCAGAAGTTAGAGCTAGGGAGGCCCTAATCGATCCATCTCGCGCAATGACAAGATGGAGGAGGAGATAGGAGTAACGGTGGATATGACTGGGTGTGCCGGTGTGGGACGACGGAAGACCAGAAGCGTGGGAGGTCTCAACATGCAATGGGTCTGGGAGGAAGATGAAGGTGGTGGCAGCTGGCTGGCGCAGAGGTTCTGGGAGGAAGATGAAGAAGGGCGGAGGTGGTTTTCAGTGCTAAGCATGATGGATGGGGGAATAAGACAGCGGCACGGAGGCGGCGGACAGTCAATGGCGGCAGCGGTGTGAGAGCTACAGAGGTTCATCAAAGAAGAGAAGAGGAGGGGCGGCGCAGAGCAGAGCTGGAGAAGAGAAGAGAAGAGGAGGGGCGGCGCAGAGCAGAGCTGGAGAAGAAAGATGCACTCGTTTGATTAGAGCTAGAGTTTTGATTTTGGGCATTCGTTGTTTGGACACCATTTTTTTTTTTAAGAACGCCAACGTTTTTATTGGATATAGGATACCGCCGGTTAGAACAAAACCGGGCGGTTTCTCGTTTTGTGCCGGTTAACCCGGAAAAACCGGCCGACACGGTAAAAAGTCCCCTAACAGCCTATCATTTCGTTTTTTGTCCGGTTCCCGGTTGAACCGGCCGGTACGATCCGGTTTCCTGGTCCATGCTTCATTTTCGGAAGCTTGGCCCAAAATGAACGAAAATCCAGTTTCTTCGAAAGCTGAGAGAAGAGAGCCAATCACAAACAGCAAATAACTAGTTTTATTTAGCTACTGAGAAGTAGGCATTGCGAGTGAAACTCCACTTCCATCTGGCAAATCCTTCCACTGTTGGGTTATTGTTTTGATCTGTGTGTAAAAGTTCACTCCTGCCTTGCCTGCAACCAAATTCCCACGACATCAACATTCCCCTTCATAGGCTGCCAGCTCGAGCTATAATGTGATCAGGTATGAACAAGTCAAACACACTTATCAGAGAAAGGGAGTGAATTACCATAGAAATTCAGATCTCCAGCAAATGACGCTTTATTGCCGGTAAAGGAGAAAAAGGGCAATGGAACCGGGATGGGAACATTGATGCCAACCTACAAAGATAGTAGTGGGGGAAAAGATTCAATCGATCGCACAAATACCGCGCCATTTCCAGTTCTGTGGAGTTTTTTGGGACAACAAACACTTGAATATTGCAAAGCTTTAGTTTTACCTGTCCACACTCTATTTCAGTCTGGAACTTCCTCGCAGCAGCACCGGATGCCGTAAAGATAGAACCTCCATTGCCATATCTGCCACGAAATGAAGTGTCCACAGGTCAGGTAGATGCTTAGGTGAAGTGGCCAATGAGAAAGGAAGGAAGGAAGGAAGCGATTAAGCGGACGATACTTGTTTCGGTTCACAATGCTGATTGCTTCCTCTAAGCTGTCAGCCTAACACCCAGATGAAAAACGAGTCAACAACTACTCATCAATCCACCAGAGGTGTTACTAGAGAGAAACTGAAGACGTTGGGCTTCACTCACCTCCATGCAGATTAGAACAGGACCAAAGATTTCCTCCTGCAAACAGAATGTTTCAAACCAGTACAATAATCAAATCTTCTATCGATCTGCAGGGTGCTCCCTACATGAGATCATACAGTGTAGGAAAAAACTGTTTTTCGTGAAAATTCAACTGAAGGAAGTGCACCCTGTACCTTGTAGCACTCCATATCTTGTCTGACACCTGCCAAGATGGTTGGACCAACGAAGTTGCCATTCTCATACCCTGGAACCTATTGCCCAAGCAAAGAAAGCAATAAAGCAGGGTGACATTTCTCTCAGCTAATCCAGCATTGATTGAGCAAATAAAGGGAAAGGCGCCCATCTATGGAAAAAGAAGCTCAGCGGTTTCGGATACTTGGGAAAGAAAAAAAGCAATAGAAGAGAGCATGAACTACGAATGAAGATACCAATATATTTCTCCCATCAAGTACTAGCTCAGCACCACTTTCGACACCACTTTGAATTAATCGGTGTATCCGTTCCTTGGCCTGTAAAGATAGAAGAACAATAGTACTTTAAATTCAGCAGACAAGCAATAAGGGAATAAACATTTTGGAGCATCGTCAATCAAACCCACTCATAATAAAATGAAAATGACGTGGAATATCAAGAATCAACTTTACATCATGATGGCATGCAGACTTGAAAAAGATCAAGAGCAATACCTGCTTACTAATTACTGGACCTAGGTCAGCATCAGGTTCTGTTCCTGAATTTACTTTCAAGGCTTTTGCAGACTGCACAAGTCTGCTCAACCTGGAAGAAACAAAAATTATCCCATGTATGCTCAAAATAAAATCAGACCAAGACTAAACGGCAGTAACAGGAGTTGCATAGTATACCATGGTTTTGAATCTCCAACAAAAACCACTGTGCTCAGTGCCATGCACCTCTGACCAGCAGCACCAAAGCCAGCAGCAACCAAAGCATTTATTGTAGCATCAATGTTGGCGTCAGGCATCACTATTGCGTGATTTTTTGCACCCATATTGGACTGAATAGCATTAAGAAAATCCCATTTAATCCCAATGCAGAATCAATTAACAGTTTCAAGCACCGTAAAGAAGAAACAAATATCTATTGTGAATGAATTGAGTCTAACCTGAACGCGCTTTCCTGCAGCAGATGCTCTTGCATAGATATGCATGCCAGCCTTTTGATTCAGTGGGGCAAAAATAAGCCGAGAGGTACAACGACATAAATGTCCAAATAGCAACAAGTTACTAATTGTAGGCCATCTAATAACCATCTAATGTATGATCTCAGTTTTATTTGACCACAACTAATCTTGAAAGCACAATAGCATCTATTATCCAAAATGAAGGGGACCACAAAATATTAAGGACTGAAACGTAATGTCAACCTATCACAAGACCGGAAAATGAAAAGCTGATAAAACTAAAAAAAATAGTGTACTTTATGCACAGGAAAACTGAAAGGCTGATTATTTGAGAAGTAGGGTCAGTATAAGAAACATCAAAAGGTATCATATTATCTATACGTTTCTCTTACAAAAAATGCCATACATATGTTGGGCTTCAACTATCAATGACGCAGGAGCATGTATCCAAGAATTATATAAGAACTCCATCATTGACTCGCAGCAATGACTTACCGTATTAGAGCCAACAAAGGAAACAGCTTTGATGTCCTCATCATCACAAATAGCATTGACAATATCCTGCATCAATGAGACAGAAATGAAGGGGAGGGGATTTATGGTAGAGGAATAAATATGTTGATCACTATTTAGACATCGGCAGTTACTCTGAGAAACACAGTGAGGAATATCCATGCAGTCAGAATAAGGCCCGCTACAGTTGAGTGCCACAGGTTAGTACAAAGCCAGAAAAGTTGCCTACCATATTTTCTGAAATTTGAACACTGAGAGTACCCTAGACATATTTCACACTTTCAGTTTTCCTTATTATTTATTTCCAAAGACTACCAGGATATAAAGCTAGACGTGCTAGAGAATGTGTCCAGTATATACATACGTTGGTGCCATGGACAATGTTCAGAACACCATCTGGCAGGCCAGCCTCCATTGCCAATTCGGCAAGCATTAATGACGCCCCTGGTGACATATAGGATGACTAAGTTATCACTCAGTATAAAGAAGTATAAAAAGTTTACTACTACTTTACTAACATAAAAACAGGTGTCTTCTTTTCACCCTTCTTCAGACTGTAGTTAGCTGGAACCAAGGTTAGAACATACAGAGGACAAGACAATAAGGAAACTGATTAAAAGAAAGTAATATCACATTGTACTACGAATTAATCAGGGTTTTCTCCGAAGAAATTATTCCTTGTTATTAACCCGTGCACACAAGAACCACTTAGTTCTATTTGATGAAAAATTTGAATGAAAAAGTCACAGAATATGTCAAAATGATGCTCTGCTGAATTGATACTTCTGCTCTCTCCTACAATGTTGAGTGTACCAAATTCCACCAGGCCTGTGAGGCCCAGTATGGCATATATAAGCCGCCATGTGATTTTCTATAGTTATGATATACGAGGAAGGGAAAAATTAAAAGCTAGTGCAGTTAGAGATGTCATTGGCAACTAAATCATATTCACTATTCCCTACACAGGTAAAAAAATGCAGCAACCAATGAACTGGAAAATATTAGCATATGAATCACAAGGTGCCAAATATTAGTTATCAGACAAACACCTAATATACAAGAGTAAGAAAATTGTAGTTCGATAAGCAAACAACACCGCAGTAGGTCAGCAAAATATTGATGAACAAAGACTGACCTGGATCTTTCTCTGATGGCTTTAAAACAAAGGTATTGCCACATGTAACTGCAACGGGGAACATCTGCAGGAAAACAAGCACATGTAAAACGCTTGTCCTGATTAGCATCACTAACTAATATGTATTCTCAAAAGAGGAGCAAACTAAGAGGCACAAAGTAAAATGAGAACGCGAAACAAGATATTGTATAGCAAGAAACTTACCCATAAAGGAATCATAGCAGGAAAGTTAAATGGGCAAATTCCAGCACATACACCTAGTGGCTCTCTGATGCTATATGTGTCAATTCCATGTGCCACATTAGAAACATACTCCCCCATTTGGAGGGTTGCCATTCCACAAGCATGTTCCACCACCTCTGCATTTAGAAAAATCCAGAGAACATAGAGCAGTGATCAATGAAGCCCAAACCTCTGCCTACTAGAGACAACTCCAAACAGCGGTGGAAATAAGAAATTAAACCTAGGCCACGAAATACATCCCCATGTGCATCTTTCAGTGTCTTCCCTTGTTCCGTTGTAATATTCAACGCAAGTTTATCCTGCAATATCACCATCGTTGAGTTCACACACCAAAGCATTATTCAAAGAAAGGTATACATGAGTTCATCAATACAAGGACAAAAGGTTGGCATGCATGCCTTATCTCTCCGGATAAGCTCTTGGAGCTTAAGCATGACCCTCTGACGGGTGGTAATTGGAGTATTACGCCATGACCGGAAAGCATTCTTTGCAGCAGAGACAGCAGCTTTGAACTCATCAAGTGTGGTTAAGGGAACTTGGGATACCACTTCTTGAGTGGCCTAGTCGAAACTACTATCGATTAGAATCCAATAACCCATATAATTCCAGACTCAGCTCAAGTTACAAATATGCTTCCTATACTCACCGGATTAATCACATCAATTGTTGAAGGTGATTTTGAATCAAGAAATGAACCTCCTATGAGATTGGGAACCCTCTGCAAACCACCAAGCAAAAATAAATACACCATATAACAAATACAGTACTACAAAGTTGATAACCACCTAATCCGATCATTCATCGAAAATCTGAACGGATTCGAATTCAAATAACAGCAGATAGAAGTACGGTGAGATTGAAAGCCGGGGGGTAACGTCCAACATCTCGAAGAATTTGAATTTAGTATTGCGATTTCGAAGCTATACCCTAAACAGAAAACCATTAAGGATTCGGAACAAAAACGATTACCGGAGGGGAAGTTTGATCGGAGGAAGGAGGAGGAGAAGAAGAAGAAGACTCGGTAGCAGTAGTAGTGAAGTGAGGCCTTCCCAAGGAACCAACAATCTGAGGCCTTAATCCACCGAGGTTTCTCACTGCAGAACCAAACGAAGTAAATTGATAGGAGGCGAACAGAGAGCATGTTGGGGCAAAATCAAAATAACAGAATCCTCTTTTCCATACTCCTTTGAACAGATGATTGGAGCGACATTCTTTCCTCCGTATAAATGATTGAACTGACGACCGATGACTGAATGGAGTAAGAGTACCGGAGGGGTTGGCTGGTAAGGACCACGGAGAGTTCAGATTTCACACTGGAGACTGAACTTTCCTTTCTTTTTCTTTTGGGATGAAGACTTCCGACTGTGTTGAGTTTTCAACCCGATTTAATCCGTTGGCTAAGTAATAGGGTAAGGATTAATGTTTCAATCGTTTTATCTGGGCTTAATTGCAAGTTTGGTCACTCGAATTGCTATAAAATTTCACGTTTGCCACTCAAATTAATTTATTCCATTTATAGTCACTCAAATTAGTTGAACAGTTCAAGTTCGGTCACTCTCCGTTAACCTCCGTTAACTTTGACTGACGTGGCGGTCAACTCTAACAGTTGACCGTTAAATGTGTAACGTGGCAAATAAAAAATAATTAAAAATAAAAATTAAATTTTTAGAAATTACACATCATTCTCGCCGACCGGTCAGGTTTTGCTGCATTTCCATGCCCGACTCTTTGGAGTTGTGTGACGATGACGAGTACTTACAGTTTTGCGCCTTCTCCTCCCGATTCATCGCCAACCCCGACAAAAGCTCCATCGCCGCTGCTACAAAACCCACTCTACCCGCCACCATAAATGGCATGCAATGCCAATCTCTTGTCCTTCTCCGAGTCAGGTAAATCCCCCCCATCTTTCCCTTATCACTTGCCAAGAGAGACTCTGTCGCTTACCCACTTCCCAATTTACTCGATTCAACTCGATCAGCCTTGGAGAGGCATGGCAATGGCGCCTAGAGCTTATGTTATGGCGCTGGTTCTGTCGGTGGCTGTGATTCATGCCCATGGAGCCGTTCACAAGGTTGGAGACTCCGCCGGCTGGACTACGATTGGGAGCCCCGATTACAAGCAGTGGGCTGTCACTAAGAATGCAAAATTGAAAAACAAAATCCATTCCCCCGACCAGGAGCCTCGCCGGCGGCGGGACGCTACCGAAGTTGGTGATAATATATTACTGAAATTCCAAATTTCTTCTAGCTAAAGCATTCAAGGAAAGATCGACACTCTCGGGTCAGCAACACTAAACAGACACAATCAAACATCTCTATCATCTTGAGAGAAGAAAAAATGAACATACCGAGCTGCAAGAGAAGCCTTCATCTCTTTCCCCGCCGTTGTACCCCTGCCGTGGGCCAGCTTCTTCAGTTACCTATCTCCCTGTTAATAAAAAAACTCTCTGGAAAATAGCAGCGGCGACGGAACTTCTGCCGGGGTTGGCGATGAATCGGGAGGAGAAGGCGCAGAACTGGAAGTACTCGTCATCGTCACACAACTCCGAAGAGTCGGGCATGGAAACGCAGCAAAACCCGACCGGTCGGCGAGAATGATGTGTAATTTCTAAAAATTTAATTTTTATTTTTTAATTATTTTTTATTTGCCACGTCACACATTTAACGGTCAACTGTCAGAGTTGACCGCCACGTCAGTCAAAGTTAACGGAGGTTAACGGAGAGTGACCGAACTTGAACTGTTCAACTAATTTGAGTGACTATAAAAGGAATAAATTAATTTGAGTGGCAAACGTGAAATTTTATAGCAATTCGAGTGACCAAACTTGCAATTAAGCCGTTTTATCTGGGTTAGCTCGAATATTCAAATAAAATCATATTGTTAATACATTTATAAATAGATTAATATACTTTTATGGTTCGAATTTTTCACAAATTAAATATTTTGTGCCGTCTTTTCGTTCTATAATTTCGTGGCCTCAACTATGCATCAAAGTTATAAAATTGACCGAATCCGAGATTTGACCGTTATCTTGGACAGTCAAATGCGCTGACTAACGGTCAACGCGCCACGTCACTTCCAAATCAGCATAGACTACTTAATTTTTTTGTTTGTTCCACGTATTACCATTTATCTTTCTTATTTTTAATTTCTTTTCCTTTTTTCCTGTTGTTCAAAATAAAAAAAGATAAATGATAATAGGCGAAAAAGATCAAATTTTTTAAGTGGTGTGTGCTAACTTGGTAATGATGTGGACCGTCCAAGATAATAGTTAAATTTTAATTTTGGCCAATTTCGTAACTTTGATGCATAGTTGAGACCACGAAATTATCAATTGAAAAGATTGGCCAATATGTTTAATTTGTGAAAATTTTGGGACATATAAATATATTAACCATTTATAAATTATATCAAACCTCATCTAACATATATATGAGTAATAACATATAAAATCACGCAAAAATAACAGGTTATACTTGGATCTAGCATATAGTAAAAATTCACACACATATATAACATCATATTCAAATGTTCAACTTAGAATTCCAAATATCGGGTTAGGCGAAGAGGAAAATTGGAAAAGATGCGCATTAGTAAACCAAAGAAAAAACGACGTCGTGTAACCTCTAACTAGGTAACCTTGCAGTGGGTCGATCTGCGAGAGTGTGTGACCCATTTTTCTCACTGGTCAATCGGCGAGTTAATCATCTGAAAATCATATGACATTTTCACTATGGTTAGCTAGCCCACTAACTCTCCTCTAAGTATTTCTTTGGTGTTTGATATTTTTATTTCATACTTTCATAATTTTAATTAGAGTTTAATAAATAAATTAATTTATGGTTATCTTATACATGGAGGATAATTTTGAAATCACAACCCAAATACCATAGTTTGAATATTGCGTATTGAATTGCAGTATTGAATCTGTAGAGATGATGTAGATTTCTTAACTTATTGTTAATTTTTAGAATTATCATAAAGCAATGATATTTTTGTGCAAATTATAGGTGACCAATTTGAAAATTTTAGTTCGGTTTAAAGATTAAATCTCTTGAAAATCTGGCATGATTGGACCCATGGGTGAGTTACGACTCACTATTATCGTAATCAAGTCGTCGAAATCCAAACTCCATCCACTAGTCACCACATTTTTATATCTGCATTATGAGATTTGTGGTTTGTTTCTCGTGTTTCCAGTCTTCATTTTGTGGTTTGCTTTATCAAGTTTCTGTTCTACGTTAGAAAGTTTTTGGTTTGCTTTAAAAATATTTGTGCTCTGTTTTATAGTGTTTTTGTTTTGCTTCATGAGGTTTGTGGCCTATATTGGGAGGTTTTTAGTGTGTCATATAAATATTTTGGTGTGCTTTTTGGTGTTTAATGTCTGCTTCATGAGATTTATGGTATGTATTAAAAGTTTATGACGTGCTTTAAAAATATTTTTATATGCTTTGTCGTGCTTCTGGTATCCTTCATAATATTCGTTATCTATATTAGGAATTTCTTGTGTGTTTTGGAAATATCTGTTGTATGCTTTGTGGTGTTTTTGGTTTGCTTCACGAGATTTGTGGTCTACTTTCTCCTTCTTCTATTTTTTTCTTTTTAAGACATATGTGATGTGCTTTGTGTGGCTTGCTATCTCTTGTTTATGGTCTCATTAGGAGGTTTTTGTGTGTTTTAAAATATTTATTGTCGATCTTGTAATGTTTCTGGTTTTCTTTATGAGATTTGTTGTGTGTTTTCTTATATTTTTAGTGTGCTTTATAAGATTAGTGGTTTATTTGTTGTACAACAAGTTGAGGTGATTGTCAACTAAGTTGGACGGGATCAAAGCTCTTCAATTCAGTGCTTGAAGGAATTGTCCAATTTGAATTTGTTGTACGTCAAGTGAAGGTGATTCATAAATGTCAGACTCCCAATTGGGGTTAGTACATGTTCGTAGCATCCTATCATAATAAGCAAAGCTTTTTCGTTATCGAATATCGATTCACTGCTGCCGAGATCCCATCGTTATAGCCCAAACCCACACCTGCCTAACACAAACATTTTCGAACCCACTTCGCTGCCGTATATGAAACCAAACCATTCCCATAAAAGAACAATCTTCATGTAACAGCCATCCAAAATCATGAGCAAATTCATTCTCCCGTCATTCCCAACCATCAAAGAAGAACCGTCGCTACTTGGAATTGGAGAAAACGGAGAAGGCGAAACTTCACGTTCCATGGGATATTGTTACGAGATAGGATCTAATTGGTCTTCGGATTTCGAATACGTGGTCGAAATTCTCAAGTAGAGGATCTTTTTAATAGTGATAATGACCTCAAAATACTATGAAACTACTAAATGAATCATAAAGCAAGAAAGATAAATTGGATTCCAATATTCTCATATGCAAAATATCGTCATTGTTGAATTCTAAAGAGGTTTGGGTATGGCTGACTCTCGTGATAATCGGATTGGAGCGGTCCTCGAGGAGGTTGGACGACATATGGTTAATCACCTAGGGCTTAATGTACGATTTGTAGGTCGGAGTAGTAATAGGGGTAGCCCATATGGTGAATAGAAAGGTAATTTCTTTGTACCCGACTACTTGTCGTTTCTTTGATTTTCTTACCTGGTTACATACTAGGATATAATGATCTTCTGTTCCAATCAATATAAATGATTATCTTTTGTATAAAAAAAAAAAGAAGTTTGGGTTTCACTAATGCCAATAAAATCTTAGATCTCACTCGTTATCTTTGCGCTACCTGAGTTATGTTCCTTGCCATAACTTGTCTTTGTATCCATGTTGCCTCCGTAACAAGTCTAAATATCATGTGCTTTATAAAATGGGGGTGACCGGAATTCGAACAAAAAAACATCTCAATCATATAAAGTTGTGATACCATGTCAAGAACTAGTTGATCCGAATAACTCAAATTGTTAAAAAATGTTCAATTATCAATCTTATATCATTCACTAATATTCTTTAGTGAATTGTCTGGCGTGGATTGATGAAAGGTTGGCATGGTGGAATTATTCTACTTTGACCAAGTTGTCCCTATGTATCCTTTGAATAGTTAGATTTATTTCCAATCGAATGGCCCATAAATAGATTGCATCCATAGATTGATAGATCCATGTATCAATGGATTGGATCATATGAATTAGTGGATTGGTCTATGATAATCGATCCAAATGACATCTAAGTCTTGGATCAATAGGAAATTTTTGAAAAATTAGGTACTAAAATATCATATTAAAAAATGTTAGGTACCAAACTTAACTTTCTCATGACATTTTTTGTATGTACAAAATTGTAATTTGCCAACGATCCACGAATGCAATCCATGAAATCACCAATCTAATTGAATTTGAATAAAATGAATTGGATTAGTATGACATTTAAGTGGATAGATTGGATTTGTGAATTGAATTATAAATTATCAAATCTACTCTTGTTAATTGTTATGACACCCTAGCCAAACTCTGGTCCAACCATAGTTGGCCACATGCATAGGGTGTGGTTATAGCCTTCAGGGCTATTTAAATGTTGATTCGGTATTAGATCGTCTTCAACCAGAAAATATATTAGAATAGGATCTTCCTGCACTGTAATTAGGGCTGGCTATTTAGTCCCGATTTTTTAGTTTTATCCGAAACCGGATCGTATAACCTGGACCGAGACCGAACCGGGACCGAATAGTAAACAATTCAATCCAATCTTTGGGCTTAGATTTGAAGTAAAAAACCGTTCGGGACCAGATCGAAAACTGGATAAAAACCGAATAAGAGAGCTCAACACCCAAAACTTAAGGGTAATTTGCATAAACGGTCAAAAACCTTTGCACTTAGTACAAAACTTAACCAACTCCTCACCCTTTCATGCCTTATGCCACTCAAATCCCCACAAGCTCAATATAAAATAAAGACCGAATTAGGATCGGACCGGGTCAATACCGGACTGTATCCAATCCAATTTTTGATCCTTATATTTTCAAAAAAACCGAACTGTACCGGATCAATTTGGGCCAATTTAACCGGACCATATAGCCACCCCTAACTGTAAGTGATTCACCACACGCCAATTACAAGAATGAGAAGGAACGACATACATTACGAGATAAAGCCTTCACAATTCCTACATAAAATATATGGACATCAAATAACCTTATTTCGGCTGATGGTTTAACATAGTAAATCCCACGGACGACTTCCCCAAATTATACACAGGCATCAGAAACTTGCATGGACTTTTTACCTGTTCAACGAAGGGTCAGTTATGACCTGGGGCTCGAAATCCGGCCTCACATATCGGGCAAGTAAATCAGCATATATCTCATACCGAGCAGTCATTCTGAATCCCCACTTATCCTTGAGCTGTCTACAAAGGTTAAGATCCATGTCCGTGATCAGCAGACCATCCTTGCGACGAGATAATGAGGGGGTGCAAGAAGCATCGGGCGCTGAGAAATAACTTGACCCGTAAAAATGACCAAAATCATTGTGCTGTGGCTTCCCATCACCAGAGGTGAATGCATTTGGGAATATTTCAGTCCCAACACGATTGATTGATCCAACAAAGTAGCTGTTTGCTATTGCTGCGTTACGAGCCTGAGAAGAAGAGGTGATACAACATCAGTATAATCCCATTCCATGCGACAAGAACAACCTGTTTCAAGTTATCAGGACTGCAAATGACCCATCTCGGCTGATGTAAATCTAACTCCTATGGAAACAATATCAAGGTGTCAGAAGAAAGATCACCTCGATTGGCCACATTGGTTCGCTGAGCTCCCCAACAGTGGCCGAAGGGTTGAACACAATCTCTGCACCATTCAAGCCAAATGCTAACCAATTCAAAGGATGGTGCCTCCCGTAACAGATATTGACAGCAATTTTTCCAAATGCTGTTTCAAACACAGGGTGTCCAGTATTTCCTTCCATATAATATGTGCTTTCGTTGAAGTCGCCGACTCTAGGGATATGGTTCTGTCAAGGACAGCAATCATTAGTCATTTAATGAACGGGAAACCAAAAGAACATGTGGCACAACATGTAGGCCATCTGTATACCTTTCTGTGCTTGCCGATTATGTTACCATGATTGCCGATGATAATAGCAGTGTTCCATAGAGTGTCTCCATGGTTTACATCCCTCTCTAGGATAGGGCTTACGATAACCATGTTGTATTTGCGCGCATATTCCTGAAGGAATTTCGTTGATTCCCCATCGATAGGCTCTGCAAGCTCACACCATTTCTTCTCCCTTGTACAGAAAGCAAAGGGCATCATCCATGCTTCCTGTAATTCCCGGACTATAAGATAAAAATAACTTAACCTAAAGGAACAGCGGAAGTTACTCATGCGTCATCATCCAACTTGCCTGCAAACAAAGAATGTTTACACCCGAAGAACCAGCAGCTTCAATAATTGGCTTCAATTTCTGAAAGATGGCCTTCTTTTGATCTGAGAAGCTGGCAGTTGTTGGAATGGCTATCGAGTTCTGGATAAGGCCAACTCTGACAACCCGAGGTTCTCGCAATGCCTCTCTGTCAGCGTTGAAACGAAAAGCCTGAACCACCCAATTCAGTATAGCTAGCAGATTAACATCAGAGCCGTACAAGGACCATACAGTTGAATACAAAAAAAAAAAAAAAACTATAATCCTCGAGATTAGAAAGTCAAGAACCAGATAACACAACAGTAAAAGGGTTCATCACAAATAAAGGACTTATTTGTCATACACAAGTACATACATACATACATACATACCTGAAGGTCAAAATCATGTTCGTCAGAAAGAGCTTTTGCAGGCTCTGGGATTGCCACCGATTGGAGCGCCTTGCCGCAATTCAAACCCAGGATCAAGCGGTTGACTTCCTGAAAGACGTGAATTCCCAGTCAATCGTCAAGGTCAAAAGCGTGCAGCCATTAGGCCGTAGAGGTGGAAACCCCATCAAAGACCTTGAGATCCAATTTCCAATAACATTCCAACAGCAATATCGAATCGCTTACCAGATCGACAGTTCGCTATTCCCAACGAGAAAAGTACAGAAAAGAAAAACAGCAGCGCTCGCCTGATTTGGTACCTCAAAGAGATGGGGCTCGAGATTAGAACTGAGAAGCTGGCACAGTGACTCGTACCCGCAAATTGAACCATCTCCACCTCCATTACGGAGATTTTCATTTGCGACCGCTTCGCTTTTCTCCATAGTATCTGTCGTTCAACGGCAGTAGAGCAAGAGTGGAATGAAAGGGTGAGATACAGATTGAGGGAGCAGTGATCAATTGGAATTTAATCGCACGATGACTGACACGCATAAATATTGAACCTATTTGTAAAACATGAAAAGTTAAGGTATCGGTTAGTAAGACACAAAAACTTTAGGTACTAAAATGTATTTTTTATCAACATTTTGAACTGAATCGCTATTCGTCGCCCTAAAATTTAAATTTTATCGCCCTAAAATACAATAAATTGACATTGTTACCCTCAATTTCAACCTAAACAGAAAAATATATGTTCCCCTACCCAGTGGTCGGCGAGCCGAGCTTCTCTGTTTTCTGACTGTTGCTGCCATGCATAGCCGGATTCTTATCTCCGGCGCTGCCCACCTCAACCCAACTGTCGTTGATGCTCTGTTCTGTTGTCAATGTCGGAGTTTTCTTCAATTCTTCATTCCTTCTTCTTAATTTTCCCCTTTTCCTCTATTCTTTGAAGCGATTTTTGAGTTGAACAACAACAACAATAACAACCCAGATGCCCACTTCCCCCGGTGACAACGCCTCCGCAGCCGAAGCACCCATTCGTGGTGGCAAAGCACCTCCCTGCCTTTCTCCGATTAAATCATCAATAAACTTTTTGCTAAGCCAGTACTGGGGGATTTCTCTTTGATGTCTACTAACAAAAGAAAGCCCCTGCTACTAAAACCAATGTGGAACCAAAACAAGAAAATTGCTACATAGAGTAGAACAACAAGCAACTCACCGAAGTAATCACAATTGAAAGCAATCCAATCGCAAGTGGGTCGGCGGCAAACTGACACAGAGATAAGACAGAAGGTGGATGTGATTTGGGGATTTAGGGCTAGGAGTTCAAAAATTGTTATGGTTTTGTGGAGTTTCAGACCCAAAAGGCCACCGGTGGTTGCGTCGCCTCCGCCGCTATCGTTGACATTTTTTTCCGGCCGTGACAAGTTATAATAATTATCCGACAAATAAATGAAAGGATATTAAGGTAAATTTAATTTAGTTAGGGCGACGAATAAGAAATTTTAGGGCGACGAATAGCAATGCCCCATTTTGAAACCTACATGCAAAAAAAATTAATTTTAGATACTAAATCTAATGGTTTATTAAGTTTAGATACCAAACTGTAATTTACAAACAGGTAAATTGCCATTCTTACAAAACACCCCAATCATTCGCGCTGTGTTTTTACTTTTTACCTTTACCCTCCCCCAATCCTCTCACTTGCTGGTACTTTCTTGCCTGGCTATTTGGTCGATAGGTTGCTCTGCCGGACATCCAAAGTAGCTCTCGACGGCGCACGGTACTCGCTATTCTTCAGTTATATGATTCTCCTTCTCCATTTCTTAGTTCTAGTCTAGTTCTTTTTCCGAACGCCAGTATCTAGCTTCGTTTCGAGGATTGAACTATCTTTTGAGCTCTTGATGAGGGTTTTATTTAGGGTTTCATGTTATGGTGTGTTGCGTATGGGTAAGGCTCGTTTTTTGCTGCAATTTCAAGCTCTTTGCAGAGAATAGTGGAGGTCAGGTGTTGTTTACATTGGAATTTTGGTCCGCTGTTTATTTTAAACTCTATTAATAAAGCAATTTCGCTATGGTACACAAACATCATTTTGTGTGCACCAACTCACACGACAGGGAGAAGGCCACGTCGCCAAGCCAGTAATGGTCGACCATGATTGAGCGAGCTGGGAGTAAGAGAGGAAAGGGGAAAAGTGAAGCCGCGGAAGCCACGCCAAAAACTGAAGGGAGGGAAAGGTGGTGGGGTCGCGGAATTTGGGTTTTGAAATTGAAAAAAAAGGCCTCCTGTCTCCTCAACCGTCTCCTCCTCCACTCTTCTTCCTTCTCTCTGCTCCTTCTTTCCCTATTCTTCTTCTTTCTCCGCCATTTTCTTTCTCTGTTTTGCTCTCGTTGAATAGAGCAACACAGACCACCCCTCCCAAAAACAAAGAAAAGCGAGGAATACCGGAACAAGAAAAGCGCCGAAGAAATCGTCATCTCTTGTCGGCGACGAGCAGCCCAGTTGATAACCAGGAGAGCTTCCACGAGGATGAATCGTCCTTCCTCGAGTTCTTTGTATTTCGGTCGACCTTTCTCGCCTATTAATACCGGTGAGGACGATTCTTTCTGTCCTTTTCTTTCTAGCTGTGGGGTTTTGCCTTGAATCCACCTTTTTGCTTCATTCTTGAGTGTTTAGGGTTCACTGAATACGCGTTTAGGATTTTTTCGGTACACCTTCAAAATTGACTCGATTCTCATGAGTATTCTTCAGAATGTGTCTTGTGTGGGCGAGATATGTGAATTTTGTGTTGACCAAGTTTTTGGGTTGTTGCTTAGAATTGGTTCTTGCTTAGAATCAGTAATATGGTTGAATCCAAAAGTAGTTGTTACCATAACCTTCAATCTGTTGAATACTAGTGATTTGTGTTTTGAAAATTAGTTATATAATCCTAACAATAATATAAAGAGGTTCTCCATGAGAACATGTTTAATTCTAAATTTCGAGGCTTCTGAGTAAATTTAGGAAGGATTTTTTGTCATTTTAGTTAATAATAAAAACTCTGAGCCTATTAGTAAACGGAGATTTTAATTGAGCTATTTTCTAGGTCAATTAATTATACTATTGGAAAAGAGATTCCGTTGGGAATTTTCTTTAAAATAATTATTATATTATTGTTTTAGTTAGGAAATATGGTGGCGTGTATAGAGGTTTAGTCTGTTTATTTTATTTTTATTTATTTATTTATTTATTTATAATACAGGTTAAGTGTTTGAGATGAATTATCATGTGTGACATTGTTAATTAATTAATTTTTAATAAATTTACTTAGACAAATCAAATAATTTCGCATTATAAATCTATCTAAACCATACCTAAGGAGGTTCCGCTTGAGAACTCCATCAATTCCAATTTTTCTTGCTTATGCACAGAGAACGGAGGGGCCTTAAGGTCAAAACACAAATTTTAATCACATGGCAATAAAAAGAAGGGACGATGAGTATTTTGATACAAATATCCGTTTTATGATAGGTCGAGTTCAAATCGGGTGATTTATCATGGGATGCGGGTTGGGGCAGATCGATCCAAATGGGCATGTAAATTCAATGTAAACCTTTGAAAATACTCATTTTTTCATTACAAAAATTCAAGAAACAAACTATAACACAATTAATATAGTTAAATTATTCATAAAATTGAGGTTCTCACATATTTACAACTTTATTGTAGTTAAAATATTAGCTAATAAAAGTAAAATGCTAAGTAATTTGAGTAAAATCACATGTGATTTAAGCAAGAACGGGTCAAAAAATGGGACAGGTCGGGCAGAGCAGGTCGAGGACTTTATCCATGCCCCCTCGCCCACTTACCGGGCAGGTATTACCCTCCAAAAAATAGGTAAAACAGATGAGATAAAACGAGACCAGTCGAAATTGTCATCTCTAACTACAAGCTTTGTGTTTTCCAAGATTATATTGTCCTTCCATTGTTGCCTTCTGATTGGTAGGGCAAAAGCCAGATTCGTTGTGTTTGAAGTGTATGTGAATATATCAACTACGTAGTGTCATAGGGTTCCATTAGAAATTAATAGATTTGAGAACAGAGAAGTGAATTCTTGAGGCACGGCAGCGAATATTTATAGAATTTGTTTAACTAAAATTTTTTTTTTTTGGCGAAGAGAAACAATTAGGTTTGCACGCTGATGTTAGAAGTTTGTCATTGTCAACTATTTTGTTGATATTATTTATTCTAAATATTTTTTGTCGGCTATTTTGTTTAGTTCTATGCCTCGAAGAAATAACCCACGTGGAGAGTCATACAAACAACCAAATAACGCTTCAATTCATTCGTTAAAAATTGAATGCAAGTATAAATATTTTTATTAGCATAATTATATACATCTTACAATTTAATATGTGTCCATGTCATGCATTATTAAAAAAAAAGATCTATTTTTATAGCACCAGAAGGTGTCGTGAATTCTAATCAGTCTCTATCTGAACTGCATAATAATATTTTCTTATGGTATGAATATGGCTCATAAATTGATTGTAATCTGTTAACTATTGCATACTGCTTGATCTTACAAAACTACCACTATCCATTTTTCTTTTTCAGAAATTGATTCACATAAGCCAGAGTTAAAGAGAATTGATCAATCATTGACTAAATTAGTAAAAAGTAAACATGCTCTTAATATATGGCAAAAGCGTATATATGAAAAATTGTCAACATTCTTACCGACAATCCATTATTTTCATGTTTGTTGTCAATTTATATGTTATCAAATTATGTGTTAGATGCTAGGATCGCTTATTTTAATGATTCATATACAAGACTTCAAAATGAGATGAATAACTTACAAACTATGAGAAATAGATTGCTGAGGTAAATCAAACTTGCTGAAAATTGTTATAATCGTCTTCGGGTGATGCGATCTGGAGAATTTCCAGGTTTATGTATATTTTAATTATTTCATTTTCCTTCATTTATTATAATGTTGGAATTATTATCAAATGCATTTTTTATATTTGAGTTTTAATTTTATTGCAGTTGTTGAAGTGTTTGATATTGGAACCCCATCAAATAAATGTGAATATTGTGGAGCAATGAGGTGGAAGGGAGAAAATACCAAACCCACAAGGAATTCCAATGAACGAAAGTTTTTATTGTGTTGCAGACAAGGCAAAGTGAACCTCCATACTCGAAGGTAGCCTCCCAAAGTTTTGGATATGCTATTGCAAGCAAATACTTCAACGGGACGTTAGTTTTTGGAACATATATGTGGCTATAATGGGGTCTTCACATAAACTTATATTGGAGGTCAACTGGACCGATCTATAAATGATGGACAAGCAATATATTTATTCAATTGGAAGTCAAGTATAACACCACATCAGTAGCTTGATGCCTACTGAAAGAAACATACCAAAATTTGCTCAACTCTACATCTATGACACTGATAATGAACTCCAAAATAGGTTAGACTTTTTCTCCACAGATCGAGCTTCAAATCCTTACCGCGATTCAATTATTTAAACAATTGCGGGAGATGTTAGATTCAAATAATATCTTAGTAAAGAAATTACGATCTTCAGGGGATAAAATGAATGACACTACTGTTCAACAAGTTGAAATTAAGTTGCTTGCTAAAATTAAGAGAATGAGATGGTAGATTATATGATTTGCCATCTGCAAATAAGGTCGCTGCTTTAATTAATGATGATACTGGGGAGCAAACATTTTCTCCTGATATTGGTGCTCATTATGGAACAAATTAGTATATAAATCCACGTTTAATGGCTTTCTAATATCCCATATTATTCCCAAACGGCAAGGATGGTTGACACCCATATATTCCACTTTTTGTGTTGAGGATGTTGATGGATACAAAGAGAAGAATATGACCCAATGTATATGTCGATTAGTAAAATGGTAAAGACACATCTAAATTAATTTATTATTATTACAATCATTAATAAATAAATTAATGATAATAAATCAAAGATCGTCAAATTTGCAAGCAAAAACACCTTATGGTCAACTGGAGCAACCTTGCTACTGGTGATTCCAAAAATTCCAGAATTCATTAAATTTGTGCCAAGGTAAAATTCACAACAATTTAATCTTTGTATTTGTGTATGCCTTACAAGTTTGAACTTCAAAGAACAAAAAGAGATTAATTAACATTCTTTTTGGGTGAATAAAGTGATGGCGATGCACCAATTCCTCCAATGAAAGCACAGGAAAAACTCAACTGCCAGTCCCAACCAAAACACTACATGAGCTCAATCAATTATATATGAAAGATGAAGGTAAGCATCAGTTTCGAATTAACAACTCATTAACTATCAAATACTTAAAAATTTTGTAATATGTAGAGAAATATATATATTCCGTAAAATGCAAATTTGTCAGGATTAAGAATGGATGGTGCTATGCTGGATGTGAAACCTGTCCACAAAAACTCGAAGAAGACTCAGCCGAGTACTTCTGTGGGAATTGCTCAAAGGCATTAAAAACGACAACATCAAGGTAATGTAATCATTATTAACGTGAAATTTGATTAGGTAAAGTTCAGTGATTAATATACATGCCAAGTGATTGAATATTTAATCTTCCAAAATATAATTTATATTATTTTCCGTACAATTTAAAGTTATATTACTAATACATAAAAAGAACATTTTCCTTAATGATTAGCAATGCATGGTACTTATACAAGCAGAAACCTTTCGTGTACCTCAACAAAAAAATTATGTTATTACCATCATTATACAGATTCAGGATCACCCTCCGAGTTGCGGACAAAACATGAGAGGTTGATCTTTGTTGTTATGGATAAAGTGGGAGCTCAAGTTTTTTGGAATTTTGGCTGAAAGGCTATTCCAAGGATAACGATAGAATTAGAGGAACATCACCAACTCATTTCCTACAAATTGAGAGAATGACGTTGCAGTTCGGCATCAAGCTCACAGATTACAACATTGCTAATCTAACAAGTGAGTACACAATTACCAAAATATGGAAGGATGAAGAAGATCAATTCACCAACGATATTCATGACTTGATCGAGGTAAATTATATTTGATTAAAATGATGATCAATCTTAATTATAAATTTGTGTTATTCTCTATTGGATTTGAATTTTAATACCATGCACACCTCATACTGAGTTATACTCTTTAATCGAATTCACATCATGCAACGACCAGATGAATGGATCTGTGGGTTTAATTAACATAATTGGCTTAGACGAAGAGGGCTGAGGGTTTAATTAATAAAATAGGCATTTAGTTATTTAACAATCATACTGAGCTTGCCGCAAAGACGAAGAACACCCATTTCTTTCTTTCAGTACTACCTGCTTCGAAATATGGAGGATCTGATATTTTTAATCTTTATATTGGGTGTGGAACTTTGCTTCCTTTCCAACTAACTTGAAATCGATTACATCCGGCTATAATTTGATCTACAATATGTATTGACCAATCATGATTCGATAAAACCACCCATATGTTGTACTTTTGAATGTATAATCTAAATTCATAATGATGATGCAGGAGAACAAGAATGACGCTGCTAATGGTGGAGGTAATGGATCCGGTACTAGAGCTGATGATGATGTTGAGAAGAAGAAAGACATTGTTCATGAGGAAGATATAAAGACTGGTGATGAGGAGAAAGAACAAATCCAGGGAATGTTGATAACTTGGACGAAGTAAATTATACTCCAATGAAAAAGATGATTTGTCTTTGAAAATATATTTTAACATCAAATTTTCGTGCTCAATGAAATGCAGGAAAACAAGAAAAAGATAATTGAAATCTAGGAGAAGAAGAAAAAGTCAATTGATATTGGAGATAAATGTGTCGCTAATGGATATGAAGACATTATATCAATGGTGATGATGAGGTTGTTGATCATGTCGGAGGAAATGCAAACAAGTCAAAAAGAAAACATACAGTAATCTCTAACGATGACGAGTACCTAGAAGGGTCATTATCATTGGTATTTAGGAGTCAGTTCCCTTGCATGGGGTTTTCTTTCATTTTCGTAAAACGATTTTAGTCGATTAGTCATTAGTATCGGAAAACAGTACAATTTTCATTTCTTTGAATTGTTGAACTATTTTAATAATTTGGATTCTCTTATTCTCAAAATCGATTTGAATCTTTAAACTATTTGAAGAATTTTGATTTTCTTATACTAATGTGAAGCCAGAATACAGATTTCTATCGTTATTTACGTAATTAACAATTGAATCCGGCCAACTGGCCGGGCCCGTGACTAGTGTTGACTGTGTTATTGACGAATACTAGTTCTTCTGATTTTGAGTATTAGTTGTATAATGTTGACTGTGTTGTTGACAAATACTAGTTCTTCTGATTTGAGTATTGTTGTATAATGTTGACTGTGTTGTTGACGAATAATAGGGGTGTACATGGGTCGGGTGGTCCGGGTTTAGACATTTTAATCACCCGACCCATGCACTACGGTTTAGGAAATATTAAACCCAAACCCACCCAAAAAAATCTAAACCCTATGGTTTGTTTCTAATTGGGTTGGGTCGGGTTGGCGATATTTTTAAGTAAAAATCCAACCCAACACAAAATATGTAATTATTCTACACCATAAAAATATTTTATAACTAATTAAAATTCAAAAGAATAAACCGAGGTGAAAGGTATCAAAATTCACAAATGTTGTTTGCATTTTAATAAAATTTAATTTACTTCAACTTATGTCTAGTTTTTTTCACGACATTTGTAGAAATAAGCTAAATAGGTTACAAATGTACGCATCCACAATATGTTATTCTATTAAAATTGTACACAAGAAAAAGAATTATGTGAATCATAGCTATATTGAATTTATGTCTAAACTTTAAGCCGAAGAATGCATTAGATTAGGGGAACCTTAAGAGAAAAACATGGAGAAATATCTTAATTTTCTCATAAGTTTGGCTATATACGACATAAATATTTTTTTGGATACCCTCCAACCATGCTGCTGCGATTGGGAAACCCTCCAAGATAACAAGTGTAAGGTTATGCAACCCTGAAAAACTGTAACACATTTGTACACAAGAGTCGTGCAGGAAAACTTATACATCACCGTAAGTACACAAAATTGTAAAAGCAAATACAAGTACCTATCAAGAAAGAAATACCCATATCAGTATCCTTGCTGCGGCAAATCTGCAAGCACTTCAAGCTAGCAAGGACTGAGACAAGAACTATCGAGTACTCTCAGGTGGATGACAGGATATCAATGTAATTTCTTCAAAAATATTCTTCACTCACGATTGACAATTCTGGGGCACACTAAAACTTGTGAATCGGAAAACTTAGACTCTTTTTTGATGGGCTAATGTAATTTCTCAATTTTTTAATTTGAGTTTGTTGTAGGCTTAAACATCAAATAGAAATAATCCATCATTTATCAAGCCCGCTGCATAACGCGGCATGCTTATTCGTTGATTGTAAAGTCCAAACGGTTTTTTCATCTTTTTCTAAAATAAAGCTTCCCATTCATAGTTTGTTTTCTTAATCTTTTTCAAGAAGCAAATGGCATATAGGTGCCAAAAGTGCAAGTACAGCCGAAGACCGTGTCCACTAGACTGTCGCTTCAGACCCTACTATCGTCCTGGGGAGCAAAATTTCCAAATAGTTGTGAATGCATTCGGGCGTTACACTAGTCAGATAATGGAGAATGTACCCAACCAGAGCCATGATAGGGTCCTCTTCGACTCCCTAATGTTCGAGATTAATGCTCGTACAAACAACCGTGTTAGTGGTGCTAGAGGAGTTTTGGCTGTCCATCAACAAGAAGTTGGGTTTCTCAATCAAGAGATACAAGCTTTGTGGACACAGAGAGATAATCTACAGCAACAAAATGAGGCACTTCGGAATCAAAACAATGCTCAGCTACAGTACATTCAGGATCTGCAACAACATCTATATCTATATCTATCTATCTATGGCTATTCAAAAATAACTTCTTGTCACATAAGCACTTGGTGAATGCACAAGTTGCCAAGGTGGACAATTTTTCACAAAAAAAAAAACTACTTATTGATCTAATTATGAAGCTATCTCTCTCTTCTTTTAATAATTCTACTCATTTTTATTACAATTAAAATAAGTAAATTAATTAGGAAACATTTAAACAAACAAACACATACATAAGTAATAATCTTTTTTTTCAATTAAACAAACTATAAAGATGGAAACAGTCAGTGACATATATCATATTTGTTTAACCCAAGCTGATTAAATCTGATTAAGTAAATTTTCTACTTATTTTTACTAAAATTTAATAATAAGTTACATTTTGATGAGAAAAAAAAAACAAGTACACACATAAATAATAATATTTTCCAATTTAAAAAAATATAAACGATGGTCTAAGAGAAAACAAGCGCTTGATAATCAATCGAATTTGAGAAATGAACGATATGACTATATGTTTTTTGCTATCAAACACTCACTTCTTTCTAATGTATATACCTATCAAATAAAATTAGTATAAATTTTATAGCAAAATGTTTGAATATAAACTTGATAGAGCAATAATTTTTTTTTTAAAACTTTTTATTTATTCCGATTAAATAAAAACATATTAATTATTAATGCAAAATTTTAATTTTTCTGTCCCTTTTCCCATTTTGATTGTCTCACTAGAAATAAAATCCAACTTTGAGAATAATAAATCAAGAAAGTATGTCAACCACCATAAAAATAAACAAAGCCCTCTTATTAGTTGCTAAGGGTTGTCGACTGATTCCTCTTCCTCCTTGATCTGAAGCTGGCAACTGGTCTCACTTTCTCAGCGATATGTTATTGTTTGCGGTTGACTGGCCGAGTTATACTCTTCTTCCCATTCTTTTCTTAATTTCTTCCAAATTACGACTGCTGGATGGTAAATTTCCCCACTCTCGATGAGTGAATGTATTTCTTCTTTGTTTTTCACGAAGAAGGGTCGCCATATACTTTTATTAAAATATATAAAATATAATTAAAAGGGTTAATTGGTTGGACTTAGGGCATACCTCCTTTGGTTGAATAATTGATCGTTTTTCTTGAATACCTATTGCAACCCGATTTCTTGAATGTTGAAATGGAAAGTAGAGTTGTGATGGTTCTTTATTATATTTTTATGTTCATGATTGACATGCAATGATGATATGCTTAGTAATTAGTAGGTAGCAAAGAGGTTATAAGTAGAAGGGAACATAATTGGAGTTTTATAAAGGTCGGGAAGAAGAAAGAAAATGATAATGGTGGTTTCTCGGTTGTCTATTTCGATGTTTTTTTTTAATTTCTACATGTTTGCGGTGACATTTATTTGTTTCATTAAGGTGAATTTTTCCGCATTGAATTCCTAACTAAAGCTTGATTTTGACATGATTGTATTTTTACAAATTACTATTTGGATTGATCCATATATCACTACACAAATGAGGAATCTGCATGATAAAATGAGTTGAGTTGTATTGAAGACCGCTCCTTTCATTATTTGTCTATGTTGTTATTAGGTAAAAAAAGAACAATTCTTTTCTGCAGGAGATATGTAGCTCTCTACAAAATATAAATTGTGTTTAAGTATATGCAGTTTAATTTTCTGAAAATATTGCTTTAATAAGTTAGTGACAGCTTATAGTTTTGTTTGTGGTTGGTTTGCTAGAACATTTCAAGGTAATTAAATGAGTACGTGGAAGATTGATGGAGGTGGATGCTAGTGAGTTTCCTCATTATTCCAAAATTGTATGTGTAAGTGATAATACACGATATTCATGAGATTTAGATCGAAATATTCTCTATTATCATATACCGACATATGAGAAGGGAGAGAAAATAAAAAGCTCTTCGCTTATATTTTTATTAATTGAAGCATATTTTATTATTCTAACTTCTTTTTTTGTGTCTGTAAATTTTTTAACTTCTTTATCACAATTGTGTGCTAAAGAATGAATAACTCTTACGTTTATAATCTTAAAGGGTGAGTTCAATAAAAAAATTCTAAATCAGTAAAGAACAGTGAGCTCAGTTAATAAAATTAAAATGTTCATAAATAAACAAAAGATATAAATGTATGAAACAATACCTGAAATAAGGTAAGTGGGATTTACAATTTCATGTATATTACCTTAACAAACATAAATAATAATAACAATTAGAATACTCTAACGAATTATAAAATAACCAAACAAAATACACCGCCCAACGGGTGGGTAAAAAACTAGTGTTAATGATGGACTTCCCCCTCCCCTCCCCCTCCCCCTCCTCATTTCTAAGCATATCCAAAAGCAGAGAAGGGAGATGGATGCAAATGAGGAGAAATGATCAACATGGTTTAGTGATTTGTTTCCTCTTTCTTTCAATGGGTCGAAGAGAAGAGAAGAGAAGAAATGCGGAGCAAAAGTAGGAAGGATTGGAAGGTGTTTTGTTTTCTAATTGGCAGGTAGTTGTATGTTATGTTTTCATTTTGGGCCTTGTTATGACTTTCTAGGGATTATGTAATTGGAATGATTGTATTAACTAGCTTTAATGATATGTAATGACTCATGATAACTGCAGTGAATTTGCAGGATTCCATGCTTAATGATTTCAAACTCTTCTACGGTTTCGGTTTTAGATGCCACAGACCAGCAACTGTGATTCTTGAACTCGACACGTTCAGTGATATTAATCCAGTCAATTCCGAATGCATGCATGCGTTATAGTACCAAGAACACTCAACTCAAAGTTGTGTAATGACGCTCTGTGGGCGGCTTAACATCTTTGATTACCTTAAATGGAATCCTGCTAAAGTAGTTCATTTCAGTATCCAGATATCCCAAATTATTTCCAATGCGACTATCCAGATATCACAAATTATTTCCATGAGATGGAAAGTCGTTAACGGCTAGTTAGACTCCATAGGCAAACATTGATAGCTATGAAAAAAGATAGCATGAATCGAAAACGCAGATGAGTAGGGTAATTGAGGATTTGCCTGAGAGAAATTCCAACCATGCTGCTGCGATTGGGAAACCCTCCAAGATAACAAGTGTAAGGTTATGCAACCTGAAAAACTGTAACACATTTGTACACAAGAGTCGTGCAGGAAAACTTATACATCACCGTAAGTACACGAAATTGTAAAAGCAAATACAAGTACCTATCAAGAAAGAAATACCCATATCACTATCCTTGCTGCGGCAAATCTGCAAGAACTTCAAGCTAGCAAGGACTGAGACAACAACTATCGAGTACTCTCAGGTGGATGAAAGGATATCAATGTAATTTCTTCAAAAATATACTTCACTCACGATTGACAATTCTGGGGCACACTAAAACTTGTGAATCGGAAAACTTGGACTCTTTTTTGATGGGCTAATGTAATTTCTCAATTTTTTAATATGAGTTTGTTGTAGGCTTAAACATCAAATGAAAATAATCCATCATTTATCAAGCCCGCTGCATAACGCGGCATGCTTATTCGTTGATTGTAAAGTCCAAACGGTTTTTTCATCTTTTTCTAAAATAAAGCTTCCCATTCATAGTTTGTTTTCTTAATCTTTTTCAAGTAGAAAATAGCATATAGGTGCCAAAAGTGCAAGTACAGCCGAAGACCGTGTCCACTAGACTGTCGCTTCAGACCCTACTATCGTCCTGGGGAGCAAAATTTCCAAATAGTTGTGAATGCATTCGGGCGTTACACTAGTCAGATAATGGAGAATGTACCTAACCGGAGCCATGATAGGGTCCTCTTCGGCTCCATTGGCAAACATTGATATCTATGAAAAAAGATAGCATGAATCGAAAATGCAGATGATTAGGGTAATTGAGGATTTGCCTGAGAGAAATTCCAACCATGCTGCTGCGATTGGGAAATCCTCCAAGATAACAAGTGTAAGGTTATGCAACCCTGAAAAACTGTAACAAATTTGTACACAATAGTCGTGCAGGAAAACTTATACATCACCGTAAGTACACGAAATTGTAAAAGCAAATACAAGTACCTATCAAGAAAGAAATACCCATATCAGTATCCTTGTTGCGGCAAATCTGCAAGCACTTCAAGCTAGCAAGGACTGAGACAAAAACTATCGAGTACTCTCAGGTGGATGACAGGATATCAATGTAATTTCTTCAAAAATCTTCTTCACTCACGATTGACAATTCTGGGGCACACTAAAACTTGTGAATCGGAAAACTTGGACTCTTTTTTGATGGGCTAATGTAATTTCTCGAATTTTTAATTTGAGTTTGTTGTAGGCTTAAACATCAAATTGAAATAATCCATCATTTATCAAGCCCGCTGCATAACGCGGCATGCTTATTCTTTGATTGTAAAGTCCAAACAGTTTTTTCATCTTTTTCTAAAATAAAGCTTCCCATTCATAGTTTGTTTTCTTAATCTTTTTCAAGTAGCAAATGGCATATAGGTGCCAAAAGTGCAAGTACAGCCGAAGACCGTGTCCACTAGACTGTCGCTTCAGACCCTACTATCGTCCTGGGGAGCAAAATTTCCAAATAGTTGTGAATGCATTCGGGCGTTACACTAGTCAGATAATGGAGAATGTACCCAACCGGAGCCATGATAGGGTCTTCTTCGACTCTCTAATGTTCGCGATTAATGCTCGTACAAACAACCGTGTTAGTGGTGCTAGAGGAGTTTTGGCTGTCCATCAACAAGAAGATAGGTTTCTCAATCAAGAGATACAAGCTTTGTGGACACAGAGAGATAATCTGCAGCAACAAAATGAGGCACTTCAGAATCAAAACAATGCTCATCTACAGTACATTCAGGATCTGCAACAACATATTAATGATGGACTTCCCCCTCCCCCTCCCCCTCCCCCTCATTTCTAAGCATATCCAAAAGCAGAGAAGGGAGATGGATGCAAATGAGGAGAAAGGATCAACATGGTTTAGTGATTTGTTTCCTCTTTCTTTCAATGGGTCGAAGAGAAGAGAAGAAATGCGGAGCAAAAGCAGGAAGGATTGGAAGGTGTTTTGGTTTCTAATTGGCAGGTAGTTGTATGTTATGTTTTCATTTTGGGCCTTGTTATGACTTTCTAGGGATTATGTAATTGGAATGATTGTATTAACTAAGCTTTAATGATATGTAATGACTCATGATAACTGCAGTGAATTTGCAGGATTCCATGCTTAATGATTTCAAACTCTTCTACGGTTTCGGTTTGAGATGCCACAGACCAGCAGTTGTGATTCTTGAACTCGACACGTTCAGTGATATTAATCCCGTCAATTCCGCATGCATGCATGCGTTATAGTACGAAGAACACTCAACTCAAAGTTGTGTAATGGCGCTCTGTGGGCGGCTTAACATCTTTGATTACCTTAAATGGAATCCTGCTAAAGTAGTTCATTTCAGTATCCAGATATCCCAAATTATTTCCAATGCGACTATCCAGATATCACAAATTATTTCCATGAGATGGAAAGTCGTTAACGGCTAGTTAGACTCCATAGGCAAACATTGATAGCTATGAAAAAAGATAGCATGAATCGAAAACGCAGATGAGTAGGGTAATTGAGGATTTGCCTGAGAGAAATTCCAACCATGCTGATGCGATTGGGAAACCCTCCAAGATAACAAGTGTAAGGTTATGCAACCTGAAAAACTGTAACACATTTGTACACAAGAGTCGTTCAGGAAAACTTATACATCACCGTAAGTACACGAAATTGTAAAAGCAAATACAAGTTCCTATCAAGAAAGAAATACCCATATCACTATCCTTGCTGCGGCAAATCTGCAAGCACTTCAAGCTAGCAAGGACTGAGACAAAAACTATCGAGTACTCTCAAGTGGATGACAGGATATCAATGTAATTTCTTCAAAAATATTCTTCACTCACGATTGACAATTCTGGGGCACACTAAAACTTGTGAATCGGAAAACTTGGACTATTTTTTGATGGGCTAATGTAATTTCTCAATTTTTTAATTTGAGTTTGTGGTAGGCTTAAACATCAAATAGAAATAATCCATCATTTATCAAGCCCCCTGCATAACGCGACATGCTTATTCGTTGATTGTAAAGTCCAAACGGTTTTTTCAACTTTTTCTAAAATAAAGCTCCCCATTCATAGTTTGTTTTCTTAATCTTTTTCAAGTAGCAAATGGAAGATAGGTGCCAAAAGTGCAAGTACAGCCGAAGACCGTGTCCACTAGACTGTCACTTCAGACCCTACTATCGTCCTGGGGAGCAAAATTTCCAAATAGTTGTGAATGCATTCGGGCGTTACACTAGTCAGATAATGGAGAATGTACCCAACCGGAGCCATGATAGGGTCCTCTTCGACTCCCTAATGTTCGAGATTAATGCTCGTACAAACAACCGTGTCAGTGGTGCTAGAGGAGTTTTGGCTGTCCATCAACAAGAAGTTGGGTTTCTTAATCAAGAGATACAAGCTTTGTGGACACAGAGAGATAATCTGCAGCAACAAAATGAGGCACTTCAGAATCAAAATAATGCTCAGCTACAGTACATTCACGATCTGCAACAACATATTAATGATGGACTTCCCCCTCCCCCTCCCCCTCCCCCTCCCCCTCATTTCTAAGCATATCCAAAAGCAGAGAAGAGAGATGGATGCAAATGAGGAGAAAGGATCAACATGGTTTAGTGATTTGTTTCCTCTTTCATTCAATGGGTCGAAGAGAAGAGAAGAAATGCGGAGCAAAAGCGGGAAGGATTGGAAGGTATTTTGGTTTCTAATTGGCAGGTAGTTGTATGTTATGTTTTCATTTTGGGCCTTGTTATGACTTTCTAGGGATTATGTAATTGGAATGATTGTATTAACTAAGCTTTAATGATATGTAATGACTCATGACAACTGCAGTGAATTTGCAGGATTCCATGCTTAATGATTTCAAACTCTTCTACGGTTTTGGTTTTAGATGCCAGAGACCAGCAGCTGTGATTCTTGAACTCGACACGTTCAGTGATATTAATCCAGTCAATTCCGCATGCATGCATGCGTTATAGTACCAAGAACACTCAACTCAAAGTTGTGTAATGACGCTCTGTGGGCGGCTTAACATCTTTGATTACCTTAAATGGAATCCTGCTAAAGTAGTTCATTTCAGTATCCAGATATCCCAAATTATTTCCGATGTGACTATCCATATATCACAAATTATTTCCATGAGATGGAAAGTCGTTAACGGCTAGTTAGACTCCATAGGCAAACATTGATAGCTATGAAAAAGATAGCATGAATCGAAAACGCAGATGAGTAGGGTAATTGAGGATTTGCCTGAGAGAAATTCCAACCATGCTGCTGCGATTGGGAAACCCTCCAAGATAACAAGTGTAAGGTTATGCAACCCTGAAAAACTGTAACACATTTGTACACAAGAGTCGTGCAGGAAAACTTATACATCACCGTAAGTACACGAAATTGTAAAAGCAAATACAAGTACCTATCAAGAAAGAAATACCCATATCAGTATCCTTGCTGCGGCAAATCTGCAAGCACTTCAAACTAGCAAGGACTGAGACAAAAACTATCGAGTACTCTCAGGTGGATGACAGGATATCAACATTTAGAATGCTATTACGCTGAAAGCTTACAGACTAAATCAGCTTGGAAGCTATCCAAATCCGGATTCACCAATTCATACACTGTACAGGTTCATCAACTTTCCGATGGGTCTTGGTCATATGCTACCCTTAGTCTCATTAAAAGATATGGAACACGAGAATTAACCCAATCTAATAATCTCAAGCAAATACAACTGAAGGAAAACCCATGAGTCTCTTGCTAGATGCACCAATTGAAGTTAAGAGACTCTAAATTTGACAAAAAATATCAGGCAACATCCGGAGAATTGTCGCACTTTAGCAGTTTCCAGTTATTGACTACAACTCAAGACAAAGTACACAAACAACTCTTCTACCGATGAAGAAAAAAAGCAAACATCTTTCACAGTTAAGATAACAAACGGACGGAGGATTGGAAGAAGTTCGACAAGTATAATTGAGGTGTGCAAAACCATCCCCAAAGGAAGGACACCTCTCTGTCCAATTTAACTAAGTTCTTTAAGCCTGAAACTGCACCCATTCCCTCTTCAGTTATTGCATTGTTGCTTCTGAAACTCAAGCTTTTCAACATTGAGAAGCCATTTGCAAACAAAGAGAAGTATAAGAAAGAGAAGAAGCTGGAAAGATACTATCAGAAAATGACCCTAGCCAAAGAAGGAAGAGACAGAAAGATATATAGATCATTGGCAGAAACATAATTGCACAAGTTCTAAAGGGTGGGTAAAAGGAAATCTTTCTGATCTCAAAATCTAATGCGACTTACTAAATGAACTCTCTCCATTAAATACGAAAGAGAGTCCCTAAGCAGATTATTGTCTACTGTCTATAAACGACAGCTAATTTTGATCCAAACAGAATAAGCAAAACCAGTATACAGTCATGAACTTCAAAAAAACTGAGCCAGGTTGCTTCCAATCTCCTTCAGACCGAGCTCAGAATTTTGTCACAGTAGTCAAGACAAAGAATTTCCATGTTCTTGCAGACTCTGAGATAACCTAACCCAGAATCAGTCACATTAAAATGGATATATATCACTCTTTTAAGTACATTGCCACTACCAGGAGAGCGCAAAATGCTTCAAGAGAAACATCAGTTAGACGAAGAGAGCACACCAATTCATTGAGGATCTCTTGGCTGATGTCCCTTGGAAGTATGTAGAATGTACTGTGTTTATCTATAGCCTTTAAAAAAAGTACCAACAAAATTAAGGAACCCAGAATGCAGCCGGCAAGCAGAATATGCATTTATACCTCAGATATGTTCGATGCAGAGGTGAAAAAGGGAAGGAAGGCATCTGCTATTATTCTGGCTTGGTGAATACATTCCTCTCCAACCACTTTGAGCTTCCATTTTTGCTAAATTTTCTACACAGCTTTCCAGCTGGACCGTTGTTACCTTCCGCTTCCGACAACCCTCTCTTCCTCGAACAAGACCCACCCATTCGCAGCTCCAATCTTCAATCATACGACTATATATATATTCCCAATTTCAGAGGGACAATTAGTAAATGCAATCAAACGCCGTCGCCGGCGACCGGGAAAAAAATTCCGGTAGACACAATACAACACATTAGGAAAGTAAAACCAACCAACGCAACAGAATTCCTGTCGACAAAGATAACTACCTTCTTCATTTACGATGAGCTATCGCCGCGAGGAAAGCACTGATTATCTGATTTTCCGACTGTTCTGATCTGCCAAGAAGATGTGATTATATTGAGAGAAGCCAAGGAGCTATGCAAGTGAAAATAAAGGGATGGGATAACCTCACTTCCCTTAGGGATGTGAGATTCACGTCGAAGCAATTTGAGTATAATAAAAAAACAAAATTTATTAATTATTTTTTTATTAATTACAAGTGTGTGAGAGAGAGATCTTGTCCTCCAACTTGTAATCTCTCTCTTCTCTCTCTCTAGAAACTAGCCCTCTTCTTTTAGGTTGAAGTACCCTAGGTATAGGTTTTGTTTTGTTGTTGATGTATGTGACATATTCTATGCTTGATTGTGTTTATTACCAAATTGATGGATGGTTTTCATGGATTGCATGAGTTTGGATTCCATTTTATCTATTGAGCTTTTGACCTTGGAGGGAGATAATCCCCCTTAGAGCCCATTACTGACGTCTTCGGGTCACTCCTATCGTATCTTGTTTGGGAAATCCTCGAGGGAGTTAATTCGATCGGTCTCCTAACAATATATGAAACCCTAGGTTGAATAGAGAACCTACCCATCCATAAATGTGTCATTCCGGGTCATTCCCGGGCGAGTCTATTTCATAACGGTAGGGTAGTGAGTCGATCGAGCTAGGATAGTACTCAACATCGTTCCAAATGACGGAACTAGGGGGACTCAATCTAAGATAGCTCCACCACTTGTAATTAGCTAGGATAGTGGTAGCTAGGTTAGTTAGTTTAGTTTTCCTAATCACTATTCTAGGTTGGCTAGATAACGAAACCTAAACCTAAAGTAAGGTAAGCCTAGATCCTCGTGGTTCGATTAATTTTATTGCTTGCTTACCTTATCCTACACCCGGTCATTGCTTATACTTGGCCGTTGATTGGGAATGTGTAGTTAGAGTCAAGCCAGTTGATATGGAATAAAGGGCGGAGTCAGTTGGATTCACAAGGGAAGGTGGGATCAGTCTATTGTCCATGGAGATGAGAGAGGAAGGTGACGAGGGATGAAGATAATAGTATTCTAATTTGTATTTTCTTTCAAGATGTGTTATATTATTTGATGAATATTAATATTTTCCCATGTGATATGGTCAAATGTTTAATTTTTTGTCACCTCACAAAAAACTTCCATCTCATTAAAGCTTTTTTAACGTCAAATTCAACAAATGTTATTGTGTTTTAAAAGGGTTGATCATTATTTTGTTTACAATCGAAGATTTGGCTATTATATAATTTTAACCGTGGTTCAAAAACGCGCACTTAAACTTGCACTTAACTAGGTAACACCAAAATGCCTCGCCTAGGGATTTCGTGGCAACTAAGGAATCAAGAACACATCGTGAAATAAGGAGACACCAAGGTGTTGCCTAGGCATAATTAGATTGAGCTAGGTAGCAAATATCAAAGGAGAAAATCAACATCATCTACAAAATCAAATATCAATCATTTCAATAACTCAAGAAATTTATAAGCTATTGAGCTATAATTATATGAACTTGTGAGTTATTTTCTTGTTAAGTAAGTCACTATCATTCTAACTGAAATGGGAGTGTTGTAAATTTTTATTGCATTCATTATATATTTTACAAATTGCTAATTTTGCTTCAAATATCTATGCACATTTAGGAAATGCCTAGTGTCTAAACGGCTAAGCAAACTAAATGCTAGGTAAAGCCTCTACACTCTACACTCGTCTATGCTAGTTCATGAAACAAACTAAGGAGTTGTTTGGAAGTTGCGACTGTTTTGTTGAGATTGTTACTATACATGTATTGTTTAGAAAGCATCATTTTTTATTTTTTAGCAGAAACAATACATGGATTGTTTATGTGATGTGACAAAAATTATCACTCAAAATAAGTGATTGTTAAATCTCAACTTTTAGTTATAATTGTTGAGTTAAGATTGTTTTGTCACAACTTTTAACTGATATAACATACACAATCACACATACCAAACATTGTATTACATGAAATTAAAAAATACATTTATTATTTACAACAATACATAAAGGTACAAAAGTGCTGCGAGCAAGATAAACAAAGGAAATCATCACCCAAAATATTTGGCTACCAAAGTTGTACCTTTCTTATTCTCTATTTCCACACCACATTCAAACAGCTACAAACTAATACCAAACCAACAACGTCCTGGTATAAAATATCAAATCTTCATACGAACAAAAACTTCTACTAAAACAAATCAACACATAAGAAAAGCTTGCAAAACATACATATAAGCCAAACTACGGCACCAGGTAACAAATAGAGAACCCCAACCCTTCAAATCAAAGTACGGCTGCAATGACTTCAGCCACTAGCGCCACGTATAGCTCCTCTGGAAACTTTTAAGACCAGCACCAGCAGCACATCGGTTTTTATACTCATTTGGCAAAGGAATGAGATTGTCGATGCATGTCCAGAAGCAGAAAGGCACCATAGAACCATCGTTCCTAACAACGAAGTAGGCCGGATAGCTCCCCACTGTGGGCATCCGAATTTGTACTGATTGGAGACCCCCTCCCGAACCAACCTTCTTCTCCCACTCTGGATCGCCCTTCTTCAGCAACAAGGAGAAAGTGCAGTGCAATTTTTGTGGTCAATCATCCTGGCGGTGCTACCCTCATTCACGGTTGTCGTCATCAGGAGGGCCAATGTTCATTTCGCATTCCAACTTCGTCTCTGCAGCCGTCGGTGCCATTAGCACCCTCAACATCATCCTACCGATTTTGTGTTTGGCTGGAGTTTCTTTATCATTTAGAATCCATCCTGCAACTGGTTTGACATCACCAGTCAATTCCACAGGGTCGTCTGCTTGTCATTCTGCCTTGGACCTTGGTTTCTTATCGACGGATACTACTGAAGTTTACATGCCATTTGGTGTTGATGCCGTCGTCAATCATCAAAGCTGGGTTTCTGTCATTTTGTTGGAGTTTTGTCACAAGCGTCCATTTACTTGATCCATCATCCAGTTGTCTTTTAGTGGTGTCACCATATATCTCTCTAGTAGGGATTTGTTTTTAGGTGGGGTTCTTTAAGTTTGAGGTCTTGGAGGATGCACTATTTTGGGTTGGCAGTCGCTATAAAGATGGTTTTGAAGTCATCGTCAGTTCAAAGAAGGTGTCCCAATGTTTGGTCAAGCAAAATTCTCACCAACATTCATCAAGTCATAACGGTAGAGACGCTCTCGACCCAATCGTAGGTCGTCCCTTCATTAGTCGGTGTTGGAGATAAATGAAAAATTTCTTAAGTTATGAAGCGAGAAAATCACGATTCAAGAAGCGATCGTCCCCTCGACGTTCATAATTAGGTAATTTTCAGTTTTCACCATTTTAACTTTCAAGTTGGGCATTCACGTCGTTCATGCTCCAGCTTGAGGGAGAGAATAGGGAGTCAACATATGTCGATCGCCTAGCTCAGTCTTCAAGTCGACCGCAATGTACCAGTGTGAGTTCACGTCGTTCAAGAGACGCAGTCAACCATCTCCACCATATCATTCGGATAGACGCCGTCAACCGTCTTCGTCTAGTCGTTCAAGAAGACGCAGTCAACCGTCTCCATCATGTGGTTCGGATAGTCAACCGTCTCCGTCAGACCGTCACGCCGGTCAAGAAGACGCAGTCAATCATCTTCATTAGGTTGTTGATAGAGAAAGTCAGCCATCTCCTAGTCAACCTCGTCCAAGATTTCATTCATCTTGTGTTTTGTTGTACAAGCTTGTCATGCTTGTTCTTCACATTTCCTTTTTCAAGCTCAACATTCTTGTCATTTATGTCTTCGCTTGAGGGGGATTGTTGTAGTTATTTAAACCGTGTGAGTTTTGGGTCTTGTTGGGCCTTGTCCGAGTTGTAGTAGGTATGGATAATTGGTCGTACTCAGCTCTTCTCGTTATGGTTTTAACCTTAAGTCTTTCTTTATATAAGGCTTAGCTACGGTCATCGTGGATTAGTCCTGTTCACGTCGAACAGGGGTACCACGTAAAAATCTTATGTCTCTTGTTTTTTTCAATTCCACATCATCAAAATATACTATTTAGCTTATGGTGGAGTGAACTCTCGCAACGACACGCAGAAGGATTGAGTCCGTTTTACGCGTATGTTGGTCCAAGCGAAACTAGTTAGATTAATTTAATCTAATTCATTTAAGTAAGTACTCTACTCATGCCTTTTATTGAAATTGTGGTTATTTTTTGAAGTCATTTCTTTCAAATTCGAGTAAGTCATTACCAATTTTACTTTGTAGTGGTAAGGAATTTTGCAAAACAAAAGTCAACTTTGTCATCCTACCAAAACTTTGTCATCCTAAACTTCGTAGTTATCCTTTTTCCAAGACCGATCTACTCTCACTTCAATCACTCTAGTTTCTTCTTCCTTTTCTCATCTTTTTCTCGGGGACTTTGCCTCTAGTTCCTCTGCTTTGCGCTACACGGCGGCCAAAAGGGAAGGGAAAAAGGGAAGATGATCATCAAAAGTACAGCTGATCTCGTGAAAGACGAGCTCCCAATCGAGCAGGAAGCGATGGTGATTCCAGAGGACGGAGGAGCTGTCTCCGGTCTGGTACTTGTGGACATCATCAACGGATTCTGCACTGTTGGAGCCGGGAATTTGGTGAACAATCTCTTTCTCTTAATACATAGATGTAAGTGAAAATTTTGCTGGGCAAGTGTTTAAAAGAGAATAATGATTATTACCCTACCCTGTTTTTTAAAGGCTCCAACGGAGCCGAATACGCAGATCACCGAAATGATTAAGGAATCAGAGAGCATGGCAAGGCTATTCTGTGAGAAGAAGCTCCCTGTCATGGTTTTCCTTGATTCCCATCACCCTGGAAAGCCTGAAAACCCATACCCTCCTCACTGTCTTGTGGGCACCCCTGAATCCAACTTGGTTCCCGGTACAAATTAAACAAATTAGTATTGTTCTTCCCCAATCGATGTCTCTTTGCTGCAACTTCTCTGCCTGAAAGTATGGATCTTTTCTTTGCTGCAGCTTTAGAGTGGCTGGACAAGGAACCAAACGTGACAATCAGAAGGAAGGACTGCTTCGATGGGTTCTTGGGATCAATACAGGAAGATGGGTCCAACGTTTTTGTCGACTGGGTTGCCAAGAATGCCATCACAAGTGTAAAAATTATCGATCTTTCACCTCTCTATGAATAGATAGAATAGTATCCACTAATTGAATCAGATCGTTTGAGCCGTTAGTCTCATTGCTGTTGCTATTCACGAATGAAATGCTACACAGATAGTGGTGGCTGGGGTGTGCACAGACATATGCGTGCTGGACTTCGTCTGCTCGACGCTATCAGCCAGAAACCTGGGATTTCTGAAACCTCTGGAAAATATATATTTGTCTAGTAAATAAACCGTTTTTATACTACTGTTACTTAGTTCTGCCACGTGAAAAGAAGAAAAAATGTATAAATTATTAAAATTTCAAGCAAATAACTGAAACAAAAAGCATTAAATACATAGAAGTTGTTGCTTGAATTTTGACGAGGTGCACAGACATAAGCCTATTGAGTTTTGCGATTTAGACAATGAATTGATTGGAGTTTGGGGCATGATATTATATCCTAACCTCTAATGTGTCAATCCCAATCCCCAATTCACTAACCTAAACCATAAGATTCATTTAATCTTGAAATGAAAATCAACGATGCTGATTCATTGAAATTATCGTTAATTATTAAACGAATTTTTCAATTTGGGTTAGAAAATTAGGAACTGGGGTTCACCCATTAGAGGTTAGGGTATAGTATCATGCCCCAAACTCCGATTAATTCATGATCTAAATACCAAATCAATCTATCGACGTGGCGTATTCGACGCAACCACGTTTTTTGGTGCACTCAGTGCATCCGCCTCATAATCATCATTCTGAGCATGCGATTCATGTCAAAACCGTATCAATTGTTGTTTATGAAATTATGAATAAGAAGCACATGAATTTGAAAAAAAATCAATTACGATTTACTTTAATTTGATGGATTTAGGATTTAGAGGTTTAGGGTTAGGGTTTAGGTTTACAGTTTGAGATTTTGCATTGGGATTCCAAATTGAAGGTTAAGGGTTAGGGTAATAGATTGATTTGTTATGATTCTATGTCATATCATCACATTAGATTGAGAGTACTAATTAAAGTTCAAAATTTGATGTATTATGGACACCTTTAAAGATGGGTGCACTCAAGTGAGTGCACCGAAGTAGCCACCATATATATATGGGGAGTTCTACGGTACTCAGGGTGAAATCCGGGGTATCGCATATCTTGAGTAAGAAAACGCTATCCATAACTTGAATTGACTGATCTTTCGGACATGAAACTATACTCTAACCCTTAAAGATCAAAATCTAGGTCTTAATTCTCTAACTCTTACATTCCAATATCAATTTAATTAGAAACAATAATCGACGGTTATGATTCGTCCAAATATAGGCAAAAAAATTAATGCACCATCTTAGGGATTATAGTTTATGATTTAGATAATTAGCACATAGGGTTCACTCAATAAGGGTTAGGGTATAGTATCATGCCCAAAAATCCTGCTAATTCGGGGTCTAGATAGCGTTTTCATACTCAAGGTATGCGGTACCCCGGATTTCACCCGGGGTACCGTAGAAGGCACCATATATATATATATATATATATTGTAAATTTCATAAACATTTTCCGAGATAAGGTAAATAGGTTATTCATTATAAGCTAACAAATTTGTAATATTTTGTACTTTTAAATTGTACACATGAAAAGAAACAGGGTGAACCATACAGGAGGAAGGACTGCTTCGATGGGTTCTTGGGATCAATACAGGAAGATGGGTCCAACGTTTTTGTCGACTGGGTTGCCAAGAATGCCTCTCTATGAATAGATAGAATAGTATCCACTAATTGAATCAGATCGTTTGAGCCGTTATGCTATTCACGAATGAAATGCTACACAGATAGTGGTGGCTGGGGTGTGCACAGACATATGCGTGCTGGACTTCGTCTGCTCGACGCTATCAGCCAAAAACCTGGGATTTCTGAAACCTCTGGAGAATATATATTTGTCTAGTAAATAAACCGTTTTTATACTACTGTTACTTAGTTCTGCCACGTGAAAAGAAGAAAAAATGTATAAATTATTAAAATTTCAAGCAAATAACTGAAACAAAAAGCATTAAAATACATAGAAGTTGTTGCTTGAATTTTGACGAGGTGCACAGACATAAGCCTGTTGAGTTTTGCGATTTAGACAATGAATTGATTGGAGTTTGGGGCATGATATTATATCCTAACCTCTAATGTGTCAATCCCAATCCCCAATTCACTAACCTAAACCATAAGATTCATTTAATCTTGAAATGAAAATCAACGATGCTGATTCATTGAAATTATCGTTGATTATTAAACGAATTTTTCAATTTGGGTTAGAAAATTAGGAACTGGGGTTCACCCATTAGAGGTTAGGGTATAGTATCATGTCCCAAACTCCGATTAATTCATGATCTAAATACCAAAACTCAATGGGGCATACGGCAAGTCAGCGTACGCTCGGGCATACGCTAGCCTGAACCATATATATATATATATATATATATGGGTGATTCTATCGTACCTTGGGTAAAATCAAGGGTACAACATATCTTGAGTAAAAAAATGATATCTAGACCTCGAATTGAGCATAGTTTGGCGTATGATATTATTCCCAAACCCTTAAGGATTAAAATCTAGGTCTTAGTTTTATAAATCTCATACACTAAGATCAATTTAATTAGAAACAAAAATCAACGGCTATGATTTGTCGAAATATATGCAACAAATTACAGGCACAATCTTAGGGATTAGGCTCTTTGATTTAGAAATCTAAGACCTAGGTTTCAATCATCAAGGGTTAGAGTATAGTATCATGTCCAAAAATTCGGTTAATTCGAGGTCTAGATAGCATTTTTTTACTCATGGTATGTCGTACCCTAGATTTTACCCAAGGTACGATAGAAGCCACCATATATATATATGTGGTGGCGTATTCGACGCACCCACGTTTTTTGGTGCACTCAGTGCACCCGCCTCATAATCATCATTCTGAGCATGCGATTCATGTCAAAACTGTATCAATTTTTGTTTATGATATTATGAATAAGAAGCACATGAATTTTAAAAAAAAATCATTTACGATTTACTTTAATTTGATGGATTTAGGATTTAGAGGTTTAGGGTTAGGGTTTAGGTTTACAGTTTGAGATTTTGCATTGGGATTCCAAATTGAAGGTTAAGGGTTAGGGTAATAGATTGATTTGTTATGATTCTATGTCATATCATCACATTAGATTGAGAGTACTAATTAAAGTTCAAAATTTGATGTATTATGGACACCTTTAAAGATGGGTGCACTCAAGTGAGTGCACCGAAGTAGCCACCATATATATATATATATGGTGACTTCTACGGTGCCCAGGGCAAAAGCCGGGTACGGGTACCTTGGCCGATCTTAACCGTTCGTTATCAATCTCCACGGCTCACGTTTGTCAAACCTAACTGCGCCACTAAATAACTAAACAAATTACAAAAAGCCTCCTCCGCGTTAAGTTTGTTTTCATCCTAGTCCAACTAACTGCCCCGATTAAATTAAATGGATTAAGACCCAAACCCAATTGGGTAGACCCACTGCCGCCCAAACCAATTTCCAGTCTCCCTAACCAATTACACGATCCCTCTCTCGTCTTGGAGGGACGCCCCTTCACAGTTCCAAGAGAAGCTCCCCATCCACATTCGACGTAGATTGAATTTCCCAAAAAAATTTTGTCTTGTTTCTTCTTCGCCATTGTATTTCCCCTCGCCTATCTCTTTCTAACACGATTACGGCGACCATGTCTATTATTGTGTTCATCGAACTTTTCATTTGCAAAAGAACCCTTGAAAGAGGTTTGCTAACCCTAGGGTTCATGTCCCTAGTGCTTTGTCATATTGTCTTAGCGTTATTGTGATTTTCTCGAAACTTCTATCACTCGGTGAAATTTAGGTTTCCTGATATGTAGTGTTCGTCTCGCCCAGAGGATTGAGGAAGAAGATGAAGAACACATAATTTGATTCGAATCGGATGGAGAGGTCTCCTTAGTTTGTGTTTATGTATTAACGGTGCGTTTAGGACTAATTCTAGTTGGACTGGGTCTGATCATTGATTTTTGCATGCTTTTAAATAACATTCAAACGTGGGCTTGTACATGACCCATGCAATATTCAAAAGTGGGCCTGGAACGTGCGAGCCCATTAGTTTTCTCCTGCGGTATCAGCGCCAACCCTAGTTTAACTAGCTTTAGTTACCCTAGTTTAACCTACACGAGTTAAGATCATCATTACTACATATCTTCCCAAATCTTCTAACTCTTGACATTCCAGACTCAACCGACTCCATCACACGTCTCCACACTCAACCCCCACGATCACTTTTTCTTACACCTACAATCTCTCTTTCCCTACAATCCCTCTTTCCTCCATCTTCACCTTCCCTTGTTCCTTCTTCCTCTGACTCCATGGCAAACATGGGCATTCTAACTCTATCAAACGACGACTGCCGATCCACCACAAGTCTCGCGGACTATCTTTCATTCACGAGCAAGACATCTATTGTGGCCGAGTACGAGTTCATCCACCTGTCCCCTTTCCCTCAAGAAGTGAAGCAGTTAATTAAAAATCTTGGCTGGGAAAAGTTCTTCGATCTCCGGAGTCGAGGAAGCACCAGTTACTGCCCGCATGTGGTGAGGAAGTTCTACCACAATTTAGAGCTGTCTGGTCCCTCCGATTCTCATCTCGTGTCGGTCTTCCTGGGTTATATAGCCTGCTTCCAGCCTGATCAGTTTGCTAAGATCCTCGATCTCCCCGCCGCAGGACACCACATTAATAGCAGAAGCGATCTTCGGCGGCTGTACGATTTTGATTTTGAAGTTGAACTGGGGAAACTGACGAATGGGCGCATCCAAGCTTCTTTCCTCCCAGATCCTCTTCGATTCCTCCATTGGATGATCGTCAACTGCTTCATGCCAAGGTACAGTGGTCATTCGATAATTCGTAGACTTGACCTGTTTATCCTTGTGCAAGCTCAAAGAGGTGTTCCTCTTAACCTCGCATCTCTCATGTGCGTGAACATGGTTGAGGCTGCTCCTAGAGGGGAAAACTGGTACACTGCCTTTCCATATGCCACCTTCTTGACCACCTTTCTTGGAAGGTTTGGGATGGATATGGGGGTTTATGCTAGGGAGGACCATTCCGCCTATTTACCAGTCTACCGTATCGTCGAAGTGACCAATACTTTTTATAACCTTCGGCATATGCAGCATGAAGAGACCCCTGAGGCATCCTCAAGCAAACGTCCTCGGCTTACATGAGAGTCGATTGATGCAGGGCGGGGTGGAGCAGTGCAGGGTGGGGTGGAGCAGTGAAGGGGCCAGCATTGGATGTGTTTTGTTAAGAAGTTTACTGTAAGGCTTCGTTGTTTTTTTTTCAGTCTTTTTCTCCAGCACTCAAAACTGTCAGGTACTGAGGGGAGCCAGTACATCATCTGACTAGGAAAGTCTCCCATTTTTTTAATTATCCAGACAAATATTTTTCTATGCATGCAGTCTTTTGTGAATTTGCCATGTGAATTTTGCCTAAGACAGGTGACGAGATGCAGTAATGGTCATCCCTAAGCAAGGAGGTGCAATTGCATCCTACACTTGCTATGATGTGAGAAGCTATTGCAAGGGTGCAAATTTGGTTGCAATTGAAATTGGCCCACGAGTGGGGACTATTGATGAAATTGCAATGTTTTCTCAAAATTATAGAAGTGGAAGTAGGGACTACCTATGAAATTGCAAATGAATTTCATTGGGGGAGATTTTAATCCGCTTTTGTTCTAAGCAGTTCCAATTAGGTTGATTATAATGATTTTTTATCTATGGTGATTTTTTTCCCCTTTTTCATCAAGACTCATGCTTCTTTTATCCCCCTGTGGATCTATGATGCTTCGTTTATAGTAAAATATCCTTTTAATTATACACAATAAAGAATCCATTAATTATGTATGCCTTTTTATTGTATTTATTACTACAATGAATTCTCTGACTAAAAGGGTAGTGAAAACATCGTTGGTGGAAATTCAAGGAATGGAATGATAAGGGCTGTGCATAAATTCAATTTCTGTAAATAATTAATTTTTTTATTATTAGTTAGTAACGTCATTAGTTTTAGTTAGTGGGTTAGTGGCTCCTACTTTGTAGCTTCAATCTGTTCAAGAGTTGGTCATTATTTAATTATACAATTGGGAGCCAATCAGTTTTACCTTTTGGGTTACCTATACATGAATGCAAATTTAATTATACGATTGGGAGCCAATCAGTTTAACTATACATGATCCCAATTAAACCTCTCTACAAGATACAATTGCTTGAAGCCTTGAACAGACGCAACCTCACTCACAAGTTGGAAGCTGGAATTTTGGTGAAGTCCCTTTGCCATTTCCACGAAAAAACAAACCAAACCAAACCAAATATAGAAAACATTCACCATACCAAAAACCAAATATAGCAAGCATTCACAATACCAAAAACCAAATAAACAAAGCATTCACCAAACCAAAAACCAAACCAAAAACCAAATATTAAAACCATTCACCAAACCAAACCAAAAACCAAATATAAAAAGCATTCACCAAACCAAAAACCAAATATAAAAACCAAAAATAATAAGCATTCACCGAACCAAATAAAAAACGGTTGTCCATCATCCTGAGAAAGAAAAACATAACTGTTGTCCATCATCTTGAAAACTAAAACGAAAAATCAGGTTGTTTTGGGCTCGTTGATTGGGTTTCCTTGTGCTCTTCTCTTTCCTTCTTCCTCTTTTCATGGGTTGTCTTGTACTCTTCCACTGCAGCTTCAACTTGAGGTGCAACTCTTCTTGCTTCCGTGAGCACCATATGCCTTATGTAGTTCATGGGCTCTCGAACAAGGTACAAAGCGATCTGCATCCTCCTCACTTGAGTGCATGGCTATCAACATCAACAAACATGGTGCTTACCGCATGATTCAAAAATAACAATCAATTGTGGTTTTCTAATTTTGCGAATTAGAATTGTCTTTACCCAAATATAAGAGGAGTCCCAGCTTGCGCCAAACATCCACATGCATACCCAGACTCCACTGTCAGACCTACATAAAATAAAAGCATTGCGTGATAAGAACCAAGTTGATAAGACGTCGTTTAATATCACAAAAAAAATGGGCATACTTACCGATTAAGTTGTTCTTGATCCTTTGAAGGAGTTGGGTACGCAAACTCCGCAATCCTTGGTGGCGACAATCCTTGTTCACGACAGAGAATCTTCCACAAGGCTTGCATAAAGCTCATCTGTACAAATTAAGAGACGTTTGTACTTAGAAAGAGTTATTTACATTTTTTTGCGTTATAACGGCACAATGTCACAAATTTACCATTGTTTGAACAGATTGTAGTCGAAAGGAATTGCGGACTTCATTTGGTTGTGGATCCAAGATATGGACTTCTTCCTTGTCCAACTTGATGACAGCCAAGTACCAATGGGCATTATCTCTCATCGGAACACACACCTACATATGCGGAAATTGTCAACACGTATTAAAAAAATAAACTGCAAACCATGTAATACTTATTAAGACGAACAGTTTACCTTGTTCACCATATTGGTTCGACTAAGGAATTTTGATTGGTATAGGTCTAATGCCATCTTGGGTGTTATTCCACATGAAATCACTAGTTCCTGCCCATGTGGTAGTTGCACAATTGAAATTTTGTCAACACAATATGATTCACGTTAAAAAAACATGTGTTGTAATTTTTTTGGTGAGAGGAAATTGTCATTAAGTATAATCGGACCACAACCTGTAGTTCAGCAGGCAGATAGCACACTCCTTTTCCGTCCTTGGAATTTGTCCACAACTCTTCTAGAGTCAAGTGGCAGGCCATCGCTGTTATAACCTAATATAACATGGACAAAAAACACTTCATGATACTATCGAGTTGTTATAAAATAATTCTACGTAGAAAGCATTGATAGTGGACAAACAAAACAAAATTTTGGAGTTCCGTTGATTACATCAGCATCTACGAACGTTGGAGGTTTTGACCAATACTTCGTCAGGTGGCAGATGGGCTAAGAATATATAGTGAGCAAGCTGGATTTGCTCATCATCGTATTCCATAGCGGTAGGTAGCTTAAACTTCAAAACAACCTGGAATAGGGGCCACAAATAAACACGAGTTGAAATGTATTCGTTATGACGGAATAACGGCAATGAACACTTCAATGGCAAACATGACACCTTTATTACCTTGTCAACCGAAGGTAGACAAATACTTTTCCATTTGGCTTCTTTGGTGTGACCTCAGAGTCAGATTCATCGTCCGAAATAAAAACGATGACTGAAGCAGGAGTGGGTGGAGTGCTGACACCTTTGGGTATCCTTGGTTTCTTTGTTGGAGTCAAAAATTCGGCTGTCTCCTACAATGACAGTGAACCTGCGATTAATAAATTAACTAGAATGAATTTCAATGGTAAAAAGAGCTATTATACATACCACAAGCTTGGACGAAGAGCGAGTAAGTCTCCTATTTTCCATGTTGTGCCTCTGATCTAAGCTTTACTCTGTACTCAAAATCGCGGCAAAGAAGGATATGGAACCACTGCTCTACCGATGAAGGTTAATTATATATACAAGGTTAGGATAAATTTTGGCGCCATATTTTTCCCGCGGAAAAATAGTTAGGGTTTAGTCTAAGGTAAATGAACTTGGGATAAACATGGGTAGTTATTAAACCTAAAAGTAAAAAGATACTTTTTTCGATTGAATAAAGAATTGAGTGCTATTAGTAAATATTCGCTCATATTAATATTTGATCCTTCCCCATACAACTTGAGGACACCTAGAGTCAGCTGGCGTTTGGGTTTACTACGAAAGGTTTTTCATTTTAAATATTTTCGTTATTTGTGAAAATGGTTAAGAAATCACTAGATAAAGAACAGAAAGTTCAACTCGTTCCTACCAAAAATATAAGATATCACAAATCGTGTTATTAATGGGGATAATTATTAAGTGGCCCATTGAATCATTAATTCGGCCATCATTCCCAGTAGGGTTTTGTAATCTACGTCCTTGGTTCCCCAAAATTTCCAGCCGTGACAATGACGTCGGAGGCAGACTCACCATTGACGTCGGAGGGAGTCCTAGTATTGACGTCGGAGGGAGTCCAAGAAAACGCTGGTGCCGGAACCAGTCACACCACCCAGGAAGATAATGTCGCCGATCTCATATTGCTACAGCCTGAAGATATTAAAAAAATGAAGTTCGATGATACAGAAGAAGCCTATGATTTCTACATGGACTACGGGTTAGTCAAAGGCTTCGACATCAGAAAATCAGACATTGGTCGTGATAAGAACAAAGTTATGATATGGCGTGACTATGTATGCTCTGGCGAGGGAAAGAGGCGCGTGAAGAGCACAGAACGAAAGAGAGAAGCAAGAGGGGAGACCAGATTTAACTGCAGAGCCAAGATGCGTGTTAAACAACACAATGTCGATGGGAAGTGGTATGTGCACCAGTTTGATGATGTACACACACATGAAACGATCCCCAGAGAATATAGACACTACATGAAAGGGAAACGTCGTATGAGTGATGCAGTGAAAGCAGCGATAAATTTTAGAAGAGCTGCAGGTATGAAAACTTCTCAAATTGTGAATCTGGCCGTATCAGAAGCAGGAGGCTACGACAATTTGGGGTACACGAGGAAGGATGCATATAATTATGTGGACAAAGAGAGGAAAGAACAAATCAGTGAAGGTGATGCCGCAACAGCCCTAGCCTACCTGCAAGCTAAATGCAGCGCGGACGAGCATTTCGTTATTGAACTAAAGAAGGATGACGACGACCGGCTTATTAACATTTTCTGGGCTGATAGTATTTCTGTTGCTGATTATGCATGCTTTGGAGAATTACTGTCATTCGATGCTACTTACAAAAGGAACATTTACCAGATGCCTCTCGTGATTTTTTCAGGTACTTTTCCTTGACACATAGAATTATCCCGAGCATGCTAAAATAACCCTAGAAGTTTGCATAATCTAACTTTGTTTGAACTTTTTTAGGTGTCAACCACCATTCGCAAACTTGCGTATTTGCATGTGCTTTCTTGGCTAACGAGAGAGAGGACAATTATATTTGGGTGTTGGGAGCTTTGAAGAGAAGGCTAGGCGGTGTAGATCCCAAGACTGTTATTACAGATGGGGATAGAGCAATGCGTAATGCTATTCAGAAAGTATTTCCCGATGCAACACATCGTCTATGTTCCTGGCATATAGACAAGACTATAACCAGAAATGTGAAGAATCATCCTACTTTTTTGCCCCAATGGAAGCATTTTGTGTCAGCTGACTGGGAACCTTCAGAATTAAAAGAAAAGTGGAAAACAGTGGTTGAGGAATGCTCCCTTCAGCACAACAATTGGGTCTCCAATTTATTTGACCAAAGACATGAATGGGGGTATGCATATTTGCGTTCGAACTTCTTTGCAGGCTTGAGTACAACATCAAGATGTGAAGGACTGAACTCTCAACTTGCCAATTATATCGAGAAGGATAAAAATCTCCTTGAGTTCTTTATTCACTTTGATCGTTGGACTAGGGATATGAGGGAGAATGAGCGTCATGCTGATTTTGAATCCATTCATCGAGAACGAACCATCACAAGCAATGTCTTAGTCTCACTTCAGAAGAGTGGAGCGGCGGTTTTCACAAAGAACGCATTCTTCTTATTCAGAGACGAGGTTGAAAAGTCGGCATGTTGCATAAGGTTGGAGACAGAGCGATAGGGAATTGAGCATGTGTACAAGGTCAAGGTGTCTGGCATGGCTAAGGTTTTTCAAGTCACGTACGCAGTTGAACCCTTTGCAATGGAATGTAGTTGTAATCACTACAATTATATGGGAATACCATGTCGTCATATGATTTTGGTACTGAAAGAAGAGAGCATACTGGAACTTCCTGAAGGCCTAGTACGTCGAAGATGGTCAAAGAAGCCGAAGACACTAGAGAGCTTGGAGGAACCGGGCAGACTAGATGAATCGCAACTTTTCGCATTGAGGTTTGCCATGACTATCACTTTTAAATTTTTTTTTTTTAGTATTGGTTCGAAGCTAGGTGAACATTAATTTTCCTCACTTTGTATAAAATCTTGTGTCAATCAGGTATGGTACTATTCAACAACACAGCTTACAACTAATGTTAAAAGGGGCAAAATCTAGTGAGTGCTTCAAGATTGCTCGTGAGGGAATTCAATCATTATGTGAAAAGTTGGACATGGTGGACACTGGCAACGTGGACATACCCGGCATTAATAGGCCGAAGGCGAATGAAATTTTGTTGGATCCATTACAAGTCAAAGCTAAAGGTTCGGGGGCTAAAAAATCTAAAAGGAAGAAAGGAGAACCACGACAGTGTAGCAATTGCGGTGAATTTGGCCACTATAGGACCCGATGCCCACATCCTGTTGGCTATGTGAAGCCAACCTCAAACGGTGATGCCCGAATGATGGTGTTTCGGAAGAAGGTGGCGGTGGTGATGACACCGATGTTGATCCTCCCAGCACTCAAGATCAGTCGGAAACAGTACAGAAGAGAAGGCAAAAGCATTGCAGTAAGTGCGGTTCTACCAAGCATAATGCAAGAACGTGTACTGGGTCTGGGCCATCCGATGATGAAAATGACGATGATGACGATTATGAGCAACCTAGGGTAAGAATAAGATATAATTGTTCGTGTCTACACAATGCAGTTGCACCCAATAATTTTGTACGTCTAAAATCGTCGTTATCGATTTTGCAGAAGAGGCCTGTTACAAGAAGTAGCAAACTAAGGATTGTTGAAAACTTGGAGTGAAGATGGACGTCCTTATCCTATTCGGATTAGGACTAATGGACTATGTGAAGACTGCCAGTATCAGCTTGAAGCGGCGTCGTTTGATTTATAAGAAGACTGTTGCCGTCTGCGGTGTCGTTTTACTTGTGTGTCGTTTTATTTATGTGTCTCTTTGGTCTATAAGAAGACTACTGCCTGCTACGGTGTCGTTTTATTTAGTTCGGATGGATTTGATTGAAGTCGATATGGAGGTTGCTCCCTAAATAAATCATGTGCAACATTTCAGTTGAATTATTTTTCTCACTCGTTTTTTTTTATTGAATTATTAGATCAGATTTTGGCTACTAAAATTATGAAATGTAATTTGGGCGTGAAATGACAAGAGCATTCGCCGACAGAGGACTTCTGAAAATGGAGGCAGTAATCAAGAAATAAACTACAATATTTTTATTGAGTGAAAGATCCCTCACCGATATATTATTAAGATCTCAAACACTAAAAGTACAAATCTTGAAAAAGAAAACAATGTACTTTCTCTCCTCCAACTTTTATACTATACATATGGCAACTTTCCCCTCTTGTATATATTTTGGGAGCATGATCAACAAGTACACGTAAATGTAGCCCAGAAGAACCATCACATGACGTAGGGTTCCACAACACCTATTATGGAATCGCAACAACATGTGATGATTCTTTGGGCTATATTCAGACGGCGACTTATTGTCATTGCTCCCCTCCCTGCCTCTAACAAAGACCCTGCATGGAGAGCAAAGGAGAAACAATACAACGAAGGATTTAGTTTAACAGTCATGATCTAACAATGACATAATTAAAGGAACTGAGATCTAAAATAATACGCAGTCTCATCATTACCACTGCACCCGAAAATAAAGCATGGACAGGAGGACGAAGAGGCGGATGGGGTTGATTTTCGGGGTTGAGAAGATGGGAGAAAGGGGTCTTTCAGGGATTGAGAGGAGGAACGGACAACAGCAGGAGATGAGTGCCTCTTGGGTTTCGGAGGATGGTCTCTCCCTCTCCGATTAAAGAATTTATAAATGAGCTCATAAATTTACTTTGCCTTTCCAGCCCTTCCCATTTACTGAAAATCACACTCCCTACCGCTGCCTCGGCCTTGGTAACGTCAGCACTGGTTAGGGGCAAATGCGACTTTCCGAAAACGGCGATATCTGATTGGGTGACACGCCGCGGTTAGGATTGAAGCTCTCTCACCATCGGATTAAACAAAAATTTAGGAATTGACGGCGGGAGATGGGGATGTGCTTTTAGACTGGCTTTGTAGATTAACTAACTTTTTCGTTTACCAAAATTAATCTACAGATTTGGTACATGTACTTGTAACCCTAAACCCTAAACCCTAAACCAAACCCTAATACACGAACCAATCAATACCATACACTCTACAACAATAACACCTTAGAGCAACTCCATCCCATTGCTAAACCAACCTTTAGCAATTGGCAAAGTCTAGGTGGCAACTCAATTGGCAATTGCAAGGGATGGAGAGGCAATTGCTTATTTAGAAATTACAAAGAAAACTTAGGGATGTAGGTGGTTTGCAATTCTTTTAACTGAAATTGCTAAATATGACGATGTGGCTGTAGGGACCACGTTTAGAAATTGCTAGGGCTGTAGGGACCACGTTTCGGAATTCTTCTTGCAATGCCAAACCCTAATACACGAACCAATCAATAACATATACACTAAACCATCAACACCTTGCTTATTTAGACCATCTCCAATGGTGCAATTCTTGAGAATTGCAAGCTGATGTGGCAAGGGAGTGAAAGTGGGAATTGGGACCATATATTTGCTCGGTGTTGGAAACTTGAACTGAAACTGGAAGTCCTCCTATGCCGAGTCGTTTGGTATATAAGAAGACTGTTGGCTCTTGCGGTGTCGTTTAATTTATGCACTCATTAATGGTCACTTGATGGCAATTTTTAAGCACTTGGATGTGGAAATGTAATGCAGTAATTGGACCAAATTACCACATAATGCAGTAATTGGGTTAAAAACCCACGTTTGGGAGAGCCAAAATAGTATGGAAATTGGACCATGGAAATTGGCTTCAATTACCACATTCATGGTAATTGAGAATACTACACCTCCCCCTAGTAATTTGACATTACCACGTTTTCTTACTTCTTTTTCCGAATTCCATACCATCAATTCTCACAAAACTAAACCTTATCCAAACGTGAGTTTTTTTTTCAATTTCCACAAGTCAATTCCTTGGTTTTGTAAAACATGGAAATTCAGACAAATTTCAACGTTTTAAAATTTCCACATCCAAACGACCCTATAAATCATGTGCAACATTTCAGTTGAATAATCTTGAGAACTAGTTTTTTTATTCAATTATTACATCGTATTTTTTTGCACTAATTTTGATCACTCATTAAATGGGTAGAGCATGTGGCGACAGAGGAGCAGAGTTCGAAATCCGGCAAAAAATCCGGTTGGGCCAATCGTAAAGACTTCTAAAAATGGAGTCAGTAGTAAACAAATAAAGTACAGTATTTTTATTGGGAGTGTAGGATCCCCTGCAGATTTTAGAAGATCTCAAACGCTAATAGTACAAAGTACAGTATTTTTATTGGGAGTGTAGGATCCCCTGCAGATTTAGAAGATCTCAAACGCTAATAGTACAAAGTACAGTATTTTTATTGGGAGTGGAGGATCCCTCCCGTATTTAGAAGATCTCAAACACTTTTGGAAGCCGCCATGGAAGCGAAGAGAGAAGCAGAAGAAAAAATAACAAAACAGTATACAAATATAAACAAATGTTACATAGAGTCCAACAAAAACAAAAAGCTGTACTTTCCCTCCCTATTTTATCCTATTATACATATGTCAAATTTCCTATCTTGTATACATTTTGGGAGCATGATCAACAAGTACGCGTCAATATGGCGCAAAAGAAACACCACATGACGTAGGGTTCCACAACACCTATTATGGAATCGCAACAACATGTGATGATTCTTTTGGCTATATTCAGACGGCGACTTATTGTCATTGCTCCCCTCCCTGCCTCTAACAAAGACCCTGCATGGAGAGAAAAGGAGAAACAATACAACGAAGGATTTAGTTTAACAGTCATGATCTAACAATGACATAATTAAAGGAAATGAGATCTAAAATAATACGCAGTCTCATCATTACCACTGCACCCGAAAATAAAGCATGGGATAGAAGGACGAAGAGGCGGATGGGGTTGATTTTCGGAGTTTCATATTGAGAAGATGGAAGAAAGGGTTCTTTTCAGGGATCGGAGCACGGTCTCTCCTTCACTGATTAACGAATTTATAGATTGACTCGTAATTGCTTTTACTTTCCCTCCCTTCACATTTACTGAAAATTACAGTCCCTACCACTGCCTCGGCCTTGGTAACACCAGCATTGGTTATGGGCAAAAGCGACTTTCCGAATTTGGCAATATCTGATTGGGTGACACGCCGCGGTTAGGATTGAAGCTCTTTCACCATCGGATTAAACGAAAATTTAGGAATTGACGGCGGGAGATGGGGATGTGCTTTTAGACTGGCTTTGTAGATTAACTAACTTTTTCGTTTACCAAAATTAATCTACAGATTTGGTACATGTACTTGTAACCCTAAACCCAAAACCCTAAACCCTAAACCCTAAACCAAACCCTAATACACGAACAAATCAATACCATATACTCTACAACAATAACAACACCTTATAGGCTTATACCGTAACCAATCAATAACATATATACTTTAAACCATCAACACCTTGCTCCTCCCTTATACCATAACCTTCAAGACCTTATACTGTATACCAACAACACCTTCTTCTATCTCCATCCCCAACTTTCATTTTATAATAAGTGTTTCCTTTGAAATATAAAATGGAACCCACCTTGGCAATTACTAGCATAATTTAGGGATGTAGATGAATAGAAATTGTTAAGTGATGAATTGCTAAAATTGATGATGTGGCGGTAGGGACCTCGTTTAGAAATTGTTGTTCAATTTTAGGGATGAAGATGATCAATACACTAACCCAATACCATATACTCTAAACCATCAACACCTTATACAATATCGTATTTTAGGGATGGAGATGATCAATACACTAACCCAATACCATGTACGGTGCAAACCATCAACACCTTATACAATATCGTATACCTATACGCTGATAAATTAAAATTATAACTTGCTTTTCAAAACATAAATTAAAAATTGATACTCACTAAGTATCGAACCACAAACCTCTACTTTATTGACTAAGCAAATAAGAGACAATTAACCAATTAAGCTACATCACATTGATGACCATCTTGCATAATTTCGCTTTCTTATTAAGTGAAGGGTTAAAATGAACGATAAATATATGACAGGGGATTGATTCAACTTCGGCGGGGACTGAGAGAGTGGAAAAGGGGTAATTATTCTACCAAAAAAGAAAAGAAAAGGGGGAATTAATGAAGAGTTAAATTGGACGGATTGTCTTTACCACGCCACTACAAAATCATTCGGAGCAAAAACACGCAGGTTCAAATCAAACAATAAATTTTCAGCATTTATAAGCAGATATAAAGAATTATGTCTAAGTACTGATAAATGTGTCACGCTACAATAATTATGTCTAAGTTTTTTTAGTAGTAAGGCATGATCAGCATTTATAAGCAGATATAAAGAAAATATAAAATCGAGAAAAAATAAGACAACACCTACCCTCACCCTTTAACCAATCGATACCATATGCTCTAAACCATCAACACCTTATAACCTACCCATATACCATATACTCTATACCATCAACAACCTAATACCCTAAGCAGTCAGTACCCATTTCCTTTAACATCAACACCTTATACAACAATCGTATACCTATACGCTGATAAAATTTTACATTTTGAAAATACTTGCCCAACTAAAGTACATAGGTACTTCAAAAGTGAAATTCTAACTTTCGTTTCAAAACATAAATTAAAAAAATATCCTCACTCAGTTCCAACCACAAGCCTCTAATTAGTCTACAAGAGGTTTGTTATGTACGAGTGCATTGCATAAAGAGGGGAAATCGGTGAGAGTGTGGAATGGGATCTCAATTAATGAAGAGTTAAATTGGGCGGATTGTAGTTTACCTCGTACCGCTAAATGTGTAAAGAGACACGCTAGCATTTACCAAATCCCAAAAAAGATGGAACAAAGAATTATGTTTAGAAGCAGAAGCATATGAAAATAAGTAAAACAGAGAATCGCCACTGAGATAGACAATTATCAAAGACCCAACCTAAAGACAATCCGGAACTCAGTATCTATTATCAACAAACTAGGTGTCATGGGTCATGTACAAGCCCACGTTTGAATGTTATTTAAAAGCCTGCAAAAATCAATGATCAGACCCAGTCCAACTAGAATTAGTCCTAAACGCACCGTTAATACATAAACACAAATAAAGGAGACCTCTCCATCTGATTCGAATCAAATTAGGTCTTCTTCATCTCCTTCCTCAATCCTCTGGGCGAGACGAACACTGCATATCAGGAAACCTTAATTTCACCGAGTGATAGAAGTTTCGAGAAAATGACAATAACGCTAAGACAAGATGACAAAGCACTAGCGACATGAACCCTAGGGTTAGCAAACCTCTTTCAAGGGTTCTTTTGCAAACGAAAAGTTTGATGAACACAATAATAGACATGGTCGCCGTAATCGTGTTAGAAAGAGATAGGCGAGTAAATTCCGCACGGAAATAAAATGGCGATGAACAAAACGTCGATTTGTGGATAAAAGGATTTGGGGTTCAAAACGATGATTATGTGAGGATTTCATATTGGATGGGGATCTTCTCTTCGAATGTGGATACATAGATTTGGCGTATGAAACATGATGATGTTGGGGATTTGAGATTGGATAGGGAGCTAAATCGAATGTGGATCAAATAATAAAAGGATTTGGGTTTCGAAACGATGATTTTGTTGGAGATTTCAGATTTGATAGGCAGCTTATGATCGAACTTCGAACTTAGAGGGGACCCTCCAAGGCGAATGAGGGATCGTAGAAGGGAGACTGGAAATTGGTTAGGGCGGCTGGTCGTATCCATAGGGTTTAACCTCTTAATCGATATCATTAAACCGGGTACAGTTAGGTTGAATTCCAATTAATAAAGCATAAACGCTTCGTGATGCTTTTGGTAATTTTCCTTGCCCCCGGTTACCCGTACCCCGGATTTTGCCCTGGGCACCGTAGAACTGCCCATATATATATATATATATATATATGGGGAGTTCTACGGTACCTAGGGTAAATTTTGGGGTACCGCATACCTTGAGTAAGAAAACGCTATCCGAAACTTGAATTGACTGATCTTTCAGACATGATATCATACTCTAACGCTTAAAGATCAAAATCGAGGTCTTAATTCGCTAAATCATATACCCAAGATCAATTTAATTAGAAACAATAATCAACGGTTAAGATTCGTCCAAATATAGGCAAAAAAATCAATGCATTATCTTAGGGTTTATAGTTTATGATTTAGATAATTAAGACCTAGGGTTCACTCATTAAGGGTTAGGGTATAGTATCATGCCCAAAAATCCTGCTAATTCGATGGCTAGATAGCGTTTTCATAATCAAGGTATGCGGTACCCAGGATTTCACCCGGGGTACCGTAGAAGGCACCATATATGTATATATATATATTGTAAATTTCATAAACATTTTCCGAGATAAGGTAAATAGGTTATTCATTATAAGCTAACAAATTTGTAATATTTTGTACTTTTAAATTGTACACATGAAAAGAAACAGGGTGAACCATAGCTTGTGGTAAATCTACCTCTAAAATTTAAGTTGAAGAATGCATTAGACTAACGAGACTATATAAAAAGAATATTGTAAAATATCCTAATTCCCTTCAAATATCTGAACACTTAGAAAGTAGTTACATGAATTCGGTAGAGTATCTACAGGTTGCACAAATCAAAATCCAAATCTAACCTAAAAAAGTGAGCTCTACAAAAGAAACCATCACACAACCTTAACCTTAATTTAAGCAGTAAATAACAGTACATAAACCAATCTAAATATAATGGGGATTTAACAACTTATAACATCTTAAATATTATGAATGACATCTAAAACTCAACATCCCAAACACTTTCTAATGTCAAAAGTAAAGCTTGCAAAACATACATACAATAAACCAAACTACGACACCATGTAACAAATAGAGAAACCCAACCCTTCAATTGAAATCAAAGTGCGGCGGCCATGACTTCATCCACTAGCCCCACGTATAGCTCATCTGGAAACTTTTAAGACCAGCACCAGCACCAGCACATCGGTTTTTATAGTCCTTTGGCAAAGGAATGAGATTGTCAATGCATGTCCAGAAGCAGAAAGGCACCATAGAACCATCGTTCCTAACAACGAAGTAGGCCGGATAGCTCCCCACTGTGGGCATCCGAATTCGTACTGATTGGAGACCCCCTCCCGAACCAACCTTCTTCTCCCACTCTGGATCGCCCTTCTTCAGCAAAGCCAACACTACCGTTTGAATAACCTACATACACAAAACCAAAAAATTAATCCAGTTGAGTCTTCAAAGCAAGAAAGAAATCCATAAAACTGATTGATGGCTCCAAAATGTAGAACATGCAATAAAGGCTGGGATAGGAAAATATCATAGAGCACAAATACCGGGTCGGTGATAGGAGACTCATATGGCCAAAATTGATTCAAACTTCCGAAATATGAAAACATTTGTGTGGAACTCTGAAATTTCAGCCAACCCAAGGTGACACCACCTTCCCCATCTTCTTCATGATGACAGCTACAAGGACCAACGCATTGTTCTTTAAATTTCTCTGTCAAGGGAAAGATATGATCAACACATTTGATGAAGCAGAAATCCTCCATAGAACCATCTCCCCTAACATAGTAGAAGCTTCGCAGATCACTATCGTATGCTGGATGGATTCGAACTTGAAATGATTCGACGCCAGAAGAACTAATCTTTTTTCCCGACTCTGGATCACCCTTTTTCAATAAATCCAGTAACATCAGGTGGGCATGCTTCTACAATCACACCCACAAGCAATAAATGACATGCAATCTATGTTTAAATACAGATCAAAACAAAAGTAATGGGCATGAATGAATAAACGCATTACCTCGACGAGAGTCTGATTAAGTGGGGACCTCATAAGCAACGAGTAAAAGTATCTATACATATGCGTGGAGTAATAGAATTTCTTCGAACCCAAGATGACGGTGTTGAGCCTTCCCATCCTCTCCTCCTCATCTAGCCTAGCATTTTGTTCTCGTGTAAGCCTTTCACGTTCCTCTGCCACTCTATCAGCATGCAAACGACCCATGCCTCCTGCTATATGACATGCACAAACAGCAACAACACCACCACCTTGATCTTTCAAATTCTCGGGTAATGGAAGGATGTTGTTTACACAGGTCCTGAAGCAGAAATCTGCGGTCGAATCATCTTTCCTAACGATAAAGAAGGTGCGGAAGTGGCTGCACATCGTGTCATTTCGGACTCGAAATGAATCGACCCCACAACCAATCATTTTATGTGGCTCGGGATGACCCTTCTTCACCAAGTCCAGCAAGCTCGGCACGATCCTCTGCCAAAAGAATGTGCAAGCAAGCAAGCAACTGAATCAGATAACTGTACACAAGTAAGTTAATTTCACAGAGCAGAAGAATCAGAGCATTAACTAAAGCACCCCGTCCAGAAGATAAAAAATAATCTAATCAAAATCTATCAATGGTATGAGCACGATAGACTTTCACAGACAGCATTATTGAAGCCTTGGATATATAACTAAAGACCCACCATTCCCTTCCCGACTTGATAGAAAGAAAAACAAGCTAAGCATAACTGACAAAACAAAGGGAGTAAAGCACTAAACTACACTATACATTCCCACATCATCAATGCTCAAGCTTGTACACTCAGATTGATGTTCGAAGGAAGGCAACCTTGGCTGCAATTAAGCAAATAAACAAAGGCAGTAGCAGCAAATGAAGTGAAAAGAAAAAGCGCAACCAACAAACACATCATGGTCCTATCCTGAAGAGATGAGGATCATTCCTTGCAACACAAAGAATTAATCAGCAAAGGCGAGTGGAGATCTAGTTCCAGAAATCAAATCCTAAATTATTTATACATAAGCCATCGAACAACAGCAACCCCTAGCTAGCTCACGCGATGTATCTATCTATATGTCAAGCAATCATTATTATATTTATGAAGACAGAGGAACAATGGAATAGAATACCCACATTGACGACGGGGAAATTTAGATAACTACCGGTCATCCACCCTTTGACAGTTTGAAACATCTCACGGGAAGTCGTGAATTCCATCGTACCCAAACGGACCACCCCCTCCATTCCGGGGGCTCCGGCGTCCTTTTTCCGCTTCTCCTTCTTCCAGACATCATCGATTCTTCCGGCGTCGCCGCTCTCTGCTTCCCCAGTTTCCTCCCTTGCTCGCTTTACAACTTCCTCTGGATTCCTTCCCCTAAAAAAAAGCTTCCTCTAGATTCCTTTCAATGGCCATATTGCGGGAGCCTAGAAAGAGAGACTGATAGGGAAGGAAGTTTGTGATAACCGTGTCAGAGGAGGTGAATTTGACTACTAACGTCGCAGAGAGGAAGAACGAGAAGAAGAATGTAGAGGAGAGGAGAGGAATTGGCCAATTAGAGTTTCCGACTACACGTACGGAATCGTTGGCAATCCCTTAGTCACTGACTAAGCCCCCACAACCTTTGGATTGATCTGATGGTCCAGATAAATCAATTAATTATTATTAAATTAGAAGGGTAGTTTTGACATTATTAATAAATTATTAACTTCTATTTTTTGATTTTGTTTTATTTATTATTATTGAATTTTTTTTCCATATGCAACACGTCTCTTCCCTTTCCCTTTTTTGCAATGTCCAGAGAGAGATAAAGCCATGCCGGGGGAGGAGAGAGAGAAAGAAAAAGGCTGCGGCGCTACGCTGGAGGAGAGAAAAAATAACAAATATGTTGGACAAAAATAACAAAGCTTACAAACATTACAAAACAACTCGACAAACATTACAAAATAATAAAGCTTACAAACATTACAAAACAACTCGACAAACATAACAAAATAACAAAGCTTACAAACATTACAAAAACAACTCGACAAACATTACAAAACATACTAACAGTACAAAATAACACTACTTACAAATACAAATCAGTAAACTTGTATTACAAATCAATGAATAGAAAGTGTGCAAATCATAACATAAAGTATACAAACTAGACAAACAAACATTACAAATTACAATATATACAAAATAGTCATATAAACATTACAAACACAACAGACTAAAATAACAAAGTAGAATGATAAACGATACAAACCGAATTGGTATAAACAATACAAACTGAACTTATAAACATTACAATATAGGTTGACAATCATCACGAATTCAACACTGTTGCCGAAAAATCATCCACCACCGTCTTTGGTCGCCGGAAAACTGCTCCACCGTCGCCGAAAAAGTTGACAAGAAAACCTCTCTCTCTCTCTCTCGAAACTCCATGATAGGGGGGAATATAATTCCCAAAATTTCCATCAGCTCTCTCTCTCTTTTGGGGAATTCCCCTAGAATAATGGCGCATGAGCTGCCTGGAATAATGCCGCATGAGCTGCTCGGCAATTGCCCAGGGGAGCCACCGCCGACAATTAACAACCCGACGGAGACGGGAGGCGGCGCAAGGGGACGGGGCTGGGTTAAATTTTTTTATTCATTTTATAATTAAAAGTAAAAAATAAACATGCAATTACTATATTACCCTTCATTAAATTGGATTAATAGGAGCTCTTGGATTTTAATGAGGTTGAGTGGCTGAGATTCACTTAGCCATGTGACTAAGGGGACCCCCTTAGTCACCTGATCTTGGCCCGATTTTATATATACAGTTAATAATAGACACATGTCCCAAAACAAAATCTGATACAAGTAAACTGTTTGATCAACTCGATTCGTAACTCGACAGCTATTTGAATTGACTAAAATTTAGTGATTAGTAATTCGTTGGAACTATATCCCAATTGATCCGCAAACCGATCAACCTGTAAACCAACTAGTCTGCAACTCGATTAATCTTAACCCGATTAATACACAACTTGATTAACCCGTAACTTAATAGATCCGAACTTGATTAAACCGTAACCGTCAATAATCCTATTCACAACTTCACTTAATTTACAAACACAAATATATGATAATAAAAAGGAAAAATATACTTGTATAGCCAAAACTTTCGCGTTTGTACCAATAATACATACCACTTATAGCCAGATCCGTCCAATTCTTTAATAGTGTTTTTTTTATAGAACAACCTGTATTATTTCATTAATGTGAAATATTACAGGAATCAAGGATAAGTTGGTCCACCAGGAAAATTGGTGGCCTAGAGGCCCAAAGTTCAGTTTCATCCCACCCACATTGGATATGGGCCATAGTGTGGGCCGCCTTATTGCTTTCTCGGCCCGCAAACTGGATCTCCATCGACCCATCGAAATTGTCGATCATCTCTCGCACTTCAGCGCTCTCCACTCCTTCCTCCGATATCGACATCTCTTCCTTTTTAATTTGTTGCACAGCCCTGAGACAATCCGAATCCATTTCTCCAGACACAAAACCCTTCTCCATCGCAATCTCTAATCCAAACTTTATAGCTTGCAACTCAGCCAATTCCGCTGGCCATTGAATTCTTGTTCTTCTAACCGCAGCACAAACAAAAACCCCATCTCTATCCCGAACCACGATCCCCAACCCGGTGCCAGCTCCGGCAAACATCGTTGCGTCGACATTGATCTTGAAAGCGACAATGTCTGGAGGTTTCCATCGAGCCACCTGCCTGGGAGCCATCTCCGATCCTTTTTACTGATATTCAAGGTACTCAGCCAACCAACGCTCCGCTTTTCCCATTATTTCGAATTCCTCCAGTTTCTTCTTGTTCCAACACTGACTGTTCCGTTCTCCCCACATGAACCAGAGGGCCGCCAGAAATTGGGCTATCTGCTCGTCGGACTCGGTCTCGTGCAGAGCCACCATCCACTCTTCGGAGGTTAGATCCTTACCCTTCTCGAAACAAAGCTTTAAGGAACTAGGGCACCAAACTCTCCTAACCCAACTACAATCTTGAAAGAGATGGTTTTGTGCCTCCTCTTGTCCACAAAATGGACATTCATCGCACCCTTTAGTCGTTCTCTTAAGAATATTAGCTCCTGTTGGTATGATATTGTGAATCCATCTCCACGCAAACACTTTAACTTTAGGAGGGATTTGGAGCTTCCAAATTCGTTCCCAGTTAATAGGGGTGTAGATTTCTCCCATTTATGCCTCTTTGGTAGCTCTCAACGCCTTATAAGTCGACTTCACAGAGTATAGACCAGACTTATCCCTTCCCCAGATTCTCTTGTCTTCTGCTGGTTGTCTCAGTATTGGGATTCTCAAAATGTTCAGTCTATCTTGAGGGAGAAAATGAGTTTGTAATAGAGCATGATTCCAGGTTCTTGTCTCTGTGTCCATAAGCTCATTCACTGATGTGTTTGAGGCAAATAAGGAAACTGGCGATTGAACTCGATAGTTTAGGGAGGTAGGAACCCATTTGCCCTGCCAAATATCAATTTTGTTTCCATTTCCCACTCTCCATCGCAATCCTTCCTTCATGAATTCTTTAGCAGCTAGGATGCTCCTCCAAATATAGCTAGGGTTATACCCTCCTTCTGCTTCCAAGATGTCACAAGTCGGAAAATACTTGGACTTCATCACTCTTGAGACTAAAGAAGTTGGATTTTGAATCATCTTCCACAACTGTTTTCCTAAAAGAGCCAGATTAAAATCATGCAAATTCCTGAATCCAAGACCCCCTGGTTTCTTGGATCTACACAGCTCCTGCCAACTAACCCAATGTGTCCTGCGTTCTGAGTCTTGTTGTCCCCACCAGAAGTTCGAAACGATACTCTGAGTTTCTTGAGCGATTGATATAGGGACTAGGAAAACCTGCATTGCGTAAGTCATTTGTGCTTGGGCTACTGCCTTTATCAAGACCTCATTCACTCCAAAAGAAAGCAATTTCCATTTCCACAACTTCACCTTCCTTCTGACCCTGTTTACAAGATAGCTGAAAACCTCCTTCTTCCTCCTTCCAACTATAGTGGGTAGGCCGAGATATTTGGTATGAAAAGGTACTACCTTCATTCCAAGAATGGAAGCCAGTTCCTGCCTTTTTACCTCCTCCACATTAGGGCTGAAAGAAATTTCGGATTTCTCAAGATTCACCTTCTGTCCATATTCCTGTTCATATAGGGTCAGGATATCTCTCAATTGTATGCATTGTGGAGTCATTGCTTTTGTAAACAGAACACTGTCATCTGCCAAGAGTAGATGAGAGATCGTAGGAGCTCCTCTTTTATCTTGTATTCCTGCTATCCTCTTGTCTCTCTCAGCCTTCGAAATTAGAGCAGATAACCCCTCCGCAATGAATACGAACAAGTAAGGGGATATTGGATCTCCTTGTCTCAACCCTCGAGTAGGAAAGAAAGGTCTATGTTTGGTGGCCATTAACCATAATTGAGTAGGAAACAATCTTAACACAAGCCATAATCATCGCCACCAATTTGTCATTGAACCCCAATTTAAGCATAATAGACTCTAGAAAGTCCCATTCCACCCTATCATAAGCTTTTGAGATGTCCAATTTGGCTGACATAAAGCCTTTCTTCCATTTTATCCTGCCTTTCATTGAGTGGAAGCACTCAAAAGCCACCATAACATTATCTGTGATAAACCTCCCAGGAACAAAAGCACTCTGAAACTCATTAATCACTTTGGCCAAAATTTGCTTGAGTCGATTAGCCAGGACCTTAGATAAAATTTTGTAAAGTACCCTGCATAGGCTGATAGGTATATAATCCCTCGGGCTCACTGCAATTTTTTCTTGGGAATCAGTACTAGCAGAGTATGATTGAGAGTCTGAGGAACGTGCCTGTGTTTAGGTAATTATGGAGCTCATTTGTGACATCTGGTCCCACAATATCCCATTTCTTCTAAAAAAAGAGAGCTGACATTCCATGCACCCTGGTGCCTTGTGAGGTCCCATTTTCTTTAATGTTGTCCAGATTTCCTCATTCGTGAAGGGTTTTAGGAGTTCCTCATTCATTTCTGTAGTGACTTTGCATGGGACTGCTTCCAAAATATGACTTATAGAGACTCGGTCACCTGTAGTGAAAATAGATTTAAAGTGGTTAGTTAAAACATTGGTCACTGCACTGTGACCCTCCCTTATTACTCCTGTCTCATCCATTAGCTTGCTTATAGTGTTTCTGTTCCTTCTATCAGACGCCTTACTGTGAAAGAAGTTTGTGTTTTTATCCCCTCCTTGAAGCCAATCTGCTCCGGAATGTTGCTTCCATATCAACTCTTCTTGCATCATAATCTCATTAAGCTCCTTCTCAATAGCCTTTCTCTGTAAAATTATTGTTGCATTCTTTTTTCTTTTTTTCCAGTAGCTCCAGGGCCTTTTCTGCTTTAAACTTTCTTGTTCGAAGATCTCCAAAGGTTTCCTTGCTCCACTGAAGGAGTTTGTTTTCGCAATTTGCAATCTTATCTATGACAGAAGCCCCCTGACCTTCAGACCATCCATCCATGATAATTTGCTTGCAGTCCTCATGCTTTTGCCAGAATGGCTCAAAATCAAAATTCCAGCCCCACTTACTGTTGTTGTGAACCAATTGAGTTTGCAGTAGAATGGGTGAATGGTCTGAACCACACCTTCTGAGGTTATACACTCTGGCATAAGGGTAAAGGGATTGCCAAGAGCTCGTTGCTACCATTCTGTCTAGCCTCTCTTCTAGGTAGGTGTCATCAGAGTGGTTATTATCCCACGTAAAAGTTTTTCCATAATAGCCAATATCTTCTAGGTCACAATCTTCTAAAGCATCGGTGAACATATCCATCTCCTGAGCATTAGCCAGATTAAGGCCATTTTTCTATTCATAGCTCTGTATTAAATTGAAATCACCACACACTGACCAAGGTAGGTCTGTCATATCTCTGAGCTCCCTGAGTAATTCACAAGTTTGGAATTTATTGTCTTGTTCAGGCCACCCATAAATCCCTGTCAGCCTCCATTGTGTGCCTCCATCATCTACTAACACATTTATGTGATTCGTGGATTTTGTTTTGACCACCACTTGAACATCTGATTGCCAGACCATCAGTAGGCCCCCTGCCCTTCCTGTCGATCCAACTCCCCTTCCCTTCTCACAGCCCAGCTCTTTAATTTCTTCCTCCCATTCTTTTTCCTTCTTCTTCGTTTCCATGAGAAAAGCAATCTTGGGGTTTTGACGACGGAGCAACTGCCCCACTTTCCTAATTGCCAGGGGATTCACCAACCCCGACAATTATAGCTCAAAACATTCATTGAGCTGGGCGGCAATGCTGCTTGGCAGGGTCCGCCACTTCGCCATCCAATAAATTGTTAGAAAAACCGAGCTTCTGTTTCTTAATAAGAGAGTCTTCAGGGATGGTGTCATTTCTTATAGGTCCTCGTTTCTGTGGAGTTAACTGCATATATGATGGTTGTTTTTTCGATACCATGTCTCCTTTATTCTGTCTTTTCCACTGGCTAAGTTTCTTCCCCTGTGTTTCATGTGTTGGAATGTAACCAAGGCTAAAACCAAGGTTCTCAACACCTGACAAAGTTTCCACATTGTGGTTCTCGGTTGGTGTGACATTCACTTCTATAGACATGCCTTTCCTTTCACTAGAGGTAACCTCTTTCTTCTCTTTGTTCTGCATTGTTTTCCAGAGTTCCTCGACCACCCCTGTCTTCGCAACCTTCTCAGAAACATGATTCGACTGCCTCATCTGCTGTTCTTTCTCTATCTCATCTTTCACCTTCTGAAGTAGCAGACATCTTTGTATAGCATCTAGGCTGTCATCTTTCATTTTCCTCTTTTGCTTAGCTTCTTGGACCATTATTGTGTCTGTGATTGGCTCTCTGTCAAAATTTTCCCTAAGGGCCTGCCACAGCTCCTCTGATTCTTCTCGTTCTAACTTCCTTTGCCATTACTTGGTTTTGGCCACATTGACCCTCAACACTGGTCCAACACGATCCTTTCCGTCTGGGGGTGGATTGGGGCAATTCAGCTTAGGATGCCCTACCAAACCACAAGAGAAACAAAACATAGGGAGCTTTTCATATTTCACTTCATAAGTGTGTATTTTGCCTTTGAGATTAAGTTTCAACTCATGCTTCAGGGGGATTCTGATGTCTATCCCTACCCTAATTCTCAAAACGTCATTCCAAGCATTCTCTCTTCTGCTATCAGTCCAAATCATGGTATCGAATCTTGCTCCGATTTTTTGGATCATCTCTTTTGTTCTTAGGGCAACTGGGAGATTATGGATTTGAATCCATATTTCCATAGTATGAAAATCTTCTACCTTTGGCTGTTGAAACGCATCTCCTTGTTTGAAGATAATTAAACTATTATCAAAATTCCATGGCCCTACTAGTAGCACTCTATCACGATCACCTTTGTTCATAAACTGGAAACCAAGGAGATGATCCCCTACTTCTGATATCTGAAAATTTTTGTTGCAGGTTCCAAGCTTTTGACAGCGCTATTTTCATTGATTTCAGGTTGGGTTTCTTGGGGGACACGACTCTGCCAACAAGCCCTAGAAGGCTCACAGCTTGAACCATAGCTATATCTATGTCTTCGTCTTCTACCACCAGCGCATCATCATCCGCTAGCTTGATCATCTCGATTTGTGACTGAATACTCCGCTCTATATCTTCTCGAGTCTGTGTTTCCGTTAATTCATCCGTTGGGATAGGGCTTTGTCCATCAGTATCAATATGAGGGGTTCGTTGCTCCATAGTGGAAAACACTCTACAGGACGCACACCAGAGGGGTAAACAAGAAAAAAGATCACTCCCTTACCCATAATCGCTTAAGGCAGATTAGGGTTTCAAAGACAAACGAGATCCCAATAGTTCAAGATAGGGACTACTGGGAAACTCACTCTCAGGATTTTGTATTGCAGGAGGCAGATACTAATCCAAGGAACGGACACTTAAAAGCAGGCTAAAGGAAGTTGCTCTCTGAAAACTTTAAAGAGTACTACCGCCTTCAACCCTATAGGTTGAAAAACCTAAGAAAATCACCGGAACCCTAGCTCCGAGAATCTCTCTAGACGAGAGAAAAAATTGCTACTTGATTCTTTAACAGTGTTAGTATTAAGTTTGATTGTACAAACGGAGATGCTGACGTGACGAGCACTTCCGTTCAATTTTGTCCGTAAAAATCCACGTGGATTTAGATAATAAAAAAAATATTTTGAGAGAGAAAAAATTAATGGGATAAAACAAACGGGGAAGCTCCACTAATCTTTATCGTCTTTTTCCCAGAAACCCTACTCTTCTCATCTCTCTGCTTTCCTCGTCTCCATCAGCGAACAACAAAAACTGACTATTCCTTTCTTCTTCCCATAAATCCTTCTCCTCTCATCTCTATCATCTTCTTTCTATCTTCAAAAACCACTAGACTGGAGAAGCTCCGTCGAAGGCAGTTGTGGGTCTTAAATATGTTCTCAATCAAAGTATGTATCCGGAACAAATCTTACCGCATGCTCCTCCTCTTGTATGAATTTGGTACCTATCCACCGACACGTAAGAAGAAACACAAAGAAAAAGCATCGAGGAAGACCCTTGGTCTATTTTTCCTGCAGTGGTACTCAGTTCCCAGACATCTACCAGTCTTCCCAGTTCGATTTTACCGTGGCTCTCCAGAAATCCCCGACTTCGATCGACCTGTTGGCTATCACTTTGATTCGGCCTCGATGTGTCGAAAGTTGCCGCTTCCCCTGTTGGCTATCACTTTGTTGGCTTCCCATGTTGATTTCCTTTTTCAATCTCTCAATCGACCCGATATTGGGGGATGTAAACGTGCTGGAAATTGGGAAGGTCGGATAAGTTGCTTCATTGCATTCACAATCGTCGCCGACCGGTTTCCTGGGATTTGGAAGCGACGCAAGAGATTTGATGGAAGCTTGTTGGAACTTCAATCGGCGGCGGGTAGGAAAACCCCCAAAATTGAATTTGGGGAGAAGAAGCAAATTGGGGAAAAAGCATGAACTTCAATCGGCGGTGGTAGGAAAATCCCTAAAAATGAATTTGGGGAGAAGAAGAAAATGAGGGAAAGCATAAGGTCAAGTCGGGTGTTGAGGTGTATTTTTTTTTATTTTTTAAATTAATTTAATGACGTGTAAATATTAAATAAAAATTAAAATATGACGTGTCTCTTACAGCTTATTTGGTGCTGACGTGTGTGCTGAGTTGGAGCCTAGTCAGCAAACTGTCAAAGAAGTTGACGGTGTTACTACACCGTTAAAGTATCTAACGGATTTGGCTATATTTGTCCTATCACAATTACAAAATCTGGTTATAAGTGATATATCTCCAAAATTGGCTATTATTGACACAAACGCGAAAGTTTTGGCTATACAAGTATATTTTGCCTAATAAAAAGGCAAAATACACGTGGATAGCCATAATTATTCACTTTTTGAAAAATAAACTAAAATAGCCATTCCGTTACAAACTTTAACGGAAACATCATAGATATTGATTGGACTAACGGTTTATGCTGACGTAGCAACTTTTCCACTTGACTTTTCCAGGTTGGAAATATCTTTTTTTTTTAATAATTAACTGAAAAAACAAAAAAAAGAATATAGGAAACTCAATAGCATAAACACAATGGATTAAAATGGAAGCAAATAAAAGTTTGTAACTAATTCAAGAAGGTGTTAGGGGTGGAAAATGGTGTAGTTTCAATTAATCGCACCGAATAATATGGTTTATCACAACTGAATAAGGGAAAAATCACCAACCGCAACCGCACCGCAAATGGTTTGCAGTTAACCATTAACCCCAAATTGCGGTTAGCGGTCACTTGCGGTTAACCGCAGTAGTCGAAGATGATGGAAACAAAAATCTAAAATATTGATTTGGTGGAGATGTTGACCTCAAAATGGGAAAACATAGTTGATTGGATTGGATTCACGTTAAAGATGGTTGGACCCATCAACATGAAGCATTTCTTAATGGATAGGGTCAAATATTCTATAGTTTATCTAATATGCGGTTAGTTATACGGTTAGTTTGTTATTCGGTGCGGTTCACGGTTAGTACACAAACCACAAAATGACCAATTATGCTAACTGCTACCGAATAAGACCATATTAAACGGTTTGCGGTTAACCACTAACCGCGGTTATTCTGTGCGGTTTCGGTTAAACTGCAAAACCGCAATCGTTTTCCCATCCCTAATCCCTTCCTAGCACGTCTAAGAGGTGCTTAGGTGTTCCAATGAAAATAGAGATTTTTATAGAAATGACAATTTTGTAGCATGTTTTTACTTTAATTCCATTTGAAGTTGTTAATAACTTAGCTAGCCCTTAACAACAAGGTAAATATGTCATAATTTCAAGTGATAAGTTTATAGAAGTCATGCGGTTGTGGTTGCTCCGTAGTCGATGATGGTGAAGAGCAGGGCATAGTCTCAAGTTAAGATGTGCAAGAACTGAAGAAGCCGTCATGTCGACTAGTGCACTTAAGCACGCGTCAGTTAGATTAATCACGTCTCATGCTGGTTAATCGTGCTTAGCTTCCTATATGACATCTAGGGTTTTGAACGTATAATTATTTGCCTAGGTCCTAGGCGAGGCATTTGATCATTGTTTAGACCCTACATGGAATTACGTTTTCTTAAACCCTTATACATTGTAGTCCTGGCAAAACAATGCTATTGCAAAATCAATAGCACAAATATGGGGGACTGAAATGGAAGCAAATAGAAGTTTCAAACTAATTCAATACTTAACCAAGTAATATCGTTTTACTAAATTGATTCTTTAATATGTTAACAAAGATTGACTCTTCTTTCTTATTTCTTCCCTTGTATTCATGTCCCTTATTCTCCCCTTAATGGGATAGTTCCTCAAGGTACTTTTGGAATTAGTCCCCCAAATACAAGGGTTTAAACAAAGTACCTTGAGGAATAAAGGATCCAGGTTTTAGCAACCACCTCTCCATGCTCACCAGCCGTACCCCCATGGTTATTGAGCTCCACCGCCATCATATATCAAGAACCACCTTAACAACCTAGGGTGAAGACAGAGTTTGAGATGACCCTTGATCGATTTGACGCGAGTGTGAAGCAAGTGGACGCCATCGAAAGAAACCACTCTACTCCACCATTGGAGCCGAAGCCCAAGAGCCTTCAAGAGTTGGCATCCGAGCGCTTAAACATCCCAATGGAGTGCGTTAATGCTAACGATCCCTTACTTCCTTTGGGTTGCTTTCACATCAAAGACATTAATCGGGAGGAAAGGTGGCTTAAAGAGGTAGAGTCGAATGGGACACCTTCCAACATAGGAAGTCCTGACCTTTATACTAAAGACTTCCTCATTCTACAAGAAGAGATGCTCATAAGGTTGGAAATGAATAAAAGAGATCTTGAACAACTTTGTTCGGACTCAATCAAAATCGCCTTTTTGACATCATGATGAGTGCACGTTTTCTGGTCGTCTGGGTTATTAAACTAATTTCGGTCATTATTATTATTATTATTATTGTTTATTCAGATATTCTTTTGGTTATTTTGGGATATTATTACTTCGGATTGAGGAAGCGATCGGTTAGGAGTCGGTCTAGGATTGGGTTTCCTTGTTCGAGAGGGAGAGGGTTTATGGGACTTGTCCTATCAATATGTACTTTACCTCTACGTTTTATTCACTAGAAAATAATAACCATTACTTTTCAGTTTTCCTTAGTTTATCGTTTACGAAATCCCGACGCGTGAAACGTTTACGCGTCACATCATCAATGAAGAGAAAGAGGAAGTGGTAGAAGAGGAAGGAGTATCGAAGGTGGACAAGCAAGTGGACCTCGACGGTCCATCTATTGAAGAACTTTCTTGGAAGGTCATCAATGTCTCCAATCAACAAGAAGAAATGGATAGAGAAGGGAGCATTGATGAGGTTGTGAAGGAGGAAGACACATTGGCTTTCATAGCCATAGGCACAGTTTCATACTCCACAACTGCATACCTTACTAATACATGCCATAGTCGTCACAACTTACACAACCTCACAAATATACACATATCAACTTTCCACACCCGTGGATATGTAATACTACATCAAAATCTAGTATGCACATGAAAAACATTCTCAATTTTTTTTTACAAAAGAGGTGTGGATCACTGGCCAAAATCGCGAGTAGTCGTCCAAGCACAGAATAGTTGAAGACCATACCTCATCTTGCATTCAACTCTTGCTCAGCTCCCACCTATACACCTATCTACTGCTGCTGATGATGATGATCTGCTTACACATGGAATAAGCAGCGAAAAAAGATAAAATAGGGTCAGCTCATGGCTGAGTGAGACAATCATTGCATCGTGAGTTCATAACAAAGAATACCCCTACCATACATCTAACAATCAAGTCAAAACACTAGGATCAAACCTCAGCCATCCTCATATCCCAATGGGCAAAAGACTCAACCACCTTGACTTATGCATATGCGTCTTATCATGTTTTACTTATAGGGCGTCTGGCTACTCCCATGCTAATAACTCTCCCGGGAAACATACCCCACATCCCGTCGGATGTAGTCATACATACCCCAACATCCCGTCGGATGTGGTCATACATACCCCACACCATTATGGGTGTAGTCCTACCCCGACACCTCTATGGTGTGGTCATATCTCATGAGAAATCTTCAGTCAACACCACATGAGAGGTTGTGACTATCATACATATCATAATAGAGTAATAGCATAGGGAGCCCTAATTACTATGTAATTGACCGTGAGACCAAATACTCTTACTTGATATCCTTATACATGATTCATATCTCATCTTGCTTAATCATAATTCATCACTTAGACATGTTCTTGACCTGGCCACAATTGGCTCAACATAGGTAAACCAGGAGTCGTATAATTGCACTTCCTCGGGATAAACCCTCGTGCAAGTCATCCTCCTTAAAATATCATAATATCACCCTAGGAAGTTTTATTTCCCCCACTTGTGAATCCAAATACAACAATCATGAAAGATCATACCCAATCACCTTAATCAAACCATCATAAGGCATATCCACAACTAAACCCACATCTGACAACATATATACAATCATCAACATAAACAAGGTCCATATCGATTAGGGCAAGTCAATAATATCATACAACAGTCCATGGTTCATCATATAGCAGAAAAGTCCATACACCCCTAATCATGCCATTCTAGTTCACCTAGATCAATTCTAAGCATAAGTATAATTATCATGATACGACAAACCCGGTATGTTGTGCTAATCCCTCACCAGTTCTGATCATTCAAACACCAATTTAGCCTCCGTACTAAACGTCAATTTCATGAACGAACCCAGAATCAAAATTCGGAAACCGTCCTAGTATCCCCTGCAGTGTCCCCGTCCTTGTTAGTTATAAGCTCCGGTTCAAAATCCCGATAAAAACACATCAAACCCTAACCGGAACTAAATTCAGCGATTCCGGCTCTGACCTAAAAATTACCGAAATTCCTGGATTAGAACAAGAGGATTAATTACCTCGCTGCAGGAAGCTCGTATATGAATTTGGATTTAATCCGACTTCTGGATCCTCCAGAACCCTAATTTCTACGATGGTATACGTAGAAAATTCTTGCCCCCAAACTCCACTACAAGCACCAGAATTGATGAACTAGATTACGTGGAAGGGTTGCGTGCCATTTCTCTCATTTTTTGGACATCCCAACTCCAAAAAAAGCTCCCAAATGTTTTTCCTGGACCTCCCTGTTTCTGCGCTCTGTTCTTTGGTCACGGAATGGAAGAATAAATGGGATGGAAATGAGATGTAAATGGGACAGGTGGGTTTAATCGGGAAAAAATCCAAAACTACCACTATAAAAAAAATACAAAAATACCACACATTCCAACAATTTCCAAAAAATACACACTTCCACACAAAACGCACTCGAAGGCGCGGTTATAAAACAAAACGCATCTCCAAGGCGCGGTTTGACTCTTCCTGGCTGTCAAACTACGTTGCCACGTGGCGGTACATGCAACCGCTGGATGGAGGAGCGATCTGGCGGCCAAACCGCTCGCCAGCTCAGCGATCCGCGTCTCTCAGTCAAACCGCTCCCCCGAAGCGCGGTTTTGACTGTTGGGGAACGCTAACCGCGCGCTGGAGGCGCGGTTTTAGGCGGGGTAAAAGGACGAAACCGCCCCTCCCTCACGCGGTTTCGTCCCTATATAAACCCCTCTTCCCCATCCCATTTTCTGCACACCAAACCCATTCCCCCCTCTCTTCTAACTCCTCTACCCCCCCCCCCCCCCACCCAAAAACCTTAGAAATAGTTATTTTGTTGGTTGCGGCTAAGTCCGATCTGCCTTCAAAAAAAATTTTCTTTAGTTTTCACATTGGCGGAGCCACGTTAAGTGGTGTGGGGTCAATGGACCCCACTTGAAAATTGATGCACGTTAAAAAATGAATCAAAACAAAGATCAGGTATTCGAAATTTGAACCTTGGACCCCATGAATATGAGACACCAGCTGCACCATTACACCATATCTCGAGTTGAGTTTAACGAGTTTTGTGGTTATAGTTTTTATATAGTTCTTGGACCCCACTGAAATATTTTTCTGGCTACGCCAATGGTTTTCACTAAAAAACCGTCGAAACTCTATCCGGATTCGGAAAAATGGCCGATTCATCCAAGAAGAGGGCATTTTCTATGATGATTATCAAACGGTACTTGCTCATTTTACACAATTGTTGTTGTTGTTGTTATAATGATTTATTTAATTTATATACTAATTGATTTATGTTGTTGTTATGCTATCGTAGGTTGGGTCGGATGTTGATATTTACAATCAACGATATTATGTTGATCAAGGACCGATGATCCGACTGTTTTATACGATCAAGCTAATCATCGTTCAAGAGATGTTGGAACGACCACAAGGTACATATTATTTATCATCACTTGTAATTTGTATTTTGTTAAAGTAATTTATTTGTTTGTACAATAATTTACTTAATTGTTAATCGTATTGATTATTTTCAATAATTTAAATCAATACAATACAACACTTATTTAGACTCTTTATAAAGAAATGCATGTCTAAGGAAATGGGGACTTAAGCAATCATCATGATCCCCCATGACCTGGGAAAATCGGGTTCTAAGCGATCCTTGGATCCCCCCTTTTTTTGTCAAAGTGACTGTGTTTCTAAGGAGATGTATACATCTCCTAAGAGTCTTACGAGTGTACTTGTATTGCTTTAAATTATTGAAAATAATCAATACGATTAACAAAATAATATATTTGATTTTATGTGTATGTGTACAAAAAATAATTATACTTAAATTTCGAAAATTAATTTAGTTATGTTAAAATTAATGTTTATTAGATAATGTATATTTCTATAAAACAACCTTATTTAATTAATATTGCGTCTTAGAAAATTATTTTAGTTATGTTAAAATTAATGTTTATTAGATCATGTATATTTCTCTAAAATAACCTTGATTTAATTAATATTGCATCTTATAATAACCCGGTATGTTGTGCTAATCCCTCACCAGTTCTGATCATTCAAACACCAATTTTAGCCTCCCGTACTAAACGTCAATTTCATGAACGAACCCAGAATCAAAATTCGGAACCGTCCTAGTATCCCCTGCAGTGTCCCCGTCATTGTTAGTTATAAGCTCCGGGTCAAAATCCCGATAAAAACACATCAAACCCTAACCGGAACTAAATTCAGCGATTCCGGCTCTGACCTAAAAATTACCGAAATTCCTGGATTAGAACAAGAGGATTAATTACCTCGCTGCAGGAAGCTCGTATATGAAATTTGGATTTAATCTGACTTCTGGATCCTCCAGAACCCTAATTTCTACGATGGTATACGTAGAAAATTCTTGCCCCCCAAACTCCACTACAAGCACCAGAATTGATGAACTAGATTACGTGGAAGGGTTGCGTGCCATTTCTCTCATTTTTTGGACATCCCAACTCCAAAAATCAAGCTCCCAAATGTTTTTCCTGGACCTCCCCTGTTTCTGCGCTCTGTTCTTTGGTCACGGAATGGAAGAATAAATGGGATGGAAATGAGATGGAAATGGGACAGGTGGGTTTAATCGGGAAAAAATCCAAAACTACCACTATAAAAAAAAATACAAAAATACCACACATTCCCAAAAATTTCCAAAAATACCACACTTCCACACAAAACGCACCTCGAAGGCGCGGTTATAAAACAAAACGCATCTCCAAGGCGCGGTTAGAGCACAAACCGCCTCTAGAACACGCGGTTTGACTCTTCCTGGCTGTCAAACTACGTTGCCACGTGGCGGTACATGCAACCACTGGATGGAGGAGCGATCTGGCGGCCAAACCGCACGCCAGCTCAGCGATCCGCGTCTCTCAGTCAAACCGCTCCCCCGAAGCGCGGTTTGACTGTTGGGGAACGCTAACCGCGCGCTGGAGGCGCGGTTTTAGGCGGGGTAAAAGGTCGAAACTGCCCCTCCCTCACGCGGTTTCGTCCCTATATAAACCCCTCTTCCCCGTCCCATTTTCTGCACACCAAACCCATTCCCCCCTCTCTCCCTCTAACTCCTCACTCTACCCACCCCCCTCCCCACCCAAAAACCTTAGAAATAGTTATTTTGTTGGTTGCGGCTAAGTCCGATCTGCCTTCAAAAAAAATTTTCTTTAGTTTTCACCATTGGCGGAGCCACGTTAAGTGGTGTGGGGTCAATGGACCCCACTTGAAAATTGATGCACGTTAAAAAATGAATCAAAACAAAGATCAGGTATTCGAAATTTGAACCTTGGACCCCATGAATATGAGACACCAGCTGCACCATTACACCATATCTCGAGTTGAGTTTAACGAGTTTTGTGGTTATAGTTTTTATATAGTTCTTGGACCCCACTGAAATATTTTTCTGGCTACGCCAATGGTTTTCACTAAAAAACCGTCGAAACTCTATCCGGATTCGGAAAAATGGCCGATTTCATCCAAGAAGAGGGCATTTTCTATGATGATTATCAAACGGTACTTGCTCATTTTACCCAATTGTTGTTGTTGTTGTTATAATGATTTATTTAATTTATATACTAATTGATTTATGTTGTTGTTATGCTATCGTAGGTTGGGTCGGATGTTGATATTTACAATCAACGATATTATGTTGATCAAGGACCGATTGATCCGACTGTTTTATACAATCAAGCTAATCATCGTTCAAGAGATGTTTGGAACGACCACAAGGTACATATTATTTATCATCACTTGTAATTTGTATTTTTGTTAAAGTAATTTATTTGTTTGTACAATAATTAACTTAATTGTTAATCGTATTGATTATTTTCAATAATTTAAATCAATACAATACAACACTTATTTAGACTCTTTATAAAGAAATGCATGTCTAAGGAAATGGGGACTTAAGCAATCATCATGATCCCCCCCATGACCTGGGAAAATCGGGTTCTAAGCGATCCTTGGATCCCCCCTTTTTCTGTCAAAGTGACTGTGTTTCTAAGGAGATATATACATCTCCTAAGAGTCTTACGAGTGTACTTGTATTGCTTTAAATTATTGAAAATAATCAATACGATTAACAAAATAATATATTTGATTTTATGTGTATGTGTACAAAAAATAATTATACTTAAATTTTGAAAATTATTTTAGTTATGTTAAAATTAATGTTTATTAGATAATGTATATTTCTATAAAACAACCTTGATTTAATTAATATTGCATCTTATAATATATTTATATATGTATAAATCATCAACTTATAGTGAAATTTAAATTCATCTCTAGGATGCATACCATATAGTCCGCTATAGGGGCACGACGAATGTGCTTGAATGGAACGACGTCATCTTTCCCTTTCTAAAAAGGGCAAGATTGGATTCGATTAGGTATTTTAATGGAATCAAGATCGACCGCCAACTCATCACAGCATTGGTAGAGAGATGGCGAAAGGAGACACACTGCTTCAATTTTCGTGAAGACGAGTGCACCATCACACTTAAGGACATCGCCATCCTAACCGATTTGCCCATCGATGGTGATGTTGTTTGTGTGGACTCTACGCCACCACCTAAAGTTGTTGCCAATATGAGTGGTTGGCAGCATTTTATATGGACGGTCACCGGGTTGTGGCTCCCAGAAAGGGAGATCACGATGCGGATGGTCATCCACCATTGTCCAAGGGCCAAGTATCCATCACGTGGTTGACAGCGGAGATCAGGCGTAAGCACAACCCTGAGTTCGGAGGCATTCCCCTCACAGAGGAAAGTTCGGAGCGTGATAAAGACATTTATGCACGTATCTACATCCTCGCCATGATCGGAGGAGTTTTCTTCCCCAAGAAATCCAACAACCTAATCAGCAATTCATGGTTGAAGATCATACTTGGGAGTTGGGATGATATGGGATAACTGAGGTGGGCATCTGCTTGCCTTGCTCATCTCTACCGATCCCTCTGTAATGCTAGTGGGAAAGCGGTGAAGGAGATTGATGGGGCCATGTTCATCGTCCAATTTTGGGCTTGGGAGCATTTGCCATGGATTGCGCCGAAGGTAGACCCCGACAAGGAATGGGGTCCCGACCATCCCCTAGGATATGAAGCTTATGGTTGTAGGTAAATGTTTTCTATCCCACTCATAGTTCTCACCCTTTTTAACTAATTGGGTATTTTATAACGAACCGACTATTATGTATTAACACCCCATACTTTTTGGATTTAATAGGTGGCTTGGTGAAAAAACATGCGACAACCTAGGAGCGCATAAGTTGGAGGAGTATCGTAGGAGGCTTGATCGCCTTTGGGAAGCAGAAGTGAGCATCATAATACGCTATTAATTCCTACGTTTTTTCAACTTATATTATTATGTTGATTAATGGTCTATTTTTTATGCACCTCCGTAGCTTAAGTTCAATCCGTATCCAGAACGCATTGTTGCGCATCACGTCCACAAGTTCCCGTTACATCCCGGTCAATGGTGCACCCGAGTTCCACTAATCTGCCACCATATAGTGGAGTGGCACTTGCCGGATCGATGTGTACGACAATTTGGACGCGAGCAATGCCTACCATTGGATGTCCCGGAGAGTCATAGGGGGTACCACGGGAAAGATGGTCGACAAGGAGCTACAATTTGTTCGTTACATGACCCCCGAAGGTGCGGCGGACGGAGCTTTGGTAAGTAATTCAGTTTTTATTTATTTAGTCATGCGGTGCATTACTTTTTAAATGGCTCACGTGGTTATTTTCTTCGATTTAGGTTGATGCCATCGAGCGAATACACGAGGTGGGGCTCATCGAAGGATAGCGAACAGTCTCCTTGGTTGTATGCTAGCGCGCGAACATGACCATCATAGATACCCTCCAGTTCCCCCAGTGAGACCGCAGCCGGTGACGGAGGATGTTGACCCTGTGCCTCCGCCGGTCCATAAAAGGCCAAACAAAGATATAAGGGATCGACCTCACGTGCCGGAGATCAAGCCGATTCAGGCGTGGAAGGTGCCTACTCCTTTGGAGGTGTGCAGCGATGCAGGGGGGGAGTACTCAGTATCATCCCCGGTCGAGTTTTCACTATGACCCCGACCAAGTGCTTTCTACGACCCCAGTACTCAACATGATCCTCGCCCCAGTTTCCACTACGATCCGACGCCCGGAAGCCAGTATGATCCGCGGTCGAGTTTCCAATACAATCTCCGGCCCAGTTTCCATTATGAACAAAGGCCAAGTACATTTCATGATGCCACATCCTCAGCTACTTGGGCCGATGGTTCATACTCAAGTCCCCACCAAGACTTCTCACCTTTGCATCGACCACAACAACAATGGCAACAACAATGGCAGTCCACTCCCCACCGTATGAGCGTGGATAGCCCTCGACCGTACACGGAGGGGCCACCTACCACGGCACCGAGGCAGCATAGCACGGAGGATCGCCCTTCTATGGCGAATAGGAATCTGCCACCCGTTCCACCATCAGCTACACCCAGTGGACCAGTCGCCCATCGCACAAGGAAACAGAGGGCAGATCGTCGAAATAATGCATGAGTGTGACAAGTTGTGTTTATTTCAAGTTATGTTTTGTTTAAATTAAGTTGAACAATTTTTTTTAGTTGAAGTTATTTTTTAGTTTTTCATGTAGTGTGTTTGTGTTCGTGATGTGTTTTATTCAAAAAGATGGAAAATTGCATCGAAGTTTGTAAATTGTGCAAATCCCCAATGTCATTTAAGCACACAAAATACAAGTAGAGTAACCATTGAAATTAATACACAAAGATGGAACAAATGCATGAAATCAATCTATGCTCCCTTATCCGGGTTCACCACATCGGGCCCTGGATTTTGAGGACCAATTGGTCCGGGACATTTTCGTTTATCATGCCCGGGTACTTTGCATATGGAACACCGCCTTGGCCCTCGCGGTGGTCTTCCACTTTGATCCATCTCATTTGGAATCCTTTTTACCCGCGGGCGCCCTGTTTCCCGCCTAAGACCGATTGGTGGAATGATGACCATACCCTCATAAACTGGACAGTAAGCTTCATCTGGCAATGCACGGAAACTAGTACGATAACTGCTCTTTTGTGAGTCAATGTTGAAAACATGGTATCCCTCTACCCTGATACTTCTGACAAGAGCACTCCCCCTTTTTAGTCCTAAAGTTGACGGTGACTTCATGACGATGACCCCCCACGTCTCCCATCCTCCCAGTGCCCAGTCTCGACCGAATACTCGCCAGCATTTCGGTTCATCACAGTGACTTTGTGACGAGAGCTCTTCCGATTATCTTTTTCCATTATTTTTGTGGCATGATTGGAGTGTACCTTACCCTGTGCCTCCCTCTTCTCACACCAGTGGAGACGGTTGACGAACCATCCGTTTGTTTTCCAGAATCTCATCTCAACAATTGCAGAGATGGGGAGTGCACGACATTCCCTATAGACGTTGTTGATACTCTCGCTTGAGTTTGTTGTGGCAATACCCCATCTGGTACCTCCGTCCTTATGAAACGTCCACATTTCAAGGTCATGTTGATCAAGCCACTGCGCACCTTCAAGGCATAGCTAACAGATATTCTGCATCTTCTCTTTAAATTTCCTCTCTTGGTACGCGACAGCTGATGAACATAAAAAAAAAACGTAAGGTAAGCAAGACCGACCTTACCATCAATACAAGTACACTCGTAAGACTCTTGAAGATGTATACATCTCCTTAGAAACACAGTCTTATTGACAGAAAAAGGGGGGATCCGAGGATCTCTTAGAACCCGATTTTCCCAGGTCATGGGGGGATCATGATGATCGCTTAAGTCCCCATTTCCTTATACATGCATTTTTTTATAAAGAGTCTAAATAAGTGTTGTATTGTATTGATTTAGTCCTCGTTTTATATAGTTGAAAAAATTTATATAACAATTAATTAGAACGCTTACCGATCCACCATAGACTATCAGCAAGCTTCTTTCGCTTGAAATGATGGTTCCAGTTGCTCTTGAAATGCCGTATGCACCATCTCTGTGACTAGTTCCAGGCTGGATCCAATCCTAAGATAGCAGCCCGTATGCCGGCGTGGCGATCTGAGATGATAGTCAGGTTCAGCCGCCTGGTGACATGGAGCTGAATTTGTCTGAAGAACCATCCATAGCTATCGGTATTCTCTCCCTCCACAATGGCAAAGGCTAATGGATATACTTCTCTATTTGCATCTGCTCCGCTGGCGATAAGTAGAGTACCCTTGTACTTGCCGGTAAGGAATGTTCCATCAACTTGAATCACAGGAACACAGTATGGAAAACCATCAATACATGGCTTGAATTCCCAGAAAAGACGCTTGAATTGGCGCTTGTTACCAGGCACCGGCGGTTGAATTTCTTCATCTTGGTAGCGAGCCGAGAAAATGGTGCCAGGGTTAGACACCTCCAACGCCAAAATCAATTTGCGAAGGAATGCATATGATTCTTCCCAGTCACCAAACACGGCAGCCATTGCTTTCTGTTTCCCATGCCACGCTTTCTTGTAGTTAATGATATAACCATAACGACTAGAAATGTCGGCGATGATGGTTTTCACCTTCAGGCCGGGCTCCTCCTCAATTAGATGTTTGATAGCCGCGGCAACCACCCTTGATTTCAACTGTCAATGGCCTTAGGATGTTATTAATGACACACATGTGTGTGTGTTCACCGCACGGGATATGACCCAATGGTCGACTCTCTTGCTCTTGATGGCCCGGACCCTAGCTTTGCATCCCTCATTTTCATTTTTGCATCGAACCATCAGCCTCTTTGTGTCGGAATGGGTTGTTTGCCATTCAAAACTCCGAGTCATTGCTTCAGTGGCAATAGCGTGCCGGACCTCATTCTTCGTTCCAAATTGTTGGCCCTTCATAAAGCCAGTGAGTGGACCCATACTGGCATCTCTGGCGGGTCCATGTCGGCATCAACATACCAATCTTCATTTTGAATGTGATTGTAGTATGGAATAGGTACACGGTCGCGAGGTACCTCATCACCGTCTGCATCTGAATCTGGACCGGAATCATCAGCACCTTCCAGCGGATCGAAGCTGTCTGCACTAACTTCGCCTTCCTCTTCTTCAATCTCAGGGTCACTAACTGGACTTGGATTGACCTCTTCTTCCATCTGATTATCATCATGAAAGGCACCTTCACCTTCACCAGTTCCGTAATGGTAATTGTGGTAACTAACACCGCTTTGATAGAAGGACAATGAAAAGTAATACAAGAGGGACATGACAATGAAAAGTAATTAAGTTACTAACATAAAATCACAAAGGACAATGAAAAGTAATTAAGTTACTAACATAAAATCACAAAGGACAATGAAAAGTAATACAAAACAAACTTACGAATTAACGTTACCCGCAAAAACTAAATAATTTAAAGGTGCAAAACTGAAATTTGAAGAAGGAAGAGGAGGAGTGTGAAGAATTTGAGTTCTCTGAATCAGCCTTTTATAGGCGAATTTTGCATCACAAACCGCAGGTGGGGGAGCGGTTTTAGGTCTGCCATGCAGCCCCACCTCCTGCATGCCGACATGCTGCTGTCGGGTGACCAGGCACAAACCGCGCCTTGGGGCAGCGGTTTATGTCTGGACATGGTAAACCGCCCCCTGGTGGGGAGGTTTATCATGCCGACATTTAAACGCTTCCTCTTGAAGCGTTTTGTGGTAGGGTTAGTATATAAACCGCGCCTTCGAGGAGCGGTTTTAGCTGGAATTTAAAAACGCCTGTTGGCGAGGCGGTTATAATGTAAACCGCTGCCAGGAGGTGCGGTTTGTATATTAACCGCCCATTAGAGGCGCGATTTTTAATAAACGATGGTATTTTTGGAAATTGTTGGGAATTGGTGGTATTTTTGTAATTTTTTTAGACAGTGGTAGTTTTGGATTTTTTCCGTTTAATTGTGGATGTATTTATATAAATTGTGAAGCGGTACCGGCTGTCGCTGTTTTATGACAAAATCCCTCTCCTTGTGACACACAAGTTGTGTGACTAAAATAATATATATTGTATTATTAATACATATACTTATCCTATCAATCAATATTTCAATTTTCGTTGAAATACTAGTGAAATACTCGATTTTAAATTGTGAAATTTTCTAACGGCCGTAATACGAATTTAGTCGGAACGGGATGTTACAGAAAGTGACCCTTATACTTGTTTTTGTTTTAAGCTTTTGTCTGTTAGTTCTAGAGGCAACAGATCAACCTAGGGTTTGAGGTTGAGCCTTTAAAAGGTTTATGTCTCGTCATTTTGAGAGAACTACTTTGGATGGAAATGAGAAAGTGAATCTGAAGCACAAAAGCTCAACCACAATTTGAGTTCCAAATTTTGTTCTTCTTTCATTCAATTTTTCCAGTTTTTTGCACTGTTACATTGCATTTGCAGGTTTCTTGTGCTGCTGGGATTCAAATATTCTGTTTACTACAGTGTGTAAGTCCTGATTGGATTTTATCTCCGTAGATGAGTGGATCAGACCATGCCAATAGGATGAAATTGAATTTTTCATCTCATAATACCACCAGCATAATCACTTAAGCGTTCAATTTTGAAAAGTTATTGATCACCACTTCTTAGAAAACTATACTACGTATGTTAGTGGCCTGTCTTGGATATTTGTATTACTAGGTTTATATTGAAGGTATTTCTTCTACGCAAAACCCCCATTTGCTTCCCATTAAAATTTTCGACTTCAGCTCATCATTTTGTTGGAGTCATTGGTTTCTTAGGATTCAATTTTGGTTCGTATCTTCATGAACTGTTTGGTCCAATTTTTGTTGCAGCTGATTCCAGAAACTCCAATAACTCCTCAGCCTGTTTCCAATGGTGCAAACATGGTTTCATTATAATTCTGCAACTCTATTGGCCATCTGGTATGCTCTCACTGCTCATGGTTTTTTCCGTGTTAAACATCTAAGGGGTCGTTTGGAAGTTGCGATTGTTAAATAGATGTATTTTTGAGAATGCATGTATAATATTATACATGTATTGTCGAATTTTATGCATTGTAGAATACAACGTTTGGTATGTGTAATTGTGTATGTCGCATCAGCTAAAAGCTGAGACAAAACAATCTCAACCCAACTATCTCAACAATCACAACTAAAAGTTGAGATATAACAATCACTCAAAATGAGTGATAGTTTTTGTAACATCATAAAAACAATCCATGTATTGTTTCTGCTAAAAAAAACGATGCATTGTAAACAATACATGCATAATGACAATCTCAACAAAATAATCGCAACTTCCAAACGACCCCTAAAGCTGTTAATTGATTTGTCTATTTTGAAATTTCCAATCATGCACTCTATAATTATATATATGGTAGAGTTTCAACTACTTTTCTCTACTTTGAAAGTCATGTACTCTCCTTAATTATAGCCAAATCTAAGTTCACAATTGATTTGTCTAGCATTGATCCTGCCATCCATGGATTGCGTTTCAACCTCTCCTTGCCGCCGCTGGAATTGGCATTCTGCTTCGTCCCTAATCTACACATTCTTGATCTGTTCTCTTTTCTTTTCTCTCACCCCCCCCCCCCCCCCGTCAATCTGAATTCTGAAATGTCCATCAGCCTCGATCAATCCACAACTATCCTTTGTCGTTTTCCTAGGGGATGTTCCTGTTCGATTTTATAAGCCTTCCATATGTTTCTATTTCAATATGGAAATAGAATCTCCTGCCCCACTCATCTATTTCAATTGGGGTCTGGGTATCTTTAAACCATATCCCCTCAGTATTTAAGCTTCATGTCGGGTCGTCCATTTCTTTCGTAAAATACCTTTGTTGGTAAAGGGGTGCAAAGATATGATCTCTTATCCATGTGAACTTTTGAGTCCAAACAATATTATCTATTAATTGGTTGTTTGCTCAAATTTGAAGTTTCAGCAATTGCCTTTGGATTGATGGTTTGCGTTTTCATTCTAATCCGTTGGATTACAACATGCTAATGTCACATGTCATAGTTCGCTCTGGTGTTTCAGTCTTGCATATTATTAAAATGAGTTTCTGGTAATGTCATGTTTTCATTCACTTTTGTTTGATGTTAATAATCACTTCGTCTGAATGCCTTTTCATTTTAGTGTTGTGCTGCTACTCCTAGCTATATGGCTATTTCGGGTATTTTTGGCAAGAACACAACATTTTTTTTTTTTGACAATAGGCAAGAACACAACGTACCAAAAAGCAAATGTGGTGCTTATGACAAACACTGCTTGCTAATTTTGATTTACATGTGAGAGTGAAGAACCGTAAGAAGAAACAATAGAAGGGATGGTTGTTTTAGCCAGAGCATCACTCAAGTGAGGGGAGATGATTATTTTTACTTAATTACAACAACCAACAAGAATCAATCAATTCCATGAGTAACAGAACATAATCATGCTTTCAAGTATATCTCTTTTTAAACAAAATTTATATGAAAGTATATTTTACATTTATTGTATCGACCTACCACAGTTGTTAAACCTTTGAGTGGTTTCAAATGAAAATTGATATGAACTAAGTGATCACATCAAAATTTTAGTCCACCTGATTTAGTAGCATATGCCATGGCTTCTTCATTGAGAAATAGCATGGTTATTTTTTTGGTAATTCAGTATATACATTGAACTGTTAATTGTGGTATGTATAATGTGACTCTTTCGTTGAAGCTTAAAAATTGATAAATTTTAGTGCTTAAATAGCTATTGAGAACATGAATTGGTAGCATCATTTGCTCCTATTGACTCCTACCATTCAATCATATCCCATGTTGGTTACATTTCCTAACCTATTATACATGGAATCAACATTAACGGAAAAATGGGCTATGTAGTAAGATTTTCATTTTTAAACTTTAAGAATTTAGTGGTTTTTACTTTTCACCATGTATCGATATCAATATTGTCAACAAAAAATGAACCAAATACATTTTATTAAACTCAAATAGAAAATTATAAAATCATATTCACTTGGGATTGGCGGAGCCCTTCTGGGGAAATCTATTTCGTGTGCATGTTTCTCTGGTCACTTAGATTGAGGATTGTATGGGGCCGAATCTTCTTTTACTTAAAACTTCTTCGTATGGATCAAATTTAAATTGATAGGCCAAATGACATATTAACTGCTAAACGTGATCCCAATTGTTAAAAGACGAGTAACCAAGTCACAAGATAAATTTATTGACGGTGTGTGTAATAATTGGGTCGCTAATAAGTTTGACTTTTTTGGATTATGTTTATGATTACATGGGAATGAGATTCATTGAAAAATTTGGTGGACGCAAAATTAAAAAAAAAGTGTGAAATACATCTCTGACATGTCCAACTCAACAATCTTTGCCATTGTTTTTCCTTGGGACCATAACGACACCCTTACGTTGGGCAATCAGTCCGAGTCATTTTTTAGGTCAATAGCCCCGACCCCCAAAGGGCAATAAAGTCAATAACTCTCCGACCCCTGCATCGCAGAACACCTCCTAGGTTAATTACTTCGCTTACTCATGGGTAAATTCAAAATATTTTAAATATAACTATAAATTAACCAATGTAAAGGATAAAGCAAAACTCATTCAGCGAAGAGCCGAGTAAAAGCTAGTATTATATACCGTGATGAATATGTGATGGTGTATTAGACTATGGAATGGAAGGAGATGATGGTTTTCGACATGTTTATGGAACAGATGTGTGATTGAATGACATATGGTATGGTAAAGGCTTATAGGGCCTTAATTTGTGGATAAAGTATAAGGATGTAGACTACGAAATACACACACATATATATCCAAATAAATTGCACTTCATCAAAATCCAAACAACAATTCTATGTATTTTAATGCTTTTTGTTTCAATTTATTTGCTTGATTACAAAAGTTATGGCCCAGGTCAAAACGAGTTTCATGGCATTTGGAGGTCAAAACGAGCCACAAAGTAGTTGTATCCAAGTCCCTAGAACCATCTACACGAGACGCTATTTGTCTACTTATAGCATTAGTCACTTTTTTTGAAGTGTTATTTAACTCGTTCGATGGATTATAAAAGTTATGGCCCAGGCCATGACTTGTGCGACTAGGTAGTGACATAAAAAAAACACTGCATAAATAAGAAAGTCATGGTCTGGCTTGCAAAAGTCACGTTCATGGTGGTCTGGCTTGCAAAAGTCATAGTTATATGACTGTGACATATCACAGTGATCGTGACTTGGGACTTCCCAAATGGCCAAAATGATGTGTTTGGGTCCATGTCACGACCGTGCCTCGTGGTCGTGAGTAATGAAATTTGCTGTATAAAGGTTTTTTCGATTTATGAAAAGGGAGAGTTCAGTTTTCTCCCCAAAACACCCAAGGACGTTCTAGAGAGAGAGAGATCTAGGGGGTTCTTGGAGCTAAATTGGACGTACCCATCACCATTGTAGCTAGAAGATCAATCCTAGACATGAGGATTGAAGATCTTGAACTTTATATTGTATTCTCTCTCCTCTTTATGGAATAGTTCTCATTCACTTAGGTTTTGATGAACCCTAACCATGTTTAGTTTGATTGAATGAGGGTATGAGTACTCTATCTTGATATTCTTGAGCTCATATCCAATCTCTGTTTGATTTCATGGGTAAATTCTACTTTAGTCTTTTTTTTGGAGCGAAAATTCTACTTTAGTCAAGATGTTTGGTTCTGCTTTGACTTTATGAGAGATATTATTTGATAAGGGTAATAGAGCACCATATAAAGGAAGTATGGGATCAATAACATGAGTGTGAGCCAAGTCGTTGCTTTGTAGTGTGAGAGGTCCTCGCCCATTAGAGGGGGATCTAGTGCCGAACACCTTAATTGGTTGTATTAAAGAAGGGTACACCCCTATAAACAATAGAATCAAGAGGGCCTTGATTTCTCGTATAGGGATTCAAGGTCTAGTCAAGGACACTCCACAATATGAATGGAGAATGAATCAAGTTAGAGAATTGTCAATAATTGATCCATAGTGGCTATGTGGAATCAATGTCTAAATGAGCTCCCAACTTATAATTAGTCAGATTAGTGTTAGAGTACCTTAGTTTGTTTAGTTTCTTAGACTCAAATCTTGTTTGGCTAGATAGCAAATCGACGTTGAGTAAGGGTACATCTAGAGACTATAAGGTTTGAAATTTTTGTTACTTGCTTCCATTATACTCCTCCCTGATCCTTGGTTATACTTGGTCATCGATTGGGAGAGTTGTTATAGTGAGTCAATCTTTATTAACATATTAAAGAATCAATTTAGTAAAATGGTATCGCTTGGTTAAATACTAAATCAGTTTCATACTTCTATTTGCTTCCATTTCCATCCCTCGTGTTTGTGCTATTCACTTCGTTATATCCTTATTTTGCAAGGACTGCTAGTTTGCTATGTATCAGGGTTCAAGAAAACATAATTCCACATAGGCCCTAAATAGTGATAAAACGCCTTGCTTAGGTCCTAGGCAAACAATTATGCCTTCATAACCCTAGGTGGCATCTAGGGAAAGCTAAGTATGATTAATCAGCATGAGACGTGATTAGTCTAAGTGAGGCGTGGTTAAGTGCACTAGTCGACCTGACGATCTCTTCAGTTCTTACACATCTTTGGTTGACTCGACAATATGCCCTACTCTTCAGCATCATCGGCTACGGAGCAACCACAACCCATGACTTCTATAAACTAATCATTCTAGGTAATTATGACATATTTTGCTTGTTGTTGAGGGTTAGCTAAGTTATTAATCATTTCAAATGAAATTAAAATAAGAAAATATTATAAAATAGTCATTTATCTAAAAAGTCGTTATTTTCATTGGAACACCTAGGCGCTTCTTAGACCTGTTAGGCAGGGACCCAACGTTTTCCTAGCACCTAGCACCTTCTTGAATTAGTTACAAACTTCTGTTTGCTTCCATTTCAGTCCATTGTGTTTGTGCTGTTGAGTTCCCTATATTTTTGTTTGACCAGGACTGTAGGGTATCATTGTTATTGTTGTTGTTGTTCTCGCATCATCTTTGCTGATCCTCCAATATTCTTCTATTGCAATTTTTATTATCATATATTTGTGTTTGATGAATTAAATGAAGTTGTGGATAGGATTATGGAGGGTTACGTTTAGTCAGGTTTGGGTCTATCAGGTTACAGGTTTAATCAAGTTGCAGATTAAGCGCGTTCAGGTTTGATGAGGTTGCAGACCAGTCGGATTGCAGGTTATTGGATTTCCTATCAATTGGGTTATAGCTCCGGTGAATTACGAGTCACTAACTATTAGTCAATTCAAATTGCAATCGGGTTACGAGTTGAGTTGAACGAACAATTTACTCGGATTTGATTCTGTTTTGGAATTGTGCTATTAACCATTTATAATATTTCCCCGCTCCACTATTTCTATATTTTGCAATCTATGATTGCGCAAACGATTATGTAAGTGTAAGCGATTGGAGATGTGTGATATATAAGAACGGATATGGAAACCCTAACGGTCTGTTTACTTTCATCTTCATTTCCTGTTTTCTGTTTCCATTCCATAAATCTGGCAACGGAAACGAGAAAACCTATTTTCTTTTTATTCTATTTTTTATTCATTTCTAACTCTGGAAACATAAAGTGGTAGCTTCCTTCTATTTCGGGAAATGACAAAATGTTTTCACCAGTTTCCAACATATGTTTTCTCGTAGTTTTAGACGATTTTTTCTTCTTCTTATCGATGAGGTTAAATATTTTAATGACATTACTGAAAAATTATTTTTAAATATTTTTATTTAAGAACTTTAAATTTTCTCTTTTATATAACTTTTCCCTTTTTTATTAGATATAAGTTTCACCTTGTTGATTATTTGAAACCAAATGAATCAATAATTCATTTCTTTTTTTAATAATAATAATTCAATTCAAAATGAATTACCTAGAACATTATGTGTATTCAAAATCAATCATGAGAAACATGCACCAACTACATGACATTGAATTTAAAAAGTAACAATGTTACGATTAGTCAACTTATTCAAAATGTATCATTAAAAATAAATTCATCCACTTACCGAAAAAATTCATTTTTAATACAACATAAAATATTTTATTTGAATTACAATGAGTCTTGAGGCAGTAAGGCCATTTGTTCGAAGAACACTAAGTGATGACTTAAGTAAAATTCTCGTCAAAGATGCAAAGGATTGTGAGGTGAGGGATGCCCTCTTCTCCATGAATCCAGCAAAGGCGCCATGTCCAGATGGATTGTCCACCAGTTTTAATCAAATGAATTGGGGTGTGATTGGAGCTGAAATCATAGCAGGAGTTAAAGAGTTCTTCCTCACAAACCAGCTCCCTGCATGTATCAATGTGGCTTCTCTTATCCTTGCTCCTAAAACTCTTAATGCTGAAAATCTGTCTGGTTATCGTCCTATTGCTTGCATAAACATTTTATACAACATCATAGCAAAGGTCATAGCCAATAGATGAAGCAAGTCCTGCCTAGTGTCGTTAGCAAAAATCAATCAACATTTATTCAAGGAAGGAGTATTGCTAATAATATACTGATGGCTCAAGAACTGATTCAGAATTACAATAGAAAAATGATTGCTTCTCGTGCTGCTACAATGATCGATCTTCAGAAAGCCTTCGATTCTGTGGATTGGTCTTTCTTATTTTGTGTCATGGAGTGTTTGGGATTTCCTCCTCATTTTCTGTTCTGGATTAAGACTTGTCTAAGTACAGCCCACTTAAGTGTTTGTATTTATGGCTCATTATTTGGAAACTTTGCTGCAAAGAAAGAATTGAGGTAGGGAGATCCTTTATCTCCTTACCTCTTTGCCATTGCATTAGAACCTCTGTCTGGTATGCTTGATTTGGCTGCAAAACAAGGAATCTTACCTTACCACCCCCAATGTAAGAAGATCGAGCTAAAACACTTGTGTTTTGTTAATGACCTTCTCATACTTACTGAAGGTTCTGCAGCAGCCTTAATTACAGTCAACAGATTTCTTAATCAGTTCTACTCCTTTTCTAGGTTGAGCTGTAACCCGCAGAAATGTCAAGTTTTCTTTGGGGAGACTTGCTAACCAATTCAAAAACAATGCATTAGCAGTATCTGGTTTTAAGGAGGTACACTCCCAGTGCGATATTTAGGGTTGCCACTGTTTGCTGGGCAATTGTCAAGTAACGAGTACCACTACAAGAAAATATGTCTGGTGTGACAAAACATAATTCTGTTATTACCAATTTTGTCACAATAGATACAAAAATATGACAAAATATTTCTTTCGTCATAAGAGACTTTTTTATTGTGACGAATATAGATTTGTCACAAAGATTAATCACATTAGCTTCTTAATGTGACAAAATTGTGTATATCACAAAATATTTGTCATAACATCATGGAATTATGCGTATTGCACAGAATAATATGTGACTAAATAACTTGTCATAAGAATTTTTTGTCACATAAAATGAGTGTAGGTGTAATATGACAAATAGGTTTGTCATAATATTTATCGCTACTGATTTGCACGTAAATAATATGACACAATATACATGGTCACTACCATGGTTTGTCACAACTTTTTTTTTTTGACAAAAGATAGATATATATTGAATCAAAACCAAAAAAAGTTACACCCTGGAATTCAGCCAGGTCTGATAATAAAAAACATGACTCATAGTCGGAGGCAAAGAAAGGGCCTTTCTAGCCACCACAACTACTAAAGCAAAAATATGGAAAAGTGTTTGTCACATTATCCACATTATCCTACATTATTTTTAATTAATTCTATGGAGGGAAAAATCCCGCGTTATTTTTTCGCACTCCGCTCTCCCCTCTGTAGAACCCCGCAGACTCTTACAATTCCCCAAAAAAATCCCAACCCTTCTCCCTTCTCACGAACAACCATAATCCCTAGAACTGTTCTTCCCTCAGCAAAACTATAATCCATCACCAAAATCATAATCCCCAGTCTTCCTGATTGAAGCCCAGACGAATAGAGGAAGGCTCTAATTAGGTACAAACTAAGATTTTTTTGTTGCATGTCGATAGATTTTGTTGTTCGGTTGTTCGATTTTTGTCTTCAGATCTCAGGTCTTACCAATCGTACTGTGTTGTTGATAGATTTCTCATCCATGATCGACTACATGTCCTGATTTTACTTTGTTGTCGATTGATCGTTCAACCCCGTTTTATCGACGAATCTCTTCAGCTGATGTCCATTACGAAGTCTTCTCCACTGATTTTTTTAGTTGCATTGTGATGTTGTGATGTTGGTTACGCCTCTATTTGACTGCTTCAACACCTTAGTTTTCTCGATTATGGAGTTCTATCACAGTTTCGTGGGTCTGATTTGTGAGTTTGTGATGTTCGATTTCCAACTATCTTTGATTTGTCGACTTTATTTGATTACTTTACTATGCTTGATTTCTCCATTATGGACTTTTTTCAATTAGTCCAGTGGTCTGAGTTCATCTTTCGGTTTCACTGAAATCTAGGTTTTGTGAGCATACTATCAATTTTCTAGCAATGTTTTGAGTTCATCCTCTAGTGCTACTCTCTTTTGCGGGTGAATTGGGGGTTCGAGCTGGACTGAACTTGCCAAATTGGAGGTTAATGTTTACTTTTTCAATGTTTGTCTTATAGTTATATAAGTTCCTAATTCCTTTGATCTGACATTTTGTTCATTTGTCTTAGTTGGAAATGATAGAGTGAGTTTGATATAGACATGGCAACACCATGTGTGAAAGAAACGGTGGAAGCTACAATGGCCTCTCGATTTAGGCAGTTTAAGTATCATTGTCACCAACGCTCGAGAATGAGACTGACAAGGTGAAAGCTCGGGAGACACCGATGGAGGAAGTGAACATTGATAACTGGAAGCTTCTCTGTGACCATTTTGATAGTTTGCGTTTCAAGGTAAGGCCCAACCAGTTTCAATTCATAGAACTTGTAAACCCAACCACAAAGTTTTTACATATCTTCTTACCCTCCCCCCTCCCCACATCAGAAACGAAGTGACGCTAACACAACGAATAGGAGCCAGCAACTGTATCCCCATACTGCAGGGCCTAAGTCAGTTAATCAAAGGATCTATGAACTGGTAGGTTATATATTGTGTTCAATTCGTTGTATACACACACACACACATATATATATATATCTTCATTTGGAATGCTTATAACTTAATTACCTTTCGTGCTTATGTGAAATAAGAACAAGAAGGAGGCAAATAGTGAAAAAATAATTGATGAAGTGCATGGTAGTAATGGTGAGCAGGAGACAACCACAGATGAGCAGGAGAATCTACCAATGCCACCGCCAGAATTCCTTGTCTATGCTGACATACATAAGAGGCGTGATGGTACCTGGGTTCATCCAGACACCGAAAAAAGTTATGTATGCCCTTGTCTTCCATCTTGTCTCAGTTGACCTTGTTCCATAATTGATTACTTAATCACTGTATTGAGCATTGTGGTTGTTATTTTGTTGCACTTGTAGGAATCGATGAATGTCTTGAGCACTCAGTCTAAGGAACAAGGTAATAATGTTCCATGTTCCGCGATAGTTGAGAAGGTGTTGAACAAAAAGCCAAGGATATCACAAAAGGAAGCAAGGTGCTCTGCTAGAGAGCTTCAGTTGGAGAGAGAATTGTAAGCTGAAAGGGCAGAAAGGCAAGCCGAAAGAGAGAATTTTGAAAGGCGGACCAAGCAATTTGAGGATCAAATTGAAATCCAACAAACCAAACTGCAGACGCAAGACAGCAAGTTTGAACAAATGGAAGCATCACACCACCATCTTGAAACTACTGTGCTCGAGTTGGTTGCAAAAATGTATGCACAAAACAACTTGAACAAGGAATCTTTATATTTACTTGAGTGTTTGGATGGTGAAGTGTACATTTTCTTGTGTGGTTTGTGATGCCATATATGTGTTCATGTACTAACAGGTAAGGGGATGCTAGAAGGTTTGCGAAGCTATGGAGGGCGTGATGCTTGTTTTTATGCTTGCTTTTGGGTGGAGGAGCATGTGTGGATGTTTCTTTTTGGGGGTAGAAGGGTCAGGCTACTGAACTAATCTAGTAGTAGCTCTTTTGTGGCAGGACATGTTGGTTGTTTAATTTGCAGATGCCTTTTTATTTCAAGTATTCTGTAAGTTTCGGATAATGGAGTACATTTGGATGAATGGAAATGGTTCTGTCAACCAGCTAATGATGTACCTCGTATGGCAGAACGTTATTTTGTCACATTAATTATTCGTACCATACAGATTTCCTTAAAATGACAAAATGTGGTCGAAGAATCATCACAACGGATTGCAGCAAATAATGACAAATATGGTTTGTCATAATATTGGAGCAATATGTGACAAAAAAAACATTGTGACAAACAATCTGAGCATCAAGGTGTTCATAACCTACCGTTTGTCACAACCGGTGCCCAAAAATAACGTCTAATGTGACAAAATGGAAGTGTGGTGTGACAAAGACATCACCTTGTTTATTTTGTCACAAATGCATCCTGTTATGATGTACGATATTTGTCACAATACAGGAAACACTGTTGTGACAAACGTTACAATTTTTTGTCACCCCAGACCTAATACGACGGGGCTATTGTCACAAAACTTTGTGACAAAATATTTTGTCATAAAGGACCTACTGTGACAAAGTCGACATATAACGTGACAAAATCATCCCGTCATATTAGGCATATTTTCTTGTAGTGAGTGTGCCAAGCTTGTTGATAAGATCACTGGTAGGATAAGAACATGGCAAGCCAATAAACTTTCATATGCAGGACGCCTTCACCTTGTGTCGTCGGTTATTTACTCTTTAGTCCACTTTTGGAGGTCGATCTTTATGCTTCCGAAGAATGTTCTTGATCAAATACACAAACTGTGCTATGATTTTCTTTGGTTTGGAGATGGCTCTGGCAAGGCCAAGGTGGCGTGGAGTATTATAGCTACTCCTAAGCAAGAAGGAGGACTTGACCTCAAGGATCTGCACACATGGAACATAGCATGTTGTGGCAGATTGCTCTGGCTTTTATTCTTGCAAGGGGGCAGCTTTTGGGTCGCATGGATTCACCGATACAGACTCAAGAATTGCTCCATTTGGTCATTACCTGCTGCCAATGTTGGTTCTTGGGTCTGGAAACAAATATTGAAACTCAGAAGCTGTTTTCAGAATAGAATGCATGTCAACAGTATAGGGCAAGTTACTTGGGAGGGGAAGCCCCTTGTGAAGTATTCGGTTCAGAGAGTTTGGGACTTTATTCGTCCTCACAAACCTAAAGCTTTATGGTGGAGGGTTCTGTGGACGAAATACTCTATTCTCATATATTGGTTTATCTCATGAATGATTATTCTTGACAGGATTAAAACTAAAGAGAGATTGAAAGCGTGGGGTATGATTGATAATGCGGATTGTATGTTGTGTAGTGCTGCAGATGAAGATCGAGACCACTTGTTTTGTGGTTGTAGCTATGCCCAACAATTCTTTATGGCTGCTTTTCACAGAGTTCATAACTGGCCAAACAGTTGGGATGCATGTTTACAGCAGACTTGCAGGGAAGTGCAGAAAGAAGGGGCTTATGGGTGCATAATGGCACTCTCTGGAGCTGGATGGTGGCCATACTGTGGAAGGAATGTTGTAACCAGTCTTGTGGTGGCCCTGCGAAGCAAGTGCAGGTGTTGGTGTCATCTTTCAAAGAGGAGTTGATGTTTTATTCGTTTGGAAGAAGTAATTTTTGTATAGAGTTTAAAAGTTGTCATTCCTTCAATTTCATTCTATAACTATCTGCGGTAGGGGTGTTCAAACGGATTGGTTACCGTCGTAACCATATTAACCGGTAGCATTCGGTTAATTTGGTTTGGTTAATTTGGATAATTGGTTTGGTTTGGTTAAATAATTTAGCTTATTTGGTTTAGGTGGTTTGGTTTGGTTTCAACACTGCTAACCAATGAAACCAATTAATGATACACCTAATATACAAAATTATTTATACTTCTATGCAACCAACCAAACCAAACTTTCGTGATTCACTATTTTATTTGCATGTGCACAACAAACCAAAACATTATGGGTAAAAAATTAAATGGGCCTGCCTATTTACTAAACCAAAATATTTTGGACAACTACTAGACTTTAGGATTACGTACAATATCATGACAACCATCTCAAACTATGTATAGTTTAAGTGTTTTGTAGGAGAGCTTTAACTTCCTGATGAGTGGTAATGGTATGTATTTATGGTGGCTCTGCAGGAGACCGAGTCCGACGAGCAGATAGCCCAATTTCTAGCGGCCCTCTGGTTCATGTGGGGAGAACGGAACAGTCAGTGTTCGAACAAGAAGAAACTGGAGGAATTCGAAATAATGGGAAAAGCGGAGCGTTGGTTGGCTGAGTACCTGGAATATCAGCAAAAAGGATCGGAGACGGCTCCCAGACCGCCACATCAGCAAAAGTTAATGGGGACTAACGGTGAGTGACCAAACTTGGACTGTTAACCTAATTTAAGTGACTATAAATGGAATAAATTAATTTGAGTGGCAAACGTGAATTTTTGTAGCAATCCGAGTGACCAAACTTGCAATTAAGCCCAATATTTTACAATCCGTGATTGCCAACGATTCCGTACGTGTAGTCGGAAACCCTAATTGGCCAATTCCTCTCCTCTCCTCTCCTCTCCTCTACATTCTTCTTCTCGTTCTTCCTCTCTGCGACGTTAGCAGTCAAATTCACCTCCTCCGACACGGTTGTCACAAACTTCCTTCCCTATCGGTCTCACTTTCTAGGCTCCCGCAATATGGCCATTGAAAGGAATCCAGAGGAAGCTTTTTTTTTTTAGGGGAAGGAATCCAGAGGAAGTTGTAAAGCGAGCAAGGGAGGAAACTGGGGAAGCAGAGAGCGGTGACGCCGGAAGAAGCGATGATGTCTGGAAGAAGGAGAAGCGGAAAAAGGACGCCGGAACGGAGGGGGTGGTCCGTTTGGGTATGATGGAATTTACGACTTCCCGTGAGATGTTTCAAACTGTCAAAGGGTGGATGACCGGTAGTTATCTAAATTTCCCCGTCGTCAATGTGGGTATTCTATTCCATTGTTCCTCTGTCTTCATTCATAAATATACTGATTGCTTGACAGATAGATAGATACATCGCGTGAGCTAGCTAGGGGTTGCTGTTGTTCGATGGCTTACGTATAAATAATTTAGGATTTGATTTCTGGAACTAGATCTCCACTCGCCTTTGCTTATTAATTCTTTGTGTTGCAAGGAATGATCCTCATCTCTTCAGGATCGGACCGGACCATGATGTGTTTATTGGTTGCGCTTTTTCTTTTCACTTCATTTGCTACTAATGCCTTTGTTTATTTGCTTAATTGCAGCCAAGGTTGCCTTCCTTCGAACATCATTCTAAGTGTACAAGCTTGAGCATTGATGATGTGGGAATGTATAGTGTAGTTTAGTGCTTTACTCCCTTTGTTTTGTCAGTTATGCTTAGTTTGTTTTTCTTTCTATCAAGTCGGGAAGGGAATGGTGGGTCTTTAGTTATATATCCAAGGCTTCAATAATGCTGTCTGTGAAAGTCTACCGTGCTCATACAATTGATAGATTTTGATTAGATTATTTGTTATCTACTGGACGGGGTGCTTTAGTTAATGCTCTGATTCTTCTGCTCTGTGAAATTAACTTACTTGTCTACAGTTATCTGATTCAGTTGCTTGCTTGCTTGCACATTCTTTTGGCAGAGGATCGTGCCGAGCTTGCTGGACTTGGTGAAGAAGGGTCATCCCGAGCCACATAAAATGATTGGTTGTGGGGTCGATTCATTTCGAGTCCGAAATGACACGATGTGCAGCCACTTCCGCACCTTCTTTATCGTTAGGAAAGATGATTCGACCGCAGATTTCTGCTTCGGGACCTGTGTAAACAACATCCTTCCATTACCCGAGGATTTGAAAGATTAAGGTGGTGGTGTTGTTGCTGTTTGTGCATGTCATATAGAAGGAGGCATGGGTCGTTTGCGTGCTGATAGAGTGGCAGAGGAACTTGAAAGGCTTACACGAGAACAAAATGCTAGGCTAGATGAGGAGGAGAGGATGGGAAGGCTCAACACCGTCATCTTGGGTTCGAAGAAATTCTATTACTCCACGCATATGTATAGATACTTTTACTCGTTGCTTATGAGGTCCCCACTTAATCAGACTCTCGTCGAGGTAATGCGTTTATTCATTCATGCCCATTACTTTTGTTTTGATCTGTATTTAAACATAGATTGCATGTCATTTATTGCTTGTGGGTGTGATTGTAGAAGCATGCCCACCTGATATTACTGGAGTTATTGAAGAAGGGTGATCCAGAGTCGGAAAAAAAGATTGGTTCTTCTGGCGTCGAATCATTTCAAGTTCGAATCCATCCAGCATACGATAGTGATCTGCGAAGCTTCTACTTTGTTAGGGGAGATGGTTCTATGGAGGATTTCTGCTTCATCAAATGTGTTGATCATATCTTTCCCTTGACAGAGAAATTTAAAGAACAATGCGTTGGTCCTTGTAGCTGTCATCATGAAGAAGATGGGGAAGGTGGTGTCACCTTGGGTTGGCTGAAATTTCAGAGTTCCACACAAATGTTTTCATATTTCGGAAGTTTGAATCAACTTTGTCCATATGAATCTCCTATCACCGACCCGGTATTTGCTCTATGATATTTTCCTATCCCTGCCTTTATTGCATGTTCTACATTTTGGAGCCATCAATCAGTTTTATGGCTTTCTTTCTTGCTTTGAAGACTCAACTGGATTATTTTTTTTGGTTTTGTGTATGTAGGTTATTCAAACGGTAGTGTTGGCTTTGCTGAAGAAGGGCGATCCAGAGTGGGAGAAGAAGGTTGGTTCGGGAGGGGGTCTCCAATCAGTACATATTCGGATGCCCACAGTGGGGAGCTATCCGGCCTACTTCGTTGTTAGGAACGATGGTTCTATGGTGCCTTTCTGCTTCTGGACATGCATCGACAATCTCATTCCTTTGCCAAATGACTATAAAAACCGATGTGCTGCTGGTGCTGGTCTTAAAAGTTTCCAGAGGAGCTATACGTGGCGCTAGTGGATGAAGTCATGGCCGCCGCACTTTGATTTGAAGGATTGGGTTTCTCTATTTGTTACATGGTGTCGTAGTTTGGTTTATCGTATGTATGTTTTGCAAGCTTTACTTTTGACATTAGAAAGTGTTTGGGATGTTGAGTTTTAGATGCCATTCATAAGTTGTTAAATCCCCATTATATTTAGATTGGTTTATGTACCGTTATTTACTGCTTAAATTAAGGTTAAGGTTGTGTGATGGTTTCTTTTGTAGAGCTCACTTTTTTAGGTTAGGTGTGGATTTTGATTTGTGCAACCTGTAGATACTCTACCGAATTCATGTCACAACTACTTTCTAAGTGTTCAGATATTTGGAGGAAATTAGGATATTTTACAATATTCTTTTTATATAGTCTCGCTAGTCTAATGCATTCTTCAACTTAAATTTTAGACGTAGATTTACCACAAGCTATGGTTCACCCTGTTTCTTTTCATGTGTACAATTTAAAAGTACAAAATATTACAAATTTGTTAGCTTATAATGAATAACCTATTTAACTTATCTCGAAAAATGTTTATGAAATTTACTATATATATATATGGTTCAGGCTAGCGTATGCCCGAGCGTACGCTGACCTGCCGTATGCCCCATTGAGTTTTAGTATTTAGATCATGAATTAATCGGAGTTTGGGGCATGATACTATACCCTAACCTCTAATGGGTGAACCCCAGTTCCTAATTTTCTAACCCAAATTGAAAAATTCGTTTAATAATCAACGATAATTTCAATGAATCAGCATCGTTGATTTTCATTTCAAGATTAAATGAATCTTATGGTTTATGTTAGTGAATTGGGGATTGGGATTGACACGTTAGGGTATAATATCATGCCCCAAACTCCAATCAATTCATTGTCTAAATCGCAAAACTCAACAGGCGTACGGTAGACAAGCTTATGTCGAAATAAACTGCACCTCATCAAAATTCAAGCAACAACTTCTATGTATTTTAATGCTTTTTGTTTCAGTTTATTTGCTTGAAATTTTAATAATTTATAGATTTTTTTTTTCTTTTCACGTGGCAGAACTAAGTAACAGTAGTATAACAACGGTTTATTTACTGGACACATATATATCCAAGTAAGTTGCATGAAATATATAAAATTCACTTAACATAAGTACTTAAGTTTACATTCCATCATGGAAAAATATCGTTTCGCCATGTAGAGTGGCCAACTAGGTAGCAGTAGTAGTCGTATAACAACGGTGCGCCATTGGAAAGTAAAGTTCGATCAAAATACTTCTAGTAGGGACAATATCTACTAGGACTGCCGGAAACCAAACTTCAGCTGTATGAAACAGAGCATGAACTCCCATCTATATGGAGAGACAACTCCACTCCACGTATCAAGTAGGTAAGGGTTCACACATCGAGTCGTCCCATATTATTGTTGGATGCAAACCTCACCTCACTTGCTATGACGGCACCTCTTTCCTTCGCCATGTATAGCCCTACATGGTGCATAAGCTCCTGCCCACACACATATATAGTCGTCATGGTCTCATTGAACATCGTACAATATTAGGTTCTACTGAAGAGATCGGCTAAAAAATGGGCGTAAAAAGTTACCTGGGGATGAGCCATAGCACCCTTGGCCCTCTTTGAAGCATGGAGAGGGACATCAAACGTAGCACAGGCATTCGAACACACTACCACATTCTCCAGAGGTTTCAGAAATCCCAGGTTTCTGGCTGATAGCGTCGAGCAGACGAAGTCCAGCACGCATATGTCTGTGCACACCCCAGCCACCACTAGCTGTGTAGCATTTCATTCGTGAATAGCAACAGTAATGAGACTAACGGCTCAAACGAATTGGTTCGATTAGCGGATACTATTCTATATCTATTCATAGAGGTGAAAGATCGATAATTTTTTTTACAGTTGTGATGGCATTCTTGGCAACCCAGTCGACAAAAACGTTGGACCCATCTTCCTGTATCGATCCCAAGAACCCATCGAAGCAGTCCTTCCTTCTGATTGTCACGTTTGGTTCCTTCTCAAGCCACTCTAAAGCTGCAGCGAAAGAAAGATCCATACTTTCAGGCAGAGAAGTTGCAGCAAAGAGACATCGATTGGGGAAGAACAATACTAATTTGTTTAATTTGTACCGGGAACCAAGTTGGATTCAGGGGTGCCCACAAGATAGTGAGGAGGGTATGGGTTTTCAGGCTTTCCAGGGTGATGGGAATCAAGGAAAACCATGACAGGGAGGTTCTTCTCACAGAATGACCTTGCCATCCTCTCCGATTCCTTAATCATTTCGGTGATCTGCGTATTCGGCTTTGTTGGAGCCTTCAAAAAACAGGGTAGAGTAATCAAAATTATTCTCTTTATTAAACACTTGCCCAGAATATTTTCACTTATCTATGTATTAAGAGAAAGAGATTGTTCACCAAATTCCCGGCTCCAACGGTGCAGAATCAGTTGATGATGTCCACAAGTACCAGACCGGAGACAGCTCCTCCGTCCTCTGGAATCACCATCGCTTCCTGCTTGATTGGGAGCTCGTCTTTCACGAGATCAGCTGTACTTTTGATGATCATCTTCCCCCTTTTCTCTCTTCCCTTTTGGCCGCCGTGCAGCGCAAAGCAGAGGAACTAGAGGCAGAGTCCCCGAGAAAGAGAAGGAGAAGGAGAAGGAGAAGGAGAAGGAGAAGGAGAAGAAGAAACTAGAGTGATTGGAGTGAGAGTAGATCGGTCTTGGAAAAAGGATAACTACGAAGTTTAGGATGACAAAGTTTTGGTAGGATGACAAAGTTGACTTTTGTTTTGCAAAATTCCTTACCACTACAAAGTAAAATTGGTAATGACTTACTCTAATTTGAAAGAAATGACTTCAAAAAATAACCACAATTTCAATAAAAGGCATGAGTAAAGTACTTACTTAAATGAATTAGATTAAATTAATCTAACTAGTTTCGCTTGACCAACATACGCGAGTAAAACGGACTGCATCCTTCTGAGTGTCGTTGCGAGAGTTCACTCCACCATAAGCTAAATTGTATAATTTGATGATGTGGAATTGAAAAGAACAAGAGACATAAGATGTTTACGGGGTATCCCTGTTCGACGTGAACAGGACTAATCCACGATGACCGTAGCTAAGCCTTATATAGAGAAAGACTTAAGGTTAAAACCATAACGAGAAGAGCTGAGTACGACCAATTATCCATACCTACTACAACTCGGACAAGGCCCAACAAGACCCAAAACTCACACGGTTTAAATAACTACAGCACTCCCCCTCAAGCGAAGACATGAATGACAAGAATGTCGAGCTTGAAAAAGGAAATGTGAAGAACAAGCATGGCAAGTTTGTACAACAAAACACAAGATGAATGAAATATTGGACGAGGTTGACTAGGAGATGACTGACTCTTTCTCTATCAACAACCTAATGAAGATGATTGACTGCGTCTTCTTGACCGTCGTGACGGTCTGACAGAGACGGTTGACTATCCGAACGACATGATGGAGACGGTTGACTGCGTCTTCTTGAACGACTAGACGGAGACGGTTGACTGCGTCTATCTAAATGATATGGTGGAGATGGTTGACTGCGTCTCTTGAACGACGTGAACTCACGCTGGTACATTGCGGTCGACTTGATGACTGAGCTAGGCGATCGACATATGTTGACTCCCTATTCTCTCCCTCAAGCTGGAGCATGAACGACGTGAATGCCCAACTTGAAAGTTAAAATGGTGAAAACTGAAAATTACCTGATTATGAACGTCGAGGGGACGATCGCTTCTTGAATCGTGACTTTCTCGCTTCATAACTTAAGAAAGTTTTCATTTATCTCCAACACCGACTAATGAAGGGACGACCTACGATTGGGTCGAGAGCATCTCTATCGTTATGACTTGATGAATGTTGGTGAGAATTTTGCTTGACCAAACATTGGGACACCTTCTTTGAACTGACGATGACTTCAAAACCATCTTTATAGCGACCGCCAACTCAAAATAGTGCATCCTCCAAGACCTCAAACTTAAAGAACCTCACCTAAAAACAAATCCCTACTAGAGAGATATATGGTGACACCACTAAAAGACAACTAGATGATGGATCAAGTAAATGGACGCTTGTGACAAAACTCCAACAAAATGACAAAAACCCAGCTTTGATGATTGATGATGGCATCAACACCAAATGGCATGTAAACTTCAGTAGTATCCGTCGATAAGAAACCAAGCTCCAAGGCAGAACGACAAGCAGACGACCCTGTGGAATTGACTGGTGATGTCAAACCAGCTGCATGATGGATTTTAAATGATAAAGAAACTCCAGCCAAACACAAAATCGGTAGGATGATGTCGAGGGTGCTGATGGCACCGACGGCTGCAGAGACGGAGTTGGAATGCGAAATGAACATCGGCCCTCCTGATGACGGCAACCGTGAATGAGGGTAGCGTCGCCGGGATGATTGACCACAAAAATTGCACTGCACTTTCTCCTTATTGTTGGGATCCACCAATCTTCCATATTGCTAGACTATATCACCAGACTTCCTCTTAAAAATATTGACATTCTCTATATTTTACACTCCTCTCGCTGATCCACATGCATCTTCCATTCTACAGATAAAAGTGTAGAATCACAACCTGTCCTATGAGAAAAGAGATCATTCAAATTAAATACATATATTGATCTATATATAATGGTTCATCACTCTTTGCATAAACAACCATATACATATATACCTAAAGAATCAAACTTAACAAATAGGTAAAAGCTTAAAAGGAACTTAACGACACAGTAAGTGTAAATAATACTCAATCACCCTCATAGGAAGTGTAAAGTGATGAATCATTATCAAAAAGGGAGATGAATTATAGAGGGATACTTCTCGCCTTCGCACCGCTCCGCCCCATTATAAAAAACAAAATTAATTGAAACAGGGGACACAATCAGTCAACCGAGGCAAGGACACAACTTGGATTGGTTTGCAATTCAGGAACAAGGGACGCAACTCAACAAATCTAAAAGGGCGATGAATCATCTTCCAGTATCGGAAACAAAAACCAATAATCTTCTAAGTAGTACTTACAGAGGCAAGAAGCTTGTGCGACGGACCTAGGAGAAGGAAGGAGCAGTAACTAACGAGTTTCGAGTGACGATTTCCCACTATAGCGGCAGAGCAGTGCGAAGGCGAGAGTAGCACTCGACGGGGTTCACCGGGTGATTCTCCCTGTGATGGCGGAGTGGACAGACGGGAGGAGCAGCGGGCGATAGAAAGCTCGATTGACAACTTTCTCCTGCTGCGGCGGAGCGGCGATAGTGGAGCAGCAGCAGATGGGGCGAGAGTAGAGTACCGACTTCTCATTTATCCTCCCTATGTTCCCGACTTCGCGTGTTTCTGATTCTCTAGGGAAAGTGGCAAGTAACAATTCACGTTAGAGGAATAGAGAGGACCCAAAAGGCCAAAACGAAACATATTAGGCTTGACCGCTTAAGCTCGCCTTGGAACACCTTCTCTCCAACTAGGCGCCTATTAGGCGTTATTCATACCTATTAAGCGCTACCAGCGCCTTTTAGAACGCATATGGCAAAGTCAAGGCGATCCTCCACCGCCTAGCGCCTAATTGAGCCTAGGCGCGCCTTCTTGAAGGCTGATGAGAATTTTCCATGTGGTCTAACCCTAATCGAATATGATAAAGGAAATTGGTTACAAACCAGGCCCAGAACAACAACCTAAACGTGTATCGGCCCATACAGCAAGACCCATGTGACTTATAGTCATAGACAGATTGTTCGATTCAAGTCACATCAACAAATCTTCACCTTAACTTGAATCCTCTTCCTCTAAAATCTCTTATGTACTCATATCCTTCTCTCTCTCCCACTATTAATGCCCCTAAGCAATGTTGAAACTAGCCATGTGGAACCGACTTTGTGAACATGTAAACATGATTGTCCGTGGTGCCAATCTTCTTCACCTTAATCCTCTTCTCTGTCCTCAAAAAATGATACCTCACATCGATGTGCTTAGTCCTCTCACGATGTACTTGATCCTTGGCCAGACATATTGGACTTGAACTATCACAATAACCACTACCTGATCATGATGTAGACCCAGATCACCAACCAGCCCCTTCAACCATATTCCTTCCTTAGAAGCTTCTATCAATGCCATGTACTCTGCTTCAGTAGTAGACAATGTCACTCTCGATTGCATAGTTGCTTTCCAGCTCACCACATAACTCTCAAGAGTGAATACATAACCAGTCATCGATCTCCTCATGTCAACATCTCCAACATCTCCAACATAGTCAAAATTTGAATAGCCAGATACTAAGCACTCTGTATCACTTCTGAAGCTAATCCCTACATCATACGTACCATTCAGGTACCGAAAGATCCTTTTCACTACCTGCCAATGTTTCTTCCCAGGTTGTATCATGAACTGCTGACAACACTAACACCATGTGCAAAATTAAGTCTAGTGCAGAGCATAACGTACATCAAACTACCTACTGCACTAGCATATGGACTCTCAACATGTACTCCTTCTCAGCCTCTAGTTGTCGTGCATAAACTCAGGATAGATGAACAAATGATGCACTAGGAGTATTCAAGGGTTTTGCTGAAGACATGCCAAAACTGGACAATATCTTCTGGATGTAGCTCTTCTGTGACAAGAAGAGTTCTTCTTCTCTCTATCCCTGTAAATCTCCATACCCAAAATCTTCTGAGCAGTTTCCAAATTCCTCATCTCAAACTCACCATTGAAAAGCCCCTTTAATGTTTGGATATCAGACTTCGACCTCATAGTTATGAGCACATCCTCCACATACATAACCAAATATATCATCAAACCATCTTGTGCCTTGTTGTGATATAAACAATAATCATAAGGACTTATGTTGTAGCCCAATTCAAGCATGTAACTGTCATACCTCTTCCTTGATTGTCATTGCTTTTAGGTTGTTCCGTCGAACTTTGTTCCGGTTGTAGTTAGCAGTAGCTATAATTAGGTTGTTAAAACTTTTATTATGTTGAACTTCTAGACACACTAATTGATAATTAGCAATATTATTAATTAGTAGCGGCAATTAATAGTTAGATAACATCAGTTAGTACTTAAGTTAGCAGCAATTAGTAGTTAGCAGAACACAACAACAACCTTAGGAGAGGTATGTATATAAACAAAAAAGGGCATTTTTTTTTATTTTCACCAAATTCCTCACCATCAATTCTCACAAAATTAAACCCTATCCAAACGTGAAATTTCGTTCAATTTCCACGAGTCAATTCCTTAGTTTTGTAAAACATGGAAATTCAGGATAATTCTTACCTTTTCAAATTTGCACGAGCCTTCAAACAAACTACCATTAGCCAAATCCCAAGTTATTATGTGGGATTTGTAAATCCGTGGGCCATGGATTTGGAGCCAAAATGAAACCTAAATTCGTGGGCCGCACAAATTTGTCTCCAAATTTTTTGGCCAAGCAAACAAAGGATTATGACCAAATCCTTGATGGTTTGATTTTTGGTACCAAATCCTTGATACTAGGGATGGAAACATAACCTGAACCCACGAGTGCCCTACCCCGCCCAACTCGGTCAACGCGGATAAAACTCGTATTGATGGATTATGGGTCAGATTTGGGTTTAAACCCGTTTACTATTTTGCGGTTGGGTTGGGTTTAGCTATATCCAATTCGCTCCAGCCAGTACCCGTCCTCAACCACGAATCCCTTATCCACTTCCCATTGGTCATTCCCCATACTAATCTTCCTTAAGCAACTAATCTTCCTTATGTTTGTGAAGACATGCCTAATTTGTTTTTCCTACTTGTCTAGAATGAAGTTGATATTATGAAGTGGAGAGTGAAAAAGTTTAGTTAAGAAGGAGGATGAAGCTTTCAATTAATCATGTTGTTTATGAATGTTTATCTTTAATGTTGAACAATTTGTATGAATACTTTGTGATTTGCTTGTATGCTTTACATTGGTATTTTTTGTTTAGATAATTTATATGAGAAGAATGATGTTAGACTTTTATTTTGGTAGGAACTTGTTATTGTGCATTTTTTATCACATAACACATGAGTATCTATAAACACTCGGACCCAACCTAGTCTATTGCATTTCTTAATTGACACATGAAACAAACTACCTGTAATTCGTAAATACTTACCGGTCCCTACCTTGGGAACGACGGCGCTTTGCCTTCGTATATGGGCCAAAAGCCCAAAAGTAAAACCATATTGACCCGGAGAGAGAGACAGGGTTCTATCGGTCTTTTGCTAGTCCAATATCTCATAAGCCCTCCTTCCGCCCTTTCTCTTCCATTCATTCCCTCGTTAGGAAGTGCGCCGCCGTCTCTAATTCAGCGTTTGGAAGGAGCTCTTCTCTGGTTTCCGCATCGTGCTTAGATTCTCATTCAGGTACAGTCTCTTTAACACACATATGGTGGTTTTGTCAGCTCAAGTTCTGGTCTCTATATTCCTGTCTTTCCTGGATTTTTTTCATTGTGTCTTTTCATGGAGAAAGATTGTTTCTCTGAATTTGTTTCTGAGCGTTTTTCCTTTGGCGAGAGCAGTTTGAAATCATGGCTGCAGCACCAATAGCGAGGTCGTTCCTTCAGGTAGCGGCAACTGAGGAGGTCGCCACTCCTCTGCGTGTCGTTCAGATCGAAGGATTGGTGAGTTTTCTTTTATACCTCGTGAGCTCTTAATTCTTTTGCAGAGTCGGAATTCGATTTCTAGGGTTTGGTGATGAATGTTGTTTTTTTGTTCGATGAACCGTTTGGTGATTTAGGTTATGTTGAAGATTATCAAACATTGCAAGGAGTTTTCTCCAGCTCTAGTCACTGGCCAACTTCTCGGTCTGGATGTTGGTAGCGTTCTTGAAGTAACCAATTGTTTCCCCTTCCCGGTAAGGCTGGAGCATGCTCATAGCTGCTGGGGTTAATGGGAAAAGTTATTGGATTTTGCTATGCTTGCCTTGTGTTTCCTTGATAGCAACTCTCTCCTAATTTTCGCACTTTATTTTCAGATCAGAGAGGAAGATGAAGAGGTCGAGGCAGATGGTGCCAATTACCAGCTTGAGATGATGAGATGCTTAAGAGAGGTTAACGTTGACAACAACACAGTTGGATGGTTAGTTTCATTCTTAGTCTTCTTGTATGTCAACTAGCTTAGTTGTGAAGAATGATTTGTCTTTTTGATTCTTCTGATTTTCAATTGTTTGTATTTTTGATAACCTTGCTGTTTGCTAGAAAGATTTTATGTCTCTCTCCTTTGTTGTTCCAATGCACAATGTTCATCTGATGCTACTATGTCACTGGATAGTTTTTGGATCAGACTATTTTGCATTGTTTTCTTAGATTCCAGATCAAGAAGGTAGCCTTGATCTTCCTTTAGTTGGGAAGGATAATGCATGATAAGAACATTGTGTCTCAACATCTGTTATACTTATAGCCCTAACCCTAACCAACTCTTGCTAACAATATATGTGCATTTCTGTGTGAATATTAATATATGTGCATCCAGTTTCTTACATTCTTCTGTGACCATTTCAGGTACCAGTCAACGCTGATGGGGTCTTTCCAAACAGTTGAATTAATCGAAACATTTATGAACTATCAGGTTCCCTACTCAAGGTTTCTTTCACATATATCAGTTTAATTTCCCAAGTATCAATGGTCATACAATGTTTTTCTCAATTGCAGGAAAACATTAGACGGTGTGTTTGTATCATTTATGATCCATCAAGATCAAGCCAGGGTGTTCTGGCATTCAAGGCTCTGAAGCTCTCTGATTCTTTCATGGAGCTATACAAAACTAACAACTTCACTGGAGAGAAGTAAGAAAATTTCCGCTGGAATGATAGCTTATTGTTTAAACCATTTAATCTAAGCATAGAAAAATCATTTGTTGTGCAATAGGTTGAGGGAGAAAAACTTGTCATGGGTGGATATTTTTGAAGAAATCCCTGTAAGTGTCTGAAGCTCTGGTTTTACTCTGAGCTGGAAATATGTGGCCATTCATTTATTCAATAAGTTCATTTTGACCAGCTCAACAGGGTTGCAATTCCTCTGTTTTTATACTTGTTTTTTGAAATTATAGATCAAAGTCTCAAATTCTGCACTTATCAGTGCCTTTATGACTGGCTTGGAAGATGATACTCCTGTTACCCAGGTAAGGTTGTGTGTATTTGATATCAACCTGTATAACAACCATGATGTTTGCTTTTTTGGATTTTCTAATTTTGTTATATTCTTTTCTCTATTAGTGTGACTATGACCGTTTGCAACTGTCAACCAATCCCTTTTTGGAGAGGAGTGCTGAATTTTTGATTGAATGCATGGACGATTTATCAATGGAACAGCAGAAGGTATGCCATTTATTCTGTCTTTTTTTTACAACAAATTTATTCTGTCAATGTTTCAGATTTGTCTGTTCTGATAATTAATAAGCTCTTGTTTTCTTTCTTCCCTTCCATAGTTCCAATTCTACCATAGAAACCTATCACGCCAGCAATCTCAGCAACAAACATGGCTCCAAAAGAGGAGGTTAGTTGTTGCTCTACTCATGAATTGTCCCCTGAGGAGTTGCTGTGGTGCTCTTCATATTTTCCTGTATCATTTGCATGGAAGTATTATTGTATTTGGGTAATTTCCTGACTACATATTGATTAAAAGAGTACACGTGAGATAGAAAGGTTATGCAATATGATTGGAACTTAATAGAGTTGCAAGTGTCATTGACTCCAATGGATTTTCAGCTCAAGTCATTTCGTCATCTGCCAGCATAAGTGCTTATTATTGTAGTTCATTTTTTGTTCTGAGCTTTGTCATTTGATGTATCCTTGGATTATAGTTTTTCCCCCTTTTCACAAAGTTAACTTCACTGGATGTTTTTGTTTTTGTGTAGGGCTGAGAACATGGCACGCAAGGCTGCTGGTGATGAGCCTTTACCCGAGGAAGATCCATCGAACCCAATCTTTAAGCCAATTCCTGAGCCGTCTCGGTTGGATAGCTTTCTCATAACCAATCAAATTTCAAATTTCTGCAACCAAATCAATGGGTACGTCAGAACCATAATCGTCAATTTGATATCTTTCAATTTATGCCATTGTGTAGTATTCAAACTCTTTGTGATCTCCGCATAAGCTATTCAATGTCCCACCTTTCGTGAGATATTGACTTGGTCCTTAACTGATTTGTATTTCGTTTTGGTGATCCTGAAGAGGTTAATATCCTTCTTCTAGTTGATCTGTTTTTCTCACTAATCTCCACTCCACTTTGCAGGGTTGCTGGGCAAAACTTCAGCAGACTTTACTTGATGAAAGCTTTGCATGAAAACTGATGTTGAGTGAGCCTGGAGGAAAGGGAACTTCCCAGTTTTAGAAGTTAGGTTTGTGATACTCTGGCGGAAGTAATACTGCATGAATTCTAAATATTGGAGATGGTTGTTAGAGTGTGTAAGCTTAGCAATCTTTCCTTAACTATTCACAATGTTGTTTTTGTTCTTGTTCTTGTTCTTGTTTTGTTGATGAACGACATTGTTGGGATATATGAACTTATTCTCAATGGCAGTCTTTCTTCTTTGGTCAGTGGGAGAATGCCTGTCTACAAACTTAGTATCGGTAAAAGAAACCACGGCTCCCTATCTACAAGGCACTAAGATTGATGCCTATTTGATAGGGATTTTAACATGTAAAATCATATGAGGTCACAAGTGTAGGAAAAGCGCGATTCAACACGGATTCAGATGATTGATTCAAGAGGAAACCATACAGGGAAGTTGCAAGTCAACTTCGGAACCGAATTTACAGATCTGTCAGCGCTTGGTTACAATTGGCTAGCGATCAAGGAGAACAAATGGTAGATGAGTTGCTGGAACGACACAAGGGCAAACATTATCAACGAATAATGCATTACCGAACATATTCTGCAGTACCATGAAATCTTTAACATCTGATGATGCTATTGCCGTCCCAGGAATCAGGATCATAGTGATCCATGACAGCTAATTGTAGTAGTGGTGAGTTCTGAAAGTACTTGAAAAGGAAGACAGGGCGAATGAAACAGATATGCATCCTACATGTAAAAGTAAGCAACTCTCTATGGTGATCAATATTCAATAGATTATCTTTATCAATCACATCGTTCACGGGAGAATTGAAGACAGTTAACATCAATCAATGAAGTTAATTTGGGCAACTTTATTCCATTGAAGATATGGCTGTTCAAGAAAATAAACAGACAGGAGAAGAAAGCATAGTGCAAAGGAGGAGGCATACAGATGACGAAGAGAATCAAGAGCAGTCCCTCAACTCATCAGTGCTGTCGTAAGGAAGCTGCAGAAGCCATTCTTCCTGCACTGTAACAGTGACCATAACTCTCAGCTTCTGACTGACAAGTATTCTCCAATCTCCATGCGCTATTCCTCAGATTCCTGGCCACTTCCAAGTTTATTGTTTCTTTTTCTTGGCGGAGTTTGACATGGCTCCAGTATAATGAGTACAATCCTTCCAGAGCTCCATGCACCTTGATGCAAATATGCCTTCGCGAAGGAACTTGTTTTCTTGCACTTGAACCCTATTCTTAAGATTTGATAGAATGTCGATTAGCATTGACGTAAATAACTTAACTCTTAGCAAAACGAAAATGTGCCACTATACTTCCACCAAGCAAACTTAAGCAACAACCATTTTTTCTTACATAAAGAGGGTAAACCAATTTTGCACACGGTATTGGCAATCCTGGCAGTTATTTGTCAGAATAGAAAGCAAGGTGGAGGGTGTAACCATATAAGACAATAAGCTTGAGCTTGCATAATCTGATGCATACCAGTTGATACGGGGGTATGAATTATGTCAACTGCAACAACCAAAATCTTTTGCTGCACGTAGCTTTACGTAAACCTCACAATCTCATGGCAAAAGGGCTTGAAGTTTTTACAGCATCCTTCGTGGCTGGGTATGCTGCAGTACAGTTAATTTACATCTCCAGAATTGCAGAGCAGTGCATATGACCTGAGACTTAGCCTGTTAAAATATGTCCAACTACTGTTAGTGTTTGATTTCGAAAAACTTATTCAACCAAAAAGAAGAGGTTAGGTCCGTCTGCACTTACTGTCCTGTTTCCATGAATCTAAGGATTGATGATGGATTTGGTTTCATTTGGGATTTGAGAAAATTGATGTATGAATGTCAGATTTATGAAAGGATTGGTTTATTTAGCATCAAGGATTTGGTCCCTTCTCTCAAATCTCACCAAATTATGTGGGATTCCAAATACCTGGGGTTCACGGATTTGGTCAATTCTCACTAGGGTTAGATTTGTGATCCAAATCCATGATCCAAACGACCTCCAAGATCTTCAAATAAGTAGAGGTGCTCCCATTTTAATTACTGCACGTTCTTCAATTCACCTACAGAAAATAGTGCATGTGACAAAAGTCATAAAATTTACAGGCCAGGTCATGTTAAGTTAAGAATGCAATCTTTTTACACTAGACTTACAAAAAAAAATCACTTACGAAAGTGACTGAGTTTAGATATCTTACAGTTTCATACCCAGATCTTGAAACCTTGGAAAAACAACTGCTACACCTATCAATGGTAGTCAGCATGCTGATCCACAAAGGGCGCCAAGCAGGTAAGTACCCTTTTACAAGAGTCCGCCATTCAGGTCATGAAGAAGCATACAATCCGCCTGCCCAACACAAGATCCCACTGCCACGTCATGTGTCACTCGAAAGTCGAAACAATGGAACATAAAACGCTTGACTCATAAAGTCTACGACAAAGTGAAGGGTTTGTATGATACAAGTAAATTTTGAATCTGACAATACGTTTCACAATTTAGATGCCATCCGAAATAAGTTTAGCTACAATACCATGTGAATTGTAGACATATCTTGGACAGTAGTGTCCCAGGCAGAACGTTACAAGCAAATGACAGGGTAGAAAGTTCACACACCTCTAATATTTTGGCAGAAGGCATGCCACTCAGTACACAACCCAACTTAGGCTGTACCATGTGAAAGACCTTTAGTGCAGTGCACCTTCCACTGCATAGAATGCTTTCCGATATTCGTGTTGTCCTCATGGATTTCAATGTCAGTACAAACTGTCCACAAAGCATCCCCAATATCGGATTTGGCTTCAAGAAAAATCTGTTCATGAAGAGAAAAATCAGTGATCTGACAAAAAACAATTCAGCTGCTCTAGTATGCAACACACCAGAGAAGCGCAAAATATTTATTACCTGGAAGTACAAATGCGGTTCCTCTGCATATAAAGAATAAAGCTCCAAGGTGGTGATAATACGTTGTTTCAGTTTCTATCAAAATTAGCCAGCATCTCCTTTGCTAATCTATTAGCCTCACCAAGATCACCTTTTGAGCAGAGAGATACAATTAAGGAAGAACATGAATCAAATAAATTGGATTGAGATCCTTCCTTGATAATGCCAGAATTCTCCAAACACATGCCCACTTCCATCATCTCACAAGGTGGAACCTCCACATTAGTTCTTTCTTGGCGGACAGCTTGTTCCTCCAACTCATGACCAAGACCATACTTTCTCCTATGTGGAAAAATTAAAGCACTAACTTCATCAAGTACCATAACCGCTTCTTTGATACTTCCCTGGTCACACAAGGATGCAAGAAAACCGTCCACCGATTCTGTTTGAGACAAATTATCGACACTGCTCAACAACTGCAGTACAGATTGTGACTTCAGCATCTCTCTTAAGATGCTTCTGGCCTCTTCCATCCTCCCCTTGGTACATAGACCCCTTATCAAAAGCAGATAGCCTAAGAAATCAGGCGATGTACCTTTTGACTGACACTCAGAAAAAAACCCAAGAGCCTGCTCCATGTTCCCACTCTGACAATAACCATTAATCACAACACTAACGGTAAATTCATCGGGTTTAAGCCGTTCTGTATCCATGTTACTCAAAATCTTCAAGGCTTCCCCAATCTGACCAGTCTTGCAATAACAGTTAACAAGTGAATTATAGACATGAGTACTGATTCTGTAGCCATTGACAACCATCTTGTCAACTAACTGTTTGGCATCCATCAAATATCCTTCTCTACACAGATTGTCAATGAGTGTTGAATATGTCACTTCAGAAGGATGCAAATTCATTCTTTCTAATGAATCAAATAAGCGAAATGCTTCAACAAGACACCCTTGGTGGCACAATCCATTTATAAGAGAATTGTATGTAATTATGTTCAGAGAAATCTGCTTACTTTCAGCAATATCACAGATATCCAAGGCCTTAATATGGTGCCCTTCCTTGATAAGGCCATCAACAACTAGTGAATAATCAACCACATCCATACCTTGTACATTATCATTAGGTCCCATGATCAGTTCATAGGCAGCCAAAACTCCACCATTTTTAGTCAATGCTTTTAAAGCACTCAACGGAAAGTCAACTTTCAGATTTTTCTCCTTCAGTTTGCTGAAAAAATAAACTGCAGTTTCAATATCCTTTTGGCAGAGAAAATGCAGTAGTATCTTATTTACTTTAAGTTCAACGAGACCATATTGCTTTACAAAAGAACTTAGTATGGGCCTGGTTAATCGAGAATTTCCGCTAACAATTAGTTTTCTTAGGAGGAAGTAGTAAGATTTGCTAGTCAAAGTTGAGTTATTCCTCCTTGCTGCTATGTAAACCTCACTTGCTAACATGACAGAATTCCTTTTGCACAATAAACTGATAGTGTAATCACATAACCTTCCAAATATGTCTAGCCCAAGCTCCTCTATTCTATATATCATATTCAAAACTCTGTCTGACCTTTCTTCTTTGAGAATGGCCTTGAGTAGCATCATATATGTACCTGCATCCAGAGTCGAGCTTTTCTCAATGAGTTCCAAAAATGCGTCCATTGCCATCTCAACCAAGTTCTTCTTGCATAGCCAACTAATCAGACAATTGTAACAGGCGACTGAAGAAATTGGACCTTTTCTAAATTCGTCAAATGTCTCAAGTGCTTCATCAATTCGATCTACTTTAAAATACCCATCAATCATTGTACAGTAAGTAACAGAATCTGCAACCAAACCCATTCTTTGCATTCCTTTATAAAGAGCATATGCTTCATCAATTGCACCCACCATAAAATGTGCTTTGAGTAGTATGTTACACATCATCATATCCAAGCTAATTCCAGCATCTTTTGATCTCTGTATGGTATCTAAAATCCGTACTACATTATCTTCTTCAACATACCCTTGTAACAATGTGCTGTAGGTCACAATGTCTCCCAATATACCTTTTGATAGTTCATCAGCATCTGAGGTTCTTCCAGCATTGCATAAGCCATTGATCAATGTATTGTAGGTGATAATACTTGGACGTATACCAGTGGTTTCCATTTCATTGAGCAGTTCAGAAACAAGCTTAAAATTTCCTTGTCTACAGAATCCATCAACCAAAATCCCATAAACGAATTCATCCAGTTCAATCCCCAGATTCTTAACCAACTCAAATACAGTAAAGGCTTCCACAACTTTCCCCTTCCTGCAAAATCCCAACATGATTGCACTATAAGTAACCAGACCAGGTTTGAGTTTAGTGTATACCATCTTGTGGAGAAATCCTACTGTTTTTTCGACACTCCCCTGTTTAGATAGACCATCTATGAGCATAGTATAGCTAACTGCATCAGACAGAATTCCTTCTTTAACCATATCATGATGTTTCTGAAGCGCATCCTTTAACATACCTTCACGGAGGCACCCAGATATCCAGTTACTATAGAAAACTACATCCAATACCAATCCTTCCTCCCTCATCCTACAAACCAATTCAGATACCTCATTTACTCTACCTAAGTCACAAAGCGCAGTAACAAGTGCAGTGTATGTAACCAGATTGGGCTTCAAAGCTTTAACAGTCAGTGAATTATGGAAGAACTCAATGGCAAGTTCCGGCTTCCCTATCTTACAAAACCCAGAAATGACTGAACTACAAACAAAATTGTCATAAGGGTAATTCACACGGTCATCATTCATCAACTCCAACACCTCTAAGGCTCTAGTGATCTTTCCCTGAGAACTAAGACTATGAATCAATGAACGGAAAGTAGAATAAGCGGGCAACACACCGTAATCCATCAAAGAATCTTGCAGCAGTGTGAAGGCCCTGTCCGGGTCCTTCCCATGGATACTAAACCCCAGAATCAGACAATCCCAAATGGGATATTTGGAGAAAGTTGAAGACTTTGGCATGTGGGTCTTGATGAAACGCTCTGCCTCTTCAAACATGTTGAGTTTGAGGAGAGCCCAAGCCGAAATCGAATGAGTTTGGGAGTTGCCCTGGACTCGGTTCCGGCTCATTTGATAGACGAAGTGGGCGATTAAGTCGAACCTGTGACTACTCAACAGAAAGTAAAGGAATTGATTGATGGATTGGAGAGTGGGAGTGAACCCTTGTTTGAATAGATTTTGAGGAGACCAATGATTTTGAGAGGAAGAAGAACAGAGCGAACGGGAGAATTTGGCCATATGCAAAGACGAAAACCTCATGGCTTATGAGTTGGACAAGTCTTATTCTAGTTCAGTCGCACTTATCAATAGCTGCAGACTTGTATTGGCGAAACTCGATGCTCTACTTTCACCATGGAGACTTGCAGAATTCCAGTACGCGAATTTTTTAGTTCAAAAGCTCTACTTTGGGCTTGTTGCTGTCAAAAAGAAAAATACTTTGGGCTTGTTAGCTGTAAGGTAAGGATTGGAACCATTATTGTTAATTTTAAGCCATTGTTAAAGTGAGATTGAGGGTAGACTCTGGTGACACTTCAATCAATTGTTAGACATGTATGCTTGCTAAATTAACAAACTTGTTATATTTGCAATTCCTTCGACAATGTCACCTAGGCACATGGAGATCCACATTCATCTTCTTTTCAAAAAAATGTTTTTTGTTGCTAAATGTGAGGGATTGTAGTCTGTAGATGTTTAAAAACAAACCAAGCCTCATTCACCTACCACACCTCCTGCATTTTGTCACATGAGCTCATTGTTGCGTCTCAATGGCAATAAACCTTGTAAACACTAAAAAAAGCTTCCTACACTAGCGGTTTTGACGACCAACACGTTGTGTAAAAGCTAGTATATTATTTAGTGTTAGATTTGTGTTTCTTCAATTTCTAAATGACTCTTTGTTTGTTGACTTATTAGTGACGATTATGGATTGTGGTGAGAGTTAAGCGAACAGTTGTCAACAACAAGAACCACTGTCATTAGTATGTTATTTCCCCTCCCACATATTGGTGCATTTTATTATGTGTATTTAGTATGTTATTTTCATTGTATAGAATGTATCTTGTCTTGTTAAGGATACAAAACGTATATGATTTTTAATCTAGTGATATATATCTTGAAATAAAATTTAATGTGATGTATAAATTTCTTTCTGTAATCACATAAAACACTAGTACCATAATTTATATATCTTTTGGTGTATAAATTTCTCATTAATTTGTATTACACAAAGGTTCTATAAGATCCATTAACTTTTTACATAACTATTCATTTTATGATTTAGTTAAATAATTCTACGTAAACTTATAGAAGTATTTTACTATTTTTGAATTATTTTATTTTAACTAAATCATAAATGAATAGTTCACATTTGATATATAATTAGTTTCTCATCATAAGCTCATTTTTATTTGCATTATATAAAGGTTTTGTATAAAAAAAAATTCCAAGGGGTATTGTTCTTAGACCACACTTTATTAAAGATTTATATAACAACATTATATAACAGTTACATTAATTACAAATATATTAGTAAATTTTAAGAGGAATAGTGATTTCTTATGTATCAACTAAATAAAGATATTACATAAGTCTTTCGTAATAATTAAGATACTATGTAAAACTTATGGAAAGATAATAACTTTTAAATGTATCAAATAAACAAACATATTATTTACCCGAAATATAAGTTTGAATGGGAATTTCTTTGTTATTAACTAAACCGATGATCATCTCATCAATTTGCATTACACAAAGGATTTGTAAGTTAAGCTATTTTACACATCAATATAATCAAATGGGATATTTTTGTCACGTAATTCCTTCATTATTACCTAAAATTCAATCATTATTAACTAAAATATAAACATTCACCATGTAATCAAGTTTGCAAAGGTTGCGCAAGGTTAGTTAACTTGGACATAACAATTTAATCAATGTTACGTTTTATAACTTAGATTTTATTATTAGACCACACATTACGAAAGATTTATGTAACAACATTCTATAACAGTTATGTAAATTACCAATCCATCACGTAAAGTTCGCAGAGGGATATGATTTGTTATGTATCAGTACAAAAAAATCATTACACGAGTCTTCTCTAATGATTAATACTTTACATAACTTTTATGGAAAAATAATGACTTTTATGTATCAATTAAACAAATATATTATGTAGGTCTTTCATAGTGATTAAACACGGAATATTCAAAATAATAAGACACTATGTAAAATTGTGGAATTACTTTACACATATAATTTTGTAAATTCTTTAATTTCACCTAAATTATTAGTTTCTTAACGCAACGAAGCGCAGACCAAAAAACTAGTTAGTAATTATTGTGCGTTGGGGACACTGATCCCTCCCTTTCCGTCTGGGGATGGCAGGTAGTACAGGTACCCATAGTATACAAATGAGTATTAACGGGTAATTCGCAGGTACCCATTATAGAATATTTTAATCCCAAATCTAATCTCAATTTTTTTTTATGGATATTTGAGTACCCATAACCTTCAAAAAATGGGGCGGGTATGGGTATACTGATAGCGCCATATTTGCACATGTTTGCAACCTTATTTCTTAACCATTTCGGCTCGAATTTGTGGTTTCTTGGCCTATTTTACTAGGTTGTGCTATTTTGTCACATTTAAGGTCCTAGTAGGTAGAAGAAGGCTTAGGCGCAAGTTTCGGGTCGTTTGGCGATCATTTGACGGTTCTAGAGACAGAACATTGTCGTCCCCTGCCTGAAGCACTACCGTGCTTCACATGATGATTGCTGGTGTTTATTTTGTCGAGTGTGGTGATGGTTCAGGTGCAAATTACGGGCAAGCTTTCTTAAAGCACTACCGTGTTTCACGAACGACTCGCTCGTGTTTTTAAAGGCGAGGCTGGCTCTTGAAGAATGTTGAAGGAAAGCAAAGCACGGGCAGGCGAAGATAAAAGCACTGCCGGTGCTTCTCAAAATACTATCGGTGCTTCTCAAATTACTGTCGGTGTTTTACCAAAACGCGACCGTGGAATTCCCTGTCCCAGCTTAAGTAAAACACGTGGTTTGGTCAAAGCACGGTCAGAAGCAAAGCACGACCGTGCTCTTGCTCGTATTTTGCCCAATATCGGGGTAAATAGTCGGATTCGAGCCAAAGGAAGGGGATTCGACTTTTTGGAGCAAAAAACAGAGTTCTAGAGAGAGAAAGTGACGAAGAACACACCCTAGGAGCCATTTGGAATGGATTTCTCACCATTGAAGCCCATATTGTGTCTCCATGAGTGAAGATTACATCCTAGAGCAGATTATACTCATCATTATGAGTGTACATGGGCGTTGGGCCGTGTTTGGGCCGGCACGGCACGACACGCATTAGGCCCATTTATTTTGTGTCGTGCTTGACACGGCCCTTCAGTTTTCGTGTCGTGCAAGCCCATTTGTTGATAGGCCCGACCCGGGCCCGGGAACGGTTTGAATGGTGTCGTGCTTACTCGTGCTCATGTCATGCTCATATTTGTGTTTAACGAAAATGAATAAAATAAAAGAGGGAATGGAAAAGGAGAAAATTGAACGAAGAATGAAAATATTAAATGAGAATGTTTGAGAAATGTAACAAAGGGGTGAAGAAAATTGAAAGTATAACGAGTGTGAAGCTACTTTGTTTAATTCTTCGTCCGTTTTATTATTATGGTAGTAATTACGTATATATCTTAATGATCACTTCTAACAACAATAAATAATTATTTTTGTACTTATATTTGCAATATTTGAACCTATTATTCTATTTATATTTATTTTTTTATCAAATTAATATTCTTTTTGTGTTATGTCCGTTCTTATACTCAATAAGGTTTTGAAAATATTAGGCCCGCCACGACCCATTTACATACCATGTCATGCCCATGCTCGTGTCTGTGCCCATGAATTTTAGGTCCGACACGGCCCATAAAGAATTCATGCTCGTGTTGGGCTGGCCCATATATTTCGTGTCCATGCTCATGCCGGTCTCTGACCGTGTTGTGCCGTGCAAGCCCGTGGGCGGCCCGGTCCGGTGCCCACGTACAATTATGAGTATGACTGCTTTGATTTCTTTTTTCTTCTCTCTCTCTACAGAGTAAACATCTCTCTCACTTGGGTATGCAGAACCCTAGTTCCATGTAATAGGGATCTTGTTTGTAATGACCTTTGAATGTTATACTTGATGATTTTAATCAATTGAGATATGTTTATTGAGTCATTTGAAGGCTAGTCGTCTGCCGGGTATTCTATCTAAGAGGCCTTGGTCAGTTTAAGAGAGTCCAAGCTATTTTCGGATCTTCCACAGTCTAATTAATAGTAAAACAACCAAAAGAAATTACAACTTAGACCTAATTAAGGAGCTAGGGGAACTCATTCCCGAGTGACTCTTCTCTTGCTTTCGAAAACCGAACAACCTGCTGCTTTCTTTCTGTTTTAGTTTAAATTCATTATCAATCAACTTTTCCCAGAGTAGGCAGTACATCTAGGCCCCGGGTTGACATTTATTACTTGTCCCACTATACTGCATTTCCATACTACTATTGCACTTGATCGTAGTTTGGTGTTGTGTTTTAGCGAGTCATATACCCAAATACGCGTTTCTCGTTGCCCACCCCTAATTTTTTTGTTAGATTATTCTTAAAAATTATGTATTTGTGACCACTTAAATGTATTTGTTAGAACAAGCTAGTCACAAATGTCTCGCATTTATTACAAAAAAGTTGTCACAATTGCACATATTTTACGTGATGACAAATCCTATCATGAATAGTGTATAAATGTTGATATTGCTTGTTAAATAGCGTTGTATAAATATTATGAAGTGTTGTATATAAAATAATGATACATATGGGGTGTACATACACAACGCTTTGTTTTTTTGTTATAAAAAGTATAAAAGGTGTTATCTATTACTTTATGTAACACAACCAATAGGTGACACTACTAAAAGTTTTGCATATCACATGCATATACACCACTTTTGACACTTTTTACAACACATTTCATGTGTTGGCAAATGTCATTTTTCCCGTAGTGCTACCTTGCTTCTTGGCTTCTCCTTCTCTTATTCTCATTTCGTTAGCTTCTATCTCTAACTTCTGTCTCTAAAAAACCAGATATTTTTAAGTGATTTCAGATCTCAAATGAAGGGGGGAGTCGCCTATTTATAGAGATTAGACTGTTGGGCAAGTTCACGGTTGAGTAGGCAAAGATCGCGGCTGTGATCTTCGATGGAGAGGTCGCAATCTGGAGGGTCAAAGATTTATGCCTTCCTGGGTGTTGCGTTCGCGGCTTGATATCTCAGTCGTGATCTGGTCCGAGATGTCACGACCGTGAACTTTATCGCGGGTCAGATAATTGGAGTTGCGATCGAAAGTCCTTGATCCTCTTTTTGTGGCTACTCCTGAAGTTCGCGCCCTGGGCTAAAGACTTTGTGGCCGAGATGGAGGTTGCGATCTTCGTGCTCTGGTTCACGCCCTCTCTTCATTGCCTTGATCTGCTTGCTCCCGATCGTGATCTCGTGATTTTGCACCTAATGCTACACTTGTGACCCCTTTTCGTACCTAAAACGTTCATATTATTTAAATCATCCTAATATAATAATATTCTCTTCGAAGAACAAAATGGATGTATTTGATGATATATTGACCAATAAGACAACGAAATGACTAAAAACCCACTAAATATGAAGGATTAATAACATCATTTTCGGTGTTATCAGTAGCATGTGTTGATCCACGATGTTCTATCACTAATTATTGTATTTTTCCTTGGTGATTCATTGATTTCCTGGAAAAGCAAGAAATAGAAGACAGTTTCTCGATTTTCCTGTGAAGCTAAATATCATGCCCTGGCGACTGGCGTAAGCCAATTGTGAGGTTAAATAGTTGCTTTACTTGCTTTGTGATTTTCAGGTTGATCATCTCAAGCCAGAAACTTTGTATTGTGACAGCCAAAGTGTCATCTACATTGCTTAGAATCACACTTTCCACGAGCGCACCCTTCAATCATCTCTTCTCCAAGTTTGGTGTGCATAATCTATGTCCACCACCTTGCGGGGAGAGGGGGGGGGGGGTAACAGACAATGAACATTGAAGACTTCTCCGGCGTCGTTTTAGGGACGGAGCTGGCTTGTTATCCCCCCCCCCCCAAACTTTTTAAATTGCACAAAATATGAAGTTAAAACACAAGTAACATTGGCATCGTAGAGGTTAAGCAGGCGTTATCCTCATCTCTTTTCTAAAATTCCCTGTTTCAACTTATAATTAGTTTTTCTGAAACCACTTGTTAGGGGTTGATTACCTTCTCTTTGCTAATTAATTTCTTTGAAAATTTATCGTATTTTTTTTCTTCAACTTATAATTAGGTTCTTTGAAATCACTTTTTCAGGGTTGATTACCCTTTCCGTGTAAGTTAATTTCTTTGAAAATTTATCATGTTTTCATTTATAAATACTCATGACTACTATATTTTACGACTAGATTTATTTTAAAATTTGAAATTATGAGGAATTTTGTTTTGAATTATCAAATTGATAAGTATATATGAAAAAAAAATTGGCCCCTCCTAATCGAAAATCCTGGCTCCGTCCCTGACTCATACGATGCCGTTTTGCCACTTCATTTCGCTTTCTTTTCCTTTTATGTTCAAAATTGTACTTTATTTTCTCACAAATTAAGCTCCCAAACAAAACGGTAAGGAGCTGGTTTTGTCTTGTTAATTTGATCCACAACCTATAAAGTGCAGAAGATGAATGAGAATGAAATAGGATTTAGGGTTTCACCAAACCAAATCTGTTGGTACACCCATCTTGAAGATATTTGAGACTGGGATGAAGAAGGTTTCTTCCCTCATAACTTCTCCTCGTCAAACTTGTGCATGTGACGACCTACGTATATCCTCGCCATAATACTAATTACCTCTTGCTAAAAGCAACTTAATCGCGTGAAAGTAGCTCTCATAAATTAATACAAGCCAAGTTGTATCGCAAATATGGTATAGCATAAATGCAGATCCCGTCCCCATCCACACACGTACTGACCACTATTGCCTCCGACGTCGAAGGGGGAACGAACGAAGCACACACCAAAAAGTCCTGGTCCACGCACCCATTTAATGCAAACACAAGAGGGGAGACAGTTGCAGGCCCCCATCATTCAATTGTTTTCAGCCTAGCTAAGCTAGCTACCTTTTGACTCCTTCCTTCCCAACTTCTCTTGCTCTATCATGGCCCGTTGATCATTTCTTCTCATGAATCTCATCTCATCCCATCCCATCCAATACACTCATTACTCACTCATTAGCCGCCTTTGCTTACCATATTCTTTTCCAACCATCTATATAAGAGCATCACGCCCTCAAGAACTCCAGTATAGCAATCAACCACTTCAGCTTTTTCCCGCTGAGAAGAAAAGAAAAGAAAAGAAACAATCACGTGTAGCTTAGCATGGCAAAGTTGGGCCGGAATATGGTACTGTTTTTCGTGGTCTGGGTTGCCGCGGTGGCGAGCGGAGGGGCTCGAGGGCAAGGGACGAGGGTGGGGTTCTACTCGAGGACGTGCCCGAGGGCGGAGGCGATCGTGCGGTCGGTGGTTCAGTCGCATTTCAGCTCCGACCCCAGCATTGCGCCCGGGATACTGCGGATGCACTTCCACGACTGCTTCGTCCACGGCTGCGACGCCTCCATCCTCCTGGACGGGCCCACCTCCGAGAAGACCGCGCCGCCCAACCGCCAGCTCCGAGGGTTCGACGTCGTGGATGACGCCAAGGCACAGTTGGAGGTCGCTTGCCCCGGCGTCGTTTCCTGTGCCGACATCCTCGCTCTTGCGGCCCGTGACTCCGTTGCCGTGGTAAATTCATTTGCCTTGCGCCCCCATGTGCTTTTGTCGGTTTCTGTGGTATATTTTCCTAAAGGGAATTAACATATTTGTTACAAAATACATTGTTTCGTTGGAGTTTGGTTAATCAGCAGTCTTAACCACATATTTCAGAATTTAATTATAAATTGAAGTGGTTAAATAAATACCATACATCGACGTTTCCTCAACAATTCGAACTATTCGAATCAGTTGATTTACGATTGAATATATCGTCATTGAATTTTATATGCAGACGAATGGGCCTTTTTGGAGTGTGCCGACCGGGAGAAGAGATGGGAGGGTGTCGTTGGCATCGGACGCCGCCAATTTGCCGGCTTTCAACGATTCGGTGGCCGTGCAAATTCGCAAGTACGACGAGAAGGGTCTCAACGCTCAGGACCTCGTAGCTCTTTCTGGTATTTTAATACAATCCTTAATTACTCTAATCTACCGGGCCGTACATAACGCTTGTCAATCGACAAACATGCTCGTTCAAATTTCGAGTCGAAATTTTTCAATAAATTTTATTTTAGTGACGTTGGTATTTAAAAAAAAAAACTCGATCGATAACTCTTTGATTATTTTGTTTTTCCTTCGTTGAATACGTAATTTTGATTCCGCCGCTCCTAATCTATATGCGCAAATTGTAGTGGAAACTCTGACCAATGTGTTCGGAATAACTTAAATTTGGCAGGAGCCCACACGATCGGGACGGCAGCGTGCCAGCTGTTCAGGTACAGGCTGTACGGCTTCCCGGGCGCGGCGAGCGGAGCGGATCCGTCGCTGGACGCGGCGTTCGTGCCGCAGCTCCGGGCGCTGTGCCCGCAGAACGGGGACGGGGCGAGGCGGGTGGCGATGGACACCGGCAGCCCCAACCGGTTCGACGCCAACTACTACGGCAACCTGAGGAGCGGGCGCGGTGTGCTGGAGTCCGACGCCGTGCTGTGGGCCGACGCAGGCACCAGAGGGCTGGTGCAGCGCTTCCTGGGGATTCGGGGGCTGGCGGGGCTGACTTTCGGCGTGGAATTCGGGAGGTCGATGGTGAAGATGGGCAATGTTGAGGTCAAGAGCGGAGCTGCGGGAGAGATTCGTACACTCTGCACCGCTGTCAACTGACCTCTAGCTATAGTCCACGAAATTAAAGTTTACGCGGAAAAGTCAATTTTCTCTTACATTTTCTCCTAAACGTTGACTAGGCAAATATTTATTCGGGGAAGTGTGTGTATATTGTAAGATTGTTCTTCTCGGGGAACATTCGTGTAATTTTAAACATCTTACTTGGATTCTGTAATGAAAATGTACGTATTGCTATGCAATTGTGCACTCGATTAATTAAACGGGATGGTATAGTGTCTCATTGTAAAACTGTAAAATCAGATTTTCGATCAAATCACACATCGTACTATGTTGTCTCACTTTTCCTCTTTTTCGTATCATCTTATGGGAGATTCCACTTTAGAGTTCAACTTCAACTACACAAATACCACACAATCACAATCTCATTGCTCCACTTTTTTCATCTCCCTGGTCTACTACTTGTTCCGCATGTTTTTAAAATGGATGAAATGAAAAAGAAAAATGAAAAAAACAGAGAGAGAGCTCTTTCTTCATGTAAGATGGACGAGACCAAAGGTGGACCAGGATTTTCATATGGACGAAATTTAGCTGCAACCCGGGTTGCAGCCATCCCCTGCAGCCCGGCGACATGGCATCATATAATTGGTTGGTTTTTTCTTAAATTATCAATAGTTTTATTATTATTTTAATAAAGGAGAGAGTAGTTTACGGAGGTCCGTAGGTAACGGCGAACGGAATCCTCTCTTTGGAGTGAATCTTTTTTTTTTTTTTGGAAAATTCACCCTTTTATTCACAGAAGCCAAAATACCAGCAGAGACTCTTATAGTTTAGTGTTAACGTCAATTATTAAATAAAAAACATCCTTTGTACAAATTATAGCTGCAGACAACGTGTTTCGTATTATTGACAAACGGTAAAATATATTAGGTGTCTAACACTGTTCTACAAATTTTCTCGATATGTCCTATTAGACGAGTGGACCTTGTAAGTGGGTTTCATTGTTAGCTTTTAAAAATTTATTTGGATTTAAAATACAAGAACAAATGAGTTATAGTCTAATGAAAAATATGTTTACTATAATAGTAGAAGTGACTCAGGTTCAAATCACATAGACTACCACTTAAATTGAGATAGAATGGGTCAAGAACATGACGGGCCAGGTCAGAAGTAGATACACATACCTTGTCCAATGCTATTGCGGGTCGGGTAATACCCCCCCCCCCCCCCATCATGGGTAGTCAGGTAAAGCCCTACTGTGCGTCAAATTGCCATCCCCACGTTCCATGCAACCGACCTTAACATTTGAGGTGTTCACAACTAACTCCCGCAATTGGGTAAACCCAATACAACATTATGAACACAATTACACTCGTACTCAGACCCACATGATGAATTGGTAGTCCTCTATTCAACCTAGGAAGATGTTCAACCCTAAATTAATCAAAGTATTAAAATTCGCCACATACTAAATAAAATAGCCACTTCAACAAATAATAAATAAAATATCGTTTCATAAGTTTACACTATATTTGAATTTTTTACATTTCAATAAATAAGTTATTATTTTCTAGATTTAGAAATATTATCTACCGTTGTAAAAAAAAGTATTTGGTTGAACCATAGACTACAAAATTAAATAATATTTTATGGCAATGGACAAGTATAGGCAGTAGAGAGTAGAATGAAAAGCAAAGCAAAGAACTAATAATTAACGGAAAGGAGAGAATAATGAAATAATGAATACGCAAAAGAAAAAAGTGTTTATGGTGAAAGAGGGAGAATTCCGTCCGGCAATAGCTCCGTTAGATAAAAATGAAAGCATGTATTTTGATAAAACAGCCAATTATACGATGACGTGTGGCCGGCTGCAGGGGACGGCTGCAACCCGGGTTGCAGCTAATTTTCGTCCTTTTCATATTCCAACCTCAGAAATTAATGACCAACTTGATATGTGCAAAATATGGTAGGTAGTTCAAGGGATTGGCATCACCGGGGTTGACCGCGAAACCACGCTGGCGCAGTAGCATGGGCAGGCCTCCAACACGAAACTTAGGAGTCGTTTGGATGAGGAATTCTAATTGATCAATCTGACACAATTGTCTCGTTTTGAGTCAATTGTACCAGATTGATCCGTTTGGCATCAGAAATTTTGGATGAAGCAATTTGAGCTAGGGAATTCTGAATTGACTCATTTTGAGCCAATTACAATTGTTTGGGGTGGGGGCAGGTAATCTGAATTGACTCGTTTTAAATGACTCGTTTTATAAAATGAAACAATTGATCAAATTGTTTCGTTTTACAATTGATCCATCCAAACGACCCCAATAAAACATTACACATAGGCGTTGTTTGGTTTTTCGGATTGTTAAATTGGTATATGGTTGAATTTATGTATTGTAGATTATATTATTTGGTATCTGTATTTGTGTTTTTAATAAGTAAAAAATAAAGTTACTTTGATAAATGATAATGGGCCTAACCCAGAGTAACTCGTAAACTGGTTGTTTAGTTTTTCATTTTTAGATGATAATTTCAACCTAACTCACCCTACCTTGAAAATTTCGATCATTATATGTCAAATGGGATTTTTTTTCTCTCATCTCAAAATTAATTTGATCCATAGGGTGGGAGAAGTGGGCGAAGAAGAAGATTAGTGCGGAGAGCAAGAGGTTTTGGGTCGGTGGACGGTGGTGTGAATAAAATGAGAATATTTAAGTTTGTAGCGCGGTTTCGATCTCGATTTGACTGTTGGTTTGCACTTGAAGTAGGGCTTCAATCTAATCCGTAAGAGTCTTTATGTCGTCTCCCATGCTTGCGGCACAAGCACTACAACAATTTTGGGATGTCCTGACGAAATTACAATATGTCATTTTAGGTTTATCACAATAGATCATATAATAGGCAGAACGAAAATTTCTCATATTAGTTATGTTTTTTTTACAACAAATATTTTTGTCATTAAACCTTGTCATATTAGATACATATTGTGACGAATTTATATATTTTCTTAATATTTTTGTCATATTACATCTTTATTATGAAAAATATTTTATGTCATTATAAGTTTGTCAAAATAGCGGTGCTGCACTTCATTTTAAGTAATATAACTTCGGTAATATGACAAAGTTATATTAGTCAAAACATGGGTACTTTTATTTTTTTTCCTTTTTATGTACGGATAATGGAAATGAGAGAGGGAAAATAGGGCACGGAAATTAATCTAATTTTCCTCCATCGCTCCAAAACCATATCGACTATGAATTTTTACCCCAAAAATTGAAAGACGCCGCTCAAAAAACCCTCTACGAATCGAAACCAGTATTTCTTCTCTGTAACATCGAAACCTCTCATCAAATCCTCCACGCAGAATCGAGCAAGACGACAATACTCTACTCACCCTACTCTCCTTCGATCACCCTCTTCTTCTTCATTTTCAGCTGATTGCATTTTGCTGGGGATTTTTGGGGGAGTTTGGGTTTGTGTCGATTACAATACGATTTTGTTGATTTTGATAAATGGAATCCCTACATGTGGTCTTGCATGCGTAACTCAGAGATATGCATGCGTAACTTAGAGACTGGAGATTAAGTTTTTGGATTCAATTGCGACCCTATGCGGTCTTTGTTTGGGGTTTATGGTTTGTGGATGGTGTTGTTCTGTGTTCTTTATTTGAATTCCTTCGTTTCTGTAAGACGATTATACTGATCTAAGCACCCTATTCTCTGAGTTATCTTTAGTTATTTGATTTCTATAAGTTGCGGTGGGATGCTAAGTTATCTGGTTTTTGGTTTGTGTTTTGTGGATGTTGTTGTAAGCTGTGGTTTCTACTTTGTGGATGTTGTTGTTATACGTTTGGATTCCTCCATTTGGTTTATGTAAGTCGTGTATATATAATGTTGTGTTCTCTGTTTGGATTCCTTCATTTCTGTAAGCTGTCGTGTGTTTGGTTCAGAGCAATCTGGTGTGTTTGGTTCTGGTCACGGCTTCGGTGTTGTGATTGCTTTGTTGTTGGTATTTCGACATCTTTTTTTTTTTTTGGCAAAAGATAATCATATATATTGATCAAGACAAAGAAGTTACATCCTGGAATTCAGCCAGGCCTGATAATCAAAGACACGATTCCTCGTCGGATACAAAGACAGGGCCTTGCGAGCCACCCTATGGGCTACCCTATTGTACTCTCGACCTACAAATCGAACACTAAAACCAGGATGGGATCCAAAATAATGAACTACTTCCTGCAGCACTGCCCCCATCCGACTATCCCCGACGTCCGCCCGAATAACTTTATCAATAACGACCTTGGCGTCGCCTTCAAAGGCAACCTCCGTGAATCCCAGAATCAGGCACCAGAGAACCGCCTCACGGAGGACCATCAATTCCACCACCATAGGATCATCAATAGACTGGAAGTGGACCCCTTTAGCCAAGAGGACTTCCCTACCAGGGGTTAAAATAACAATACCACCTGCCGAATGGGACCCTCTCCTGGTGGCACCATCCCACATACAAACCATACCCGTTGCTCCCCCAGAATCAGACAGTCCCATTGGCCTCACCATTCCCTGCGGGACTGGATCGGGGGGCAAACCCACCCACTCCTCATACTGCTGGCTAAACTGCCTCATCAAAGCAGGGAAACTGTACTGCTTACCCTCAAAAACCACCCAGTTTCGAGACCGCCAAATCCTCCAAAGGATGGCCACAACCGCCATGAACAATCTAGGTTGATCAAGCAGAGCCAGCACCCTCTTCAGGAAAAGCGGAAAATGATCCCGGGGCAACCCCTCCCCAATATATTCCAGTCCCGAATAATCCCAAAGAGCACGAGCCACCGGGCAATACAGGAATAGGTGTTCCAAGGATTCTGAAGCACCCCAACAAACCGGACACCGATGATGAACCTGCACTTTCCTTTCAATTAGCGCTTCCGTAGTGGGAAGAGCACGATTCAGGATCTGCCAAACAAACACCTTAAGTTTAGGAGGGATATTTGCGTCCCAAAGACGAATCCAGCTAGCCTTATCCATCCAGCACACCGTGGGTTTCCAACCACCTCTTCTCCTATCCAAAGTAACCGCCAAGTGGTAAGCCGACTTTACCGAAAACAACCCATCAACAGTACCATGCCAGATCAGCTTATCCTCCACAGCCTGGCGAGGTAGAGGGATTTTCTTGATGGCTTGACAGGTAGCAGGGTCAAACCATTGGCTAATTTTACGCTCACACCACCGCCCCTCCCCCTGAACAATAAGCTCAGCCACCAGAGGATCACCCCCAACTGGTAGGATCAGAGGATTATAACGAGGGGGGTCAAGCTGATACTGAGGTATCCAGGTAGATCGAAGCATGGACGCAGAGCGACCATTCCCAATTTGCCAGCGCAACCCCATCTCCAACAGCTGCCGCCCAAACAAAATACTCTGCCACCCCCAGGAAGGTCGTGAACGAGCCTTAGCCTGGATGAAGGAACCATTAGGAAAGTATTTAGCTTTATACACCTGGGCCAGGAGGGATTGAGGTTCCATCAGGATTCGCCACCCAATTTTTGCCAGGAGGGCTTGATTAAAGTGTTCGAACCGCCGGAACCTCATCCCCCCTTCGTGCTTACTCCTGCACATATTACGCCAGGACATCCATCTTATCTTAGAATGGTTTTCATCCGCCCCCCACCAAAACCGGGCCACATGCATGTCCAAAAGACGACAGAGCGAAAGAGGAAGCTTGAAACAAGACATTACATGCAAAGGCAGGGCCAAGGCCACCGATTTGATCAATGTTTCCTTAGCCGCCCAAGATAAAGTCCTCTGTTTCCAGCCCTGCAACCTTTCTATCAGTTTTTCCTCCAGATTACGAAAGGTAGCCATCTTAGACCGGGCAATCAGGGTAGGAAGTCCCAAATACTTATCATGGACCCCAACCGCCCCCACCCCCAAAATAGTAGCCAAAAACTCTTGATCTGGCACCGCAACGTTCTTGCTGAAGCAAACAGCTGATTTGGCCAGATTCACCCGCTGCCCACTGAGTTCCTCATATTCGTTCAAAACCACAATCAAATTTTCACATTCCCTCAGAGTACCTGTTGGTATTTCGACATCCTCAGGGGAACAATTGAGATTTATTCTCTTGTTTTCATTTTGCAGGTGGTTGCTCAAGATGCTTTACCAAATGGACAAGATATTTTAGTGACAAACATGAAATATATCAGTGAACCAATTACCTAATTTGCAAGAGATCTCTATCACAAGAGATTAAATCTCGTTGGCGGGACTATCTTGAAGATGTTGGGTTGCTGTTTTTGTTTTCCCCGTCAGTGTCGTGTCTTTGCTCCTCGGAGCTTCTTCAGAGCTGCCCAAGTAGTGGCTTAACAGGCTCTTTCATCGTAGTCTGATTGCATACGGACTATCGTGTAGTATTTGAATCGGTCATGTAATTGTGTCAAGTCTTTGTCCCATGCCCTTTGGGCTTGCACAACATAAAAAAAATTACCTAATTTGCAATGATTAAATATCGATATTTTAATTTCACAAGCTGCCAAATGGTACCCATCGAAATGGGTTACTACAGTAATCACCCACCCGCCGCCGCAGCGGAGGGTGGGGCACCTCCGACCTTGCTTCCTATTAATATTTGTTGAAGGAACATGAGAATTGCGAAAAGTTGCACACTGTAAAGGCAAGAGCTACACAATTCTGAAAACCACCTCGTTGTAGAGGTTACAAATTTCTGGAGGCAGCATTACGATCCCGCATGGCCTTTTTGCCTAAATCTCATTCTGCCCTGGCCGCAACACTTTCACTATTCAAACTTCAACGGACTATACTTGTGGTTTTGGGGCAAAGATCCACTCATTAAACATTAGCACAACAGCAATTTCCCATCATCACATAGTGCTCCAGCCAGCAAGTCCAATATCGTGTCAGGGTAAGTCTTCTGCATAGAGTTTAAAACCAGCTGCTGCTTTTACAGCTGTCACACAAAACAAACATTTAAGCGTCATTGTAAACTTTTCTGATGAAAAACTTTCATCCTTCTAATACCGAATCATGCTCATTCCCCAATCCCACCCAAATCAGTTTAAATGGGATATACAGTTCCTACATTGCAATACTAAACTGCCACGGTACCAGTATTATTAGCACTCTGTAAAAATTCCATGGAAATACTTTGCTCATTTCTCAAATTCTCATGCAGCAGTACTTAACAATTGGATTCTACTAAATGTTGAGCAAAACTTTGCTCATTCCTCCTAGAATGAGCTTCCTAGGAGGACTGCTGAGCAACAAATTAGGGGTTTCAATATGGAGAACAAAAGCTAGTTACTTCCTAGTCCATGCTCAATAGGTTTGTGCAAAAGCATTATCAGACTATTCATGTATTCGAGATAATTTGTGCCGAATTATAGCTGTACATAAGAAAATCCATCGAATACTGATTTTAGAAAGATGAGATTGAGCAATCCTGCATGTTCACTTGAGACTAATTCTTCTCTACGTACTCTAATACAGTAAAACTAGGGTCAAAGATCAATCAAGGCATAGCCAAAAGGCCTTAAATAAGATTAGAGAACTGAATGCCTGAACATAAAATTGAAAATCTAAACAAGTTTTATCTTATAGAGAAAACTATCTGTCGTGCATGAGAGAGCAAGCTTTATTCCGAACACTAAGGGAATGAGAAAGTTGCATATACACCTATACTAGTTATAAAATTCAGTATGTGTATTTAAGAAGGCAGCAGCCTCTTCACTACTGACTAATAGTTTGCCATAGGAGATGATGCAGTACCAAATTGAAGCTACCTCAACCAATAAAACATATACTCAACACAACTTATCAAAAATTACCCTTACTGAAAAGTTCAAGCGACTAGTGGGGGAAAATGGAATTGCAAGAGCAAAGAAGTTCAAATGCTGATGACAATGTATGTCTTCATATAGTGAGATCAGTCAACATAAATCAAGTTGAATGCCATACTAAAAAACTACAAGGCTTTCACTTTACCACTAATCAAGAAACAACTCTACAACATGTAATAACACGGATACAAGAGAATGTGCAGAAGCTCCATACCTGTAAAGCAAACTGCAACCTGGAGGAAGGGTTCATTTGGAAACCAATAGAACTTCAGGCTTCTTAGCTTTGCTGGGTGTAGTTGCATTTGACGGCGTACTTGTAGCTGCTGCTACCTGTGCAGTCTCCCTTGCTCTATTATCAAGCCGAATCAAGCTCTGAGTGGCCAATATCGCCTGTGGAAGCAAATCATGAGACCCTCTCGCATACAATCGTCTGACTGCCACAGAAGCAGCATCTTTGACATCTTGGGCGCACAATGGACCCAACAAGCAGTGCCCCAAAATCCTCAACAATGGCTGCAAAACTTCCCAAGCCAGGGGTATCCTCACCCCCTTCAATTCCAATTCCCCTGAATCAACTCTTTCAATCTTCAATTCCCTAATCCGTTCCACAACATCTTCCTCATGTTCAATCTCAACACCATTACCGTGGCCATTTTGGTCGAACCCATTGCTCAAGTTGCTGCCCTCTAGAAAGTACCCCGCGCCATTCTCATTGGCGTATTCCTTCTCAGATTTCTCCTCGGCATCAAACTTGTTCTTGCAAACACAGTCCTGCCCAGCCCACGCAGCCGCATATTTGCACAATTCCACCTTAGACCAACTCGGCATCTGCGAGATCTGCCGGAAATAGCAATCAAGGGCCACGCCTACGATGATCGGCCGCTTCGTTGACTTCACAGCAAGCTGAGGCTCCAACGGAGCACTCAAAATACCAACCAAAGGCCTCGGCTTAGTGGGTCTTTGTTGCTTGTTCCGAGGACTGTGATACAGAGACGGCTGCGAGAGATCTGGAATCTGCGCCAGAACGGGCTTCCCAGCCCGAGATTTCACCTCCGTCGAGTAGATCGCAAGGAGGACAGCTTCAAAACCAGCGAGAGAAGGAGCGTATGTTGACTCCAAGGAGTGGATCCGGGAGAGGTAAATTCCGGTTAGGAGGGGAACAAAAGAGAGAACGATCAGACGAAGGTGAGGATCGGCCGAAAGGTAGGTCTCGTACAGCCACTGGCAGAGAGGATCGGAGCCCGAACCTGAAGAAGGAGCCGAAATCGCAGACGAGAAGAGCGAATAGGCGTCGAGGGACGATAGGAAGGAGAGCGCCGGCTGGTCGGAGTCTGCCAGAGAAGAGAGGGAGAGCGAAGAGGAGGGATCGGGAGGAAGGAGGGAGTTCAGAGCGAGAATGCGGGAGCGTGCTCTGGAGATGGATTCCCACCACGAGTGCATCGGGTCGGCGGTGGCAGCGGTGGTGGAGGTCGTCGTGGCCCCGCCGGCGAAGGTGGTGGCGGTGGTGGTTGTCGGGCGAGGCGTGGAGGAGATGGAGGAGGAGGAAGAGGTAGGGGAATAAGGCATCTTGTGGTTGCTAAAATCCATGACTACAATTGAGAGAGTTTTTGACTAGAAGGATACCACTATTTGACTCCGAAGATGGCGGCCGACAGAGAATTGGAGGTTGGGAAATGGGAAGAACGGTGGTGGATTGGTGAGGACGCGGCGGTTTCCTGGCGGAAGAACCGACGGACGGGCGGAAAATGCTAAAGACTGTTTTTCTCGGGATATCTTCACAAAACAGAATAGCAAATTTACACTTCCATAACTAGGGGTTGCCTTTCTATTATTTCGGTTATAATCGGTAACCGATCGGTCGGTTATTGGTTAACCGAAATAACCACCATCCCTACCAAACACCGATCAAAATAGGATTTGATTTCTCGGTTATTGGTTAACCAAAATTACTTTTAAGATAAAAAAACAATTTCGTCCAGCCTCCGATAACCAACCGAAGTTCGGTTACAAGTTAGTGGATAACCGACCGGTTACCTGTTTAAACGGTAATCGAACGGCCACCCCTATCCATAATCATAACTTTCACGTTTGTGAGAAATGTAGCCATAACTATCGGAAAACAGAATATAGCCCCTCCCATCCATCTTTTTGACGGTGTTACTTAACAGTAAGATTGTACTAACAGAAATGCTGACTTGGCGATTTTTTGTCGGACAGGTGTATTAACAAAAATATATGTAAACCGTAAATGAAATTTTTGATTTAACAAAATGAAAAATAAAAAAAACTTCTATCTTCCTCCCCGTACTCCTCTACCCCTATTCCCCACCTCTACCCAACAACCCTAAATCGCCGCCGCCATCGACATCATCTTCATCCCAGCAACCCAAAACCTTATTCCACACCAATTACCCGAGCAAAGCGCAGGCCGCGAGGCAGAGCACCGGTCTCACCTGCATCGTTGTCGTCGACCTCAATTCTACATTTGCCCCCCCCCCCCCCCCGATTCTATGTTTGCACCTCCCGCACTGTTCCCCTTATTCGGGTTCTGACGGAGGCGGTTGATTCGAGTGGATTCCTCTTCTTCTTCTTCTTGGACTTAAAAATCGAGTAGATCTGCCAAGAAGATGAGGAGAGGAGAAGAGCGGCGGAGGACCCGAGAAGATGAGGCGTGGGAAGAAGCCAAGGGATGCGGTCCTTGCTCTGCCGTCAGACTTTAGGGTCCGCTTGTATCACCTTCGGGTCGGGTTCCTCGACTTGGTCTTGCTCTCCCTGTTCTGCACGACAGAGGAAGACCAGAAAACTCCAGATCCGCGATTCGACAGCTCTTCCTCGAGTTCTCCTCAACCCATAAACCCCATCGCCGACTCCGCTGAAGCCTCCATCTACCACCCGCGCTGCTGCAGATGGTCCATCTCTGCCGCCTCCAGCTCGTCTTTTTATTAGGAATAGGAAAATGAGGAAGACGAATCAGTTGTCTGGTGAGAGTTGGATCTACAACGACGAGCGGTGGAAATAAGATGGAGGGCTAGGGGGGTAGGAGTTAGGGCGGCGGCGAAATGGTCTAAGGATTTAGATTGTTGCTAGCGGCGGCAGATGTCGACGATGGGTGGTGTGGAGAGAGTAACAAAGTTATTTTCTTATTTTATTTTATTTTTAGTTAATTGTAATGTGAATGGGTGGTGTGGAGAGAGTAACAAAGTTATTTTCTTATTTTATTTTATTTTATTTTATTTTTAGTTAATTGTAATGTGACATTTACATGTAAAGGGCTGTTGATGTGTATCTTACATGGTCGATGACTTGGATCCAAGTTGGCGTTCCGTCACAGAACTTGACGGCATCCCAAATGACGTTAAAGTTTCTAACAGATTTGGCTAGATTTGTCTCACTACCTTCTAATTTTCGGGCTATGTTGTGTTTTACGATAGATATGGCTATATTTGTCACAAACGTGAAAATTATGGCTATACAAGTGTATTTTGCCAAACATAATTCATATTTAAGTTGGGTAGGTTGCAAATTTAGCCATTAGCTTAGGGCTATTTCACTCTAATACTCAAATTATCACAAAAATGTCATTTTCCCCCTATCCCCTAAAGTATTCAATATGACAATCTCTCACTATTTATTATTTAAACACTTGCTTTACACGTTTCCATCTCTTGCATTGCATTGTTTGTTTTCTTTTTTGCATAAATAGCTTAGGACACGAAATGAAGGGCACCTCAACCCACATTCATTTGCTTTTTTTTTTTTTTTTTGCATATTATTCGACACATTAGGTTAAGTTTGAGTAGTTGTTATAAAAAATCCTCGTTAAATACGACCTTAAGAACTTCTAAGATATTATCACTTGTTTCTACATCAAGTTTTGGCACCACCTTTGGCCGCAACGATAAGGTCCTTTGAATCCCTCGTGAGACTGGTGTAAATAGTCTCCACTTGTAACAAATGAGTGAGGCCCTAGTGTGGTCATTTCAAAAGAAGGAAGGTGAAGCATTCACACACTTCAAACAAAAGCTCATTCTCCTCTTGTTGTAAGGATGTGATTCACTCCTTATTTCAGAAGTCTTGGATGGTGAAAGTACCTTGCGAAGAACTTCTCGCATAAATTTGTCCAACTAACAATTGATCAAGGTTGTTGATTATTCAACCATAACTTTGCAACACCAATCAAAGAGAACGAAACAACCTTTGGCAAATTACTTCATGTGGAACCCCATTGTGCTTAATCCCATCCGTCAACTCCAAAAACACTTGCACATGTCTATGAGAATCATCGTTCTTGATTTCATTGAATAAAAATAATGCTTGAATCATCGATATCACCTCATTCTTGATCTCAAAGTTTTTATTTGCGACTAGAGAGAAATATAGGAAACTATATGTATTTTTATCAATTTCATCATGCAAATTATTGTCAATGGTTAGTACGTGTCAACAATTACTCCATCCTAGGCCAAGTTTAACATAAAATGGCGTTGCATATAGTGGCAATTAAGGTCTTATTCACTTGCATCTTGGTACCCTAGCCTACTTCCCACGTTGTTGTTATCTAGCCAATCGGTTTAAGGGTTTGTTTTGGAGGATATGAGCGAACTACTAGTTAAGAGGGAAAATAAAGATAAAAGCAGGTACTTTGGGGAACTACCCCTCATCCTAGCTCAGGACTATTATGCAATGTCTAGATATTTAGGGTTTGTCAATTGTGGTGAGTGAGCTCTTTTCCGTGGACTTTCGTGGTTATCCACACGCCTCCGAGTACGCCTCCCATAAACCCATATAAAGTCACCTCGATCTAGGCTATTGTATCTGGGGCATTAAGCTCATAGATCCTTTCAATGGGTACTACCCATCATCCACACCGAGGTTTCATCACGAGTTCTATCTAGGAAGGCATTCCTATGACAGGGGTTCGGTCGCCTTGACCACCATAGGATCCTATTCATACATCTAACCTCAATTTACTTGATGGCGCATACCCGTCTAACCTTAAAACTCCATACCCAATGTAGAAGCTCCAGTAGGCTAGTAGAGAAGATTAGAGCGACTTACCCAAACACAATCAAAGATAGAATAGCATGCAAATCAACAAGATAAACACATTCATTCATTAAAACCCTAAAATATTCATACGTACATAATAACCCTAAAACTAGGGTTTGGGGTTTAGAACCCCTAGTACATTAGATGACTACTCCATAAAAGAGGGAAGAAGATACATAGAAGAGGTGGAAGATGACTTGATGTTGGGGAAAATGGCTCCTCTTCTTCTCCTTTTCTCTTTCTTTCAACTTTTCTCTCTTCTCTCTCTAAAACCAGAAATTCTATCTCAAAATAAGCTCTCTTGAATGCGAAAAAGGGGTCTTCTATTTATAGGCATAAGAGGACAAAGAAGATCGCAGGCATGAAGCATGGAGATCGCTGGCGCGATCTTCTTCAGGAGGTCGTGATCTCGAGAGGTTGCCGTTTTTGCCTTTGGGGAAGAGGAGTTCGTGGGTTGACTTCGCGGTCTCGATCCACAAGTCACGGTCGCGAACTTCCTCGCGGTCATTTTGTACTTCGGTTGTGTTCTACCTTGGGAAACTCTCTGTTTCTCCTCGGCTTCTTCCTCACGAAGTTCGCGCCCTAAGCCCTCTAGATCGTTGCTGCGATCTTAGACTTCCTGGCCGCGATCTTTGGCTTGACTTCGTAGGCATGGTTCTTGGCTGTGATCTCTTGCTCCAGGCCGCGATCTTCAGTCTCTGCCCCATTTGCTACATTTGTGACCTTATTTTGTACCTAATTCGCATGTAATGTCTAAAGCACCCTGAAATCACGCTGAAATCAAATAGGAATGCAATTGACAATGTTCACAGAATTATGCACATGAATTGGCATGAAACAAACCTTAATATGAAGGGTAAATAACACCCATTTAGGTGTTATCATATTCCACGTTAGCTTAGGTTAAACCTCATTGTTCTTGCATGAGGGTCGTCACCATTGTTTTCTAGGTGTCCCTTGTTGTTGCTGCTCCATAATATGCACTTCTCCTTCAATAACTTGCATTTGCCTTTTTTGCCTTATGCCACGAATGGTCCTTTCTATCTCTCTATCAAGTAGTAGGAGATTGCATTTGTCTCTATGGTGCATAAACTAGGGCTACTCACAAAGAACCTTAGATATGAAAGTGAAGCACATAGTGGAATAACAAAATGAAAAATAGAAAACTAAAATAAATGTAGAAAACAAATAAGCCTAGTCATAATAGCTTAATCTTTCATTCGCTGGAAACAGCGCCAAAAATTGGACTCAAGCATAGATTTGGAGCGGTAATAACACTGTATTGAGCTACCTACTACACCTAGCCAGACCAAGTATAACTCAACTAGATGACATAGTACAGTGGTTGACCAATGTCGTATTTCTAGGACGGAAGCCTATTGCTACTTAAAGAATTTATTTTAATATAAAATGCAAATTAGTTTGTTTTGAAATTACCCACGTCAATTTAAACTAAACAAACTTCAAGAGAAAACAACAATATTTAGGCATCGATCCCTTTCCCTATCATTAGGAATTGCCTTACAATATAATGTTCAATTATAGTGATTTAAGGTATGTGGATCAGTGATGAGGCAATTGGTCAGTGGTCATGCACCCGATTTCCCTCCTAGCTATACCAATCAACTCAATGGTCTTGTAATTGACCACTATAAACACATCATCGTTAAATGGATTTAACCCATAAGCACACAATTCAAATAACTCAATTCTCATGCAATAATTCAAATTTTCATCAATTGAGAAAGGCCCTACTTGACCTAGGTGAATTGACATCTACTCCTAAAGATCAATACCACATGTAATTAGACATGGATAAGACATTAAAAATATCAAATGAATAAGAATTCTTATGAAACATAAAATCTATGTTTTATCACCTCATTCTATGACATGTTTTGCTTAAATTATTAATATCTTTAGCCATTTTAACTTGAATTTGCTTAAAGGTTCATTTGATAGCCTATAAGTATCTTTTTACAAATGTGATGCCCTTTGTTTTGTATATTTTCAGGCCAAAGCATCATGAAAGCTCATCATAGAAAGGAAAAGGAAGAGAATGCGAGTGTCTGGATTCAAACGAGGACTTCTTCGGAGTTCGGACAAGGGAGAAAAGGCTCAAACCTTAAAGACTTGAAGAATGTAGCAAAGAAAATAGTTATCGAGGGCTTCCAAGTTTGTCTCGTGGCTGTGAGGATCTCTAAGATGGGCCCACATCCGTGGCTATGCCTTGGAGCTCCCTTGGTAATGATTTTTCAACCCTAGAGAGCTACCATTTCGATTCAAATAAGGTCTCAACTGACAGTTTATCTCATAGTCAAGGTGGGGGCGATTCTCTGTGTTGTCAATTCAAGTGCTTTCTAACCTCTTTTGAAGAGAACTTTATCCACTTTTAAGCCAAAAACCCTAGATACGAGTTAGAGAGGAGAAAATGAAAATTTTCCAATAGTATTGGATCAGATCCAAGCATCAAGCCGGAGCAGAAGATCAAGAATTAAGAAGAGGATTACCATGAAGATTTCTTTCCCATTTCCATTTTTTGTTTCTTTTGTATGCATGGATAGCTAAACCTCTAAACTATTCATATTTTTTAAAACCCTAGGGATGATGAATGGATTCGAATAGCAGATTTTTTTTTTAATTTTCTATGGATGTTTTCACATCAATACGATTGATTATCTCCTCGAAGCTATCTTCTCACGCGTTGACAACTTTGAATATGTTTTGTGATTGGGTTAGACTGGAAACAACCATCTCATCATGATCGAACACCAGTCAATTGAGCTACCCCGACTCATCAAGAACAAATTTGTAGGTCCATCGTAGTCTGTTAGTTCTAACCATCATTGGACATTTGACAGGGTGAAATTACATCGTATAATCGGGAAATTCACATAGTATAGAAATCTATAAGACCTTGGGGAAACATAATTTGAATGATAATTTTACCTTTTCTTAATTTCAATTTGATTTATTATTTCTTTTTATTGCTTTGATTTAGTTAATCTTAATTCATGTCAATTTTAGTATTTTCACTTAATATATGTTGTAACTTTTGATTTTGAGTAATAGGATTGATTAGAGACCTCACACGAATACAATCTGAATAGCCTTCACTCTATTTACTTAAATTTTTCATTGTTCTACAATGGATCAAATTCACTATAATAAAACCATTCAATCCATTATAAGCAAAACCCTAGGTTAGGGTTGGGGGCCTTACGCCAAATACTCAAGAGATCACCTCATGCTTGGGGGAAGAGAAAACATCATGTGCTCTTCTTCTTCTTGTTGCTGCAGAAATTTAGGTCCGAAAATCCACCAAGTGCTCTTCTTCTTCTTCTCTTTGAACTCCCCTTCTTCAAGAACAATCTCATATCTACTTTCTCTCTCCACTAACTTGTGTTTAAAAAAGTGGCTCTCCTTCCCCTTGGGTGAGGGACATTCCAATATTTATAGGGTTGAAGTGTTCAGACTTGTTCATGACTGTGAACTCCTTCAGTGCCGCATGAACTGCAAGAGGCACCGTTAGGCCCCTAATAATCCTCAAAGATCAAAATCGTGATCTTCTCTCACGGTCATGAACTCAAAAGTCATAGTCCCCAACAAAGGACTGCGAGTCTGGCTGAGAGACCTCATGTTCTTCTTTCCTTCTCGACTGTTAGGGATCACATACAGGGGATAAAGATCTCTACAATGAACTTGTGTAATTCATTCGAATATCATGGCCCAGGTTCTCGACCGTGATCTCTGACATGTGTCCGCAAACTTCTCGTCTTCTTCAACTCACATTTTATGTCCTAATTCCTTCAAAGTTAACTTATACCCAACACATCTTCACCAAACAAGTCCAAATACAATATAAAACAAATATAGGATAAAATGAAAGTTTGAAAGCTCATTCACACTCAGTTAATACATGGAAACACCTAAATTAGGATGACTAAGACCCCTTATTTATTTGTTATCACGTGGTTTATGGGTATATTGCCCGATGAGCGTTTTCTTCCTTCTTTTTCCAGAGCATTTTGTCCATCTACCATCTTCACCTAAACAAGTCCAAATACAATAAGAAACAAATCTAGGATATAATGCAAGGTTTAAGGCTCGTTCATGTTCAATTAAGACATGGAAACACCTAGATTAGGAAGGCTAATAACACTCATTTTAGGTGTTATCAATTGGTTTATAAGCGTGTTTCCTTATGAGCATTGTCTTTCTTTTTTATTTCGAGCATTATGTTCCGATGAAATCCTCCATTCTTCCACCTAAACTATTAGTTGACTGAACAACACTTTGGAAAGTGAGGTCATAGGTGTCTTTGCATCGTCCTTTATATATATGACATAATAGGAAAATTGTCTCAGTTATGATCTACTTGGATTTTTTTTGGGGGGCGGGGGGACAATGTTTTCCATGCAAGGTACATTGGGATTTCTCTCATGGATGATTGTCTTTGTTCCAACCATGATATATGCCAAAGTTCCTTAGCATCTTTCAATTCTAAGCAATGGGTGATCTCTTTGATTGGCTCGCAACATACTAAGTAGGAGCATGTGGAGGTGAACCTTTGATAGAGAAGAATCCCTCGCACCAAAAGGAATGTGTGCAAAAGTCTTCAATCAATTTTTTTAATTTAGGTGAATTAAGATATTCACAAAAGTTTCTGAAATTTTTGTATCCAAGTAGTCCTGGATGGTGTTGTGAATTGGGATGATTCACATTGAAAGAGGCGAATGGCCAGATTTCACAATGTTTTTACCAGATTTTAAATAATGCCAAACAAGTTTGTATTTTCTCATAAATGTTGAGGGAGGAATCAATAGTATAATTTGTATTGATTGTTGTTTAAATATTACTTGTAATTGTTTGAAGATGTATCCCCTCATTATTGGGTCAATAAGCGATGATTCCATAGAATGGTCTCACAATACTCCTACCCGAAGTGATGGGCTAGAGGGAGGGTCCATTGGAAACCAAGGTAGAGTAGGATGAAGATCCTCTTACCAAATTCAACTTGCCATCTAATTCCTTTTTTCCAATAAAAATCCATATCTTATAGGATACCTTGTCAAGCCCAAAATGGGAGGGAGTTTACTCTGGCCCTTAAAAAAAAAGGTCATTCATACATATGGTATCAAGCCTTGTAACTTTTTCCTAATGTTCTCTCTAGTTCTAGCAAAAGCCTTCATGCTTGTTTGGCCAACATATTTATGTTGAATCTATCAAATTCATGAAGCCTAATTTGCCTACAAATGTACTATAGCATACTTACGGTGTAGAGATCTATTGCATATCATCGTTTTAATCTTGACTAACCCACTAGAAGGGTGAGAGTCTACCATTCATTCTCTAATATAGTGTAGATGAGAGTATAAAGTATGACATTGCACGTATCAAGGTGGCAATGCCTATTGATTTTAATACCACCACCTTGGAGACTAATGACATATTTTTCATTTTCTAAAGATGAATGTGTGTTTATGATGTTGACTTTCATGTTTTCAAATATCTTATATGTTGTTTTATAGATATTCAATACATTTAATGTTTAATAATCGATAATTGTATTTTAGTTAAATTAGGGCTCAACCAAACTAGGGCCAGTGTGTATTGATTTTATGACATCACCTTGGTGTCTAGTGACATGTTTTTTATTTCCAATGATGAATGTGTGAATTTTATGTTGAATTACATATTTTCAAATTTCTTATATGGAGTTTATGCTATTTTTCAAAATATTTAATGTTTAATAACTGATGATATTGTTTTAGTAAACTTAATGCCCAACAAAACTAGGTTCTTGGGCGATCTCTAGTCGCAATCCATTAAATAAAGAAATCAATCAACACAAAAGCAAATAACACTTTGATTTACTTGGTTATTATCCATCGATGTGATTAACCAGATAGTTATCATACACGGTCACAAACCTTTGCTCTTAGTAAAATCACAAACTTTTAATTTGCAACAACAAGATAACAAAAGTTTGACTTGAACGAAATTGTTACTTCTGTTAATCCATCCAAAATTCTGTTATATTTGTCCTGTAAGCGTCCACACCATCAAAATGATCAATAAACAAATCCAAGTTGGATTTTTCTCATCAAAACCTCATCGCCAGCCGAAAATTAATTTTGGATTGCTTCCATCATCTTCGTAGCTGATCGGCGAAGTGGTGGATGTAGTGTCGGTTTCTGGTGTTTCACTTACGGTGACGTGGGCTAACAATTTGGTAACGGGTTCGAGTTTGGCGGCGAAGATGTTGAACCACTCGTAGTTCCTGCTAGTGCCGTCGAAATGCCACATGGATTTAACAACGGTCGATGGTGGTAGAATATTCATCGGTAGTGACGACTGTATGACTGATCCAGTTGGATTCCTGGTCCCAAGATACGTTGCGGGCGAGGGACCATAGGAGGAATGCCTCCGGTAAGCTCACTCTGGTCATGGCATAGAGGAAACATGACTCTTCAAGATACTGATAGAACTTGTCAAAATTTTACTATAGGCGCACGACCCTATTATGTGTTCGTGTACAATTTGCTAGTTGGTTTAAGATATTAAATTGGATTTTTTTTATCAATAATTTTGATGAGGTGGAATGTTGACTAGATAAATCTAACATAAATCTGGATGGAGATTAATAGAAGTGACGACTTCGTACAAGTTCAAACTTTTGTTCCCGTGTCGTTACAAATTGAAGGTTATTGACCATTACTAATTGAAAAGGTTTGTGACCGTTTATGATAACTACCCATGATCAACCTTACTCCAAGGAGAATGATATCAAGTTTTGTTACTAGTTTATGTTATGACTGTGACAATCTTCGTGCACTTATACCCAATGCAATTTGGGTATAATCAACAACAACATCAAACCACAAAGTTATGGTCATATCAGGAACAAGTTACAAATTAATCACCAAAGAAATAAAACTATACAAATGAGTAATTAATCTCAACATCCCCCTCAAGCTGGAGCATAAAGTTCATGAATGGCCAACTAGGAAAGTAGGTAATGAAACTTATCATCACTCAGATCCTTGGTAAATTGATCATCTTACTGGTCAGTCAAGCTAATCTTGTCGCGGCTAAATCGCCCTAGAAGTGATGCGCTCGTGAAGAAAATAACAATATATTTCCATGTGCTTAGTGCACTCATAAGAACTAGATTGGCTGCGATATGAAGGGAATCCTGATTTTCGTAGTATAGAGGAGTAGGATCCCGCGAAAAACAATTGGGCTCACAGAGAAGCCAACAAAGCTAAATAAGTTCACTCACACTACTAGCCATAGCATGATACCCATCACATGCTAAAGAGCTAGAGATGAGTTGTTGCTTCTTTTCCCTCAAGGAAACGGAGCAAGACCTAGTTAAATAAGATATTTAGTGTTAGAGCGATGAGTGCTCTCACAACCACCTTAGTCGGCATTGCAATAAGCAACGAGATTCATTGAACCATGAGATCGTAACAAGAGACCCTGTCTAGGAGAAGAGTTGAAATACCTCATGAAGCGGTGCGCGATAGTCACATGAGCAGGCGTTAGATACGTGGACAAATTGGCTAAGAACATTAGTTGTGTATGCTATGTCCGGGTGTGTAATTGTGAGATATAGAAGTCTTCCACCAATCTTTTGATCCATAAAGTTTATAATCTCGATCTATAACAACACTAGAATCCTAGCCTACTCCTTGAGTGCATTCATTATCTAATCTTATCTTTAGGGTTTTGTTTAAGTGAAATTAAGCAAGTTCATACTATGAAAGATGCACAAATATAAGAATGTACTTGGGGAGTCATCTCCCTCACCTTAACTATCGAGCATAGCATGCAAAAACTGGTAAATAAATCCACGATAGTTGAGCCTTGAGGGTTGCTAATATGGGAATTGATGCAATGGTCATGTCTCCCGATTCTCCTCCTAATGACACCCACAAGCCCGAGGTCACATAGACGGATTCCTTGATTAGGGATAACCTACCCTCTCTAAATGTGTTTAACCCGTTAGCACACCACTCAAATGAGTCAATGTTCATGTAAATATTCAAGAGGCATCAATTAGGTGAGAACTCAGCATGGGGAATGGTCATCACAACCTAACCTAAGTCTCTAGATAATCAAAACATGGCAAAACACATGCAAACATAACCACATGAACATAAACCATGAAATGAAACATTGGACACACTAAGTTAACTCAATCAAACCATAAATTAACAATTATCATTCATTACATAATAAACTCTAAATTAGGTTTGGTGGACTAAACCCAAGTACCATAAGAAATTGCCCCATGAAGGGGGAATAAGTAAAAGGGGGAGAGGAAGGAAACCCATAGGAAACAGAACTCCAAACTATTGGAAAATCCCCCCTATTTAAGCTCTCATCTTCTTCTCTAAGATGCACTTTATCTCTCTATTCTCTTTCTAGGGTTTCTCTTTCCAAAAGTCTCTCTTTTCATTTCTAGAGGACTCCTCTATTTATAGATTTCAGAAACACAGACAAGATCACGACCTGGCTCGAGGGAGTTCCATGTTGTGATCCTGAAAGTTTGTTGAACAGTATTGCCTTGAACTTCCTCAGATGGATGTTCAAGATCACGATCAAGATGTCGTGACCATGATCCCCCTCGCAGTCTTTTGACTAAAGGATCGCGACTTGGGTCGTGATACTTCCTGAATTTCTTTGTGCTGAGCTTCTTAAAGTTCACGGCCGAAGGATCAGAGATCTCGACCATGATATCCTGTGAAACTAGTGATCTTGTTAACAGTCGGGCACTTCCTAGTTGTGTTATGTCCCTTTTTGTATGTGAACTCGGAGTTGCTTCGTTTCCCACACTTGAGCCCTTCATCATCATCATCATCATCATCATCATCATCATCATCATCATATACGTTTGAAGCTCATGATGCCACGTGATAAAGCGCATGCAAATGCTAAAGCAAAACTAGGCTACATCGTGGGTTCAAGAAATCATTAAGGCTCAAAATGACATCGAAATACCTAAGATTAGGAAGAAAAATAACACTTATTTGGGTGTTATCACCAATCGATGGTAAGAACTAGGATCCAAATCATTATCATAATGTGGAAGTGCGAGGTGGTAATTTTATTCAAGTGGAAATCGAACCGGTCGAGACCCCTGAACGCATGCTTCCTAAAAAATGTCCAATGTATACTTTGTCTGGCTAAACAAGATAGCTTAAGAATATCAAGCAATCTCAATACTAAAAAATATTCGAGAGGGCCCAAATCTTTTGTCCTAAAATGATCATGTAGAAGAACCTTAACATGATTGATGAAACCCATGTGATTACCAACAAGAATGAGATCACGAACATATGTAAGGGCAACCACAAAGATATCCTTACATCGAAACACAAATAAAGAGTGGTTGGCATGAGACAAACACAAATCCAACTCCTATGAAGCACTGGTAAAATTTGTGTACTAATTGAGGTAAACTTGCATATAAACCTCTTTAGAAAGATCACCATGAAGGAATGCATTGTTTATGTCTAGTAGATGAAGAAACCACCAACTTGAAGCTACAAGAGAAATAATTAGGCGAACAATCACAAGTTTGGCTACCATAGAAAAATTATCGTGATTGTCAACCCCATCCATGTATATAACCTTTGGTGACAAGTCACCAACCTTATATCGTTTGATAGACTTGTTGAATTTATATTTAATTTTATAAAAACCATTTAGAATCTAATAAATGCTTCCCTAGTGATAAACGCTGAAGTATCTATGTCCCATTTACTTCTTCAGCTCAGCTTGCATTTCTTGTTGCCATCATTCATATTTAACGGCATGAGAAAAAAAACTTGGCTTCATATCTTGGTTATCACAACCAGGTAAGCTTGATGCTTAGGAGAAAACCAAGAATAAGCTACATGGACAAACAAAGGGTAACACACAACATTAGAAGAAGATTGAAAAAAGTAGAAAGGTCTACCTCAAACCCATCAAAACTCCAAGACACTTGACTTTTGCAACTGCTCATTTATGTGAGATGACTCCATCAGTAGAGGTTACAATAGGAGACAACAATGCTCAAGAGGAGATGTTTCGTGTGGCAGGTCCATTGCATGAAAATTATTCAAATTTGTTGACCTAGGAACTTCCAAAATGGGAGAAGGCAGCGGGTCCTAAAAAGGAAGTGTGCTAGAATTTTTTTTTTTTTGTGTTGATGAAGATTCTTTGACCTTTTGGAAGGAAATATGTCTTCTACAAAAATAACATCGCAAGAAGTAAATATGTTTTCTACAAAAATAACTTCCAAAATGGGAGAAGGCAGCGGGTCCTCAAAAGGAAGTGTGCTAGAAATTGTTTTGGTGTTGAAGAAGATTCTTTGACCTTTTAGAAGGAAATATGTCTTTTACAAAAATAACATCGCAAGAAGTAGTTATCTTTGAGTTTCCAAATCATAGATACATCAACCTTTATGTGAAGCCGGATAATCTAAGTAAACACTGGGTCTGCCCTTGTCGGCAAACTTATCTAGTCCATGATGAGTATCTCTCACATATGCTAAACATCCAAAACTCCAAAGATGATCATATTTGGGAATGTGACCCCTTAGAAACTCATGTGGTGTTTTCTTCAGAATTGTTATGAAGGGTAGGAGATTGAATAAATATGTTGTTTTAAGAATGCATTCCCCTCAAAGGTAGATAGGTAAGGGGGCATGAAAACATAATGTCCGAGCTGTCTCGAGAAGAGATTGATGTTTACGTTCCACAATGTCATTTTGTTGTGGTGTATCAGTACAAGTGGTTTGGACAATGATGTCATGATCCTCATAAAATTGATGTAAACTATTAGTTTGGAACTCATTGTTGGTTTGAAACCTTTGTACTTGTTGATGGAATTGCATGTGTACTAGCTGGGTAAACATTTTCAAGTATCATTCAACCTTTGGCCTTTTCGAAAAAAAATAAACCTTAAAAAACCCTAATAAAATCATCTCCCAGGGTAAAGAAATACCATGAACCATCTATAGAAGGGTGTCAATAACCACCACAAATATCAAGATGAACCAATTCAAAACATCTTTGAGTTTTGATGGTGCTTTTAGGAAAAGGAAAGCATGTCTGCTTAGCCCAAATGCAAGTATCATAAGGCAAAACATCTTAATTATAACTTGCGCGGAAATAAGGCTTAACTAATATGAGCTTCACATAAGATGGGTAACCCGACCTTGAATGCCAAATCATTGTCATAGCGAGATTTCCACCAACATGGAAACTTGTGGCTCCATAACACCACACTGCTGCAAATAATATAACCTATCTTTGACCTTAATCATCTCAACCATTCTCTGGAGCAGAAGTCCTGAATAATGCAGATGACAAAAGATGACTTGCACAAGGGTTTATCCCGAGGAAGTGCAACTATACGACTCCTGGTTTACCTATGTTGAGCTAATTACGGTTAGGTCAAGTACATGTGCAAGTAACGAATTATGATTAAGCAAGATGAAATATGAATAATGTATAAGGATAACAAATATGAGTGTTGTGGTCTCACGGTCAACTACATAGTAATTAGGGCTCCCTATGCTATTACTCTATTATGATATGTATGATAGTCACACCTCTCAATGGTGGTGACTGAAGATTTCTTACGAGATATGACCACACCTAGAGCGGTGTCGGGGTATGACTACATCCATAGTGGTGTGGGGTATGTATGACCACATCCGACGGGATGTTGGGGTATGTATGACTACATCTGACAGGATGTGGGGTATGTTTCTCGGGAGAGTTATTAGCATGGGAGTAGCCAGGCGCCTATGATTAAAACATGATAAGATGCATATGCATAAGTCAAGGTGGTTGAGTCTTTTTCCTATTGGGATGTCGAATGGCTGAGGTCTGATCCTAGTGCTTTGGCTTGTTTGCTAGATGTATGGTAGGGGTATGCTTTGTTATGAAATCACGATGCTATGATTATCTCACTCAACTATGAGCTGACCCTCTTTTATTCTTTTCCTCTGCTTATGCTATGTGTAAGCAGATCATCAGCAGTAGCAGTAGCAGTAGCAAGTACATAGGTGTGAGCAGAACGAAGAGTTGAAGGCAGAATGAGGTATTGTCTTCAACTATTCAGTGCTTGGACGACTACTTGGAATTTTGGCCAGTGATCCACACCTTTTTGTAAAAATGTTTTGAGAACGTTTTTCATCTGCATACTAGCTCCTGATATAGTGTGAGATATCCACAGGTGTGGAAGGTTGATGATATGGGTATATTTGTGTAATTGTGTAAGTTGTGATGATTATGACATGTATAAGTATCGTACGCAGTTGTGGAGTATGAAAATTGTGACTATGGCTATGAAAAGGCAATGCATATGGTTGTGAGTATATATGTTTGTGATGAATTATTTTGCAGGATAAGTTGCAAGAACTGTTAGCCCATTACGCGAGTAATTCATGTCGAAATTTTATTTGGGTAAATTTTAATAATTAATGTAACACCCTAGATTAATTCCACTGCAATTGTATGAACAATACGATCAGGCAAAACGTGCAGGGTAGGGTGTTACAAACAATCTCCACCATGACTTGAATTCTCTCTCAAATACCAGATGTACCAGACGCAACCAAAGTTGCCAGATGTACCCAGATGCGATACATATCGCCAAATTTACCCAGATGCGATCGAAACCGCCAAAATCAAATGCGATGCAAATCGCCAAACTTAGATGCAATCAAAATTTCCAGACGTACCAAACTCCTCCAAATCAGCTGTACCAGAATCTCTCCTGCCTCCAAATGCCCCTAAGGGCGGTTAACAAATCAAAACATGCAGCAAGTCCAACCCATGTTGGGACTTGCCATGCAGAACCAACTTGGTGTTATTTTCGGCCATATAACACCAACATCAAATTTACTGCTAACTCCAAACCAGGTACTCCAACTTGCAATTGCCGGCTTTGCTAAACCCACAAACCAAATTTGGAGAAAAACTGAAGGGCTTCCTCGGCCATCCCCAAATCGTAGACTACCTCCTGATACCACAGCAATCACCACGATCCCTTTGCCCGAACGACCAACCAGGCTCTGATACCACTTGTCAGAACAGAAGCGTGCAATCGATAATCCCGATCAACACAAACGAACACAAATTTAACGTGGTTCGCTAACAATGTGTGCTAGCTAATCCACGAGCAGGGGAGAACAAATTTCACTAATTTGAGGAAAGTATAGGTTACAAACCAAATTTTGGAATGGACAAACCAAACAAACTAACCTGACTGGCCTTACTACAGACTAGGGTGATGTAGAGTATTTATATAACTCTTCTCCTAATCCCAAACAGAAAACTAAACACCTTTTTCCAAACGTACAAGGAAAAGATCAAACAAAGCCCAAACACAAACCCAAACAAAATAGGCCCAAACACAAAACAAACCCAAATCAAATTCAAGTCATATCCTAACAATTATCCCCTTACCTTTTTACTATAGCAATGGAAGTGTTTTCATGTCTTCTTGCTCAAGCAGTAAAGGCTAAGCAAATACCATTTCATCCCCATTGTAAAAGCCTAGAGATCACACACCTTTGCTTTGCAGATGATTTTTTGGTGTTTACAAATGGGACATCTCAAGCTATTCTTGGGGTACAACAAGTCGTCACCTTCTATGAAGTCTCAGGTTTAAAATCTAATCCGCAGAAGTGTCAACTGTTTTGTACTAGGGTCTCGCATGATGAAAAGCAAGCTCTTTCTGGTTAGTCTGGGTTTCCTTTGGGGGAGCTACCTGTTCGATATCTGGGAGTGTCGCTTCTGTCAAGTAAACTGACTTATGCAGAATGTGAATGCTTGGTAGACAAAATTTTAAAACGGATTAATACATGACATGCCATTTCATTAAGTTACCCAAGAAAATGTAGTTGATGGAATCTGTTGTCACTTGTCACCAGTCTATTCCAGTATTGGATGTCAGTGTTTTGCTTCTTGTTAAGGTTCTTAACTGATTGAAGAAGCTTGTAATAAGTTTTTGTGGGGCGTGGATTGTGCTAAAAAGGAAGAAAGCTCTTGGTGCTTGGTCGAAAATTGCAATATTAAGGCGAGAAGGGGGTTTGGGCATTTGAGATTTCAAGACTTGGAATAAGGCTTGCGTGATCAGACATTTATGGAATTTGTTAGTTGCAGCTGGCTCGTTGTGGGTAGCGTGGATGCAAAGGTATCGAGTCAAAGGAAGGAACATATGGTCTCTTCCTGTCAGTACAGTTAGTACTTGGATTTGGAGGAAGGTTCTCAAATGTCGAGGTCTGGCGCAACAACACATATCTGGTTCAGGTGACACACTGGCAAGGGATGGAGTCACTATAGCTAAATACTCAGTAAAGCTTGTCTGGGAATCAATCAGAGTTCCCTCCCCCAAGGTTACATGGTATCATGCTGTCTGGGGTAAACCAATATTTCCGAAACATAGTGTGATGTTGTGGCTTATTGTATCAGACATAATCAAAATGAAAGACAAGTTGGTTGAATGGGGGTTCATTGTGATATTTGTTGTGCACTTTGTCGTGGAGGTATTGAAAGTATCGATCATTTGTTTGGGGCCTAGGCTTTTGGTTCTGCAGTTTTGAAGAAAGTGTTGCAAAAGGTCAGTGTCTAGTCTGAATTTGGGGATTGAAATTCGCAGTTGGCTTGGGCAGAATAACAATGGATGCAGTCAAATGATGCAGCTGTGGTTGGGAGGCTCTTATGGATTATGGGTATCGGTTTTATCTGGCGAGAAAGGTGTGCTCATTCATTTGTATGGTACCACGGTAGCTCTCTCCCCAAATCAAGTTTCACTCAAGCTATTGAAGGAGTTTGTTGTGTTTTTCTCTTATGAGAGTTTGATGGTTGTAATTACGAGTTGACATTTGAGAGGGAGTTTTTGCGAGTTGCAACTCCCCGAGCTTCAATAGAATTTTTGATTAATCATAAAAAAAAACTTCCAGCCACAAAATCATGGAATCATCCAAGAAAAAAAATTCTACAAATGAGAATTTTTTTACAGAAACCTATTACAAGAGTGCTACTAGAGGGGTGAGCGGAGGAGAAAACAAGTGTCATCCCTAAAATTTGAACTCCGGGCTCACAAGCTAAAAACCAATGTTGTCAGAACCGAACCGGAGCATGACTAGGTAATGCGAACGACTCTCACTTTAGTGGTCCAACCGGCATTAGACCGTTTAAAAACCGGTAGAGAACCGGTACCTAATAAACATTATCAGTATAAATAGTGGACATTTCTTAATCAGAGCTCGTCTCTTTCCTTCGAAATTGTGAAATGGAAATAAAAAAACAGTTTGAGAGCCCGACGTTTTTGGTTTATTTCAATTTTCTGCAATTTTTTTAATTAAATTTAACGCCTGAATGGCAAAAACCGGACGAACGGCTAGAGCGGTTAACCGCCTCGGCCGCTCATCCACCGCTACATAAAACCGGAGCGACTTTTAGACTGTTCCGAGCCAGTTTTGTGATTGAGTGGCGGTTTTACCGGTCGGGCCAAACAGGTCGGCTCGACTTTAATAACACTGCTGAAAACTCTCTTTTATTAGTTGGAGAACCAAAAATACACTTTAAATTGCTAACCGATCTGGTGCAGCAGGCGTGGCTAGATTCGATCGGCCCAAATCCTCGGTGAACACGCTCAAATTGCTGGAAGCGGACTTAGCAATGTCCGCCCAAAACTAATCGAAGCTAGCAAAGCAAGCGCAGCGCAGCAAAAGCCAACTAATCCTTGTACAAACAAGACGGAAAATATTAATTAATAATAAAACCCAACCAATCCTGCCTACCGATACCTTCACTCCATCCCCCCCTGCCTTTCCTCGTTACTCTCGCCTCCGCTCCTCCAGCTTATACTTCGTCATGCTCCTCCAGGGCCCTATATAACAACACTACCAACTAATCGCAGCCAGACCCAGATCCCTTTCTCCGATTCCAGCAATGGCTTCTATCAATGCTGTCGCCAATTCCCTCCTACTCCCCTCTCGCTCTTCATCTTCTTCCTCCTCCTCCTCTCCCCTTTTCCCCAACGGCTCCAATGCGCTCAGTCCGTCAAAAGTCTCTCTTTCTAACTCCAGATCCCAATCATCGACTACCTCGCTAAGGATGTTCAGAAAGCCCATTGCTAACTCTCCTCTTCATGCCGCCTCCGCTGCTGCTGACGAGGCCGAGCCGACTAAGGACGAGACCCCCATTGAACTGAGTCAGTTGATTTTCCATATCCATTTCAATTTTCTTCTCGGGTTTGTGGGCTGTCGCTCTTGTGTTTGATCAATTGTCTCTGTGGCCCTGTTTTCGGCAGAGTATCCAGCTTACCCTACTGTGATGGACATCAACCAGATTCGTGAGATATTGCCTCACCGGTAAGTGAACGCTTGTGCTCTCTGGGGAACTGGGTGGTGGAGGCATTTTGTGAGGAGCTCGTGAATTGTGTTTACGTTTCTTACGGGTTTGCCTGTTTGTTTGTTTGTTTGTTCGTTTAGGTTCCCATTCCTGCTGGTGGATAGAGTGATTGAGTACAATCCGGGTGTTTCGGCTGTTGCAATAAAAAATGTTACGATAAATGACAATTTCTTTCCTGGGCATTTCCCTGAGAGGCCAATTATGCCCGGTGTTCTCATGGTTGAGGTAAAGACTTCACCTTTCTCCATTGTTACTCGCTCCAGCAAGAAACTTGCATGGCCTATAAAATTATAAGAACGAGTAGTTTGTCCTCTTTCTCTCTCGGTACAATCCAGTGATTTTCAGGTTAAGTATGAACTAATCTAAGCAGGGGCATAGATCAATGGTTAAACCAGGTTTGCCATCCAGGCCCTGACTTAGTTGGACAAAGCTAACTTATTTATCTGTTGAGATTTTGTGTTAGAGGGTGGTATTTGGGTATTTAGGTCCACTTCTTCGCCTGCTATTACCTTCACCCGGTGGGTTGATTGTTGGGGAACTAAGACATATATCCCAAACTCTGAAAAATGGAAAAAAATAATTTCGCTGCTTTTCAAAATCTTGGCTGTTGGTGTTTGTCTGGTACCTTGATCTCAATCTAGGTCCAAGTGAGTTAGGAGTTCGTGTGCTTGGACTTACAGGCCCCTATTCATTGTTGGAAGCTTAGCGGCTTAGACTCAGAGATGAATCTGTGGTAAGCTGCCGTTTTCGATTAAGTTAGAGAGGAGTTTGAGGATTTTTCTCAATGTCTGTGGGTATCATTCTTCACTTTTATGAAAATTTTGTCTCTGGAGTTTACTGAGGAAGGGAAGCCATTTAGTTGAGATCTTGCAGCACGCATGTTTCCATTGAGGAAGAGGGATTTTTGCTTTAAGCGTTTGGGACATGTAGGAACTCTATATAGGACCAAACTCTATTTTCCAAATCAAATAGGCTAGTTGTCATCCTTTGCAATAGTGTTGATGCAAGCAATTGTGCATGCGTGGATGTGGCATTATCAGAGAGTACTCAACACTTGTTCTGGAGCTAATGTGTTGCAAGTAGTAAGTTTCTTCAAAAATATGATACGGATCTGGTTGTATTGCATGTTTGCAATAGTCCAGTAGCTTGATTAGTTTGTTTATTGAATATCTGATCATTCAAGCGGCCGAGTCTATAGCATTATATATTTCCAGTAGTCCATATCCTCGAATATTGTACTAGCACTTCTACAACTGGTCCTCTATAAAGTTATTGACTCCAAGCATTATAATAATTAATATCTATTGAAATTGATTATATTTGGACATAAATGGAAACAAGTTGGAATTTGAATTCTTAGTGATCCTGATTAATGGTCTCGTATTTACTGTTTGGTTAATTTGTTTGTTTCAACTATTTTGTTGTCATGCATGCCAATTGCCAATGCTTCTGTGCCTTGTTGCATTTCATTTCCAAAACCTGTTGGACCTCGGATTTAATGGAAAAGCACCATTGATTCATAAATAACTACTCTTTCTGGAATGCTCCTGCAATGAACGCATACTATGCTTCCTGCACTTGCGCTGCTGCTCCAACTACATCTGTGGCAGTGCTGCTTTCTCATCATTTGTACCATGTTATGCAGAGAATTGATTGTAATGATATGAATGAGCATTACACCACAAGCATCCCATGTTTTTAAAATTGGCTACTGTTGATTCCAGGCAATGGCACAAGTTGGTGGCTTGGTAATGCTGCAACCAGAAGTTGGGGGAAACAAGGCATCATTTTTCTTTGCTGGAATTGACAAAGTCAGGTTCAGGAAACCAGTGATAGCTGGGGACACCCTGGTTATGAGAATGACCCTTGTGAAGCTGCAGAAACGTTTTGGAATAGCTAAGATGGAAGGAAAAGCTTACGTTGGGACTGACGTGGTCTGTGAGGGGGAGTTTCTGATGGCCATGGGACAAGAATCTTAATTTGATTCCTCTTAAGGAGTAGTTATCTTCAGTTTATGTAAACTGAAAATGAATGCTGGTGACGAACTGACAATCCATCAACTTGGAGGTCCCTTTTCCTATTTTTTTTTTAGTATGCCATTTATCTCTTATTAGAGTCTAGTATCTTTATGGTGGCGCATCTCAATCACAGGCGTGGAAAGAACTTTTGGTAGCAGCACATGATGAAAACGTCATTTGCAGCAAAACAGAAGTTAACTATGGACTTGTAAGAGCTTCAGAAGTTCGAGTTTAAGGATTGAATGCATAGCTAGCCATATGATGTTAACGAGCTTAGAGTTTTGATGAGTGATCTGTTCTATTTTAAGAATGATCTGTTGTGTGAAATTCCTTCTGCATTTTGGCTTTTGTGTTTGTGAAATAGGAGTTGGGAGAGTTGGGAGTCGGCCAATATTGTCAAATAGTGTGTTTGTATTACGATTTTCAACAGTTTTTTTAAGAATGGTGCCGTTATTAGACAGCTTCAACAGAAACGGAGCATTGGTCAGATTTGTAATGCGAATGGTGGTCTTTCAACTTTGGAACCAACTGAACGGTTTTAACCTACTCATCTCGGACTTTCGCCAAAAAGTTTGTGGTTTATGTTGGACTTTATGGGATGAGGGTACACGTATGATAGTCCATATGACTACGTATGATAGTCCATATGACTGGATGATCAGGATTCTGATATGGTTGTGAATTATGTTCACTTTTCGTAAAAAATATTTCTACTCTTTACAAAACTTTAGGTTATAGACATTTTTTTCGTAGAATAAAACTATCACCACTTTAGATTCTAGGTTTAAGAAACTTAGTCTTAAGAAGCTAAAGCATGAAGGAAGATAATGATTTTTGGTGTGTCTTTTCACTATCCAACAACATATTACTATATATAAACCTGAAGTTGAGTTACTGCTGCATAATTATTTACATTTTGATACCCCAAATTTAATTAAATCACAACTTAGTCACTATAATGTACATTTTATATTAAGATACCCCATATTTAATTATAATGTAAAATCATTGAAAAATTATGATTGGTTTACTTACTATATATAAACCTGAAGTTGAGTTACTGTTGCATAATTATTTACATTTTGATACCCCAAATTTAATTAAATCACAACTTAGTCACTATAATGTACATTTTATATTTAGATACCCCATATTTAATTGTAATGTAAATCATTGAACAATTGTATTTGGTATATAAATTTTATGAGATTTTCGTACCTAATACCCCAAATTTAATTAAATCACAACTTAGTCACTATAATGTACATTTAATATTTTGATACCCCAAATTTAATTTTAATGTAAAATCATTGAACAATTATGTTTTGGTATCTAAATTTTATGAAATTTTCGTACCTACGATTTTTTAAATTTACCTATTGGTTCAATGTTTAAATTTCACTTGAATCCATGAATCCAATCCACCAATTCTTTTGAACCAATCCATGAATCCAATCCAATATAACATAAGAGAATAAATTTAGTCTATATAATACAAGATGTTATACCACTCAATTGTAGGAGAAGATTCGACCATTTTATATTTGCTCATAACGTGAAACATTAAATAAATGATAAAAGACAGACGACTCTAAAATATTGCATGAGCGAACTAAACAAAATTCTACTAACTACATGAACAAAATATGTGACATCTACATAAGCAAGTGTCAATAAATTGATACGGTGAAAATGATTGACTGTTGTATTGACGACCAACTAAAAGAATTAATCAAAATTTTCTAAATTTTCTAAATTTGATGTTTACCATCATATATATCTTCTCAGTTAATATCATATTGTCAAGTCAATATTACTACTGCGGGTAGTTATCCTAAATGGTAACAAACCTATTCACTTTGTACAAAACGATAACAATTCTTTAATTTTGCACGTTTTGGTAATAAAAGTTTGAGCGAATAACAAAATAGTAAATCCGTCCAATTCCGTCCAAAATTCCGTCCCAGATCGCCTCGTCAGCATGACACGTCATTATATATAATAATAAAAAAAATAACTTATCAACCAACTTAACCCAGCAATCCAACCGGCCAGATTAAACCCTTTTCCCATCAGGACCCGAATTGGACTATTACTCCAAATCAAGCTTTGTGGGGGAGAGCCAGAACGAAAGTGGCGAGGAGAGGCGGAAGGTTTGTTGATGATTGGAGGGGGGTGTAACTGCTGTTGGCAGGAAGTTTATTCATCCTCTTCACTTCTTCGTGAACCATCGCCTTCTTCTTCTCATTCCCCATCGTCTGCCACCCGGCCGGTGTCTCCGCAGACTGAGGAGCGGCAACGGCGACGGCGGCGACAGAGGAGAATACGACATCCATAACTGCGACAACAGTTGCTGCGTTCGAGAATTATGAAGCGAGAATCACTGCGTGAATTGAAGGGGAACGAAAACCTTTAGGTAGAAGATGATTAATTCTTCATCAAGAGAGTTGGCTTCTGTTACCCGCCGTAATTTCTACGCGGCTAATCAAAGCTTTAGAACCGTAATTTCTACGCGGAAGGGTTGTTGATGATTGGAGGGGGGCGATTGGTGAGGTGAACGAGCGGTGGAGGGCGAATCCACTGCAGGCGAGAGCGCTGGGGCTTGGGTGCGTGAATGGACGGCGGAGCAGAGAAGCGCTCGTGAGCAGGGGATCCGGTGAGCTTCTGGACGACGTAGCGGAAATCGCCCTTGTTGATGTTGTAGACCGGCGGCTGGTTCTGGCTTTGCGGCGGTTGGGAGGAGGAAGGGGGCATCGGCGCGGCGGGGGAGGAAGTGGAGGATTGAAGTTGTTGTCGCTGTTATCACTGTTGTTGGGTGGTTGATCGAAAGGCTTCTTTGGGATAGTGGGTTTGGAGATCTTGTGGGGAAGCTTATTTAGGCTTTTGAGGTATTGGTCTCTGCTGCTGTTGCCAGTGCTAGAGTCCGCCGTCGATGAAGAAGAAGAAGGCGGTGGTTGATGATTATCCATCTGCTACTTCTTTTTTTTTTCTCCAATTCGATACCTGGGTTTCTTGAAGATCTAAGAACGCCGAGCCCAACTGGAAGAATTGACCAACCAATCAGTGGCAATCGGCTGGATTGGATTTTGCAACAGTAATTTGTATGATCAGCAACGAAACAAGTGATGAAGATACGGAAACAGGGGAGAGAGAGGTGGGATGGGTAAAGGGTTTAATCTGGCCGGTTGGATTGCCGGGTTAAGTGGGTTGATTAGTTATTTTTTTATTATTATTTATACTGACGTGTCATGTTGACGGGGCGATCTGGGACGGAGTTTTGGACGGAATTGAACGGATTTATTATTTTGTTATTTGCTCAAACCTTTATTATTGAAATGTACAAAATTAAAGGATTGTGACCGTTTTGTACAAAGTGAATACGATTGTGACCATTTATGATAACTACCCTTACTACTACTAACGAAAAACTAATTTTAGGCTAATAATACGAACAAAATACTATAACGGGCCACATAATACATGCTAATAGGCCATCTCCGACCGCGACAAGATGCGGAATCGCACACCTAGTATATATATATATATATATAGTGATTGGAAGAGACCGAAACACATAAGGGTTGGGAAGGGTTTCATGGTGAATAGACACATCTCTTCATGAAAAACAATGGCATGTACGGTTGGCAACTGCACTTTGTCAAAGGTTGCATTATTTGGCCATACAACACTTCGTTCCATTTCTGCTTGTGTGAGCTTCACGAACCCTCGTGGAGGTAGCCGGGGTCCCGGCCATCCTCCTGGCGGTGTTGCCGTCGCTGCGGCTGGTGCGGCTCTAGCTGCAGATGCGGCCGCTCCTCCCTGACCTCCGGTCACCGCCGAGTACCCGCCAGTGCCCTTTTGACTTCGAGCCACCTTCCACCTTGCCAGCTCCTCCTCATTGCGCCCGGCTAATTGGAATGCGACCCTCAAAGACCAGGCTCGAACACCTTCACCGCGGCAGCTAACTCTGGCTTCAAACCTGCAAGACACAAACCAACCAGTGTCTCCTCCAGCATCTCTTTACACATATTTCCCAGCCTCATGAACTCCGATCAGAACTCAGCCACTGTGCCCGTCTACCGTAGCTTTGCTAGCTGCTCTAGGGCCCACCCCCTCGGACTTCCCGAACTAATATTGTAGCTCCTCTTTCAACCGCGGCCAGGTGATCAGCATTTCAGCCTCTGCATATGACCGCTCCATCCACTCCCAACATTGGAGAGCATCGCCCTCCAAGTAAAAAGACGCTAGCTGCGCCTTTCTCTCCTCTCGAGTATGGTGGTTCTTAAACCACCGATCTGTAGCATAAATCCACAATCCTGCATCCTCATGACCGTAGAATTTTGGAAACTCAATGGTCGGGGGTTAGCTCTAAACACCAGCTCATCCTCACCTTCATAAACAGAGTTGTAACCACCATACCTGCCAATGCCATGACCGCCTCGACGAGATTCCTCATGGCCCTCACGATTGGGTTTTCTCCATGCCTGATTGTCAAAGCCTCACCCTTCCTCCTCATCTCTCCAGCCGCCCTCCCTAGTTCCGGATCCTTGGCCCACTTCCCAATGCTTGTCCCGTCGACGCCGATCAACCTTAGGTGTCATCATAGGAGGGTACATAACATCTGAACCGGCTTGGTTCGGTTTGAACTGGTTCGGGTGGTAATCTCCCCAGCTGCGATCAGCCAAGCCACCACCCAAACCCAGCTGGTTAGGGTGGTAATCTCCCCCCAGTGGCCCTCCTTGTGGGTCAAACTCGACCCACTCCCTCCTTTGGTCGATCAGGCTCATCTCCTCTACACTCCGAGCCCATTCGGCCTATTTATCATTTGGACTACGGTTATCCCGAACCCGAACTTTTCTTGCTTCCGGACCCATCAATCCGTAGCCCATCTCCCCGCTTACGGAGTCGTAGCCTGACATCTTGGCCTTTTCGCGCATCGCCGCAATTTCCTTGGCCGTCGGAGTAGGTAATAGGCCCGAGGCAGGATTCGGCTGCGTCGAACCCTGGCCTGCACACCTCGTCGCTCCTCCCGATGGGTAGGACCTGCCGCTGCCGCCTCCTTGGACACCAGGACTAGTGCGCGCCGCCGCACCCGTCGCTGCTGGCGCCGCCTCCGCCGTCACCAACGCCCCGATCTCCGCGCTTGGCACCTGCTTTGCCGCAGTCACAGCAACCGAGATGGTTGCAGCCTCCTTCGAACCGACCGCTCCCTCCCTGGTCTTCAACGGTGACGCTAGTAGCCCTTGCGGCGGTATCGCCACCTTCATTAGTTCCATTAGCGACCGTAGGTCATCGTTGTACCTTCTAGTCATCTTCTGGATGGTTTCATTCACCTCCCCCATACAAACATGGAGGCTGATATGATGATCCGCCGTTGTTCTTAGCACCCCTTATTATCTTCCTCAAGGATGATGTCCTCCACCGTCACGGTGTCCTGTAGTCTCCTCTACAGGGATTGATATGAAGAGCTCATCTTTCCTCTGACCCAGAAGCCAAGTAGGCTCTAATACCACTGTAAGAAACCGAGGATCTAGGCGTCTTGGCTCTAGGGTTCTACGATCGGGATCAATAGGGGATTGGGGATTAAGAAGGAGTGGTTTGGGGGGACATAATGAGATTTGGGAAGGAAGAAGAGAGGGAGGTCGGCGGCCAAGTGGTGGCCGACGAGGATGATGTTGTTGGAAGAAGAGGAGGGGTTCAGCCGAGTGAGAGAGAGAGAGAGAGAGAATTAGGATTTTGCTTAATAAGTAATTACCCACTAATTACAGAATATATAACCCGAATAATTCCCGCTAACAACCCCACTTATTATCCCTTATGGAAATAACCGAATAATCCTCAAATGCACCCAAAAACCCCCCAATTAATATCCAATATGCCCCAAACATAAATCAAATGACGAACAAATCCAAATACCGAAATGTTTTCCCATGATACTTGATGACACTCAATTTATAGTGTTTATCACTCCTATATTCGATACATATTCCCCTTGTATCAGTGAATCTTTAATATTTTTTATTTTATTTCATATGTAATTCATAACTATTCGATTACTGAGCTTATGATAGACCTTGGGTGTGTTTTGGACTATTTTATATACACCTTTTGGTGTTGTCTTGTGGTTTTCAAGGAGACAATTCACTCAAGACGAATATGGATAAAAAAGGGAACCAATGGATCAGAAGGAGGACAAGATTACAAGCTCATGAGCTCAAACCGAGATGGATTTAGACATTGGATGGTCACTTTATGACCAAAACAAGCATATCTAGAAGTGCAGCAGACTCCACTTTGAACATGGCCCATGAGAGATTTTCTGACTAACTGATTCTCTACAAATTGGTGAAGGATTTACTTGGCCCACAAGCAACCCAGCCCAACTAGAAAAGGAGTGTTGGCCCAACGAAGGGTCCAACTGATGCTCGTGTCCTAACTCTTCAGAAGATTCTAGAACCAGCCTACGTCGTCCACAAGTTGAAGGAATATGAGTTCAAGTCGCACAAGGAAGGTTTCAGCGAACTTTAGGAGGAAAAATACTATAAAAATCTCTTATATAACTAGTATAAATAGGAGGTTAGGCTATAGCTTTAACACACACCTTTTACCAGTACTCTGTTCTAGGGGCACTAGTTAGAAATCCACAAAGAGGAGGTGAAGCCACGCTAAAGCTCGATGAGTAGTTGTCACCATTGATTCATGTATCATTGGTGATGCCTTCCTATTCTCCTATGCATAGCTAGATCGAAATTGGTTATGGATATGAATCTATGATGCTTTATGTACGACTTTCAATGATTCAATGATGATGCATATTGTGTTCAATGACTGTACCATCGATGCTTGCGTTGATTTATGTTTGTATCATCTATTGCTCTAGTATTCGATGCTATTATCTTTGTATGCTTTAGACCTTTGATGCTTATGATTCTTCTATGTGCTACTATATGCATTGTGGTTAGTATCATCTAGGTTGTTAAGAAATTACCCACTAGTGATACCTCAGTGGTGTTATTCGAGTATAGTTTGAATGACCAGACCATCTATACCTTGAGTAGCATCAATGCTTGATTCTTAGATCATCGATGTTATAGGCCATCAGTTATTGCTCAAAGAGTCCCACACTTAATCATATGTTATCCTAACTTCCTTGTTCTTCATTGATTAGGTGATGGCATGAAGCGAAAACACGCATTAGTTAATCAAATTCCTTTCGCAAGAGGCACATGCACGAGGAGGAACTGGCCTTACGGGAAGGGATAGGGCATCAAAATAGATTATGCATAGAATCACCTCGTTGAGGAGTTATTATGCACGATCACCTAAAAAGCATCACATAAGCGAAGCGAAAACACGCATTAGTTAATCAAATTCCTTTCGCAAGAGGCACATGCATGGGGAGGAACTGGCCTTACGGGAAGGGATAGGGCATCAAAATAGATTATGCATAGAATCACCTCGTTGAGGAGTTATTATGAACGATCACCTAAAAAGCATCACATAAGCAATCTTTTACTTATTTTGATTTCATTATATTACTTGATTGTATAATTTCTTTCTTGTTTAATAGACTAGTAGAACAAATTATGGAACCTCAACCTACATCATATTTACTTATCTTGCATCGTCATTCGAACACATATAGTTAGGTTTGATTAGTTACTATCAAAAGTCCTCGTGGAATACAAACCTACAATATCCTAGGATTATAACTCGATTTACTACATCATTACTATGCGTGGATGGAGGCAAAGAAACCAGCAGTGCACCTAAAGAGGATACATGAGCATGGATATGGAGCTGGCTACCCACCACCACCACCACTTTAACATGGCGCCTATGCAGTCCAGCTGGCAGAGATGAGAGCAGCCATAGAGAGGCAGGAGGAAAACTTGACTTCCTATCATAACTAGAACGAGTAACACTGAGATGCTTTGGAACAGGAGAGACAGATGGATATTAAGGAGACTCGAGCTTGGCACTAGAGAGAGAAGGTAGAGCAACAATGGAGTCATTCGTGGATGGAGGACTTTAGAAGGTCATTTCGTACCCTCTACTCTGGCATTAGACCACTACCAGGAGGATCCAACAGTTAGGAGATCAAGACATTGAGGAAGCTATCTATCTTTTGTTTTGTTTGAACATTTCGAGTCTTTTCAAACAATCATGGAGAACTAGCTATTATGAACTATGAGTTCGGATTTTGAACAACAATCAAGGTAATTCATTCCAACCCTACCATGACTCACTATTTTCTTTAGTTCATTGAGGACAATGTCCATTTCACAGTGTGGGATAAGAATTGGTGATATGTTTTGCCTTGATATGCTTACTAGTTGTTACATGATTAGTCATTCAAAATTTTAAAAAAACTTCAATGCTAAATGGTTATGATATGTGCTTAAACCATTTTGAAAGATTTAAAAATGTTTTCCATCAAATGATTGTAGTCATCCCCTACGATCACTTCTCATCTTTAAATCAATGAGTCTAGTAATCATCACTTGATCAAGGGAGGATAGTGTAGTTGGCTATTGAGGAAGCGATAGTCAATGAGATATAATGATCATTTGATGTGTTTGAATATCAGGTTGTTTGATCAATTCAAAGATTTCTGATTATGCAAAAGAATCTATTTTTTTCATCTTCATTTGAAAAGGCGAGAGAGAGTAACTAGGTCGAACTCGAATATGCTCAATGGAAAAGCCATAAACAACAGCTGGGGCACCCCTAAAACTTAAAGGGATTTTCAAAAATTTCAAAGGGTGACTATATCTTTAGAGAAATGAAAAAAATCTACATATCATGACATTGTTTTCATTTTAAAACTGCCATGTTGGTTTGAGAAATAAAGTATGGGGTAAGCCCAACGTGTGAGGCATCTTTTTATTGCACAAAAATTAGGTTTTGGAAGAGATATTAGTTGAGTTTTAGTGGGGAAATCCTACGAGGTGATGATAGTTCCTCTACAGTGCAAGTAAAATTTCCAGCCGTTGAATTAATAGCCAACTTGAGCATGTGTTTTTAAGAGTACGTATAAAGCTTTCTACACTCCTTAACTTCATTAACCCTCCATACGATTTGAGGTATATGAGCTTCAAGCTCTTACTCCATCAATAAGGGTCTAAGGTTTTAGTAAGTAACCTTCCATATATAAAAATTATAGGAAAAGAAAAAAAAATGGTAAAAAAATTCGAAAATTAGAAAAAGAGTATGAATTTGATTAAGGCAATGTACTTAAAGAAATGTCAAGTTGATGGTAGAAAACATTCAAAGTTTAATATTTATCAAAAGCTTCACTCTATTGTTTTGAGACTCTAATGCATAGTCAGTAGTTGATGCTTAAGTTGAATGGCATGATGTTCTTGCATGTTAATGTGTTTAGGATTCTCTCATGATATTGTTCACCTTGTAAGTTTCTTATGATCCATTGTCTTAGTAGAGTGATGGTTCCTAGGGTTCATTGAGTTGTATGGTTATGAGTAGTGTTTGCTTGGGGACAAGTAAAGTTCAAGTGTGGGGCATTTCTGATGATACTCTATTTATATTGTTTAATACTTCCACATTTGGTACATTTCCCCTTTCTATCAATGCATCTTTAGTCTTTTCTCATGTATTCCATATGTTAATCATAACTATTTTATCAATGAGAATTTAATAAACCTAAGATGTGTTTTTGTACTCTTTGATACCTTCTTGATATTTTTTATTTTATTTTTTAAGGTACAATACGACCTAAGAGGATATGGATCAAGCATTGGAGAACTCTGGAGAACCGAAAAAGCTATGCAAAGAAGTATATGAAGTTTTCATGATAAAGATGAGGTCCAAAGATGGAGAAGCCTACTAGTAACCAAAAGTAGGGCCCAAGAGAAACCCAAAGGAGGAAGACTCGGCCCAAGTAGAAGCAAGAATCAACAGCGGCCCAACATCTGGTCTAACCACCGCTCATGGAAACCAAGACAATTGTGACCAAATCTTCATCAGAGGTTGTCCATGGGCCAAGGAGGCCAACCCAAGAAGAAAAGAGGCAGCAGTCATAACCGCCGCATAGTGAGAGCTTAACATTCTTAGGAGAGGGTACAGCTAGAGAGATGTTTTCATCATCGATTGTGGTACCCTCCTTCTCTTCTATGTTTAGCTAGTTTGAAATAGATTGTATGAGGATGTGAACTCGTTTATCTTTGTACATATTGATGCTATGATTTCATATTATGCTTGTGTTGATGCTTGTGATTTTTTATGCCCTATATGTATGCATGGATGCTTTATGTTTCAATGCCTATGTGTATAATATCGATGCTTATATAGTTCAATACTTCTTATCATCAATGCTTATGACTGTATAGTGTGCTACTATATGCATTGTGCTTAGTATCATCTAGGTTATGAAATTACCCTCTAGTGATACCTCATTGATGTTACATGAGTATAGAGGGAATGATCAACCATTATACCTTGATTAGTATCAATGCTTGATTGTTAGATCATTGATGCTATAGACCATCGGTTATGACTCAAGAGGTTCATACTTAATCATGTGTTATCCTAACTTCTTTGTTCTTCATTAATTAGGTGATGACAGGAAGCAAAAACACCCATTCAATAGTTAAATCTCTATCACAAAAAAGTGAATGCCCCGATAGAGAATGACATTAGCAGTAGGGATACAACGATGCTATAGATGAGTCATTGATGCATGATATGGTTTAGCTTTAGTATGCTCGAGATTTACCTTCTTATACAATAATATATCTTTACTTTTATATATCTATAACTTGAGAAACCTCTAAACAACTTTATTTCTCTTTGCTTTACTTTCTATTGCTTGTTATTCGAATGAAAACTCCTAAAGATACTTGTCTATTTCGTGTAGCATAGATGATATAGTGTGAGTAGTTATGAATTAGAAGGCTCTGTGGAATACCGTAAGGCATCCTAGGATTATAACTCAATTTACCCCATCAATGGTAAGTCTCCTCGACTTAACCTACCCTGACCCGCTCCATTCTCGACCCGTTTTTACCTAAAATTACACATAACTTCACTCGAATTACTTAGAATTTAACTTTAATTATATCACATTTTAGCTATAATGAAGTTGTGAATAGAGGAAAAACCTCGATTGCTCAAATAATTTAACTATATTTATTATATGTCTCGCTTGTTTCTTGGTTTTTATTAACACTGAAAACAAAAGATGTTTTTATGAAAATTATGCCCACTGTCTCTGAAGCGTACCAAATGGATTCTCAAGATGCTCAACAACGCCGCCTCGCACCGTCCCCACTCCAGATGCGGTTGCTTTTCTTGTCCAAGATGATAAGAGTCATTACACAGAAAAAACTAAGGCCCATTTAGTATTGTTGCTTGTTTTTGTTTTCTGTTGTGTTTTATAAAATTACAGAAACCGAGGAGAAAAAAACATGTTTAATTAGGATTTTAATTTTTGTTGTGAAACAGAGTTACACAACCAGGCCCAAATCAAAGAAACAATAAATTATTGCTTTGGATCTGATTCGTACACATGTTTAACACGGGATTTCTACGGGTTGTGTCTTTGATTTCATTAAACTAACCCCCAGTTCGAGTCCCCTCACATACGGAAATTCTGTTTATTTTTTTCAAACCCTCCACAAGGCCCCAACCCTACTCGCCATTCAACCGTTCCATTATTTTTTCAGCCACAAAAACTCGCCCGCCGCTGCTCATCCTCTTCCTCTCTGAGAGGAACGACGATCCCTCCGGCCAGTGGCGGAGCCACATGCAACCAAGGGAGGTCGCCTGCACTCCCTTGGCCTTGAGAAATCCCAAAAATTATACATATACAAGATTTGCAAGGAGGGGAGTCGACCTCTGTCTTAACCTGCCTTGTATCGGAACAAGGCTTCATCCACCACGCTATTGGTTATATGTTGAGTTTAAGTGAAGGTTTAGATTATTTATTGCTATTTTAAGATTACAAATATTAAAAATGAGGGCAAATATCACATTTGGTTATTGAGATTACTAAATCGTGTCTTGTTTAGTCACTAGAAAATTTTAATATCAATTTTGGTCACTCGAATTACTGAAATATATCACATTTAGTCACTTTCCTGTTAGCCTCCGTCCAACTCCGGTCACTCGAATTACTGGAACATGTCACATTTAGACACTCGAATTACTAAAACATGTCACATTTAGTTACTCTCCCATTAATGAAGTTGGACGAAAACTAATAGAAGAGTGACTAAATGTGACATGTTGGCATTTACTCTTAGACTTCGCCAATTGTCCCCGACCCATCCCAATCCCTAACCCTTTCAACTTTCCTCCCCAAAACATAAGCTGCAGCGAGTAGCTAGTGCCTTGTACAAAACGAAATTCACAGAAGGATTAAAAGGAATTGTCGAGTGATGACACACTTTGGAATAGGATGAGTGATGACATCACTTTTGCAATGAATTATGTGAAAACACACTTCCGAATAGGATGAGTGATGACATCATGAGCGACTTTTTGGTTGGTTACATTGAGAGTGACATTCTTGATAGTTTGGATGATGAATGTATTTTATCGGATTATGAAAACACGTCACGGATCATTATAAATGATTAATATAATTTATAATATATTTTCTTTTTTGACCCACCTTAACAATATTCCTGGCTACGCCACTGCCTCCGGCATCCCTGTCTTGTCGCTGCACCCGCCGCCAGCGCTCATCCTTCAAGCTCTTCGCCGCATCAGACCCCGTCGTTCGCTCGTTCCGCCGCCGCACCATCTCGCCGCTCGCCTCTCTTTAGGTTTCGTGAAACCGTGAAGTTTGGGACTTCACAGTTCCTACGAACAGTTTTTTCCCCCGGGAATTCGCTTTTGATAATCGAAAGAAGCATGGGATTTAGTTTGGTTCTTTCCTTTAATTTCTGGAACTGGAACGGGATATGCAGATTTTGGTCCATTCCCTTCACTTATGCTCTTAGAGGAATTTTCAAGCCCCATGTAATTGTCAGCAAAGAAATGTCACTTGCTCTTGCCAACCGAGGCCCAATTTTCTTGGATTGTGATCATATTTATTTACTAATAACAATTGTTGACTAGAAATTAGGTTGCTCGATGCTGATTTTGGGTTTTTAGTTTTTACTGAGAAGTAATTAAACGCGTTTCTGTTTTTTGTTGTGAGTTTTTATAATTTCTCATATTTATCAACTAAACAGGTTTGAGTTATCTGTTTTTTTCTTGTTGTGGTTGTGCATGTGTTTGCACAACATCAATACAACCATAACAACAACAAAATAATACTAAACGGGGCCTAAGTGTTCACATTGTGGGAAGCACAGTCATGTTCGCGAGAGGTGCATTGAATTAATTGGTTGGCCGCAACGCTTGACTCACTATGACACAACTCCTAACAATGGCCAAGTGTAACCAATGAAAGGGACTGCAGTATAGTGGCTCAAGTAATAAATATCGAATCCACGGGTCTCTAGAGTTACTATTACTCAGCTTCAGTTCATTATCTAACAAACCAGATTAAGATGAAAGAACTAAAACTACTCTAGCAAACTACAGTTAAAGTTAATCTAATTACAGGTTGGGAACTCACTTAGGTATGATTCCCCCTAGCCACTAGCCAGATTAACGATTGATGATCTCTAACACGTTTCACTTTCATTCACAATGTGGAGAATCCTTAACTAGACCTTGAGTCTCGACTAAAGGAACAAGGCCCTCTTGAGTCAATTGCCTAGAGGGACGTATCCTTCTCTAGAACAATCGATCAAGGCGTTCTGAACTAGACTCCCTCTATCGAATGAGGTTCTCAATCGATACAAAGCAGTGAATCAACCCTCGACTAAAGCAATCGATCCACTACTATCAATCTATGGTGCTCTATTGACCTAATCAGGTATTCGCTCTCATAGGATCAAAGCAGAATCAATAATCTCGACCAAAGCAGAATTGAATCGTGAAAACATGCATAGATTGAATATGAACTCAAGATTATCAAGTCAGAGTACTCATACAATCATCCAATCAACCAAACATAGCTAGGGTTCCTCAAAACCTAAGTGAAGGGAAGTTACTCCATAGAGAAGAGAGAGACTGCAGTAAGAATCTTCAGATGATCAATCTTCAAGTCCGGGTTTGTTCCTCGAGCTTCCAAGGCGAAGAAACCCTCCAATTCCACTCTTAGAATGCCCTCAAATCGCCCTCTCTTTCTTTGGTTCGTCCCTTGGGTGTTTGGGATCCAAAACCCAGCTCTGTCTTCTGTTTTGGCTGAAATCTGCTTAAAAACCAGAATTCCCCGACTCACACGGGCATGCCGCACGGCCGTGCGGCTCACCATCTTGCCCGTGCGAGTCGAAACGCAGCGTACCATTAAGTCGATCCTCAACCATCTCACACGGCCAGGGTTGCACTTTGCACGGCCGTGTGGATCTCACTTGTGCCCGTGTTTGGCCTCGCAGAATTCCGCACGGCCAACATACATCCTCGCACGGCCGTGCGGGTTTTCTGCTCTGCCCGTGTTTGCTCTCGCACAATCCCACACGGCCAAACTGGTCACTTGCACGGCCGTGTGGGTTGTGGGTGTGCCCGTGCGACTTCCTCAGAACCTCGCCATGCGTCCGATCCTCGTCCAATCGACCCCAAACTCGCTCCCAAGCCTCCATTCACGTACTAGGACCTGAAATATCATAAACAAGCACCACCTAGCGTGAAATCGGCCTACAACACGAGAATCAATACCTCAAACGGAGTAAGAGCAGGGGTAAAAACATGTGTAAATAACGGTCTATCAAACTCCCCCACACTTAACCGTTTGCTTGTCCCCAAGCAAACCTATCTCAAACCAATGCAACTCTCCAGACCTCTGTAGCAACAAACAACCTCGATCGTAGGTAGAGGACTTCCTAGATCATTTAGCAGCTTACGAGGTCAACCGACACACAAGTCATCTCATAACTTCTTCGGCGAGAACACAAGTCCCGAGTCGGCATCATGGTAAGTAGTGAACAGAGGACAAATGAATCGTGGATGCAGAGACTCTCAAAAACAAAGATCATGGACTCACATTAATTCCAGGTGCTCGATTTTCTTTTTGAAGCTGGTTGGAACCCCTTGTCTTCCTTCTTTTTGCTTGTTTTTTTTTCTGTTTTTCTCTCTTTTTTCTAGGGTTCAAACCTGTTTTTCTCCAGAAAACGAGGGCTCCCACCTAGCAAAGGTTTTGCGGGAGCCCGGCTCTTACCGGCCATGCCAGGAGCAGTTGTCTCGAGCCTCGTGCGGGGGAAAGACATGTAAGGAGGCTGGAGGTAGTAGGTGGAAATTGGGAACAGATTCTCGTCTCCCCTTACACACTTTCGCCCTATTCGCACGGGAGACGTTATTTTAAAGCACATTTTCGAGCACCTGTTATTTTCAAAACATGATACAAGAGTCCACGATAGGTAGAGAGTCCACAACACCACACAATTAAAGGGTCCTAAGATCACTAATTCACTCAATCAACCAACACAGTATGAAGAAGAAATGAGACTTCTTAAATGCATCAACATCCTCCATAGTGCTACACTACCTCCCTAGGTTGCAAATCACTACAGAGACTGTCAATTCAAAGCATACTGAGCAGGCAATTGCAAGGAACACGTACTTGGAGCCCTCAAATTTAAAAATTTAAAAATTTGGACAGTGGACTAGGCTCCAAGCACACAAACAGCCAAACATTCACCCGCATACATAATCGAACACCCCCCCACACTTAAGCACGACATTGTCCTCAATGGAGGAAAGATAAGGAGGGTAGAACGAAGTTACCAGATCAAGGGTGAATGATGATGGACGGGGCAGGCGGTGCATTCCAGGAAGAGAGAGTAATCAGAACACAAACACCACACAAAATCTCACAAAGGTTGAGCTATTGACTCTAAAATTAAATAACAAAACTGACTCAACCGAGGAGAAATAGAGAAGGAAATGCGAACCGACTGGTTGGGTTGCCTCCCAACAAGCGCTTCTTTCACGTTGTGAGCCGGACGATGGCTCCTAAGTTTCGGTCCATGCTAGAACCTCCTTGAAGTTGAGGTTCTCGTCGATGAGGTGGAGTCTCAAGTCACAAGCAGGTGGTGTGGCAGGTGATGAAGGCTCGTGCACTTAATGCAGATGAAGTCTCCACCCTCGAGACCTCTTCTTCTATTCTCTCGTCTCATTGCCCCAAACCAGATAAGACAGCATCGATTGGCCACCATCGCGTCCACCAAGAGGGACTGATGTGGACGTGGCCTTGGTCTGGCAAAGAGACACTGCAAATGGGTCCTTGCTGAGCAATTCCTCGAAGTTTGGTGGAGATATCACAAGTAACTCATGGCCGGTGCAAGCCTCTTCCACCTCAACTCCGTCCTCAGCCTGGACGCCAATTGATTTTTCAACCTCCCTTTCTTCTTCATGTGGTATCACCCCTGGGAAATGATCAAGAACTCCTCCTGCTTCACTTTCGTCATCCTCCACAACTTCTTTCTGCACCCTTTCTTGCTCTTCTTCTTCTAGCACGGATTGGAGAGCAAGTTGCCAAGCAATTTCTTTCATGAGATCTTCTTGCATCTCCTCACTCATGCCCACCTCTTCAAAGCTAAGTGTGGGATGTGGGAAGGGGTGGTCGGCTACGACAGGACATTCTTGATCATGATCTTCACGGGAGCTCTCCGTGATAACTTCTGTTTGCTCCACAATGTCCTTGTAGCCTTCTTCTTCCTCGTCCTCTTCTAGTATGGTAGCAGACGGGTGATCTTGAGCAAGTTGTGCACAAACTTGCTCAACCCGCTCTAGTTGCTTTGATGAGTGCGAAACATTCTCCTCCGATTCACGGAGGGATGAAGAGTTAGGAGGAGCAAAGGATGAGAAAAGGAGGTCCATCTTGCGATTGCGTCTCTCGGAGTCCCGAACAAACTGCTTCATGAGAAGCCTCAGTTCATAGTTTGGATCTGGCTGTGGAGTGTAGCATGGCTCTGCAGAATGGCCCGTGAAGGCCGCCATGGGTAACTCCAGCGCTGATGGCCCTTCTGGTTGTGGGAGAAAGTCTTCTTGGTAATGAGATTGTTCTTGATATGCCCAGGGGTCATATTGTTCTCCGTAGTAAGGGGGTTGGTACTGGAACCCGAATCCATAGTCTTCACCTCCTTGATTGCTCCAGGGGGTCTCGGGGTAATACCACTCGGATGGTGGTGGATACCGCCAATGGTTGGAGAAGCCATGAGGATCCATGATTCAGATATGCACCAACAAAAACAAAAACACCCAAGTGAAAAGCAAGGGTGGAAAAGAAAAGAAAAGAAAAGAAAAACGCTAAAGTAACAAACTTCTGCCTTTCCTAATACTCTAGAAAGTCCCCGGCAACGGCGCCAAAAACTTGACTCGCTATGACACAACTCCTAACAATGGCCAAGTGTAACCAATGAAAGGGACTGCAGTATAGTGGCTCAAGTAATAAATATCGAATCCACGGGTCTCTAGAGTTACTATTACTCAGCTTCAGTTCATTATCTAGCAAACCAGATTAAGATGAAAGAACTAAAACTACTCTAGCAAACTACAGTTAAAGTTAATCTAATTACAGGTTGGGAACTCACTTAGGTATGATTCCCCCTAGCCACTAGCCAGATTAACGATTGATGATCTCTAACATGTTTCACTTTCATTCACAATGCGGAGAATCCTTAACTAGACCTTGAGTCTCGACTAAAGGAACAAGGCCCTCTTGAGTCAATTGCCTAGAGGGACGTATCCTTCTCTAGAACAATCGATCAAGGCGTTCTGAACTAGACTCCCTCTATCGAATGAGGTTCTCAATCGATACAAAGCAGTGAATCAACCCTCGACTAAAGCAATCGATCCACTACTATCAATCTATGGTGCTCTATTGACCTAATCAGGTATTCGCTCTCATAGGATCAAAGCAGAATCAATAATCTCGACTAAAGCAGAATTGAATCGTGAAAACATGCATAGATTGAATATGAACTCAAGATTATCAAGTCAGAGTACTCATACAATCATCCAATCAACCAAACATAGCTAGGGTTCCTCAAAACCTAAGTGAAGGGAAGTTACTCCATAGAGAAGAGAGAGACTGCAGTAAGAATCTTCAGATGATCAATCTTCAAGTCCGTGCTTGTTCCTCGAGCTTCCAAGGCGAAGAAACCCTCCAATTCCACTCTTAGAATGCCCTCAAATCGTCCTCTCTTTCTTTGGTTCGTCCCTTGGGTGTTTGGGATCCAAAACCCAGCTCTGTCTTCTGTTTTGGCTGAAATCTGCTTAAAAACCAGAATTCCCCGGCTCACCATCTTGCCCGTGCGAGTCGAAACGCAGCGTACCATTAAGTTGATCCTCAACCATCTCACACGGCCAGGGTTGCACTTTGCACGGCCGTGTGGATCTCACTTGTGCCCGTGTTTGGCCTCGCAGAATTCCGCACGGCCAACATACATCCTCGCACGACCGTGCGGGTTTTCTGCTCTGCCCGTGTTTGCTCTCGCACAATCCCACACGGCCAAACTGGTCACTTGCACGGCCGTGTGGGTTGTGGGTGTGCCCGTGCGACTTCCTCAGAACCTCGCCATGCGTCCGATCCTCGTCCAATCGACCCCAAACTCGCTCCCAAGCCTCCATTCACGTACTAGGACCTGAAATATCATAAACAAGCACCACCTAGCGTGAAATCGGCCTAAAACACGAGAATCAATACCTCAAACGGAGTAAGAGCAGGGGTAAAAACATGTGTAAATAACGGTCTATCAACGCGCCACTGATGGAAATAATGATAAGGGCGAAATTGTGGATGACAAGGGAGGACGCCTCCAAAATTTCGCACCTGCGTGGCACGAGCCCAAATCCAACCACGTTGCATCGACTGACACCCCCATTCCTGGTATGTCCGCAACACAATTCGAACAACCTAAATCTTTTCTCTCGGCCAACAGTAAAGGTTTTGATGATCTTAGTGGAAAGATGACAGGTACTCGCTCTACTGACTCTCTTATTGGGTTGTTGATACAGGCTGCAACCAAAAAATTACGAAAGATATTTCTATGTTATCCCAAGGTGATTTTGTGAAAGGAACTGGCCTCCAGGTTTGCATTCCTAATGCAGTGAACGTTCATATTCATAGTTTTTCGTTTCGTGCGGTTGTTAAATGGGATGGTTCTCCCTCACGTTCTACGAGTCCCTCATTTTACATGCAACCTTCTTTCAGTCAGTCAGCTCACGAGAGATTTTCCTTTGGCACTGATCTTCTTGCATGACTTATGTATTATCCAAGACTTAAATTCCAGGATCCCGATTGGGATAGGTAAATAGAAGGATGGTTTTTACTATTTGCGATTGTTCGATGATGTGAACATTGCTATGGTCCATGCTGCGCAAGAAGCTATATCGTCGAGCCTCTACACTTTCATTTGGGACATCCTTCCGCGGAGAAGTACATTAGCTGTATTTGAAATCTCATGGCAGTAGACATAATAAAGAGCCTTGCTCATCATTTTTATGAGCAAAGCAGACAAGATTATTTTTCCCTTTGAGTATGATTCACAGACATCGACCTTTTGAGTTAATTCATATTGATATTTGGGGTGGACAGAAGGTCCCTTCCTTGAGTAGTGCTCACCACTTTCTTGTTGTTGACGACTTTACTTGAAGTGTTTGGGTTTATCTCCTATATTGTGAATCTGACGCTCCTCGTCACTTGATCATGTTCTGCTAGAAAGCAACTAGTCAATGTGATCACTCGATAAAGCGTATTCAGGCGGATAATGGTCTTAAGTTTCAAGCCACTCAGTTACAGGATTTCTTCATACATGAGGGTATCATCTTGCAGACTTCTTGTGTGAATATGCCGCAACATAATGGTGTCGTAGAACGTAAGCACCATCATCTTATAGAGGTTTTACGTGTTCTTCGCTTCCATGGGTATCTTCCCCTTTCTAGAGTGAGTGCATCTTGACCGCCACATATTTGATTAATTAGATCCTCTTTTTTTTGTCCTTGGAAACAAGACCTTGTTCGAGCAAATCTTTGGCCGTCCTCCCCAGTATCATCATCTGCGTGTGTTTGGATGTTTAGCCTACGCGAAGAATACATCTTCTCACTTGGATAAGTTCAAAGATAGGGGGCGAGAATGCATCTTTCTGGGTTATCCCGCATCACAAAAAGGATATGGTTCTTTGATCTCAATAGTCATCGAGTTTAGACTTCATGGGACATACTTTTCTTGTGAGGGTGTTTTCCATTTTTATAGGACTTTGGATACGACATCCTTGAAACTCTTGCCGCCTCTAGTGCCCGATGTTGCTTCTGATGACACTTCGCAGGATATTCCTCCAACTTTTCCGGGCGATAATGATAAGACCGAACCCGACAGTCCTCCTCATGATGATTCCAATGAGGAAACCTTGCCTCTCAATCTTGATTATACGAGACTACAGAGCAGGCTGAGGTCCATCGCAACCCCACTCGGAATCGTGTCCTGCTTGTGGATCTCTATAAGGACTATCAAGTCATGTTACCTACTTCTCATTCTTGTGATACCACCCATATTACTTACCCCATTTCCACCGTAGAAAATTGCACCCATTTGTCACCTAATTACAAGGCCTTTGTCGCAGTTATTGAGGCAATTACTAAGCCTCGTTCCTTTCATGAGGTGGTATGATACCAAGTTTGGAGGAATGCAATGAAATGCAAGATGAATGCTCAGGAAGCAAATGGCACTTGGGATCTATGTCTTTTACCTCGTGGCAAAAATACAATTTCTTCAAAATGGGTTTACAAGATCAAATATCAACGGTGGCTATGTTGAGCATTGCAAAGATCATGTGGTTGCAAAGGGATTTACACAAGTTGAGGACGTCAATTATCATGATACTTTTGCCCCTGTGGCAGAGCTGATTACTGTTTGACTTGTCTTGGCCGTTGCAGCTCACCGTGGATGGTTTCTACATCAGTTGGACGTCAATAACGTCCTCCTTCATGGCGACCTTCATAAGGAAGTATATATGCATATACCAAAAGGTTTTGCACAACCTGGCGATCAACATGTTTGCCGACTTCAGAAATTTCTTTATGTATTGAAGCAGGCATCACACAATCTCTCTTACATTTCGGTTTTATTCCTTCCCGAACAAAACATTCTCTATTTACTTTTTTTGTGGTAGAGCTATTGTGTTCGCCCTTATATATGTGGGCGACGTGATCCTTGGTGGAGATGACATGTCAATTATTTAAAATGAAAAGGATCATCTTCACCGGAAGTTCAGTCTTAAGGATTTGGGTATTCTGAAATATTTTCTTGGGATTTAGGTCGCTATTCCTCTAACGAGATGATTCTCTACCAACGAAAATATACATTGGACATCTTGCGTGATGCTGGGGCACAGGATCAGCTCAGCTATGTGAGTTTCCCATTGAACAAAATCACCATCTAACTCGACTCGATGGCCAGGTGGCTGATGATCCCTCCTCATTTCGACAACTCCTTGGCCGCCTTCTCTATTTGATGGTAACTCGTCCTGACATCACCTATACGGTGAATATCTTGAGTAAATAGTTCATTCGCCTAGCCAGACCCACATGGATGTTGCACACAAAGTTTTGCGCTACCTCAAAGGCACTCTTGGTAAGGGCCTCTTCTTTCTAAAGGCTGGTTCCTTATCCCTTAATGCCTTTTGTGATGTAGATGGGACCGGTTGTTAGCAAACACGACATTCTATCTCTGGATTTTTTATCAATCTTGGCTCTAGCCCGATCTCATGGCGCACCAAGAAGCAGTCTGTTGTTGCTCGGTAATTTGTTGAGACTGAGTATCGGCCTATGGTTCATACGGTTAGTGATGTTATATGAGTTAGATGGTTTATGCGTGACCTCGATGTGAAGCTTCATACTTCGGCTTTGCTTCATTGTGATAACCAAGCCGCTTTGCACATCTCAGCTAATCTGATTTTCCACGAATGTACTAAACACATGGAAATGGACTGATATTGTGTTTGGGAACGTGTATTGTTCCACGAGATACCACCTCAAAAGATAGCCACTCAACACCAAGTAGTCGACATCTTCACAAAAGGCTTGGGTGCAGATCACTTCTCTTATCTCTGGTCTAAGCTTTGCCTTCGTGATTTTCATGACCTGCTTGAGGGGGAGTGTAAAGGGACCAGGCCCACGTGCATGAACACATCGTCCTTTGGGCTTATGTCCATTTATTCAAACCTAACCCTACGTTACCAATGAAAAGGCTATGGCATACATAGCTGTTGAGTTGCGACTGGTTGGAAGTTGAATTAAATCATAATAAAAATAACAAGCTGCTAAGCCGAGATCCTTAGTGCCGGGAGCTAGATGCTAAATGATTTCTCCGTGAATGGTCAGGATACTTAACACTACTCTTTTTTTTTTCCTCTTCCCGTATATATGTTGTATAGTTGTAATCTGGACATGGTCTGTGCATTCTTTGTAGGAGGCTTTTGGTTTCTTTGGCAGCTTGTAATTCAATTGTAATACCCTGTAAAGTAAGTCTAAATACCGACAACAATTTGGGTTTAGATTAAGATTCATTCATGTTCCTCTTGGCGTTCAGAATGGCACAGGATATTGGATGGTGGTTCGACCTATGCTGCTCAGCCCACGGACGGACCATGTGAACCCCATGATGCCCATGCATGCGTCTCGGCCAACACCTCTCCCGAGTGTGAAACCCTAGTTACGTATTGTAAAAGAGGGTATATATGTTTATGTAACCAAAAGGCTTCGGCCATCAATTCATATAATCAATAAGAGCTGCAGGCAGAGAGTGTTTTCACTCTCCCGTGGATTAGTCTCGATCAATCAATTGATCGAGGATACCATGTTAAACTCGTCTTGTTTTTGTTAGAGAGTGGTATAAGATCCAGTATAACCTTATCCCAACAACTCGAGTTATTGGGATCAACTAGTTTATGACATGGTATCAGAGCTGGTTTGGAAAAGTGGTCGTGTGTTCGAATCTCCACGACCCCCAATATTAGTAGTTGATTAAAGCACAAGGTATGGTAATCGCCTGTCCAAACATCAAGCCCATGGGTGGGCTTTCGTTTGAGAGGGCCTGTTAGAGAGTGATATAAGATCCAACATAACCTTCTCCCAACAACTTGAGTCATCGGCACCAACTAGTTTATGACAGTTTTTCTATTATTATCATATTTTACATGGTATCAGAGCGCTAGGATCCCTATCCTTGAAGCTCGATCATGGCTATCGACGACGAATCTACCGTCGAGAGCACACTTTGGACAGGAGCGATAAAATATCCTACTACCGCAAGGGCTACTGGCGGCAGCGTCAATGATCCGCTACCTCTGGTTTATCATATGCCTTTATCCAACAACCCTGGTCAACTGTAGGTGGGAAATCTATTAACTTCCTCAAATTATGGATAATGGATATGGGACATGAAAGATGCTCTTTAAGCCAAGAACAAGTTTGGTTTCGCCTCTGGGACATTTGTTAAGCCGGATGATGGTCCGCAACAGGAAGCCTAGGTTCGTTGTGATGCGATGGTAAAGGATTGGCTCAAGACTGCTGTGAACAAATAAATAAGGAGTAGTGTGTGATTTGCCGAGACATCGCGTGAAACTTGGGCTGATCTCCGTAGTCGTTTTGGTCAGGGCAATGCATCACGGGCATACGAGCTGTGTCGGATGGTGTGTTCTTTGCAACAAGAAAAGAATTCAGTCTCTACCTTCTAGGCTAAACTTCGCTCACTATGGGAGGAGTCCAGTGCAATTGCACATATTCCTACTTGTGTGTGCGGTCTGTGCACATGTAATATTTCGGCTAGGGTTTGCGAGCAACAAGAACACTTCAGACTGTTTGATTTCTTAATAGGGTTGGATGATGTATTCTCGGTAGTTCGGACGCAGGTGCTTGCCATGAAGCCCACGCCCAATCTTTCTGAAGTGTTCAACATTGCTCTTAATGAAGAGAACCAACATCTTATCACTCAAGGTCGTAAACCTGACCAATGATATGGATGCCTTTGTTGTTCGTCGAGATGGCGAGAAGAGTCAGCGAACTACGGGGGAGCGTGAACGCTACTGATGTACCTATTGTTAAAACCGAGGCATCTACGAGAGAGTTACAATGAGCTCATTGGTTATCCGTCGCGTGATCGCAGGGATTCTCGAGGTGGCGAGAAGAGCAACAACGAGACGGATTGCAGCCCTCTGGAGATTGATCTTCGCGTGAAGAAAAACCACAACGGGATCATGATGGGCCATGACGCGATTGGACTCCCAAGGCAGCTCAGGCAGATCAAGAAAAGGGCAAAAGCCCTGTTGCGGGATTCACTAACCAACAGTTGGAACAGCCTCAACAATATTTTGGACATGTGGTCAAGGTGATGGATAGTCCCGTTGCAAATTTCGCAGGTATATTTTCTCCTCATATGAGTGTTTACTGGATTTAGGTTGTTATGAGCATATTACGATGGATGAACGTTTATTGTTACATAAAGATATAGTTGTACAAGGACCCCCAGCTCGAATTCCCAATGGGGTACACATCCCTGTTCGTCATATTGGGCTGGTGGATTTGCCCATAGGCTTGACTCTAAGCGAGTCTTGCATGTACCAGAATTCTTATGCAATCTCGTGTCGGTTAGGCGTTTTACACGGGATAATCATGCATCATTAATTTTTCTTGTTGGTTTCCGCGTCATTCAGGACTTACGCTCCAAGAGGTTGATTCGGAAGGGTGAGTTACGAGATGGGTTGTATTATCTTCGTCTGTTTAGTGCTGGCGATACTCAGGCTTGCGCAGTGGCTGGTGGTTGCCGAGTTTCGGAGTCTCTTTAGCATGCCAAGCTTGGTCATCCTTCGAGCACCAAGTTGGAGCAGCTTAGTCCATTGTTAGGTGTTTCATTCCTTTCAAATAAGTACCCTTGTCATTCTTATGTGAGGGCCAAGCAAAGTAGAACTCCTTTTCTTACTAGAAGTGTGCGAACTACGGGCTGTTTTGATTTAATCCATGTTGATATTTGGGGTGGATATAAAGTCCATCTCTTAGTGGTTCTTATTATTTTCTCACTATATTGGATGATTTCAGCCGAGGCACATGGGTTTATTTGCTCCGTTATAAGTCTGAGGTTGGTTGGTACTTGATATTATTTGATCAGTAGATTCAGACTTAGTTTGGTCACCAGGTGCGACGAATTCAAGCCGATAACGACCTTGAATTCAACACTCACGTGTTGCAGGACTACTTTCTTCAGCAGAGGATTGTTCTTCAAACGTCATGTACTGACACACCACGACGGAACGGTGTTGTTGAATGTAAGCATCGACACCTTCTCGACATTGCTCGAGCTCTCCGGTTCCACGCTAGCCTACCTATTCGCTTATAGGGTGAGTGCATTCTGATAACAACATATCTTATTAATCGGCTTCCAACCGTAGCGACAGGACGCACTCCGTTTGAGATCTTGTTTGATAAGCCTGCTCCTTATTCCCATCTATGTGTCTTTGGCTGTTTGGTTTACTCTAAAGATACCCATGCTAGTTTGGATAAGTTTGCGGAGCGAGGGTGAGCATGTGTGTTTCATGGTTGTGCCGCTACTCAGAAGGCATATAGGGCTTATGAGCTCAGCACTCGCAAAGTGTTCGATACTCGTGATGTCACGTTCCATGAGGACATCTTTCCTTTCCAGCAAGGTCACGACGATGCTTTCCATTGGGTTCCTCGATCTGTGTTCGAGACTCGCGATGAGGATGACGATGGCTTTCTCGACCCCATGCTTCCTTCGCCCGGCCTCCTGATTGATACATAGTCGTCCTCTTTGGAAGCTTCGACACCCTCTCCTTCCTCCTCGCAGCACGACTCAACTCGTGATGTCGATCCTCCTCGTACTCAGGCACCATCACCAACCCCAGAATCGGCCCCTGATCTGCTTCGACGCAATGATTTGGTGAAGGCCCTTCTTCGTCATTTGGGTATTTATGAAACCCCAGCTACACCGGGCCAACGCCTTCCTTCTGCTCATTCGTCATCAGTATCCTATCTCAGCTTATGTAACTTTTGATGGGGCGAACCCCACTTATTCTAGTTTTTGGCTGCGGTTTCTTTACATATCGAGTCTCGCTCTTTTCAGGAATCCATGAAGGACACGCGGTGGCGGGAGGCTATGTCCAAGGAAATTTGTGCACTTGAATTAAAAGGGACATGGAGCTTAGTTGATTTGCCTCCTGGGAAATGTGCTATTTAACCTAAATGGGTTTATAAAATCAAGTTTTATCTGGATGGGACGATTGAGTGCTTCAAGGCTCATCTCGTCGCCAAAAGGTATATACAGATTGAGGGGATTGACTTCCATGACAATTTTTCTCATGTGGCTAAGCTCGTCACGTTTCGCTGCTTATTAGCAGTGGTAGTTAGTCGAGGATGGCTTATTCACCAGCTCGACGTTAATAATGCGTTCCTCCATGATGATCTTGAGGAGGAAGTTTATATGAAGATCCCTAAGGCATTTGCACAGTCTGGCAACACAAGGGTATACCGACTTCATAAGACTCTTTATGGTCTTCGTCAAGCTTCCCGTAATTGGTACCATAAATTCACTACTGCACTTGGTAGTCTCGGTTTCCATGCTTCTCCTGCGGACCGCTCTTTGTTCATCTACCGCTGGGGAAGCAGTTTTGTGGTGGCTTTGATTTACGTAGATGATGTGTTGCTTACTGGCAACGATTTGGATTTTTCCGCCAAGGTCAAGCAGTTCTTCAATGCTCAATTTGGGATCAAAGACCTTGGTGAGTTGCAGTATTTTCTTGAGATGGAGTTCGCTCGTACAAAGTATGGTGTTGCCTTGTGCCAGCGGAAGTATGCTTTAGACATTCTTAGTGATGCAGGTGTTTCGACTGCTCGTCCTAGTGCCTTGCCGGTCGAGCAGAATCATCACTTGACCCGACCTACGGTTGATGGTGATGTCATGACTGATTCATCTTCTTATCATCGTTTGGTGGGACGCCTGCTTTATCTTATTGTCACCCGACCTGATCTTACCTGCCGTGTTAACATCCTCAGTCAGTTTGTTTCTGCTCCTCATCAAGAACACATGGACGATGCAACTCGTATTCTGTGGTACCTGAAATCTACCCCTGATCAAGGTTTGTTTTTAGAGCCGACAGCGATCTCTCTCTTACTACCTATTGTGATGTTGACTTGGGGGGTTGTTAAAGCACTCCTTGCTCTACCACGGGGTATTTCATCAGCTTAGGTGGTGCACCAGTTTCCTGGCGTACAAAGAAGAAACGCGTAGTTGCCAGTTGTTCTGAAGAGGCGGAGTATAGGGTCATGACCAGTACGGTTAGTGAAATTTTGTGGCTTCGATGGTTACTCACTGAGTTGGGTGTTCCGCAGAGTCGTTCTACGCCTCTCTATTGTTATAATCAAGCAGCTCTCCATATCGCTGCTAATATGGTTTTCCATGAGCGCACCAAACATGAAAATAGATTATTATTTTGTTCGAGAGCGGGTACAGTCTAGTGTTGTCTGCCTTTTTAAGGTTAGCTCTCATCTCCAGCTAGTTGACATTTTCATGAAGGGTCTTGGTGTTGATCGCTTCCGCTTCTTATTGTCCAAACTGAACGTGCGTAACCTCCACACTCCAGCTTGCAGGGGAGTATTTGATGGTGGTTCGGCCCATGCCGCTCAACCCACGGACGGACCACATGAGGCCCATGTGATAAGGCAGACCGCTTCCTTCGGTGTTTGTTAGGTTTTGTTTTCCATGTCAAGAACCAGTTGATCCCAATAACTCGAGTTGTTGGGAGAGGTTCAATCGTGCAGATCATGTGGAGGAGAAGGGCGGTGAACCTTCAACTTGTCTCGAAAATGGTGGAATCGTTGTCGGGGCAGCGGTTTGGTGAGAAGGTCAGCGACCTGATCATCAGTGGATATGTAGCTTACCACAAGTTGACTAGCAGCTACCCGTTCACGGACGAAGTGGAAGTCGATCTCCATATGTTTGCTGCGAGAGAGGAAGACAGGATTGCGGCTAAGGTATGTGGCGCCAAGGTTATCACACCATAGTCGGGGAGCAGAGGAGAGAGGGAAGCCAATTTCCGTCATAAGGGATTGTAACCAGATTATTTCGGCAACAAGTGTAGCGAGGGCCTTATATTCAGCTTTGGTGGATGATCGAGCAACAGTGCGCTGCTTACGAGATGACCATGAGATCAGATGTGCCCCAAGATAGACGGCGTAGCCAGTGGTGGATCGGCTATCATTAGTGAAGTTTGCCCAGGCAGCATCGGAGTAGCCAGATAGTTGTAGAGAGGAGGTATGACTGAAGAATAACCCATGGCTGGATGTGCCACGAAGATACCGGAGAATGCGCTTGACATCGGACCAGTGGCGATTGAGGGGTGTGTGCATATGTTGCGCACAGAAGTTGACTGCTTGAGAATTGTCTGGTCTTGTAAATTGCAAGTACTGTAGAGCGCCCACAATCTGCCGATAGAGAGTGCCATCATGGAAAGCGGATTCATCAGTTGCAGGGTCAGGAGTGACAGCGGCAGGAGTAGACAGTGGATTGGCTGTGTCCATATGAGCACGATGGATGATCTCGTCGATGTATGAGAGCCTGCCCAAATCACGTACAGCAAATCGAGTCTGCAAGAAAGACAAGAGGTCGAGAACAGCTTGTGACTGATTCCCTGTGAGTAGGGCTGTTAATGAGCCGAGTCGAGCCGAGCTTTGCCATAGTTCGGGCTCGGCTCGTTAATATATTTCCAGGCTCGAGCTCGGCTCGTGTTCGTCACGAGCTTTAATATGCAAGCTCAAGCTCGGCTCGTTTATGAAAATGAAAGCTCGAGCTCGGCTAGTCAAATAAGCTTAACGAGCCCAAATTCAAGTTCAGCTCATAAAATGTTCATGATAGCTCAAGATTGACCTAGAATTGCGCACAAAATTACATTCTAACCTGTAGCAAAGTCTAGCAAAGTAAAACACAATATTTATCCCAATTTCAATACATAAAATCCATGAATTTTAATCCTTTTTTAATGTCAAATCATTAAACGAGCTTGTTCGCGAGCTTTCGAGCTGAACATGATATGGCTCGAGTTCGGCTCGTTTAGTTAACGAGCTTGTTCGCGAGCCGGCTCGATTAAAACGAATCGAGTGTCGAACGAGTTTTTCTCGAGTCGCACACCGAGCCGTTCATGAGCGGCTTGGTTCATTAAAAGCCCTACCTGTGAGTAATATATCATCGACGTAGATCAGCACATAAAGTCGAAGAGCCCCGCGGGAGAGGATGAAGAGAGAGGGATCTGTCTTTGAGCCGATGAAGCCATAGGACTCCAAAACTTGACGAAGGCCGTGGAACCAGGCACGAGGAGCCTGCTTAAGCCCATAGAGGGACTTGTTGAGATGACAGACATAGTAAGGGTGCACTAGATCGGCAAATCCTGGAGGTTGCTCCATGTAAACATCATCGGAGAGGGTGCCATGGAGGAAGGCGTTGGCTATGTCCAGTTGACGAATTTGCCACTTGTGAGATACCGCAAGAGATAGGATGAGACGTAGAGTCGCTGGCTTGAGGACGGGGCTGAAGGTGTCTCCAAAATCAATGCCCGGTCGCTGCTGAAAACCACGAGCAACCATGCATGCATCTCAACCAACACCTCTCCCGAGTGTGAAACCCTAATTACGTATTGTAGAAGAGGGTATATATGTTTATATAACTAGAGGCTTCGGCCATCAATTCATATAATAAATAAGAGCTACAGTCGGAGAGTGTTTTCACTCTCTTGTGGATTTGTCTCGATCAGTCAACCAATCGAGGATACCATGTTAAACTCGTCTTGTTGTCTCGATCATTATCATATTTTACGCAGGCAGTATTCTAATCGTCATTAGTGCCACAATGCGTGACTAATTAACTTGAACCGCACGCTAAAATTGTGATTAACCATCAGATTTATCATTTATCTACAGCCAAAAGGACGAACAGAGGAAGGAAGAATGGGGGACAACAAACTCTATCTAAAGGCCAAGAGCGGCGAGAGGGGTTTTCCCCTGGCCGGCCTCGAAGTAAAAAATGAGCATGGCCAGCATCGCAAGCCTGGCGTGCTTAATCTCCGCCACCTTCAGTCTCTCCAGCTTCTCCGCGTCCGCCACGTAGACACCGTCGCTGAGCGTCCCCGCGAAGCCCAACGGGTCGAAGAACTTGCCGCCCGGGTAACCCTGTTCCCCGGTGGCGTTGGCGAAGTTCTCCGCCGTCCTCGACCACGGCGTCGCCCACTCCACCGCCTGCGAATCCGGGTTGAAGAAATCCACCCACCGCTTGCTCTCCACCCACCCCATCAGCAGCAATTGGGTCCCCAGCAGCGTCCCGAACGAGAACGGCGCCACCGCGCCGGGCGCCGCGCCGGCCTCGAACCACGGGATCCCGCTCCACGCCTGCCCCACGAAGATCCCCACCACCGCCGCCATCGCCCACCGCCCGTGGATCAGCTCCGCCTCTCTGTACCACTTCAGGAAAGCCGGGTCCTTCCCCAGCCCCAGCGGGTCGAACCCGTAGTCGCCCGGCAGCCTGCAATTACATACAAATTCAATTAATTGATTAAATTGGTATTTGAATTGCAGCAGAGCAGAGAGATTGAAGGAACTTACGAGCCATCGAGCCATTCGGGGTCGACTAGGTTGCCGCCGCCTTTGACGGCGGGGATCCAAGATTTCTTAGCGGCGGATACAATGACCAACTTCCTGCCACCAGCGGCGGCGGTACTGTTATCGATTCTGGAAGCGGCAGCGAACAAAGATTGGGTCTTCTTGCTTCCGGAGAGGAAGGAAGATCCCAGCGTCCCATTCAGGACGGCGCCCGAAGTAGCTGCTGCAGCCATATAGATTAGATTGCAGACGAGACGACCCCGATGCTCGCTCGCTCGACTACTGGGTTACTCTGTTTTCCCTTTATTTTTTTCTTAGTTTCTGTTGAGACTTGAGATGGACCGGCTTATGGGTGGGATATAACGACAGATAGAGGGAGAAAAGAAGGAGAATCTTAAAGATGGATAGGAAGGGAGCCAAGTGGGATGATGAAATCTGCTTTGGAGATGCGGTGGATAGATTTCGGACCAATCACCTGGCTGTTTTCAGCTCCATTCTCGTAAACCTTCTTGTTGCTTACTGCCACGATGGCCTTTTGTTTTTTCCTTTTATTTTTCCTCAGTATGTATGACAATCAAGGTTGTGAATTAAGTCATCAAGTGGATTTGGCAAGAGGTTTGAGATTTAATGGTTGGATCAGGGTCCAGCCGATTTAAGTTATTTTTTATAGGATAAGTGGATAATTGATATTGGGAAGCCTTTTTTTGGGCAGAAACCCATGAAAAGAAATAACCCATAGCCCATATAAACAAAGCAAAACACCTAATTACTTTTTGGCCCAAACAAACCCTAAGAACTAGGAATGACAACAAAATCCGAACCTGCGGGTAGCTACCTGATCCAACCCGGTCAACGCGGGTAAAATCCGTGTTGACGGGTTTTGGGTCGGTTTGGGTTTAAATACGTTTACTTTTCACCGAGTTGGGTTGGGTATGGGTTTAGGTAAACCCCCCCGATGGGTACCCGTCCACATCCATATAATTAATTTTCTCGGTATATTTAATATTCTAAACACCTAATCTTATTTTTGTTTGTGGAGACAAGTCTAATTTTTCTTTCTAATTGTGTAGAATGAAGTTGATGTTACCGAGTGGAGAGTGAAGAAACTTAATTGACAAGGAGGATGAAACTTTCAATTAATCATGTTATTGATGGATAATTTGTGATTTGTTTCAATTTTTTTGAGTTTTCTAGATTGGTGTTGAACAACTTGTATAGTTAGTTTGTGATTTGTTTGAATTTTCTAGAATGGTGTTTTATATATGGATAATTTGTATTGAGAGATTGATATTTGACTTTAATTTTGATAGGAACTTGTTATTGTAATTTTTTTACGATAAAAACCCGTGGATACCCATGAACCCGCGGAATGACGGAGGTGGATTTGGGAGAGACGAGAGCGGCTGTTGACGACTAGCTCGCTCGACAATAGGGAAGTAAGAGTTAGGGTAGAAGTTAGATTCAATCAATAGTCAGAGCCGCTAAAACCGGTTAGACCCCGAGTTTTCACGATTTTGACCAGTTTTGAGAAGTTGTCAGCTAGTCTAAAATATGGCTGGCTGGAGCCGTTTTCATGCCGGTTTCAGAAGGAACGACCGATCGAATAAGGGTTTGACAACCTAGATGGCAACACGAAGTTTTTATTTTATTTATAATCAATCCAGTATAATAACAGAATTACGGTATTGATTACTGAAGGATTTTTTTATGATTCTACGATTTTTTTTAACCTGTGCGTTGATTTACGATTACCTTGTATAAAATTGTTGGTGAAACATTTAAATCTATAAAATATAATATATATACATGATGCCTTCTATGGTACCCCGGGTGAAATCCGAGGTACCACATACTTTGAGTATGAAAACGCTATCTATACCTCGAATTAGCAGGGTTTTTGGGCATGATATTATACCCTCACCCTAAATGAGTGAACCCTACGTCCTAATTATCTAAATCATAAACTATAAATCCTAAGATGGTGCATTGATTTTTTTGCCTATATTGGACGAATCATAACCGTCGATTATTATTTCTAATTAAATTGATCTTGGGGTATAAGATTTAGAGAATTAAGACCTAGATTTTGATCTTTAAGGGTTAGAGTATAGTATCATGTCCGAAAGATCAGTCAATTCAAGTTCTGGATAACGTTTTCTTACTCAAGGAATGCGGTACCCCGGATTTCACCATGTGTACCGTAGAACTCCCCCCTCCCCCATATATATATATATAGGCTAGCATACGTAAGGCGTAAATTGTACGAGTTTTACTATTTAGAGCGCGAATTAACCGGAGTTTGCGGTATGATACTCTACCCACTTCTAATGGGTGAACCCCAGTCCTTAATTCTCTAACCCAAGCCACAAGATTCATTTAGTCTAAAAAAATAATAACCGACGGTTCTGATTCAACGAAATATATTGAAGTGCAAAACTAAGTGTGAACACATGTGTACAGCGTACGCCTAACGTACGCTAGCCTTGCCATTAGAGGTTAGGGTATAGGATTTTTTAGATTAAATGAATCTTGTGGCTTGGTTTAGAGAATTAGGAGCTGGGGTTCACCCATTAGAGGTTAGGGTATTGTATCATGCCCCAAACTCCAATTAATTCGTGCTCTAAATAGTAAAACTCGACGGGCGTACAATGTACGGCTGATGTGTGCTAGCCTGAACCATATATACATATATATTAGTAACGGGCCCGGTAAGTTAGTCGGATTCTGTTGTCAATCACGTAAATAACCGTAGCAATTTGTATTTGAGTTTCAGATTAGTATAAGAAAATTAATGTTCATCGCATACTCTAAGCATTCAAATCGATTAGGAGAATAAGAGAAATCAAATTATTATGCAAAGGGAACTGAATACCAATTAAAATGTCCCTTGTAATTATTCCTCGTCATCATATATTATATAGTGGTGGCTATTTGGTTCAGGATTTTTGGTTTTAACCGAAACCGAACCGTATAACTCTGATCGATAACGGACTTGCATGGACAAACAATCCAATCCCATCTTCGAGCTTAGATTTGAGGTAAAAAACCCGTTCGGAATCGGACTGAAAACCGGATAAATACCAGATAAGAGAGCCCAACATCCAAAACTTAACCAACTCCTCACCCTTTGATACCTCAGGCCACTCAAATCCCCACAAACTCAATCTAAAATCAAGACCAAATTGGGACCGGACCGGGTCAAGACCGGACTGTATCCAATCCAATCTTTGGTCCGTATATTCCCGAATAAGAGAAATCAAATTATTAATATGCAAGGGAACTGAATACCAATTCAAATGGCCCTTGTAATTATTCCTCATCATCAGATATTATTTAGTGGTAGCTATTTGGTCCGGGCTTTTTGGTTTTAGCTGAAACTGGACCGTATAACCCTGATCGAGACCGGACTAGCACTGGATAGCAAACAATCCAATCCCATCTTCGAGCTTAGATTTGAGGTAAAACCGTTCGGAATCGTACCGAAAATCGGATAAAGACCATATAAGAGAGCCCAACACCCAAAACTTAACCAACTCCTCACCCTTTGATGTCTCAGGCCACTCAAACCCCACAAGTTCAATCTAAAATCAAGACTGAATTGGGACCGGACCGGGTCAAGACCAGACTATATCCAATCCAATCTTTGGTCCGTATATTTTCGAAAAGACGGAACCTAAACCGAATCAATTTGGGTCAATTTAACCGCATCATACAGTATAGTCACCCCTAATATTATTATTGCATGTGTTCTTTTTCACTGTTTGCATTTCCTCCTGCATGAGCAACATCCTTATCGTCACTATCGATAATGTCTTCATATCCATTCGCGACACATTTATCTCCAATATCAATTGACTTTTTATTCTTCTTTTGAATTTTAGTTATTCCTTGTTTTCCTTCATTTCATTGAGCACAAAAATTTGATGGTAAAATATATTTGCAAATAGAAATCTTCTTTTTCATTAGAGTAGAATTTACCTCGTCCAAGTTACGAATATCATCTTTGATTTCTTCTTTTTCTCCATCACCAATCTTTATACCTTCCTCATGAACAATATCTTTCCTCTTCTTAACATCATCATCATCATCTTCATCATCTCTAGCACCGTATTCACTAAATCCACCATAAGTAGTGTCATTCTTGTTCTCCTACATCAGCACTATAAATTTAGATTATTGACATTCAAAAGTACAACATATGGGGTGGTTTTATCGAATCATAATTTGTGAATATATATTATAGATAAAATTTTCGGAAAATATAATTCACTGCAAGTTAGTGGGAAAGAAAGCAAACTTCCATATTCAATGCAAATCAAATCGTCCATACTTTCACGCATGCAGTGAAAGAATTAAATAAAGTGTTATAAGTTCAGTCATATAGAGGAAATAAGAAGAGAGCAGGAGTCGACCAATAGTCAAACTACCAATGAGAGGGCCTTTTGAGTCCACAGGGAATAAAACAGTAAGAAACCCAGCTAAAGAGAAAAATCAAGCTCCGAGCATCCTCCAAGATAGCTCCATCCCGATCATGAGCCAAGTCACCGTCCACCATCCGCCGAATCAATTTTTGAGAATTCCCATGAAATTTGATAGAAAAGAAAAGAGTGTGTTATGCACTAGTGTATGGCATCTCGTAATGCTAAACTTGCCATTACAAATGGAACGCGTATTCCATCATAATACTTTCCGAAGGAAAAAAAGAATATTAACATGTCGCTTGGAAGCCTACGAAGCCAATACTACCCCTTGGCCACGCTTGACCACGCCATTAAACCATACACTAATTGTGTCTGAGGAATTCTCTCCGATAACAGGAGCTCTGTTGCAAGGGTGGCGGGATGCTGAATATGATAGTTAAATAATTAATTACAATTTTAATAATTAAATCATCGGCTCTCTTGATCACAACCAAGTGTGTTAATCAAACACGTAGCTCCCTTAATCGACCATTATGTGAATTATATTAAAGAATATAACCCAGTATAAACCGTGCATGCATGGTATTAAAATCCAATTCTAATTGATGATAGCACAAATTTTATATTATCACTGATCGTACTTTTTTCAAATTTAATTTACCTCGATCAAGTCAAGCATATCGTTGGTGGTCTGGTCTTCCTCATCCTTACCTATTTTGATAATTGTGTACTCACTTGTTGGATTAGCTTGTAATATGTGAGATTGATGCCGAAGTACAACGTCATTCCCTCAATTTTTTTAGGAGATGAGGAGGTGGTGGTCCTCTAATTATATCGTTGTATTGGAATAGTCTTTCAGTCGACATTTCAAAAGATCGAGCTCCCACTCTATCCATAACAATAAGTCAGCCTCTCATGTATTGTCCGCAACTCAAAGATTGATCCTGAGTTTATATAATGATGGTAATAACATAAACAAATTTAAATTTGTTGAAGTACACGTTATTATTTAGGTTTCTAATACCAAAGCCCAAAATTATTCAATCAATAATATGAAAATAGCCTCATTAGGTACGACAAGTGGGCATAAGTTGTTTATATATTCAATTTAATATTTTTAACATGTATGTAAGGTTTCTGCTTGTATAAGTACCATGCATTGCTAATTATTAAGGAAAATGTTCATTTTTAGGCTTTAGTAATATAATCCTTGAATTGTACGGAAATAATATAAATTATTATATTTTGGATGATTAAATATTTAATTACTTGGCATGAATATTCATCAACGAACTATACTGAATCAAATTTCATGTAAGAATGGTTGCATTACCTTGATGCTGTCATTTTTAATGTCTTTGTACAATTCCCACAAAAGTACTCGTCAGAGTCTTCTTCGAGTTTTTGTGGACATGTTTTGCATCCAGAATAACGCCACCAATTCTTAACCTTGACAACTTTGCATTTGACGAATACATATTTCCCTATATATCATAGCAAGTGTTAGTATGATATATTTAATGGCTTGTTAAATCGAAATGGATTATTATCTCTTCTCCATCTTTAATTTTAATTGATTGACCTCAAGTAGTGTTTTGCTTGAGACTGATTGTTGAGTTTTTTCTGTGCTTTCATTAGAAGAATTGGTGCCTCGCCATCATTGTATTCACCAAAAAAGCATGTTAATTATTGATTTCCAGAATTCTTGAATTCACCAGCAGCAAGGTCGCTCCAGTTGAGGAGAAGGTGTTCTCGCCTGCATATTTGAAGATCAATTAATTAGTTGTCTCTAATTTATATGCAAATTACCATTGTAAGGAACGACATATAATGTGTAATGACCATGATGAGAGAACGATCACCGACATTGCAAGGATGTCATTTAATTGGCAACTATTCCCAATATCAAACACTTCAACCACTGCAATAAAATGAAAACTCCAATATAAGAGAGAAATTTGGTCACCATCTCTAACATTATAATAAATGAAGGAAAATGAAATACCGAGAATATCAATAAACCTGGAAAGTCTCCAGAACACATCACTCGAAGACGATTATAATGATTTTTGGAAAGTTTGATGGACCTTGCCTCGACTACTACTACACCATGGATTAAAATCCCAACTAGAGCCCAAGTATAAACTCTAGTCAGGTGCAGTATAGGGCAAGTACTTAAATGTCAAACCCAGGTCGATGCATGTACCCCTACATCAATCGTTTGAAACATTATCTAGCAATCGATATTTAGTGAAAACTATGGATTACAATTGAAAGCAAGCGAAAAGGTAAATGGTTTTGAATAATATATGAGAAGACTTCATCCGGGTGTTGCTCCCCCTAGCCATATATCAAGATTAATTGAAAAGAACGCAAGTGTGTGGAAAAGTGGTTGTAAACCATAGGAGAGCGCAACTAGTGAAGAAGCTTCACTCGCTCGGTCGATATCCAAGGGATCTCAAATCAAGCAAATGAATTAGCTCTCTTGGCCAACCGACTAAGGGTTTCCCAGACTTCTCCCTCGGACCTTAATCCAGAAGGGTACACAAAAACCAACTCAAAGCGCTAAAACATAGTATGAGGTTTGCCTTAATTCGGCCTAAGTAGGTGGCTCAATTTGGCCAAGGAATTCCAGCTTATGAAAGCCTCTTGGCAAGAAGGAGATTTTCCTTTACCTTGGTCAAATCGGCATAATAATGAGAAATGGAGAAACATAACTCAAACTTCATGAGAATACCTCAATACTTGCATTAAAACACAACCTATCACATAGTTTTAGCTAGGGTTTACAACACCCAAGTGAAAGAAGGGGACTACTCCATGTCTAGACTAGGGAATACACAAAGGAGAAGAGAAAAGATCATCTTGAGATGTTTGCCTTCTTCCTTTGATGTAGAAATCAACCTTGTGGATGAGATTCTCAAATCTTCAAGCTTGGAGGAAACCCTAGCTTTCTTCTCCTCTCTTGTTCGTCACTCTCTCTCTCTCTAAAATTTGAGGAAGAAGATGCAATTCTCTCACTAGGCTCCTCCCTTCTCCTTAAATACCCAGATCGCACGCATTTCATGATCCCATTTCACAGCCGTTAACTTGAAGCGTGGACCATGATCTCGAACAAAAACGCGTCGTATCATTTAACATCTTCACGGTCGGGGGCGAATTATCAGTTTATCACGGTCGCGTGACCGTGATGTCGTTTAGGCCCGCGAGGCACACGGTCTCATTGCTCTTCACAGTCTGGGCTCCATTATCATGGTCGGCGTGACCGTGAAAAACTGGCTTCAACTTTGATCCTCACCTTTTTTTCATTTTTCGATCCGTTTTGGCTCCCTCTCGTCCAACTTTTGCTCCTGAGGCCATTTCCACCTGCTAGGATATGAAATATACTTGATACAAGCACACCCTAGCGTAAAATCAAACCTAACATGATAAAATGTTTAAAACACATCAAGAATATGGGAAGAAAACCTGTGCAATTGGACCCGAATAAGACCTCAACAATCTATTTCTCTTAGTCCTTAGGCCCCAAAGATCATTATGAACAAGCTGAAAGGGTTCAAAAATAACAATTTGACTGGACATAAAAGAAATTCGAGTAATCTTGGCTTCATCATAGCTTTAACAAGAGAAATTTGAGGAACATGTTGTCATAGTATTACGACCAAATAATTGTTGTTTAAACATAAGAGCTCACAAACTAGAACTTGCGTTCCCCAAACGAGCATACCACAAATGGAATGTAGAAAATGCGATCCATTTTTTACCTTTACTGATATCCTTCCCGTTTTCAGGTCATGAATAACACAACCAGAAGGTGAAAACACAATACGACCGTTCTGGTCTGTAAGTTTCCCAACAGAATGAGTTTAGCAACATGTAGCTTCAGATAAATACACAGTCAAATATTGAACAGATCGCATACTAGTAACATCAATGCAATCACCATTCACAACTTGCAACACATATTATTAATAGAACGAATATACTTAAGAACTTACACATCACTTCTCATGTGATTAAAATAAGCAGAGTCAAGAATCCATTTTGGAACTTTACCAAAAACCTAAAGACTGGAAAACACAGACACAATGGCTTTGCTCGTTATCTTCTCAAGAGAATCCAGTGAAAGTTGGGCACCATCCGTCGCTGGAGCAAGTTGGGAAGCATAAGTAGGGGGCGCGCTACGCTGTGAGGAACTAGCCCCACATGCTCCAGGCTCAGCAAAGACACTCCCCTCAAGAACTCGATACCGCAAAACTTGACAATCGAAGATTATATATCTCGATTTCTTACAGTAATTTGTTTGCGGCAGTATTGCGGTAGCGGTGACGCCTTTGCTTTAGCATGACCAGCAGCGCTGAAGGCGACTGTTGGGGGTGTTGCTAAGAGACTCCTCGCAGAGACTAAGTAATACCGCGTCCAATCGACAACGTATGACGCTCTAAACCCGCTACGAGTATATAAAGGTATGAAACCCACCAAGGAGGGGGACTTCTTCCCTCTCTCCTCACTTTCCACTTTCTACTATCTCTCTACACTTTATCTCTCTATCTATTCTCTCAACTTTCTCCACAAACATACACTGACTTGATCGTCGGAGCTTAATCCGGGGGGCAACCGCGGCTCTTTCACAGGTTCTCTCCCTCCCGACGAGATCGGACGAACGGATGACGAGTCAACCCACACCAACAAATATCATTGTTCGCGTCCTGAGCCCGATGGCACAAATAATTGGCACCCACCGTGGGGCATGACTGGTACTTTCTATTCCTCTTATTTCTAAAAGGGGAGGCAATCTGTGTGAAGGAAAAAGGGCAGAAGATTCGGCGGAGGAAGCAAAGAAAAATGCTATAGCAACAGTTGGGGGAAAAGGGAAGTTCTTCGGCAGAAAATTTCAGAGCATTTCAGTGGGGATCCTCCTTCTCCTTGATCGGAAGAGAAAATGGCAATGGGAGCCGAAAGAAAATCTGCAAGAAGAGGAGGAACACCAGATTCCGGCGAAATTGTCGACTGGTTCGGGATCTCTGAAGAATAAAGAAGAAGTCTCGCCTTAGGTAACCAGAGCGTGGAGCGAGAGCGGGAGCGAGAGCGTCAGAGCGTCAATTTCTCAAGAATTCAATATCGAGAGCGCGAATAAAGCGTCATTATTATATTATTTTAATTAATTATTAAGTCACTTTTTAGTTCCTAGACAATGCATTTTATTCAAACAAGCTCTTTCACTATAAATATTTGGCCATTGAACTATACTTTTTCTTAAATTTTAACCAACCACCCCTTCCGTTAGTTAGTAGTTACAAAAATTACTATAAATTAGAAAGAATAAAAATCATTGAAATTATTTTTCCCCAAAACATCTTTATCTCCAAACCCAACCAGGAAATCCATTCTCGTTCTTCTTTCCCCTAAACGGCCTTCTCCCAAATTCAGAGCTCTCTGCTCTCTTATCCTCCACCGCAAAAGAGTAATTTAATCATTTATTTTCACAAACTTCACCTAACTTCTAGGTCACCGTCAACACTGAGCAGTCTCCTTCTTTCTTATCTTTAATAGGAACCACAGATCAATTACTCGCCTCCATTGAATTGAAACTCATTCAAAGAATAGCCAAAAGCGTTGAACGCTGGGCGGCTATCGTCGTGCTCTCCACCTCATCCTACACTTCCTTCGACCTGTGCTTCGCGCTACTGCTTCAACTTTTGGTTCACTACATCTGTCTCTGTCCTGCCTTTCAATCCGGTGTTCCACCATTAATACTCATCTTCCCATCGTTAACCCCGCCATCTCCTCCTTTTCCTCAACCGACACCATCTCCGCCGCCCAGATTCACCTCCGTCGCCGCCGAATCGCCGTCACAACCAACAACGACGTTTAATACACCCAACGCGGCGGGAACTCGGCCAAGTCAGCATCGATTGGAACAAACATTGATCGGAAGGAAATTCGTGCGCCGCTGAAAATGAATTCGCGCTCTATCAGAAACGAGATCACGAATTTTGGGCGAACTCTGTAGAATCCGCGTTTCCACGCTCTAAAGCGGGATCGACAACCTAAAAGTGGCGAATTAGGTTACTATAGTCTCGCCGCATCCACCATCAGCTGTCACATCGTAGTGTTTTCTCTAAAAAAAAAACACAGGGCCACGGCAATCGAGATACACGAATATCGAGGCAGACGGATAAGGTCATCCAGAGGAGTCACTGCCCGCGCGACAAAGCGCTCTATCTTCCTAGACCTCCGCTCTAATCGCCCGCCGCGCGATCAGTTAGTCGGGAGCTCCTATCAGATCCACGAAGGAGGACGAAATTAAAGAACGCCAATTTGTAGGAAAGCAAACGACGACCTTCGATCCGCGCCTCTGCCGACAGCGCGCTGACTACCGCCGAGTTCACAGACTCACGGGCTCGTTTCAAACCGCTTGGCGCTTCAATTCGGAAGACCCACTTCAGAATTGGCCGCCCTTGCTACTGACCCTCCGTTCATCACCGCGCCGAGCCATTTACTGCTTCAGTCCCTTGCGCTCGCCCTCCCTAAGTCTCCGACGCGCGTTCAGCCCGTCCCAAAGATAGTAAAAAAAAAAGAACGAGGTGAAGAAGAAAATAGAAGAACACGTCTAAAGAAAGGAAAAAAGAAAGAGACCGTAAAAGAACTCGTCGGCGTCACGGCTCTCCACGCTCAGCTCGCGCGGATCCCCTCTCCACGCTCAGCCCGCTTCGCCAAGGACCCGCGGCCCACATCAGCCAGCCCCGCATACGTCAATCCACTCTCTCGGCCCGCCAGTAACTCAGCCCGCTTCCAAACATCAAGCCCGCCTCTATGCCAGTGAAGCGTCGATCCACTTTCTCGGCCCGCTTCCAAACATCAAGCCCGTCTCCGCGCCCAGTGAAGCCACTTTCTCGGCTCGCTTCCAAACAACAAGCCCGTCTCCGCGCCCAGTGAAGCGAAGCATCACAAAAATCACTCGCGGGTGTGGGGATTCGAACCTTTGTTCGAAGATTCGCGTGTAGGCAAGTTGAACCAGTGGACTACACAGCAACTATTGATCTGAGAGGCGAGGATATCTTATTATATCATCTTCTTTGTCACTTCTCACACCAAGCACACGGCACAGGGGCCCACACAATTCAACTCGCGACCCGAATCCCGCTCAGCTTCCTCGCGTGAACGAAGCCCAAGTCGCGGATCCAAGTCCGCCCCACTGAAGCCCAACTCGCGGCCCGCAATCCATAGACACGGAACTCTTCAAGAAATTATTGTCGCCGCCAGCCTTTGAACCTGCGCCACTATTCCGCCAGGCAAGCAACATCACCATTAGGCTACAAGCGAGCCTTGTATTTCAATGGTGCGGCGTCTGAATTTTAACATTCGCGCCCACTCAGTTCGCAAGAACAAACAATTAGCAATAGTCAAGAACTATTCGCGCCCACTCAGTTCGCAAGAACAAACAATTAGCAATAGTCAAGAACTATTCGCGCCCACTCAGTTCGCAAGAACAAAAAATTAGCAATAGTCATGCACTATTCGCGCCCACTCAGTTCGCAAGAACAAACAATTAGCAATAGTCATGCACTATTCGCGCCCACTCAGTTCGCAAGAACAAAAAATAGGAATAGTCAAGAACTATTCGCGCCCACTCAGTTCGACAAGAAAAAAAGAGAGAGAGAGAGAGAGAGAGAGAGAGAGAGAGAGAGAAAGAGCCTTCTGGCAACCAAGCCACTCGCGGTCGCGGCCCAACAGTGCGCCGCGGTCCGCTCTGCCTTTATCTCTGCGGGAAAAAAAAATGCTTCCGCCACGATTTGAACCAACGCCACTGCATCGCCCTTCAACAACGCTGACCAGTACACCACAAGGAGAACTTGCTCAATAAACTCGCGGTATCTTTTCTTATCAAGAATACACCACGCTTCCAACTAGCAAGCATCCTTCATTCAGTCCGCTCGACCGTTCAGCTGGCGTCCCGCTTCATGTCTCGCACCCCACGTATCCAACTCGCGGCCCACAGTCAGGACGCCCTCGTTAAACGTCCGCGTTATTGAAGCCCAACTCGCGGTCTATCCTTGCCTCCACTCTGCGTCAAAAACAAAATCGTCACAGCCAATACTCGAACCGGCGCCACTCTTCCGCTAGACAAGCAAACAGACCAGCAGGCTACAGCCCGAGTTGTGAATATTTACGCGGCAGCCCTATTTCAGCTACTCCTGCCGCCACTGCGCCAATATAAATCTAAGTACCCTATTCCTCCATCATTATTTAATTTTTAAATATTTTACTATCCTAAGCGTTAATGGCGCTAATGGGGGGCAAGACGCACCCAACAACGTGGGAGATGAGAAACTCACCAAGCTCTTGACGCCTTGAAGACTCCAAACTGAGGGTTAAAAACCCCGACGAGGAGAACTTCAAACTGAGGGTAAAAAAAAACCCCCCGACGAGGAGAGCTCCATGAAGAATCTACAATGGGTGAAGGCTACACGCCTTAATAAAATACACCAACTGGGGGGGCAAGACGCAAGAAGCTGGCACCGCGTCAGTCAAACGCGCCACCAGCTGGGGGGCAACTGGGGTATATAGGGCCCCACCCAAAATTACCGACGAAGATTTAAAAAAATAAAATATAAGCTAGTGATGAGTTAAAACTCACCACCAGCTTGGGGGGGGGCAATTGTTGGGGGTGTTGCTAAGAGACTCCCCACAGAGACTAAGTAATACCGCGTCCAATCGACAACGTATGACGCTCTAAACCCGCTATGAGTATATAAAGGTATGAAACCCACCAAGGAGGGGGACTTCTTCCCTCTCTCCTCACTTTCCACTTTCTACTATCTCTCTACACTTTATCTCTCTATCTATTCTCTCAACTTTCTCCACAAACATACATTGATTTGATCGTCGGAGCTTAATCCGGGGGGCAACCCCGGCTCTTTCACAGGTTCTCTCCCTCCCGACGAGATCGGACGAACGGATGACGAGTCAACCCACACCAACAACTATCATTGTTCGCGTCCTGAGCCCGATGGCACAAACAGCGACCATGCCACTTCTTTGGTGAGTATCTAGCGACGCCTGCGTGCAAAATTTGGCCTCCTCCCGAATCAGGTAGTCCAAAACACTTTCAAACTTCAAGTTTTTCCTATTGAGCATAGTAGCACGCACTGCATCAAAGGCAGGATTGCGGCGCGCCGTAAAGTTAGTGGCGAATAAGAAAGAAAAGTAATTCGGGTGGCAAACGTGAAAGATTTGTATAATTCGAGTGACCAAACGTGTAATTTAGCCATTTTTGGGGTTTTGGGAAGAATAACCAGGTTTCTGGGAAAAGGGAAGAAGACAGTGCAAGTGCGCAATGACGTTGACCCCCTGGAAATTTTTTAAAACATAAAAATAATGCGGGTTTTCTAACATGATACATTAAAAAGATTTTGGCGTAGTGGTGTGGGAGAATCTCTGACGTAGAGGTAACTGGTTCGAAGGTTGATTACAACTGTAGACGCTACTTCATTGTTTTTGCTTCTTTTTTTATTTAATAAAACCAGTTTTCCACCTTATGCTAAAGCTAGATAAAGTATGTTCTATGGTCTCTAACAATATAGCGTTAGATTGAAATGGGAATTTGGATTATAAAACTGATTTTTGTATTATTTGTTTAGGCTTCATGGTTTGTTTTGTTAAATGTTATTATGGATTTGAAATTGACGTAATATGCAATCTTGTAAGAGAGTTTAACCACATGTTGTTCAAGAGAGCGAATCTGTACACGATGGAAAAGTTAGGCACAATTTTATTTCTGATGTTTTTGAGATGAACCTTTTGGTCCTTGAAGGATAGCAATAGCATGGCAGAGACTGAATTCCTTTTATAAAAGCTCCAGGGGTGTTTGAAGCTCTCTATAGTTTAATTACCTAATTCCAAATTCAATGGCTATTTCTTGCTACCTGGGGTGATAGGGTTGTTTCTTGCTACCTGAAGAGGCCAGGCTGCAACATAACATACAGACAATCAACATATCCATATCAGCTTGCTATCCTTGTTTTCTGAAGAGGTCTGTGGCTTTGGATGGGAAAGCGTTTTAAGTGCCCCTTTGAAATTGATTTGCTGGTGCATCAGTCTAACTTACAAAGATGCTATACATCTGTTGACAAGACGGTTCAAAAAAGGAAAATTATTGACCTCCATAAGAAAGGGAATACTGAGGAAAAATAGAGAAGAAAATGGTACTCTTAGCAACTGCTTGCAAAATTTGTCATCTGAATCGCAAACGCAACTTTGGGTATGACTTAATTCATATTGCAGTGGTTTCCAGATCAAATGGATCCTGGTATGTTGTGAAAGAACTTTGTTTTTGTGATAGGCTTATGCTTCTGAGGTACAAAATCTTCTGGTTTCTGGTAGAAAAAAATAAGCTTTACAATATGCAAAAGTTGTCGGGACCTGCACTTGTGCTGCATCACAACTCGGAGATCAGGTTGTGCATCCTTCTTTCTGCTTGCCTTGCATTTTTTTTCTTGTTATCCCTCATCTAGGTAGGCTGATTGTTATTCATCTTTCTGGTGGAATGTTGTTCTACGTTGATACAGACACAGTGAAGCCGATGGAATTACGCCAATTGTTGCCAGGGTCACCTTTGCGGACATTGTCAACAGTCTTCTCGGTGCTGCAGTTGGCACTCTGCAACCTTTGCAGGTCAGTGGCGGAGCGTGCATTATATTTGCTCCATCTTGCTATTCCGAGCATACTGGTATCAAGAAAGATTATTTAAACGATTAGTAGCAACTTCTAAATATTCTCAAACAAGAAAATATAAACCAAGAAATGAATCCATAATAGGATGTTAGACAGAACATTAAAAATACCCCAGTTCTCAAACCATCATCTCAAACTGGCATCCATGATCTCAAGGTCACATTCACCATCATTCACAACCATGACTTGAATGCTCCTCTCAAGCCAGAACAATCTTGTGTTCCTCCCCTGTTAATGGAAAATGAGGCAATCAGTCAAAGCTACTTCAATTCGATTTGTCTAAAGGGAATATAACAACCATATAGAAAGCTACCTCGAGTTCCATCATAGCAATGTACTTCTCCCCTGTTGATAAAAAAAATGAGGAAATCAGTCCAAACTACTTCAATTCGACTCATCTAAAGGGAATAGAACAACTAGATATAAAGCTACCTCGAGTTCCATCATAGCAATGTACTTCTGGATCGGTAGCTGATACTGTCTAATGGAGTTCATCAGTGCTTCTCCTGCAAACAACAGGCGGCAGAACGCCTGACAAGTAATGAGGCATTTGCTAGAGCCTTTCTACTTTCTAGTGTGATCTATAGCACCCATGCTATAAAAAACAAAAACAAAAAAGGTGACCTGTTGGGGAGGTAAACCCACTAAATGACTGGTCCCACATCATTAATGGCAATCTTGTAAATAATAAATCAATGTATGCAAGTGTAGGTACAAATTACAGTTGTACCATATCGTATAGGTACAAGTTTCAGTTGTACCATTGAAGAATTTGTTTGACAAAGTGTAGGTACAACTAAAAATTGTACATAGCGTGTAGGTACAATTTTGAGTTGTACCATAGAGGATTTTGTGAGAAAGTGTAGGTACAACATAAAGTTGTACCATAGGTATAGGTACAATTTTGAGTTGTACCATAGAGGGATTTGTGAGAAAGGGTAGGTACAACATAAAGTTGTACCATGGTATAGGTACAAGTTTAGGTTGTACCCATAGAAGGATTTTGAGAAAGTGTAGGTACAACTTCAGGTTGTACCATTAGTATAGGTACAAGTTAGGGTTGTACCATAGAAGGATATTTAGAAAGTGTAGGTACAACATAAAGTTGTACCACAAGTATAGGTACAATTTTGAGTTGTACCACGGAGGGATTTGTTAAAAAGTGTACGTACAACTTAAAGTTGTACCACAAGTATAGGTACAAGTTTGGGTTGTACCGTAGAAAGATTTTTAGAAAGTGTAGGTACAACATAAGGTTGTACCACAAGTATAGGTACAATTTTGAGCTGTACCATAGAGGGATTTGTTAAAAAGTGTAGGTACAACTTCAGGTTGTACCACTAGTATAGGTACATGTTTGGGTTGTACCATAGAAGGATTTTTAGAAAGTGTAGGTAGAACATAAGGTTGTACCACAAGTATATGTACAATTTTGAGTTGTACCATAGAGGGATTTGTTAAAAAGTGTAGGTACAACTTAAAGTTGTACCACTAATATAGGTACAAGTTTGGGTTGTACCATAGAAGGATTTTGAGAAAGTGTAGGTACAACATAAGGTTGTACCACAAGTATAGGTATAATTTTGAATTGTACCATAGAGGGATTTGTTAGAAAGTGTAGATACAATTTTAAGTTGTACCATAGTGTATAGGTACACTTTTGAATTGTACAAGAAAGGGATTTTTGGGAAAGTGTAGGTACAACTTTGAGTTGTACCATAAGCTTATGTACAATTTTGAGTTATACCATAGAGGGATTTGTTAGAAAGTGTAGGTACAACTTAAAGTTGTACCACATGTATAAGTCCAATTTTGAGTTGTACCATAGAAAGATTTTTAGAAAGTGTAGGTACAACATAAGGTTGTACCACAAGTATAGGTATAATTTTGAATTGTACCATAGAGGGATTTGCTAGAAAGTGTAGGTACATCTTAATTCCACAGCTGTTATTTTGCCAAAATGAGTTGTGAGAACGTTTGAGTGGCAGTTGTGTGTTTCAATTTCACGTGAGATTTTGACGGGCGTGAGAATGTCAAGTAGAACCCGTGAAATTTCTTGGGATAGTGAGAACAGCTCTTTGCATCTCACGGGACATCTCACGACCGTAAGATATAGGTACAAGTTTTGGTTATACCATAGAATGATGTGTTAGTAAGTGTAGGTACAATTTTTAGTTGTACCATAGAGGAATTTATTAGAAAGTGTGGGTACAAACTTTAAGTTGTACCATCGTATAAGTACAACTTAAACTTAGTAGTAATCCAAAAAAAATTAAAATCAATTAGAAAAAATATTGACCATCACATAAAATTCATAAAAATTGAAATTAACTTGAAGCAAATTATATTGTACATGTTGCTCGCTAAATCCTAGTTATTCCCACGAGCTTGGAGTTGAAAATCTCACACCAATGAAATGTGGGTTTCATAGCATATATTGTGTACAAATTGAAATAACATGTCATAACTTAAGTAGGAACAGAGCTAGTAGTACATCAAATCAAATACCATGTAAACAAAAGTAAAGAGCAGCCAAAGCATTACAACTCGAGCTTCAATTTGAGGTTGGGCTCGAAATTGACGCCTCTCCCTTGCTTCTCTTAGCTCCCTCTCCCTTGCAAGGAGTCGGAGGGTGCGGTTTATGTTGTCGTCTCTCGGTATCAAGTCCTCCGGGTTGCTTCAGGTCATAAACCTGAAACCACAAACTCAAACACCAAACCCGTGCCAAGCACAAGTAAGCAAACAAAAACCAATGTTCAAGAAGACGCTAGGCGCTATCTAGGCGAGGAGGCACCGCCCAGCGCCCAGGCCGATTAGTCTTTGCCTAGGCGAGATTAAACGTTGAAAAAAATATATGATAGATAAGCCATATTACACAAAAACTCAAGTCGCCATATCATTATTCATGCATTCATATACACATACAACCCTTTTCCATTATCCCAAACATCCCAAGTCGCCAACCATGAGGAGGGATCTCACTGCTGGTCGATGAGGGGAGCGGTTGGTCAAATGGAAATGGGTAATAGAATAGGGATTGGAATTTTCACAAAAAAACTACACTTTCCCCCTTTATTAGTTGTTTTGGGTGTCGCCCACCAGATTGAAAACTCGCCTCCAAATGCCTAGGTGCCTTGATCAATCGCCCAAGGCTAGACGGGGCGATTTCCTCCTGCCTAGCTATTAATCGCGTCTTCTTGAACACTGACAAAAACACAATGCAGAAAAGTAAATTAGTAAAACTAGCGTAACAAACGACTGATTGAACACAGAAAAGTAGCTGCAATGGAGGTATTCTCAGACTATCATCAATGCATTAATTCGTTGATTGCTTGAGAATGCAACTACAACATCCAGAAGACCAGAACAAGTAGTCATTCAAAGCATGAAAAGGATCACATTCTTAACCTAGAAGGCAACACCATGAGAAAATAAAAACAAACTACGAATTCTTTTGGCTCTTGCAATCACGACCAAAACTAATAAACCCCATTTATGCATAGTTCCATTCAACTTGAGAGTCTATAATTCATAAAAGTTAAAATCACAAAATCTAGCAACAAATCATGTATGTAACAAATCTGGCTTTCAAAATCACATGTTTGCAGATAAGAGAGTTAAGATTGACTATTCAGCAATGAATAAAGCCTCAATATGAATGGATTATATCACAGCTCCCTTAATCTTGACTCGCCCTATATGCCAGGAAGTGAAGTACCAACAAACTACATGGGCATTACTTTCAAAAGGTAGGAACAATTCAAGCAGCTACGTGAACATGATTTCGAAACCAGCCACCTAATTTTAAACCTTACAACAACACACTCTTCACTTCTCACTGTATGAACATTTATTCCATCTGTTAAGCAAATGAAGCAGATTCTATTAAACTTCAATTCCACAGAATCCAAAGTGACTACCTTTGTCCACTATGTTCAAATCAAAACCTTCATGTGTACTGTGTTCAAATCAAAACCTTCATCATCGTCACATTTCCAACCCATATGTCTATCAATTAGTGTGACCAAACGGTCCATTTTACCAGAAAGTTTTTGCTATAGATAGATGGTTAAGCAAAAATGTCAAACCAGAAATGCACCACACGAATCACAAGGCATGAACCACCATCCGTCTCCACTATAAAAAAACTACTAATCACACACTCTAAAATCTGTAGGTATTCTCTGAAATTTTTATCATCCCTCGTATCTAGTAGTTCTTCTTTTATGAGCTTCCCCGGTCCTGACTAATGCAACTATGCTCTTAAACGAAATGCTTATTATGAACAACAATGACTACTCCCTTTGTACCATTTCTACGATACTGGATAAAATGTCATTATTCCTCCCTAATAAAACCACAAGATAGGAATATGTATATGAAAAGGCAAAACCCTAAGCATAGAGCCTTTGTATCTTCATCCACGTGTACAAGAAAGAACGTAAAAACATCAAACATTTATTATGATCAAGATGACCGACTAGATCGATAAACCACCATCACGTCATAACCTTAACTTGATTTGAGTGATATGATCCAGAAAGGTGGAAAGGAAGTGTCAGGAAATGAAAGGAAGATGCAGAAGAAGAAGAGTTGCATATCCCCATAATATGAAAACTAGAAAGGAAAAGAAGCTATAGCTACTTGGTAATCTCAGTGAAGAAGCTACAACACTACTACAAACTATAGCAAGACCACAACGCTTAGGAAGCTTATGGAGGACAAACGTCTAGTTTGAACCAACATACATGACAAATTCCAACCAACTTGAGACTAGTAATGCAAAAGCAAAAGGAAGCAAGAATAAAGATGAAATTGTGAAGAACGAAACTCCTAAACCTAAAGAGTTGTTCAGCTGGAGTCAGAGAATGAGAAGGAGAGGAATGAGTCTGGGAGAAGTGGATATTTGTCACAGAATAGAGTTATTAACTACCAAATACAAAAGAGGCAGAAGATTGTTGAAGATAGTGAAAGCTGTGAAATAACAAAGATGGTTGAGGGAAACAACGGTGAGGCTCCCAATTCAACAATGGCATAACACATTCATTATCAAAAGACTACCCACAAGAAACCAGTTTTCTTTTGATAACTACTCTATCCAACATCACTAATCCAACAACATGCTATGTTTAGGAATCACAAATTAACCACAAGAAGCTTGTGTTAGTGAACTACAGGGAGAAATCCTTCCCCGGAAAGCAATCTACTGATTCATTTCGTCGAATTAGAAAGAGAAGCATGGAATTGAGGGAGTGGGTAACACAGATCGTGAACAACAACAAGTTCTTTACCCTAACTAACTTGAACCCATGTCAGAAATCGAATGTCTATCAAGGGTAATCATAAATTCAGTCACTTACATGGAATGAATGACTAAGACTGCAGCTCTATCACCCAATTCTCGCTATTGCAGAAGTTCTACCGCTGGCGCCAACTCAGTCGTCGTTTTGGATTAAGCTTCCTAGTCTTCGATTCCTTATGCACAAATCCAGCTCTTCTCCAAGACAGTGAAACTCCTGCACCAGCAAATCTGAGTCGCCATCACCGTTGCCCCTACCCACCCCTTGACTACCGACGAGGTGACGCCGCGAAACACAATCGCGGAAGAGGAGACGCGAAACATCTCTTTCCTCCTTCTCACAACGTCGCTGTCACCCTATTTCAGAAGATGGTTCACCGTAGTCGGCGTCGCTGCTCACGCCCTTCACTATCGGCAAAGAGACGCGACGAAATCCCACCGAGGATAGGGCAGAGATGAATCGCCATCGTCAAACCCCCTCTTTCCATTCCACAGTTACGATTTTAATTTTTTAATTTTAAAATTCCTTAACCGGTGCAATAGGTCACCAAAATCAACAATGAAAAAAATAATAATTAAATAACTTAAACCCAATGTCTGATAGTATCCAACAAGATCCAATGGCTCTAAATATATTATAGCATTGATGCTTTATAGCAGCATACTAAAACTTCTCGCATTTGCTAATCAAATTGCCACGAAACTCCAGACCTGAATTCTAGTAAAGGGAGAGGATGGTACCTAGCCAGTCGCCTTCTTTTGTTTAAGTCCTATGTACAATTCATCATTTAGCAATTTCGCTTTGTTTGTAACGACATCAATGGTTATAGGCAAACACTAGGAATAATAAAACATAAACGATGATCCCAATATGCCTCTTCTCAACCCCTGCAAAGACAAAATGAAATGTATGAATAGTGAAGCTGAAACGACGCAAATGAAACACTCCAACTGTCATATAAGGATGGATACAAACACAGAAACTGATCGGAGCAACTGCAGCGAAAGAACTTCGAAGGCAAATAGATAGTGTAACCAAACAAGGACCGGAAGTAGAAACAGAGCTGAAGCATAGGGAAGAGTTGCTGAAGAATAATACCCCTGGCACGAGAAAAGTCTTGATGGACAAAAAGTTCCGGAGAAGAACCCTCGCCATGGAAATGGCTCAATCAGCAGGCTTGTGAGCAGGAGGGAAAGGCGATGTTGCAGTAGTCTAATGCTGCATGCAGGCAAAACTACGAAGAGGGTTTAGGGACTTGGAGAAGTGAGTGTGAACTCTTCTTAGAGTTTTAGGCCAATCGGGGTTGGGGAGATAAAGGAACGACAAGAGAACTGCAGTTGATCCTCCTCAACCGATCAATCGAAAGTTGCGAATGGCATGGTAGCATTGTATTAGCGGAAGGAAAAAAATCAGGGGAATCAAAAGGTTAGGGATTTTTCCTGAGAGGCGCTTCATCTACCGCAGCAGAGACGGTCGGGATCACGAAATCCCTCAGGGACCCGACAACAGCTGGAACAGAATTGGCGTTCGAGATCTCTCTGGACGACTGAGTTCTTGAAGCCAAGGGCCAGCCAGTGAAGCTCGTGTCTAAGTACTAAAGACATCCGGACCGGGGATTTCTTGTACCTATTTCAACGAAATCGATGGCTGAAGGAGGGATCCCAGCTCCCGATTGACCAGTGCGCTCGAGTATTGGCGAGGGGGATGCGGCGAATGGGGTTCTAAAGTCTACGGCGGGACGATCTGAATCAGGAGAGTGGGAGTTAAAGGAACAGAGTTACATGTAAAAATCACTCTCACCTCTAATGAAGAAGACAAAGGAGATGAGATGAATGAAGACTTTGTTTTTTTTCCCCATAAAAGATGAATGAAGAGTGAAGACAGAATGAGGACAAAACGGCCTTGTAATTATATTCGCAGGCAGTAGCAATGAATTTGTATATAATTTTAAAGTTTGGGTGTTCTAAATTTATGATTAGGAGAGAAGAGTACTAATAATTAAATAGTTAAATGATTGAATTGAGCCTAATGTACAACAAAAATTGATGTGGGACTAAAATGTATACAACAGTTAACGAATGTGTATAATTGTAATTATATTTATTACGAATAATTAAAATAAAATAATTAATAATTAATTTATAGGTGTGAACGTAGGCGTACCACATACACCATGTGTACACTAGCCTGAACCATATATAGGTGGCTACTTCGGTGCACTCACTTTTTTGGGTGCATTCAGTGCACCCATTTCTAAAAGTGTCCATAATACATCAAATTTTGAACTTTAATTAGTACTCTCAATCTAACATGATGATATGACATAGAATCATAACAAATCAATATATTACCCTAACCCCTTAACCTTCAATTTTGAATCCCAATGCAAAATCCCAAACTGTAAACCTAAACCCTAACCCTGAACCCCTAAATACTAAATCCTTCAAATTAAAGTAAATCTTAAATGATTTTTTTTCAAATTCATGGGCTTATTGTTCATAATATCATAAGCAACAATTGATACCATTTTGACATGAATCGCATGCTCAGAATGATGATTATGAAGCGGGTGCGCTGAGTGTACCCAAAAAAGTGGGTGCGCCGAATACGCCACCATATATATATATATAGTGTTTTGCTTCCTATTCCAATGCTAAAAAATTTATAGATAAGGGTGATATATATTTTTTTTTTATATACTATTTAAAAGATTTGAACATGAGACCTCCATGTTCTAGGCTAGTGGTATTACCACTAGTAGGGGTGGCTATTTGTTCCGGACTTTTTGGTTTTATCCGAAACCGGATCATATAACTCGGACCGGGACTGGATAGCAAACAATCAAATCCCATCATCGGGCTTAAATTTGAGGTTAAAATTGTTCGGAACCGGACCGAATACCAGATAAGAGAGCCCAACACCCAAAACTTAGCCAACTCCTAACCCTTTGAGGCCTCAGGCCACTCAAATCCCACAAGCTCAATCTAAAATCAAGACCGAATTGGGACCAGATCGGGTTAAGACCGGACTGTATCCAATCCAATTTTTAGTCCTTATATTCCCGAAAAAACCGGACAGAGACCAGATCAATTTGGGCTAATTTAACCGGTCTGTACTGTATAACCACCCCTAACCACTAGACCAAGCTCTTGTTCGTCCTAACCATATACTAATTACAACCAATACATATGTACAATACCACTAGGCCAAACTATTATTCATCCTAATTCTATCCTTGTTAAATCCAATATATGGCCAATACTACGATGCCGCTATTAAAAGCGCGACATCAGTGACGCTGTTTCTGATTGGTCCACGTGAGTGTGATGTGGCGTTAGCTGGATTTTGAAACCAATCTCAAACCCAAACCCGGTGGCCATCATGTGGCCCAAACACATCATTTACTCAAACAGAATGAAAACGTTTGTTAATTTTTCTCATCAACGTTTTTCGTTTTTTGTTATTAATTCCTTTTAAATTTTATTTAATTATTACTTGATTTTTGCCGCCACAAATAGGGGGAAAAAAGAAACTAACCCCAGAAGAACTTCATCGTGTTCCTCAATCTTCCTCGATGGCAGACTGTCCAAAACATCGACATAGACTAAGTAAGTTATCTTGTTTTAAACCAAAGTAGAGGTAAAGCTCCGAACTTTGCGGAACTTTTCGGAAAATCCCTGCGAGTTGCAAACTAGGGTTTTCGCCTCGATGGCGGCCGGCTCGCCGTCGACAATGCTGAAGCCGACGGGGAAGCCCCCTGATCAGACTACGGGGGCTCGCCGTACGGCGATGGGGACGTCTTCGCCGGATGGAAAAAGTGAAAAGGAGACTGTTCAAGCAAAGAAGAAGGTGAAGTCCCTAAACCTGGAACCGGGAATGACGAATAACACCACGGCGGGGGATGAGGAGATGGATACAACCGAGACGGAATCGCCTCAGAGAGGAACGAGGGAGGCGAGTCCAAGACCAAACGCTTGGCAGCATGGGGCGCGGTCTTTTAGTGCTGTAGTCCAGGAGGAGGGGTGGTATGTGGCCGAGTCAGACTCGGAGGATGTGGCGGCTCAGGAAAGGGAAGAGGACGACGTTTTCGAGGAAGAGAACTACAACCCGCTATGCCCGCCGGTACTCTTCACGGCAGCTCAAAAGAACAAGTGGAGGAGAGAGTGGAGGTCTGCCCTGGTGGTACAAGGGTTGGGCAGAAGGGTACCGTACATACCACTGGCAAGACGATTGAATTACCTATGGGCTCATCATGGGAATTTGCAGATCTCAGATATGGATAACGGTTGCTTCCTGGTTCGGTTCCGTAGCAAGAAGGACTATGATTATGCCACAATGGGGGGACCTTGGCTTCTGGGGGATACTTACTTAGCGGTTCACAGGTGGTACAAGGGCTTTGATCCCTGGAAAGCATCGGTCTCATCAACATTAGTATGGGTTCAGCTCCCAAAGCTACCAATTGAATTCTATAACGCGGAAGCAGTGATGCAGATGGCGGAACTGATTGGAAAACCCGTTCGCGTGGATCGGGCTACTGAGTTAGGGGCAAGGGCGAAATTTGCTAGAGTGTGTGTCGAAGTTGATCTAACCAAACCCCTTTTGGGACAATATACGGTGGAAGGGAGGAAATACCTCATAGGGTACGAGGGACTACAGAACATCTGTGGCCAGTGTGGAAAATATGGTAAACCAACACATATATGTGACTGTTCGGGGACCGTCCCAATGGGGGAGGAAGAGGAAACCTTGGAAGTACCAGAAACACAGGAGGAGGACCCCGGCAACGGCAACGTCTATGGTGATTGGATGATGGTAGAGAAGAAGAATCGACGTATGGTGAAGAAGGGAAATACGGTGGGACAGGAGAGAGGAAGGGGGAAGAGTGTGGATGAAGGAAGAAAAATAACCAATCGATACCAACCGTTGAATGAGGAAGTGGTGGCTGTCGAGAAAGATGGGGAGGTGTCGGAAGAAGCTAATGGGAAGCAAGATGAAGGAATGGTGGAGGGACAAGGGAGGAGGACGTACGAAGGACAAGGCAATCCACCTGGGAAGGACGCTGAGCAGGGGGGAGGGCATCAGAGAAAAAAGGATACCAATATGATAGGCAAAAGACAGCAAAGGGACGTCGGCATGGATGTGTATGGGGAGCGAGGGTACGTGAATATGAGGCCAGAGAAGGAGAGTGCATTAAAAGATGCTGGAAAGCAAACCGGGATAAAGAACCCACTGTCGAGATTAGAGAGAGAAGTAGGGGGGGGAAACCAAAGAATAACCCACCTGATCCTTCAGGATCAAAACCGTATGGGAAAAATGCTGAACATGGTGCGGGGAACCTATCCCCTTTGAAGAATAGATGAGAATATTGAGCTATAACTGCCGCGGGCTGGGGAGTAAGCGGGCAGTTAGAAGTCTTAAGTCGCTACTGCGACAATCATCCCCTCATTTAGTTTTCTTAATGGAGACTAAACAAACTAAGGAAGAAAATGATGTGTTGTGGAATGAGCTTGGTTTTGTTGGAGGAGTGAGCTGGTCGTGTGCTATATCGGGTAGAGGAAGAGCAGGGGGAGTTAGTATTTGGTGGATGGAGGAAGCAAAGGTAACTCTCATGGGAGCGGACCTACACTACTTAGACGTAAAGGTGGAAGATGGATTACACGGGGAGTGGCGGTTTACCGGGATTTACGGTTGGCCAGAGGGGAATGAAAAATATATGACGTGGGATCTGATAAGAAGGCTGGGAACTCATTGGGACGGACCGTGGCTATGCGCTGGGGACTTTAACCAAGTCCTATTGGCGGCTGAAAAAGAAGGTGGCAGGCCGGCTAATGAAGTGGAAATGGCTGCTTTCGGGGACTGTTTAGTTGACGTGGGTCTGCATGACCTCGGCTTCCAGGGGTATGCGTTCACATGGGAGAATAATAGGTCGGGCGATGGCTTTATAGAAGAGCGCCTAGATCGTTTCTTGGCATCACAAGGGTGGCTGGATCGGTGCAGCAAGGCTAGAGTCCGACACCTTGAGAAATTCAAATCGGACCACCGGCCGATCATTTGTGAAACCAATGGGGAAGATGATGAGGAACCTGTTTGGGGTTGGACATTTCGGCTCGATCCGTACTGGACTAACCATGCTGATTGTGCAGGTGTAATTGACGAGGCGTGGAAGGGGACCGGGAGTGCGGATATTTTGACCAAAATAGCCAACTGCTGCTCGAAATTGGAAGAATGGAGCCGAAGAACATTTCCAAAATTCACAAAACAAAAGAAACGCATCAAACGAGCACTGCAAGCTCTAGAGCGAGCGCCTAGGACGGAAGTAAATTTGCAGCAACGAAAAGCACTGGAAGCGGAGCTGGAGGAACTGGAGGAAGATGAGGAACAATACTGGAAGCAAAGATCAAGAGCAGACTGGCTGAGGGAGGGCGATAAGAATACAAACTTCTTCCATAGAAAGGCGACTGCTCGACGAAAACGAAACACGATAAAGAAGTTGAGAGACCTGATGGGACGGTGGCACCTTGGTACTGAGCAAGTTTCTAACTGCCTACTGGATTATTTTGGCTCTTTATTTTGTGCAGGGCAGGCGCCGGAAGTGACGCCCGTGCTTGACTCGATTCCCCAGTCGATCGGCGAAGAGGATAATGCAGAACTGATAAAGCCGGTGACAAGTGAAGAAGTTTGGCAAGCACTGAAGCAGATGGGAGCAAGAAAGGCTCCTGGTGATGATGGCCTATCGGTGCTGTTCTTCCGAAAATACTGGGGGACGGTGGGGGAGGATGTGGTGAGCACAGTACGGGGGATCATTGAAGAAGGGGTGATGCCGCAGGGGCTTAACCACACAGTTATCGTACTAATTCCGAAGGTAAAGAGTCCTACCTCTCCGGTGGAATTCCGACCGATAAGTCTATGCAACGTCCTGTACAAGATGGCTTCGAAAGTGCTGGCGAACAGGCTGAAGGGACTGTTGGACAAAGTGATATCACCAGCACAGAGTGCGTTCGTGCCTGGAAGATACATTACGGACAATGTGATGGCTGCATTTGAATGTTTTCACACGATGAAGAAGAAAAAGAAAGCAAAGGTGGGTTACTTTGCGGCAAAAATAGACATGGCAAAAGCCTATGACAGGGTCGAGTGGTACTTCTTGGAAGGCGTGATGCGAAAGATGGGATTTGCAGAACAATGGATTCGATGAGTGATGTTGTGTGTGGAAACGGTGTCGTACTCCATTTTAGTGAATGGTCACAAGTCGCAGAGCTTTAAACCGGGGCGCGGAATTAGGCAAGGGGACCCGTTGTCGCCATACTTGTTCCTACTATGTGCAGAAGGTCTCTCGGCATATACCGAAAAGGCGATCCAAGATAAGAAGCTGCATGGTTTGTCGCTGGCACCGGGGGCGCCAGTTATCTCCCATCTATTTTTTGCTGATGATAGCATCTTCTTTGCCCGGGCGACGCAACAGGAGAGTGAGACATTGAAGAGAATTTTGTCGGACTACGAAAGGGAATCGGGACAGTTGGTAAGCTTGCCAAAATCAGGGGTATCATTCAGTGATAATGTTTCGGCCCATCACAGGCTCCTGGTCAGTGGTACTCTGGGCATGCCAATTGTTGCCAAACATGAAAAATATCTCGGGCTCGCGACGGTAGCCGGACGATCAAAGAAGGAATTGTTCATAGGAATTGTTGACCGCATAAGAAAGAAACTGAAGGGATGGAAGGAGAGGGTGATGTCGGTTGCAGCTAGGGAAGTGCTCATTAAGTCGGTTGTTCAGGCACAGTTGTCTTACGCAATGACGGTGTTCAAGGTGCCGGAAGGAGTGTTGGATGAAGTACACGGAATGATCATGGCCTTTTGGTGGGGACAGAAAGGGACCGAGAGGCGGATAAGCTGGATACGTAGGGAAGAAATGGTGTGTTCGAAGATGGAGGGCGGGATGGGGTTTCGCGACTTGAAGGGATTCAACACGGCGCTATTAGCAAAGCAGCTTTGGAATCTTTATCAACGGCCGAACTCACTCATTGCTACCATTCTCAGAGCCAAGTACCATAAACATGTATCCATTTTGGACGCAAGGGTGGGCTTTAACCCCAGCTACATGTGGCGCAGTCTGATGTCGGCGGTGGAGTTCCTGAATAGTGGATTGAGATGGCGGATAGGAAACGGAGATGCGGTGTGTATCTGGGGGGATAAGTGGATCCCGAACAGCCCTGAGATGTTTGTGTCGTCAGCACCGCGAGGTCTGCCGGTTGACTCTCGCGTCAGTGCACTCATTGATCCGGTGACTGAGCAATGGGACCCTACTCTACTGGAAAATTGTTTCCCGAACGATCTTGTTAGGAATATCCTACAAATCCCACTCCGAGGCATTCATGAACCTGATCGCTTGATATGGAGTGCGAGCAAAAATGGAGCTTACTCCGTCCGGGAAGGTTATAGAGCCTGGTTGGAAAAATTCAAAGAAGAGAATGGAGTTAGTGGGTTTGGGGAAGAAGCAGTATGGAAGAAGATCTGGAATTTGAATATTGCTCCAAAGATAAAGCACTTTCTGTGGAAATTTGTAAGAGAGGTACTTCCGACGGGAGACCACATTAGCGAGAAGAGCCAACGTCGTGGGGACAAGTGTCCGTTCTGCGACCTCCGAGAAACACAGATGCATTTGTTTGGCGAGTGTCAATGGACGTGCCGGATCTGGAGAACGTCGGAAGTGGCGGCCTGCTTCGATTACCAACCGGCGCAAGACTGTTATAGCTGGTTCAAGCAAGTTTTGGAGAAGTTTGATGAAGAGACATTAGAGAATTGGAGTGTGCTTCTGTGGTATCTATGGAGAGAGAGGAACGCACAGCTGTTTAATGGACAAAAGTTGGCGGAGGAGGAAATCGTCACACGAGCTAAGTACTATCTCCAGGACTACAAAGCGAACCAGGCAAAGAGGAGGGAGGAGACTGAAGCCCGAGTGGAGAAAGGGTGGGAGCCTCCAACACTGGGGGAATACAAAATCAATACTGATGCCGGATTTGGAGTAGCTGGGGGAGTGAATCTGGGTGTGGTGGTCAGGGGAGAACAGGGCAAGTTCACGTTGGCTGCTGTGAAGCGACTGGAGGGGGAATATGAGGTTGAAATGGGAGAGGCCTTGGCGGTGGAATTTGGGCTGATGTTGGCGAAGCAATTCCAGGTCCCGAAACCAATCCTGGAGACGGACTGTTTACCACTGGTTCAGAAGGTTCAGGCGGCGGAGGAGATTCAGACTGAGATTGGGACGGTGTGTCGAAGCATTCGAAGGCTTTTACAGGAGACTGGACAAGGATCACTGAGACATATCCGAAGGTATGCGAATGAAGCAGCTCACCAGATGGCGCAGCTCACTGTGTGTCCTAATGACGCTAGCATTTGGGTGGACTTTCCACCGCAAAGTTTGATTAGCCAGCTGCAGCTTGATATTGTAATGGCACAATCTGGTTAATAAGAATCTAGCAGGTTTATCGTAAAAAAAAAAAAAAAAAAAAAAAAAGACTGTCCAAAACACTTATGGCGACTTCTTCGTACAATCTCCCGTGTCTATCCAACGCCTCCACTAAAATCCTTTGTTGTTTCCAATTCCTCCCCTACATTTATTCCGTATAAAAAAAAATGAACGAATACCTCATCCCGACCGGCCGTGTCTCCGTCGAAATGCTCCGTCGTCACAGTACTAGACAGCCCTGAGTGACAGAAGAAGAGAGTCGCCCTGAGTTTCAGACACAACTTCAGCTGGTGATACTCAATTCCTCTTCTTTATCCTTTTCTGCTGTGTGTCGCTCTGATCAGAAGAAGCTAAGTTTTGCGGATAATCATTGTCCGAGTTCCTCAAAGTGCAAACCAATCACAATACCATGAGCCTTCGGATTCGTTGGGCACAGTAGTCAGCCACCAAAGAACTTTTAATAGTATTGGCCCCAACACATATGTAAAAAGGTGGGCCTCTCAACCGTGGCCCATTATCACTCGACAGCTAATTTAGACAGTTGCTCTACAACCACTTCAGCGGCGAAAGAGGTGAAACTTTGGGAAAATTCCTAGCTTGAAACTGTGGCGCAAAACTCTCCAATTGTGCAGCAAAATGAGGGTGGGTGGTCATGTGAAGGCGAAGAACGTTCTTGGTGCGGTTTTGGAAGTTTATTCGCGTGAGTGAGTGTTCTCTGACACCGCCAATTACTCCAAGTGCCCTTCCCTTACTTAAAGGATTTATTATGGTTGCTAATGTTGTTAAGTCTAGTACGTACATTATATCCTAAATTAGCCTCTCCTATTGCAGTAGGGAATCAAAGTCTGCCTTATTTTGATTTCATTACTTAGTTTAGACTCTTTGTAGTTATCTTTTTTCTTCCTGTGGATTGGCTTAAGATAGGGTCAGTAACCATTGGTTACTAACTTTACTGACCTATGAATAACTAAATGTTGACCTTTAGATCTAAGTGGGTTCAGAAAATTCAGATCTAAAGGTTGTCAATTAAGACATTTTATTTTCCCTAGTTTTCTTAATCGGCTCTTATCTTCTTCGTTCTAACTCGGATTTCAATTTTTTTGCATAGATGGAACGAGTTCGTTGTGCTCTACAAAATGAGATCAATTTTCAATATATGTCGAGAAACTTTTTTTTACTAACTACATATCATATGGTAACTTCTTCATATTTAAGTCATTTTTTAAAACGTTTGCTCATAAGGAACGAGTTCATCATGATCTATTGGATCTATAAATTTCTGGGTGAAAAAAATACTAGATAAAAAATTACCATACTTTACCAATATGGTATGTGGGTGGTAACTTGTAGTAAACAATGATGAAAGTCGTAAATGACAGTTATTATACTCCTATTATCATGTATTCAACATTCTTACCATATTGGTATGTTCATACCATCATGGTACGCTTTCTTACCATATGGTATAATGACTAGTAAAAAATTATTCAATTTTTTTTTTTTACTAAAAATATATCTAAGTGGATATCATTTTAAAGAGCACATTTAATTTGATTTATCTGTGCAAAAAAATTAAATTTCGGCTTAAAACGAGTGAGAAATTGCCCGTTAAAGATTAAAGGGGAATAAATAAAAGACTTTCCATGAGAGAGAGGATACTGATGTCATGCTGACGTGGACAGATTACTCATGGTTACTAATCATAAGGTTACTGACCCGATTCGTTCCATCAATGATCGCCCCTTAAGCACTCATCACCTGAGATGTTATGGCAGTCATTCATTACTTAAAGGATTTATTATGGTTGCTAATGGTGTTAAGTCTAGTACGTACATTGTATCCTAAATTAGCCTCTCCTATTGCAGTAGGGAATCACAGTCTGCCTTATTTTGATTTCATTACTTAGTTTAGACTCTTTGTAGTTATCTTTTTTTTTTCTTCCTGTGGATTTGCTTTATATTGTTGTGACTCGTGGGCTATATGACCTGTATCTATTCAATGCTTGGATATATTTGGCCATGGTGATAAGTTCCAATGCAAATTGATAATTACCTTACCGAGAAAAAAAAAAAGAAAAGGGATCAATGGTTCAAAATTTTCAAGACTCCTAAATCAACAACTCAAAATCTTCATGGCGAGATTATGGGTAATAAAGGCTAAATTAATAATTGCCTTTAGTTCCCTGGAACAAGATTAGGAGGCAGAAGAAGCTGTCTACTAGACAAGCTATAACTCTAATGCCCATATATGGACGAATTGAAGCTACAGAAAAAAGAGAGATGATCGATCGTCATTCCGCGGTATGCGTTGATTTTTTGGTGTGTTTGTACTCGCCATAGAAGTAAGAGATGAAACCCCAAATCGAGAGGACGAGAGCAATGGCTTTCTCGGCCCCAAAGGGCTCGTGATAGATGAAGACCGCCAAAATCTCAGTGACCGGCAAGAAGGTCGCGATGAGCACCCCGGAGAGCAGAGAAGAGCCACATGACACCACCCCGACAGCTCCCACGAAGAAGCATTGCCACACCAGCGCCGTTGCTATCAGCACCATGCAATATCCCACTTTTCCCAACTCGAACTCGCTTGCTTCTTTCGGCATTGTCTGCAAGAACCCCCATCATCATCACTATTTTAACGATTTGCCCAAAATCTATTCGCCACATTCATATTTGAACTTTTTTTTTATAAATTAAGCAATGCGTGTATATACATACAAAACCAAATTAACCAAATAGCCCGAAATCTTGTTCCAAACTAGACAAATATCCAACTTAATTAATGACCTAATGTGCGTTATATTGAATGAATGGTTTTTACCTTTCATTCACCATAAACATACATTATATATGCACCTAACCTTAACCAACATTTAAGATACTTAGTATACTCGAAATCACTACCATAGAGAAAGTGTATAAAAACGTGATTGCATTGAATATGGAAATATATAACTATATATATATAGTATATGGGTCAGACTGGCGTACGTCAGGCGTATACTATACGTCAGGTATTACTAATGAAATATCTTTATTTAGACCATGAATTAAATCAAGTTTGGGGTACGATACTATACCCTAACCTCTAATGGATAAACCCCAGACACCGATTTTCTAAACTCCAACCCGAAATTTGATTTAATGAAAAACAAAAATTAATCGTTGAGATCGGCCGGAGCTCATCTAAGTACATCTAATGGCTAGATCACCTGTTGTATATTATACGCCTGACGTACGCTAGCCTTTGCCAGCATAGTATATGATATAATATAATATAATATATACCAATAGGGTATTCATCTAGATGCATAGTATATGATTATACGCCTGACGTACGCTAGCCTTTGCCAGCATAGTATATGATATAATATAATATAATATATACCAATAGGGTATTCATCTAGATGCATAGGTAGCAAGAAAGAAAAAAACGGAATAAAAAAATGGGGGAAAAAAAAGGAGAGGATCAATTGGAGAGAGATAGAGATGGATATAAAGAGAGACCTGGATCTCGTGGTGGAAGATCATGCCGACGACGTTGAAGAGCGTGGCGAAAAGGGACATGACCATCTGCATCTCCATCACAAGAGTATAAGTAACGTTCTGCCGTGCCTTGCTGTAGGTGAGCTCGATGGCGGGGAGGACGAACCCGTAGAGCACGGCGGCGCCCACGGTCATGAAAAACCCCAAAAAGTACTGACCCTTGGTCTCATTGGCCGGCTTGTCCCCGCTGGCGTGCATCGCCAGCACCCCTGCCCCGAGGCAGAGCAGGAACACGGCGTTGACGGAGAAGGCCGTGAACTTTTGCTTCACCAGCAGGAACGCGAACACGGCCGTGAACGCCAGCTGGGAGGCGATGATTAGCGACGACGTGGACACGGGCAGGTACGACACGCCCGAGGCGTAGAGGTAGTCGTCCAGGCCCGTCAGGAGGCCCAGCACGGCGGACGCGAGGAAGAGGCGCCAGGTTATGAAGGAGACCTTGGTGGGCTCGGGCCCAGGCCCGTTGGCGCGGCGGCGGTAGAGGTAGGAGGCCAGGAGGGCCACGAGGACGAACGGCCAGCCCGCGGTTTCTAGGCCCGCGGAGATCCATACCCCTTTGCCGCCTTTGAGGAAGTAGAGGCGGAGGACGAGCGGGCCGCACGCGCTCCCGAGGGAGAGGAGAATGCAGTTCACTATCAGGAGGACCTTCTTCGTCGATTTGCTCATCCCTCGTCCTCCTCCTCCGCCACGGCCCGTCGTGTTCGATTCCAACTCCATCACTTTTCTATGAGATTAAGGGGAGCGATTTCAGATTCTGTCAAAATTGAAGGCGTAGAAGACGGGATAGAAGAGCAAACGCTCCAGATGGTTAATTTACCTGATGAGGTGCAAACAATGGCGGAGAGCGTAGCAGAGACGATGGAGACAGCCGTCTTCCACTAGTGCCGAGACTCTGTGCAGGGAAACGGACGGAGGGCTCTGATGATTTTTGTTTTTTTTTTTTTTTTTTTTGTTCCTGTGGAGTGGAGAGAAATAGTTTGGTCCAGTGAAATTAAAGGAGAAGTCCGAAAGGGGAATAAAAGGGGAGAAAAAGTTTGCACTGTGACGACTGACGACTGTTCCCCCCGGATGTCCAATCACTGGATAATTGATTAATTTCATTTTCATTTTTATTTTTTGAACAGATATCCCGGATTTATCGAGAAAGAAAATCTATGGATGGATACTTTTGGGAAGTAAAGTAAAGATTAACTACATTTCTTTTTATGTATTTTTTTTTTTTACCTTCATTGGTCAGTTACTCATTTCAACCGCGTTGATTTTGCGGGGGGGGGGGGGGGGGGGGGGGGGGGGGGGGGGGGGGGGGGGAGGGGGGGGAATTACAAAAAAACAAAGAAAAACAAAGTTGTTTCTGGATTAGTGTTTTTTCTCCTCAAATATTGTCAAGCAGGAAATTTTCAGCAAGGACTTGGTGTTCTTCTTTTCTTTTCCGTTCTAAACAAATTTCAATAGTTTTTTCCTGCGAAAATTATTGAGTTAGTTTAATTTATTGATCCAATATTCTACTATATTAAGCAATCATTTCAAAAAAATTACGATAAAGGACATCATCGCAATTGTCAAGACTACATCTTCGTATGTGCAATATAACCGATAAATCACATAGTCATGTGAACATTTATAATAACATGTTAATGTGGTGGAATGGAATGGAGTGGAGGTTAAAATGAGGTAGGGGTGGACATCTATGCGGTTAGGACCGCATCGCACTGCACCACATCATAATCGGACCGCACTGCATGTTCGATCGCAAAATTATTGGTGCGGGGCAACCAAATCGCATGAGTTAACGGTTTGGTACGATTTTAGACCGCACGACATTTTGACCGCAATTCATTTTGGTTTGTACGTAATTAAATAATATTGACTCTGTTTCCCTGCCACCAAAACAGAGCAGTCCTCCCAACAATCTTTACTCCTTACACAATCGTCGATCCAAGCCTCGATTTCTTTCCCAGAAGATCCATGTCTACTTCTTCTTCTGATCAGCACTACTTAGAGGTGGGCATTGGTGCAGTCAAACTGCTCCAAACCGCACCGAATCGCTTTTAAGATGAAGCCAAATCGTACCGCAAGAGTTGCAGTCTAACATACGGTCTGAATTTTTAGCGGCTCACGATTTGTGGTCGGATTAATCCAAAAACCACCAAACCGCACCGAATCGCTTTTAAGATGAAGCCAAATCGTACTGCAAGAGTTGCGGTCTAACATGCGGTCTGAATTTTTAGCAACTCACGATTTGTGGTCGGATTAATCCAAAAACCACACGGTTCCGGTTGAAAACTTCAAACCGTAAATAATTTGCAGCCTAGTAAATGATTATATTGCTCAGCTTAGGAGAGGGCTACTTACATGTGGTAAAAAGATATATAGAAAACCATCTGTGGTAAAAAAAAAAAAGAGAGAATTCGCCATTAAAAACAGAAACAAGCTTTACTCACCAGAGCTTCTAAGTCACTTCTTATTCTTCTTCTTCTCAATTGAAAATTATGGTCCCTTATTTTCTCTTGAAATTGATGATTGCCAACACACTCTATTTTCATGTTAGTACTCTGTTTCTTCTCCTTTCGCTGCTGCTGCCGCCGCTTCTATTCTCTCAAAGCTCTCCATTTATCACCGAAAGAAGACAGCGACTCCCATCTTCCCCTCCTATCTTGGTCGATTCAACAAATTTGTCGGTGGCTTCTTCGATCTCCAATTCAGTGAACACCAATGATGATTGGGTCATGGGTTCTGTTGAAGTTAAAGCCTGCTATGCTCTGCTTTTCTTCAGCTCCTCTGCCTCCCTTGTCACTTTACCATGCTCCATCTGCAATTTGTCTCATTCTAGCTTTTGATATTTCATAAGTTCCACGGCGGAGGTAATCTTCTACTCCAGGCTCCAGATCTTTCACCATTTGATCATAAACAGCCATTTGTCTATCGAGCGTATTTTTCTGTTCCAAGGCAACCCGAAGTTCTTCCTTCTCTTTTGCGAGGACCTCTTCTTTCCTTACGCCGCCTCAACTCTTTCGAAAAAAGATCTAACTAATTAATTATTCGTTTTTTGGCCTAATTGTTCGTTCTCTTATGGTCTGGCCAGTAAAGTGAAAGGTTCCTAGTTGGTGAGTGAAGATTGATTTAGCTTTTTGTTATCTATCACCTATAATAATTTGCGGTCAAATATGTGATGCGGTATCAACCGCACCAAATTGCTAGTTTATGCGGTTCGGTTTGACAGCTTCATTTACATTGTGGTCCAACATGTGGTGCGATCTAATTAGCATGCGGTGCGGTTCATATTAATACGGTGCGGTGGAGACCAAACCGCATCAACGCCCACCCCTAGCACTACTCGGCCACAGACGACATCCGCTCCCACTCCCGCCATAGGAGGCGTCGGTTGTCCATGCGGCGGGTGATGAAGATGATGACGGATTTGCGCATTAAGCTTTTTCTTTGTCCTGTTCGAAATGAGTATTGGATTGTGCCGCAAATTTTGCTTATCCAGGTCGATGGCTTATTGCCTTAAGGTGCGTTTTGATAGGTGTATTTTAAATGTAATGTATTTGAAATACTAGTATTTAAAATGCATTCATTTGAAATACATTCATTTGAAATAAATGTAATTCAAATTCCTTGTTTGGATGCTCATGTGTAATTTGTTTGTAAATTAAATTTTATAATTTTTTATTCTCATTTTGAATTTTCTGGTCACTTACTACAATTTTTCGTAAATTATAGTTTGGTACCTAACTTTATTTTTTTCTTACAATTTAGTACCTAAACTTTTACAATTTTGGTAAATTACAGAAATTTTGATGGTAAAATTACATTTTGGTAGCTTTATATGTTTTCCCTCACACTATAGTACCTAAACTTTTAATATTTTACAAATTGGTCCAATCTTTTGTTAGGAGGTATTTCAAATCACTAGGTGTTGAAATGTATTTGAATTTTGAAGTTGATAAGTAATACACTAGACATGTATTTGGAAATTACCCCATGAATTTGGCACAAATCTAAATACTAAATGTAATTAATATTCAAACACATGATTTGACATTTAAAAATCCAAATTGCAAATACCAAATCCAAACCACTCTATCTTAAAGTGTGTGGTTATTCCCTATTTATTATACTAACTTTGTTGCTTTTCTATTGAGCAGATTAATGAAGAATCACGTAATTGGATGGCTTAATAAGCACAAGAGAAAGGTAGATGGTGGTGTTTCTTCTTCACGAGGGCCATGACATCCTAGTCCACCATGAGTGGAGCCCAGAGTATGCAACACCTCGACGGTCTAGACTACTCAACAGAAGGGAGTCAGTGATCGAGAAAGAAGAGGAGGAGGATTCAAGGAACTCGAGTTCTCAATGTCAGTTCGTTTGGATCTCCTTTAGCAATAACAGTGAAAGGCTATATCACTTGATAGTAGGAGGTCAAGAATCAGGAGTGGACGGCTGCCACCAAGAGCCGAGGTGTTTGAGACTAACAACGAGTTGGAGATAAGAGAGAATACACCAAAGGCGCCCTTGCATACTTTCCTCCAGTTTCCCCATGGAAGTTCTAGTGCTAAGAAGTGGTACATACTAGTTGACCCCCAAGGAGAGATAACTGACCAGACTTCGACCTGTACCAAGGATGGGGAGTAGCCATGAGAAATAGACTTGATAATATTGGTCTCTTGTCACTATTCAGCATCAGAGGATAGAGAAACGACGTGCTCACGAGAGATTTCCAGGATATATACCAATTAACCCCCAACAAGGGACTCGAGCCAGAGATGCATCTCATATAGGATGGCGGGATGACACTTCAACAATAGTTATGATAGTTTTGTTGTGAAGCTAGAGATTCCAGCCTATCATGTGACAGGAGCACTCTCTTACTCTATCCTTGGAGCTTATTGGCAACTCACAATGTAGACAACAATTATCTCGGAGCTATGAAATACCATAAAAAGGAGCCAGGAGGCTGAGTTTGCTGTTGGCTATTCACCACCAACCTGCATTTGGTTGCCATTCCTATGGTTCATGCACTGGCCGAACCAACTTTCACATGAGGCAAAAAGGAGATATTGGGAAGGTGACCACCAATTACATGATCTTGTATAATGCTTTTCCGAACAACTGGTGGCTTTGTCCAACATGGTTGACAACCTTTTGAGGTACACATTCGTTACTTCTCCAAGAGGACTTCTAAGAGGGGGCTACATTATGACTACAACCCAACAGATCGACGATCATAGAGAGGAGTACAAATTTGCTCTATGGAATGCCCTGTTGAGGATTATTTATATGTTTCAGGAAGATTAAGGAGAAATGCTTAATAGATCACCAATATGCATCATTACAAGGTTGAGTTATTTTACACAGTTGTGGATATGCCGTTACAAGAGTTTAACAATCATTTTGATGAGGTGAACATTGAATTGCTATGTTGTGTGACTTGCTTAAATTCGAATGATGAGTTTGTTGACTTCGACAAGGAAAAACTATTAAAGCTTGCTGCCTTTTATCCTAATGAATTCTCTAATGATGATATTTTGCATTTAGATACTCAACTAAATAGTTATATCTTTGATGTGAAGACAAATAAGAGATGCACTAAATTAAAAGGAATGACTGAGCTTTCTTGGGAAATGGTTGTGTCGAAGAAGTTCTGGTCAATTCCATTTGTGTATCAGCTTCTGAAATTGGCGATGTTGCTACCAGTCACCACTGCAACTGTTGAAAGAGTATTTTATGCAATGAACTATGTGAAGGACACATTGCGGAGTCGAATGATTGATGAAGTGTTGAACGATGAGAGTGACATTCTAGATAGTTTGGATGATAAATGTATTTTAGAATCTTTTCAATAAACATTAATTAGATATATATTTATTTTTGTTTTTTATTACATCGGACCCACCCTACATGAAATCCTTGCTACACCACTATTGCTAAATTATTTCTTCATGCATGGTAAGGATACTTGAACTGCTCTGGTATCTTTTTTGTCTTCCCGTGTATCAGATGTATAGCTGTAATCTGGGTCCAAATCAGGTCAGTAACCTTAGGGTCAGTAATGGTGAGTAACCTGTCCACATCAGCGTGACATCAACATCCTCTCTCTTATGGAAAACCTTTAATCTTTTCCCATTTAATCTTTAACGGACGGTTTTTCCCTCTTTTTAAGTCGGAACTAAATTTATTTTGCATGGATAAATCAGATTAATTGTGCTCTGTAAAATTATATACATTTTTATATATTTTTAGAACAAAAAAATTGAGGCCTTTTTTATGAGTTAATATCATATGGTATTGACTGGTATTAAATAAGAGCATACAATATGCTACCACAGCGTACCATGGTGGTATGAACAGACCAAGACTGGTATGATGGTTGAATACATGATAGTAAGAGTACACTAACTGTCATTTATGACTTTCATCATTGTGTACGTCCACAAGTTACCACCCCCATACCAAGGTGATATAGTATAGCATTTTTTTGGTCTTGTATTTTTTTCACCCAGAAATTTGTAGAGCCAATAGATCATGATGAACTCATTCTTTCGGTGCAAATATTTTTTTAAATGACTTTAAAACGAAGGAGATACCATATGGTACGGAGTTAGTAACGAGATGTATGAAAAAATATTTCTAAAAAAATATTAAAAATTAATCTTATTTTGTAGAGTATAACGAACTCGTTCCCTATGTGAAAATGAAGATTGAAATATGCTTTAGAACGAACAAGATAACAACCGATTAAAAAAACTAATGAAAATAAAATATATTTAATTTACCGTCTTTAAATTTGAATTTTCTAGATCCACTTAAATCCCTCGATTAAAAACCGAGCCTAAATTTGAATTTTCTAGATCCACTTAAATCCCTCGGTTAAAAACCGAGCCTTTAATCCAGGTAATCCGGACATGATCTGTGCATTCTTTGTTGGAGGGTTTTTTAGTAGCTTGTAATTCAATCGTAACATCCTGTAAAGTAAGTACGAATGCCTGCAACAATTCAGATTAAGATCCTGTTTCCTCGGAAAAACCAAATGCCACTGCCGGTGCCGAATTCGTTTCAGGCGCTGTTGATTTGATGTTTCGCGGTGGAAACTCTTGCGGTGCCGTTTGATCGAATGCACCGCTGATTGCTTAAATCGAGACGACCGTCAAATATCCGCCGCCGAATGTCGGCGCCGTTGATTTGATCGATGCACCTCTAAATGATGAAATCAACGTGACCGTCAAATATCCACCGTCGAGCGGTGTTGATTTGATCGATGCACCTCTGACTTCTAACCAAGAACGACCGTTACTACGGTTCGCACCTCTCCAAACTACGTTCGAACGAGGGTGTTTAAGTTTTGAGGAATCTACGCTACCGCTACTCCTATGGAGATTCCTGTGGAGAGCTCCGCGAAGGAGTTACAGAGAAAAAGGGAAAATTTGACAGATGTGTTTCTGTGTTGATTTTTTTGTCCCTTTCTCTCTCCTTGCTCCACTGCTTTTATTCGAAAAACTGCTTCGTAGTCTTCACGCTCGGTGAAACCGCTTCCTCAACTGCTCCGTTGTGAAATCCCACGTGTCTCAACCGCTTCGCTCCTCAAACTGCTTCGCGTGAACTTTACGTGAGTTGTTTTCATGATCCTGCGATGTCGTTTCCTTTTCCAATCAGCTCCGCTTGATTCTACCCGCGACATCGTTTTAATATTAAACGACTCCGCTTCCAGCCTTGCGGTGTCGTTTTCTTTCCCAACCAGCTCCGTTTGTTTTTTTCTTCCGCGACACTGTTTATTATTAAACACTGTCGTTTGCTAGTATAGTGGTACCGTTGGGCTTCCTTGCGGTACTGTTTTTAATTCCGCGGCACCGTTTTAGCTCTCCGCGGTGCCGCTTCTCCCCATCCAACAAGGAATAAAAATAACAATAATTAATTATAAACAAAACTCATTTTCCAATACCCAACTAACCGCGCGGCCCCCTTTTGATTTTCGATATCGTTTCCAGTACCGCGGTACCGCTGAACTTCCTTGCGGTACCGTTTTAACTCTCCGCGGTGCCGCTTCTCACAGGGAATAAAAAATAATAATTAAATAATCAAAACTCCTCCTCCAACCTTCACTAAACGCGCGACCCTTTTTTCTTTTCGGCAACCGGTATCGTTTCCGGTGTTGCGGTACCGCTGAGCTTCCTTGCGGTACCGTTCTTCTGTTTCGCGGCATCGTATTAACTCTCCGCGACACCGCTCAACTTCAAACGACGCCTTTTTTACCCACGGTATCGAATTAAATGCCGAGACTAATTAATGCGGCATTTAATTCAGGCCAAATTAATTTTAGGTGTCAACAAATGCCCCCACAATTTGGTTTATAAGAATTATAAACCAAATTGTTGACACAATATAATCACCTAAAATAATTTGAATTAACTACAATTTTACCAAAACTTGGCCGAATCTTCGTTGCCAAGTCGGATCCATCCAACATTGGCCAAAGCTAATTCCCAGACAGTGTAGTTGTTGTTCCCGAAGTGATCACCCACCAGTTCTGATTTTTTTTGTTTTTTCCAGACCTGGCGGCCTCTTCCCCCAAAGCCACTAATTAAAAAAAATATTATTACCGGGCCTGTCAAATTTCCGCCACAACCGTAGCGCTGAGACTTTTTTTTTTTTGTCTCCACCAGGGCTGTCACTCTCCTCCGCCAGCGCTGCATGCATATTTTTTTTTATTATTATTCTCCATCAGCGCTGCTGTATCTATTAAAAAAAGGTTTTTTTTTTCAGGGCCGCTGGAGCTCTGCCTGCCCAAATTATTTTTTTTTTCTTTCTTCACGGCTGGGGAAACAGCGGGCAGTGCTGCATAATTAATTTTTTATTTATTTTCTTTACAATCAGGCGTGTTAGCGGCCCTAAAAAAACAATTTATTTCTTCCGCCAGAGCTGTTTCAGCGACAGAGCTTTTTTTTTTTAATCAGGGCTGTTAGCACAGCGGCAGCAATGAGAGCTTTTTTCCTTTTTTTTTTAATATTCCGCCAGTGCTATTAGGAAACTGCGGCAGTGTTGCAAATTTTTTATTTTTTTTTTTATTTTCCTCTTTTCCGCCAAAGCTGTTTGGAAACAGCGGCAGATCAATTTTTTTTTCGCCAGGGCTGTTTGCAACAGTGGCAGAGCTGAGAGAAAAAAAAAAATTCGCCAGGGCTTTTCAGCGGCATAGCTAAATTTTTTTTTTTAAAATTTTATTTTCCGCCAGAGCTGTTTCTTTCCCTATCTTCCAACGATGTTGAGAAAAGAGAACAACGCCGCTTGTTATTTTGAACTATTGCCAACGATATTGTTGCTTCTTCTTAGCAATGCCGCTTGATCATATTATATAATATTTTCTCTATAACATATTAGGTGGCCTAATTTAGCCACGTTATTCATTAACAGTTAAATAAGAAACAAACTAGACTTTGGCATAAACCATCATGCCAAAAGTCCACACCCACTGCCAACTCCATCGATCAAACCAAACAAGCCATCCGTAAAGTCCATGATTCATCACATCTGGCTTCACACGAGTTGGTTTTGATGTTTTGGAATCAATGTTGGCTTGCAAATCCCCGGTTCGTCTAGCTCGAACATCTTTGTTCGAAACTCCACGATCCTTATTTGGCCTAATCTTAGCTTCGTGGAATGGAAAACCATAAGCATTCTTGGCTCTAGACAGGACATTCTCGTTTTTTGGCACCTTTGTCTTGCCAATTCGACCATGCGACATCGCTTGCCTAGACTGGTCTAGTTTTGTGAGCTTCGCACTCTCACCATGTTGTTGGTAGTATGAGCGCCGAGACTTTTCATCAACAGGTACGTTGGTATTTTGCTTATCACGAACATGACTTTCGCACCTATCGCACAACAACGTTGCCCCTTTTAAAATTCCACGTGAGTTTGGAGTTTGTCTGGCATTGGCCTTGCCCCCCAGACCACCACTCATGGATTTGTTCCCAGCCAGCACTGGTGTGGCAACCCCATGTTGGGTTTGATCGAACTTGCCCCCCTCTCTACTCAGTGGAGGTTTCGGGGACAATTTACATAGAGGATTCTGTTGATTCATGCCAACTTTGGTGGCATTGGATTTTTTCACGTGGCTACCATCCCCACACTGCAAAGTTTTTGCTGCTATCCTTGTTTGAATTTTCCTAGAATAGGACAGATTTGGCAAACTTATTTGCCACTTGCGATGTTGTTTTTCCATCAACCGACCATGCGGTGGGATCTCATGCCCCCTTAGCGCTTAGATTGAACACCATTGCGATGTTGCTTAGACAACCCATCATACGTGAGCCTGCTATGCTCGACGCGATTGTAACCAGGTTCTCGACCCTGGTTCTTGTTTTCAATCTTAATAGAAATAAGTCGATACTGACTTCTTTGTAGTGGCTTTTGCAAGCCACTTCCAATTGGTGTGTCCTTTAAAACAACGTTGTTCACAGGAAAGAACACATTGGATTCACTCACTTCTGGCAACAATGTTGTAACCATCGATGATGGAGTTTGGTTGACATTAGCTATTCGACCAACTCTCGCATCCTCACACACAACAGACATGGTTCGAGATTTAAACACATCAAAATCATGCGTGGCTCCACGTATTGACATATTAAAATAAAAAACAGAGTCGTCCAACTTATCAAACCATTGATCTATGTTTTTTTCAAGATTATTCATTTTTTTATTAAGAGAAGTTAAAATTAGATTTACCTGTTGTCTATCTCTGCTGAGTTCAGCCACTACTTGGCGGAGTATGCGCAGCATCTCACCCTGATCGGAGACTCGTGCCACTGATTGCACCTCCGCTCCAGCGTTGTTGCTTGAGCCGCCAACAACATCGTCAATCTCGATGTTGATCATTTGACCCTCCGCCATGGATCCTTGTCGAAGACCACAATCTTCTTTTCCTCGTCGCAGAGCCATGTCAAACACACGTATCCCACCGGGCGTGCCAAAAAATGTTTCCTCGGAAAAACCAAATGCCACCGCCGGTGCCGAATTCGTTTCCGGCGCTGTTGATTTGATGTTTCGCGGTGGAAACTCTTGCGGTGCCGTTTGATCGAATGCACCGCTGATTGCTTAAATCGAGACGACCGTCAAATATCCGCCGCCGAATGTCGGCGCCGTTGATTTGATCGATGCACCTCTAAATGATGAAATCAACGTGACCGTCAAATATCCACCGTCGAGCGGTGTTGATTTGATCGATGCACCTCTGACTTCTAACCAAGAACGACCGTTACTACGGTTCGCACCTCTCCAAACTACGTTCGAACGAGGGTGTTTGAGTTTTGAGGAATCTACGCTACCGCTACTCCTATGGAGATTCCTGTGGAGAGCTTCGCGACTACGACTAAGACTACAACTATGGAGATCCTTCCTGGAAGGAGAGCTCCGCGAAGGAGTTACAGAGAAAAAGGGAAAATTTGACAGATGTGTTTCTGTGTTGATTTTTTTGTCCCTTTCTCTCTCCTTGCTCCACTGCTTTTATTCGAAAAACTGCTTCGTAGTCTTCACGCTCGGTGGAACCGCTTCCTCAACTGCTCCGTTGTGAAATCCCATGTGTCTCAACCGCTTCGCTCCTCAAACTGCTTCGCGTGAACTTTACGTGAGTTGTTACATGATCCTGCGATGTCGTTCCTTTTCCAATCAGCTCCGCTTGATTCTACCCGCGACATCGTTTTAATATTAAACGACTCCGCTTCCAGCCTTGCGGTGTCGTTTTCTTTCCCAACCAGCTCCGTTTGTTTTTTTCTTCCGCGATACTGTTTATTATTAAACACTGTCGTTTGCTAGTATAGCGGTACCGTTGGGCTTCCTCGCGGTACTGTTTTTGATTCCGCGGCACCGTTTTAGCTCTCCGCGGTGCTGCTTCTCCCCATCCAACAAGGAATAAAAATAACAATAATTAATTATAAACAAAACTCATTTTCCAATACCCAACTAACCGCGCGGCCCCCTTTTGATTTTCGATATCATTTCCAGTACCGCGGTACCGCTGAGCTTCCTTGCGGTACCGTTTTAACTCTCCGCGGTGCCGCTTCTCACAGGGAATAAAAAATAATAATTAAATAATCAAAACTCCTTCTCCAACCTTCACTAAACACGCGGCCCTTTTTTCTTTTCGGCAACCGGTATCGTTTCCGGCAGCGGTATCGTTCTTCTGTTTCACGGCATCGTATTAACTGTCCGCGACACCGCTCAACTTCAAACAACGGCGTTTTTTACCCACGGTATCGAATTAAATACCGAGACTAATTAATGCGGCATTTAATTCAGGTCAAATTAATTTTAGGTGTCAACAGATCCGGTCCTGTTCCTCTTGGCGTTCAGAAGGGCACAGGAAGTATTCTATTTTTTTTTTTTTTTGCATTAAGGGAGGCCAAAGGCCAAGAAGCAAGAGATTACAAGGAGGGGAGAGATAGAGAGTTAAGAAGAGGGATTCGCCACAATTTGACGCTCAAAAGACACCCCAATAATATCCTCCTGTAAGATCCGAGTTAGCTCTCTAGGTGGGTCAGTCAGCTCATGCATACCGTAGGGATAGACGAGACTGTGCTTCGAGAGCCAGTCCGCGGCTCTATTCCCCTCTCGATATGTATGAACTATACTAACCAGCCAATCCTGAGCTAGTCTCCTCCGAATAGACGCCAAAAGAGCAGCATACGGGTGCACCGGATCGTGGCGATTACTTATGAGGAGAATCGCCAGCTGAGAATCCGTCTCAATCACAAGGTTGCGACACCCAACTTTCCGAGCAAGGTTAAGACCATGATAGAAGGCCCAGAGCTCTGCCAGGGCAGCAGTAGCTTCTCCAATCTTTGCCACAAAACCTCCTACCCACTGACCCTGATCATCCCGAATCAGTCCACCTGCGCCAGCAATTCCGGGGTTACCGGCCGAAGCGCCATCAATGTTCATCTTCAGCCATCCCCGCTGCGGAGCATTCCACTGTATGCTGGTTGTAACTCGACTTCTCCCTGGCCCCCGGTCACCAGGTCCCAAAGTAGGAGAACACCATGCCTTATACCAAAGATCTTACTTTAGCTGAATAGAGTGCAACAGTGAAGGGGCCGTCAGCGCCTTCTGTGCTCCCTGGAAAGCCATAATGCACCTGTTCTTCCACAACAACCAAATGGTTATACTGAAAAAAGCACTCCACGCCATACCATTCGCCATAGCTTTATCATTTAAAAAATTCCTTCGTAACCAATCCTCCTGACCACTTGAGAAGAAGTCGAGCTGCTCGGCTGGGGGGATGCTCCTACTCCAAACAAACATAGCTGGCGGACAATCTCTCAGAATGTGGAGCGTCGTTTCCGGGCAGCTACTACATCGTGGGCACATAGGCGACGGTGCACACTTCCTGGAAAAGAGAAGACTGTTAGTAGCAGTCCTGTTCAGCGCTACCAGCCAGCTAAAACATCGGACTCTCTCGGGCACCGGGTTACTCCAAATCTTCTCCCACAGCTTCTTGTCCTGGTTTCCTTGTTCGGGCATAGCAAGCTGAAAAGCCGACTTAGTGGTAAAGTGGCCATTCGGGGAAGGAGCCCAGAACACGGTGTCTTGCTCCGTGGAGACGCCATCAACCGCTACTGCCGTGATCTTTTGTTGGACGTCAAAGGGCAGCCACTGCGAGAAACGACTCACATCCCAATCACCATTATCATCCAAATAGCTAGCGACAGTATCCCCCAGCTTCTCTTCCGGGACTGGCTGAATGGCTGCATCCCTTAATGGAACCTGCAAAACCCACACATCACACCAAAAATTAGTGCTTCTACCATTCTGGATGTTCCACGCGCAACCTTTTTTGAGAAGATGAGAAGCTTTGGTAAAGCTCCTCCAGGCGAAAGAACTTCCCTGAACAGGACGGAAAATGTTGAGACCATCTCTTTGCTTCCCATATTTAGCACTAAAGATCTGAGTCCACAACGAATCCTTCTCTTTGAGGATGCGCCATCCTCCTTTAGCCAGAAGGGCGAGGTTAGCCTGTCTGAGAGGTCGGAGACCTCCACCCCCCTGCAGCCTAGGTTCAGTCATCTTATCCCACGACACTAGATGCATCTTCCCCTTGTCATCCTCCTTACCCCAAATAAAATCCCTGTTAATCTTATCTATGGCATTGCAGACATTCTTAGGGATCAATTCAGATTGCATGGAATAAGTGGGAATAGCAAGAGAGACAGAACGAGTGACCGTAATTCTCGCGGCAAGGGATAGTCTCCTGGCTTTCCATGGAGCCAGCTTCTTTTGGATTTTCAGAATCAGAGGCTGGTATCGGCTTTTCGTAATCCGCCCGTGGATGGCTTGAATTCCTAGATACCGCCCGAGATTAGTTACAAGCGGCATGGCTGCCCTGTCACTAAGCCGCCGAGCTCTGTCCTGTCTGATGTTCGGCGACACATACAAGACAGACTTGGCAAAGCTCACCCGTTGACCTGAACTGGCACAAAACTCATCCAGGCAATCCCTGATAGCTCTTATCTGAGTCCCTCCCGCCTCTGCAAAAAGCACCAGATCATCTGCAAAAAATAAATGAGATAAGGCAGGACCCCTCGGAGATAAGCGGATAGGTTTCCATTGCTTATCCCAAACGGCCTGGTCGATTCTATGAGATAACCGTTCCATGAAGAGGACAAAAAGGTATGGAGAGAGAGGGTCTCCCTGGCGGACACCCCGAGTGGGAGTGATGACTGACGTGAGCTCCCCGTTCCATAGAATCCTTGTCTTGTTGTGCTCCACACAATACATAATCCCCCGGATCCACGAACTCGGAAGCCCTACTTCAATCAAGGCGTCCCTCAAAAAATCCCACCGAAGCCTATCATAAGCCTTCTCGAGATCCACCTTCACTACCATGCCCCCCTTCTTTCCCCGCTTCTTCCGCAAGGAGTGCAACACTTCCTGCACAACAAGGATGTTATCGGTCGTTTGCCTTCCCGGAATGAAGCTGCTTTGCCTCGGAGAGACTAGCTTCCCCATAACCTCCTTCAATCGACTGGTAAGGGCCTTCGTGATAGCTTTGAGGCAGACGTTGTTGAGAGAGATCGGGCGAAGCTGGGTAACTGACTCAGGTTTGTCCACTTTAGGAATGAGGACAACCGTGGATTCAGTGACCGCTTCCGGCAATGTCCCCTGCTCAAAAAAGAAAAGAGCCATGTCAGTAAGCGCTTTCCCCACCACCGCCCAAGCTTTCTGATAAAACAAGGCTTGAAAGCCATCAGGTCCCGGAGCTTGAAGCGGTTTCATCTCGAACACAACTTTGTGGATGTCGAGGATGCTAAAAGGCCGGAGGACATGGAGCCAGTCATCTTGATGCAGCCGCGGAAAACATCCTTTGGGGAGAAGGTCTACATAAGGTGAATTATCCTGCAAATAAAGCTCAGAGAAAAAATTATAAACAAGTTTTAATAATTCATCCTTCTCACTGACCCATTCCCCATTGGTATCCTTGAGACACTCGATCTTATTCCTCCGCCGTCTAATGTTGGCCAGCTGATGGAAATAGGCTGTGTTCCGTTCCCCAAACTTCACCCAATGCTCCCTAGCTCTTTGGAACCATATAAGCTCCTCCTGCTCCATAGTTTTGTCGAGCTCCTTCTCCAGCTTAGAGCGCAGCTTGAGGAGACCCGGGGAGAAAACGTTCGCCAGACGACGCTCTATCCCTTCAATCCTAGCCACCAGCCTCTTCTTTCTTTGGAAAACATTTCCAAAGGTCGAGGTATTCCAAAGCTGGAGCTTCTTGGAGAGATCCTGCAACGCCATAGGCAAAACATTCTGTGAGTTCCAAGAATTAGCAAGAAAAGATAAAAAGTCCTCATGGGTGAACCAGGCTGCCTCAAACTTGAAACGTCTAGTGGAAAGGTTAGGGCCTCCCTGATTTGACACTGTTGTGAGAACCGGATGATGATCAGAGCTCAGTCGCGCCAGGTGACTCACGGACGTATTTGGGAACCCCTCATTCCACTCCAAGTTGCATAGGCTTCTGTCGATCCTGCTAGCTTTGTAGGTCGCATTCTCCTTCCCCCTAGACCAGGTAAAACGAGGGCCAGAGAAACCGAGGTCTACCAGCTCCGCTTCATTAATGAAATCCCCAAACCGCTTACATCTGCGAAAAGTGGCCGGCGAGGGAGGCCCTGTTTTCTCATCCGGATGAAGAATTGCGTTAAAATCGCCGGTGAGAACCCACGGGCAGTCCACCCGTTTACTTTGCTCGATGATATCGCTCCAGAGAAGGCGTTGAAGATGCTGCCGGGGAGAGGCATACACGGCTGTGAGCATCCACGGGGCCTGATTACCATCCGAAACTTTAACAGAGAGATGCTGATGCCCTGCCGTGACAACCTGCACCGAAAAATTATGAGAATTCCAAAGAAGCCAAATCCCTCCACTCCGCCCCTGAGCTTCAATGCGAAGGACATCGGGAAAGCCCAGCTTCTCACAAACCACATTCGCCGCCCCTCCACTAACTTGGGGCTCGAGAAGAATGACGAAGTCCGGTTTATGCATCTGCAAAACAAGCTTCAAGGAGCGCAAGAAGGAATTCCCTCCGGCACCCCCGACATTCCACGATAAGATTTTGAAATTATACCTATTATAACCAGACATTTAAAAACTAGGTAGAGAGAAATGCGAAAGAATATAAAGCAACAGAAGGCAACGCGAACACCAGGCAACAAGAGAGGAAGGAGTTCACCGGGGGACATCATGAGGCTGGTCGACAAGATCGAAATCGGCCACCGCCGACTCCGTCACCTCACCGATTACCTCCGCGTTATCCTTCTTCTCCTTTTCCGAAATGGTCTTTCCGGTCCACTCACTAATCTGCTGCAAAGTTAGAGCCACCCTCTGCTCCTTGTTTTTGTTTCTTTTGTCTTTGATAGGAGACCAATATTGCAGCGTCTTCTTGGGATTGCGGCGGAGAGGAGTTAATTTCGCAGGTGTCGGGGTCTTGCTCGCCTGTCCATTCTTCCTTTCCTTCTTTTGTTTAGTTCTCGACACCGCCGAGGGCAAGGACGGGTCGACGACACGAGGAGGCGGCTGCTCATAAGGCTTGACTTCTACAATTTGAATGTTGACTCCATTCATTTTCTTGGAGGAGTTCGTTTCTGATCCCTGATTATTCTCCTTCTCATTGTAGCGGGCTCCATCAGCTGACTTCGGGCTCTGTCTGGAAGTGGAGGCCTCATTAGCCTTCTTGTTGAGGATGGGCTTGGCCTGCACAGATACAAGAGGCTTGGGTTTGGGCCCAAGGAGACCAACTTCTGCCGAGTCCATAACCTCTTTCCCCTTTCGTTCCTTGCCTGTATCCCCCTGACCTTTCTCTTTTGATTTCCCTGAGATGGAGCCACGAGCATTGAAATCTTTTCCCTGAGTCTTCCCAGCCAAAAAAGGCGCCGATCCCCCCTTATCCTCCTTCGTCGCCACTTCTACTTTCCCGGAATTAGCCCTTTCTTTTCCGTTAGAACTTACCAAAATTGCCTCTGCCTTACCATGTTTTTGGGGATCACGAAGATTGCGGCGTGATTTCCGTGATACTAACATCCACGGACCGAAACCAGCAGAGTCCTCCGATGACTCCACGGCACCGGCGCCCGGCGGCGGTGAGGACGTACCAGAGAGCGTAGCGACGGTGAGAGCTTGGGAGAGAGCCGGGCAATTAAGCTTGGTATGCCCAATTTTACCACACTCAAAGCAAACCACGGGGAGATTCTCGAATTCGACCTTCTGCCACTTGCCATCCAATCGAATCCGGGGAACCAAGGGTTTAGAGAGGTCAACCTCCACCGCCATACGAGCAAACCTTGCTCTTTGTTGATTAGCCGTGTGAAAATCAAGCTTGATTGCCCTTCCGATCATGTTTCCCAGCGCAAATAGAAGCTCTTTGAGATAAAAATGGACGGGGAAACCCGGGAACTGCACCCAGACAACCATGGTGCTTGTGAGCTTATCTGTTACACGAAAAGATGGAGTCCATTGTTGCACAACCAGATAATGATCATAGATCACCCACGGTCCTTCTGTAAGGGCTTTAAAATAATCCAAATAGTTTTCAAGTTTCACCAGGAAGCAATCCTGATCCAAAGCGAAGACCTCAAAACCCGCTGTTGGCCGCCATAGGAATCGAATTCTATTGCAGAGAGTGGTATATCCAATTGATCGGCCAAGCAGTCGAACCACCAGTGTCCGTTGCCACGGCTCACTGAGCTTATTCTTGAAATTCTCCGATAATTGGAGCTCTGGTTCCCCGTTGAAGGAACCTGGGACCAGGTCTCTCTCCCCCACCGGAATCCATTGAGCTGTCAGAGGCCTTGGAGCATCACTTTCCCCGTCACGGCTTTCGCATAAGATCCCCGAACCTTCCCGCCGGGACTACCGATCGGATTCAATAATGAGGAGGTTCCTGATCCGGCGATAGCTCCGCCGGAATCCGCAGTCCCTTTCCTACCCGAGAGTGCCCCTTCCTCCTGACCATTATCAACCAGCATCTCTGTAGCTATGTCCGACGGTGAGACTACACCCCCTGCATCAGTCCCAGCAGAGGCGGGCGGCTGATCCATGTCCGGGGGTCGGCCCGTCGGCGTAATTGTCGATGTCACGGTCGCCATCACAGAGGAGTTAGCACAGAGCATATTCGGCGTTCACAATAATTCCGTCCTTCAACCTCTTTGAGATTAGGATTTAGGAAGTATTCTATTGGTATTCGTCATTACCAAAGGCCAATATCCTTGTGGCCTTGTTAGATGTAAGATAAAAAAATATATAGCAAGTTAAGTTATCAAATGAAAGAGCGCAAGTGTAGGAGTCATTTGTGTAAGAACGCATTTGTGTTGGTCGTTAGTTACGGCTGAAGACCTGTTCTCCCATTTTCCCCCCTTCATTTCCCCACAGCCCCACCAAAAAAGCAGCTAGCTTGTGCCCATATCCCCACCCCTCTCTTTCTACCAATCTACTTGTTCTTGTTTGACAATCTCATATCTTTTGCCAATTTGCTCATTACTTGATAGATAACCAAGCGCCTCCTTCATCAATCATCAATCATGGATGAAGAGTACGATGTGATCGTTCTGGGGACTGGTCTCAAGGAATGCATCCTCAGCGGCCTTCTCTCTGTTAATGGCCTAAAGGTCCGTTATTACTTTACTACCTTTCCGAAAAATGTATACGATACGATTCAAAGCACGTTGATATGATTCTTACGCAAAAAAACATGCGAATTAGGTGTCGTGACCCTTTAGATGCTACCAAATTTTTTCCAATTATTATTATTATTATTATTTTGGTAGTCGCGGTTGTCAATGTGATATGAAGAACAAGTATTGTGTCTATCGACAGGTTTTGCACATGGATCGAAATGATTATTACGGGGGTGCTTCGACTTCACTTAATCTTAACCAGGTGATAGCTTCCTTCTTGTCTCCTGTTATTGCTTATTTCAATAATTCATCAAATCCTCTGTACGTTGGTACACCAGTTAATCATTGATTAATTGTGATCTCCTTCAATTTTTGTGTGCTCTCCATTGATAGCTTTGGAAGCGATTCAGAGAAAACGATACGCCTCCAGAGAGCCTGGGAGCAAGCAAGGAGTACAACGTTGATATGGTACCTAAGGTAATTAATGTCTGATTTCACTTAATTAATTAATTAATTAATTAATTGTTCACCAACATGCATGGTTTTAACACCAACTCTTATGTCATATGTATTATATGTTGCAGTTCATTATTGCCAACGGCAATTTGGTTCGAGTTTTGATCCATACAGGTGTTACCAAGTACCTGAACTTCAAAGCTGTTGATGGCAGCTACGTGTATAATAAGAACAAGGTCTGATTATTACGTCTTCTTCTTCTTCTTCCAGTTTCAGATGTCTATAATAAGAACAAATGATTGTTACTACGTACTTGTTCTGTCAGATCCACAAAGTTCCAGCAAACGATGTGGAGGCGCTGAAATCTCCATTGATGGGGCTTTTCGAGAAGCGTCGAGCTCGAAAATTCTTCATCTATGTCCAGGATTACGAGGACAGTGATCCCAAATCCCACGAGGGTCTGGATCTGACCAAAGTTACTGCCAGAGAAATTATCTCGTAAGCAGCACGCACGTTTTTGCACAATTGATTTTACATTGTGTTACTTCTACTATACACATTATTCATTCTTAATTACCCACGGGAACTTTAGATACCAAAATGGAAAGGATCTTTAAACAAATTAAGCATTGCAATGTGGTTTGTTACTAAGATTTGATTTCGTGTTAGATCGGATCACTATTTGTGTTGCTACTAAGATTCGGTCATATTATAAAATTTGCAGAAAATATGGGTTGGAAGATGATACAATCGACTTCATTGGACATGCATTGGCGCTCTATCACGATGACAGCTACTTGGATCAACCCGCTCTTAATTTTGTAAGGAGAATAAAGGTGAAACTCTATTGACTTGTGATATGATGGATAAGAAAGCACATAAATTTGCACAAAAACCATTCAAGATTTACTCTGATTTTGAATTATTTAGCATTTAGAAATTTACGGTTAAGATTTAGAATTGAAAGCTTAAGGTTTAGGATAATTTATTGATTTAGTTGTGATTTTATTTTATATAATAATATTAGACGAATGTTATCAATTAAAATTCAAAATTTGATGTTGTTGGGACAGCTTTATGCGGAATCTTTGGCACGTTTTCAAGGAGGCTCGCCCTACATCTACCCACTCTACGGATTAGGCGAGCTGCCTCAGGTAAAGAATGTTATCCCATCCTAATTAATAATTTTGATTTGTGGCTAATCAAATACTTAAGCCGGCAGGGAAAACATGCATGGAGCCAGATAATTAAGATTGTTCGTTTCTTGACAGGCATTTGCACGCTTAAGTGCAGTTTATGGTGGGACGTATATGCTTAACAAGCCAGACTGCAAGGTGATTATTACACTTACAATATATTCATAATCAAGATTAGTTGAGAATAATTAATTATCTACGTAATGAAATGACTCACGGCAGGTGGAGTTTGATGAAAGCGGGAAAGCAATTGGAGTCACTTCTGAAGGAGAGACCGCCAAGTGCAAGAAAGTCGTGTGCGACCCTGCGTATCTCTCTGATAAGGTAATATACTATTTCATTTGTTGGCTATCCTTAATTAATTACCCTTTAATTCATTTTGTTCTTATCTTAAATTTAATTAAATGATCAGGTTAAAAAGGTTGGCAGAGTTGCTCGTGCTATATGCATAATGAGTCATCCCATCCCAAACACACATGACTCTCATTCTGTCCAGCTTATTCTTCCTCAGAAGCAACTTGGTCGTAAATCAGATATGTAAGGCGCCACACTCGATGTATCTTAATATCCCTTATAATTTGTATTATAAATGTATTTTATAAATTCTTAAAAATGGGAAAATCCATTTTCAAACTTGCGTTATATTTTTTTCTACGTTGAATCTGTATTAGATGAATTAATTTGCTACGCCACTGCATGCAGGTACCTGTTTTGTTGCTCTTATGCACACAACGTGGCAGCAAAAGGGAAGTACATTGCATCAGTTTCAACTGAAGCAGAGACTGATAACCCTGAGGCCGAATTGAAGCCGGGCGTCGACCTTCTTGGGCCCTTGGACGAGATCTTCTATGACAGCTACGATAGATATGTTCCTACAAACAGTACTGAAGAGGATAACTGCTTCGTATCCACTGTAATTAAAGCATCTACTAATTAACATACCTATCTTCCTTAATTCCTTTTGGCCAAGATAAAAAAAATGGCCATTTTAACCATCTGACTTCATCATGTGCAGAGTTATGATGCAACGTCACACTTTGAAACGACGGTAGATGATGTTATTGAGATGTACAGTAAGATCACTGGAAAGGTAATGTTCGATTTAATTTATGTGAAAAGATAGCTAGCTAGTCTTTTCGTATGATTTATAATCTCTTATACCATTAATCGGTGTTGTGATGTGTGTTTGAAATATTGGAACAGGAGCTCGATCTGTCCGTCGACTTGAATGATGCAAGTGCTGCCGGTGATGAGTAAAACTTATAAACATAATTTTTCCTAATATCTATTTTGCCCTTTTTTAAAAAAGAAATTTTCATTTCCATTGGGCAGAAAAATGTGGATTCTCTGTTTTTTTTTTTTTTTGAACATTCTCTGGTTTTGGTTGTGAGTGAGAGACTATTTTATTATTCAATATATTGCTCTACTAATGTAGTTTTTTCTAATCAATTTTGGATACATATAATTGTTCAATACTTCAATTCAAAGAACTATGATATTTTTTTCCTTACAATTGTTACGTTGGTTGTTGACTTCAAGATCTTTCGGTTAGTGAGCATATAATTTAGTCTTTAAGAATTGGGTTAGCTCATGGATGCCATTGTCAATATCTTAAACCAACGTCCAATACTATCCATCTATAAGTTGAAAACATTCAGCATACTCAAAGATGAGATGATATTCAACTAACAAAGGGCGAAAATTATCATGTGTCTCTAAACTTGCCATATTAATTCATGTTTACCACTAAACTGATTTTTAATTCAATTAAACCACTAAACTTACTTTAAAAGCTCACTGTCCATCACTTCCGTTACAACTTAACGGAAGCCATCTTAACGATGCCGAAAAAGCACTAACAATGATGACGTGGCGGCACCTAATTCCTATTATTTCACATTAGCATTTCTATACCTTAACCAAACTCTACCCAAAAAAGAAAAAATTTGGAACCCTAATTGTTTTTCCCAATTATTCCATACCCCCGTTGTCCATCTTCCCCAAAAGCTGTTGTTCATCATCCCCAAAACCACGTACAGAAATATAAAAATCCAAGCTTCTCGTTTGAAAACTCCAATTCGTGCCAACACCATAATAACCCCAAATTAGGCACACATACATATCTTGGAAAATACGTCATTGGTTCAACGGTTATTACGATACTAGCTTTTTTATTATTGGTTGTGAGTGAGAGACTATTTTATTATTCAATCTATTACTCTGATAATGTAGGGGGTCGTTTGGAAAATATGAGTTTAAATCTACATATTATCAACAACTTAAAGATTCTAACTCTTCGGATTGTTGAAAACAGATTTTAAAATGTTTATTGTTAGGTAACTGTTATTGATAACAATCAATTAAAATAAAAAATTTATTTTATATTAAATAACATGTTTATCCTTAATAAAAAAATTAGAGTGGTTCGAGAAATATAAAAAAAAACTTTGTTGATAAATATATTCATGTGATAAATAAATAAAAGGAAGAGAAAAAATCTCACGAATCAAGATATAGAATCTCTCTGATTATGAGAGATTTGATATCCGCAGACTTTAGAGATTTGCTAGAATCCACAATACAAAAAGTAACAAAAAAAGATAACTTTCTACAAAATCTACGGATTCAATGAATCCATGTCCTGAATCCTGTTCTCCAAACGACCCCGTAGGTTTTTTCTGATCAAATTTGGATACATATAATTGTTGGGGACTTGGGGTGTGCCTACGGGGACATGCATGTCACGGTGACTTGCACTTTCCGGTCGACCTCGGTTAGGATTAAGTCGACCTCATTTAGAATTCGGTCGACCTCATATAGGATCTGGTCAACCTCATTTAGGATTCGGTCGACCTCATATAGGATCAGGTCGACCTAATCTGTTGTTTCAGTGTAAAAACAGTTCATGGTGCCTACTTTGGATATTCATATCATACAATTGGCTAGATGGAAATTGAAGACAAATGACTTGTTTTGAAGCTGGAGTGTCCCTCTACATATTGAAGTGATTGAGAGCTCGATAGAAAGTCCAGAAGACCATTTTTGAACCTCATCAAAAGGCTATGCCAAAACTAGGAAACTGTCTGGAAATGACTAAGTCTGGAAACGTGTTTGTGAAGCCTATTTTGGAGCTCAATTCCAGAAGCATGAATGCGAGTCGAGTCCAGGAGCCTCTACCACGTTAAATTAGGTATGTTTTTATACAAATTCAAAGGCATTGGATGAAAGATTGGATATCTGTAAGGCTTCAAACAAAAGGGTTGAAGTTGCTACGAAAGCTGTTTTTCTGGCAGACTTCGAGCACAAGCAAGCTGCCAGAAAAACAGCCTTCGTAGCAACTTCGAGCCTTTTGTTTGAAGCCTTAAAGATATTCAATCTTTCATCCAATGCCTTGCCTTTGTATAGAAAAATACTTAATTTAACGTGGTAGAGGCCTCTGGACTTGACTCGCATCCATGCTTCTCAAATTGAGCTCCAAAGTAGGCTTGACAAACACGTTGCCAGACTTAGCCATTTTCAGGCAGTTTCCCAGTTTTGGCATAACCTTTTGGTCAGGTTCAAAAATGGTCTTCTGGACTTTCTATTGAGCTCCCAAGTACTTTAATGTGTAGAGGGACACTTCAGCTTCAAAACAAGCCTTTAATCTCCAATTTCCATCTAGCCAATTGTAAGATATGAATCTCCAAAGTAGGCACCATGAAACTATTTTTACACTGAAACAACAGATTAGGTCGGATCCTAATTGTTGTATACTTCAATTCAAAGATTGTGATATTTTTTCCTTTACCATTGTTTCGTTGCTTGTTGGCTCCAAAATCTTTCCGTTAGTGAGCATATATTTTAGTCTTAAGAATTTGGTTAGCTCATGGATGCCATTGTCAATATCCTAAACCAACGTCTAATACCATCAATCTATAAGTTGAAAAAACTCAACATACTCCAAGATGTGATGATATTGAACTTACAGAAATATAAAAAACCAAGCTTCTCGTTTAAAAACTCCAATTCGTGCCAACACCATAATGGCACTACGAGCAAATATAGAGTATAACGAGAGATCATGACAGTCACTACAACAGAAACTGCCTTTTGTGACGAATAAAAACGGTCGCTAAATGTCAAATTTTTGTCGCGAATTCTATGTTGTGACCAAAAAAATTTGGTAGAAGCTTTGGTAATATTTGCCGTGTTAGGAAAACCATTTTGTGACCAAATTTTTGGTTTGGTCACAATACATCATATTTTTGTGACGAAAGTCCCAATTGGTCACAATTTTTTTTATTTGCAACCAAGACAATTGGTAACAAAAAAAACTGTCAAAATAATCACAAAAGAATACCTGATTGGTCACAAATAACATGAAAACCAACCTATTCATATATAATTTACCAACCAAATGATCAAGTCACAAAAGCAATTATTTAAAACCAAAGAATTTGGTTACAAAACTATTCTTCATAGCTAATGTAATTATCATTAAGTAACCAAAAATTTTGGTTATGAAACTCTTATCCTTACCAATATTTGATGGTCGCTATATAATCAAAATATGAATAGTCATTTTGGTTTTAAAAATTATATAATGTAACCAATTTATTTGTTCAACAATAACTATTTTCATTGGTCACAAATATTATTTCCAACCAATGTTTTATGGTAACCATACGTTCTAAATGTAACCGTTTTTTTTGTTATAAAATGTTCTAAATATGACTGCGTTGAATAGTCATTTTGGTTTTAAAAAGTATATAATGTAACCAATTTATTTGTTCAACAATAACTATTTTCATTGGTCACAAATATTATTTCCAACCAATGGTTTATGGTAACCATATGTTCTAAATGTAACCATTTTTTTGGTTATAAAATGTTCTAAATATGACTGCTAATTTGGTTATATATATATATATATATATATATATATATATATATATATATATATATATATATATATATATATATATTAGTTGAGAAAGGCTATAAATTTGGTTATATTACCATAACGTAATGCAACCAATTTAGGGCAATAATGGTATAATGGTCACATTATATTTCCAATCAAATACCAACTTACATTATTTCATAGCAGTTCTAATTCATTAAAAAAATACAAAAATATGAGAAACTAAAATCTGCCAAAGAAATCACTTTGGCTTGAGAGTTGACCCAGCTCCTTTCTTCTGCCCCTTGTTCGAAATACCTGCACCATATATAGTACAAACTCAGTGAACAAAACAAGATCCTTGGTTCTGAACAACAAATCAAAACAGTATGATTACCAAAGCAAATATAACTCTATACTTTTATCAGCCTTTTGTTTCAGCTTTAGACTTGTGAGTTCCCAAAGCCAAGTATCATTACCACCCAACCATTGTATTGCCTGCATACAGATCAGTCAATTTACAGTATTAGCTAAGGTAGTATTTGCATAGGATATGTGAGTGACTTTCATGAAAACCTGAGATTCAGTGGTAAAAGGATAAAGATGCATAGGATATGCAGATTGCACTTTTACTTGATGAACAGAAGGATGTGTTCATATTCATTTACCCTCTCTGAAGCCGCTCTTGAACCTGCAGGGGAGATAACGGAGGTACCTCATCCTTCCAGTTCCAGTGGTCTTTCTGCGGATAGCCTTCTCACTCCAGTTATCTAACAAGCATAATAATAAACGAGTCAACACAACACAAGCCATTAAAAGCAAAGACAACAAGACATAACATGCACCAAAATAAGCATAGTGAGCAGATTGTCCTATCTGCATTCCTTCACCAGTGGAAAGATAAACACTTAAAACACTATGAACAACAAATGATTTATCTACAGTAAATTTAGCATGGTCAAGGAAAGAACAAATGTCTTAAAAAAGCACTTAACAACAACTTCAACCTAAGGTAACATGAATCCAAAAGCACATCAGCCTCAACCTGATGTTATCACAAATCCATAAACCATTTCATCAGAACAAACTAACTGGATAAAAGGTTCTATCTCTGTCGAGAATATTCCGAATCCATATACACGGCTAAAATCAATTAAGAACCTAAGCAGAGACATATTCATGGAAAAGAGACACAAGTTCTTTTTTCTCCTCCACCCCCTTTCCGACAAAAGTGTGGCAACCTAATAGGAGATACATTTATGTTCTTGTGTTCTGTATGCATTCTATGTTAGTATGTAAGCTATTTCGATAAATCGAGACTTATTAAACTGAATCAGCAAAAGTGCAACTGACTGAATCTCCTCACACAAACAATAACACGAACACATGGCAGGTATGCTTCCACATGATGATCGACCTTCTCCGAACACATGCCAACGCCGAAGAAAATGAGGTGAGGCGAATAATCACGCTATAGAAACCAATTCAAATCCAACATATTCTACTGAGCTAAACATTTGAAACCAATTCAAATCCAAGAGATTGACCTCTGCGTACCTTTTTCATCAGGAGATCGAGGCAATACTGCTATTCGATTTTGCTGCAGCAACATGTTCTCACCGATTGATTCGTCGTCGACCGCAATTGAATGAATTCATTGATTCTTGAAGCACTGTGGTTCCCATGGAAGAGTCGAAGGCGATCCCGAGCACGAAGGAGAGTGAGCGGCGGCGGCAATATCGCGGACGAAGGATGAGCGGCGGCGATCTTGCAAGCGAAGGATTGAGCGAGTCGAAGGCGATCTCAAAGGCGAAGGAGTGAGCGGCGGTGGTGGCGGCGATCTCGCGGCGAAGGAGTGAGCAAGTCGACGGCGACCTCGAAGGCGAAGGAGTGAGCAGAGGCGGACGCGATCTCGCCGGCGAAGGTGTGAGCGGCGGTGAATCGAGGGCGAAGGAGTTTGGAAGATTGAATGGCGGAGACTAGGGATCTAGATAGAGATATCTCACTAGTAGTACCTGACGTATAGTATACGCCTGACGCACACCAGTCTGACCCATATATATAGTTTAATACCTTCTATCATTTTATCGTTTAATACCTTGAATGCATTAATAAAGTGGTAAACAAGGATTCAACAGCAACAGGAAGAGCATTCAACAGCTACTCATACATCAGCATCTTCATCCGACTCAACTTCCACGTGCTCGGCAACTTCAACATCACTTAAGTAATCTTCAAAGGTATCATCTACTTCTTCATAATCATCAACAAAGATCTCATCATCCTCAACAGCATGGTCACTCTCTATAATACGAACTTGAGTAGCATCCACTATTTCAGCATCTAAATTAGATCTACTCAAACCTGTCAAGTGTTGCTCCTCAATGACAAGACTTGCATCTACATTCGAAACTTCTTCTTGAAATGCAATGTCGACATTGTTTTGTACTTCTTCAGAATCGACTACTTCAGAAGGTGCTATGGGGACATCAAAAATATGTCTATGTCGACACTTCCGTACTACTTTCCAATCCTTACCCAACTTAGTATCTTTGAGGTAAAATACTTGCTTTGCTTGGTCAGCCAGAATGAAGGAGTCATTCTCATACCAAAGACTACCAACATTGATGCTAGTGACATGGCCATCTGTTTGAATACCCTTCTTCCTACCATCCAATTTGAACCACTCACACTTGAATAATACCACCTTCTTGTCCTTAACATACTCAACAACAAGAATCTCATCAATAACCCCATAAAAGTCAATCAACTTATTCCCATGGTATCCTTCAACCATGACTCCGCAAGTTTGAGTTCTAGTATGAGCATTTCGATCTTTTGTATGGAATCTTACTCCATTCACTATACATCCGGCGTACTTCTTCACACCGATATGAGGGCCACATGCCAAAGCATACATAGGCGTTGTCACTTCGGGTGGCTCACGAAAATATAATCTTTGAATCTACAAGTAATAGCACATGGTAAAGATGGAGTAAATGTCTAACTAAGTGACTTCAATACAAATCAAAATGAAAGGAGATGATTATTATGATTGCATATACTTACATGATTCTTAAACCACAGTGGAAATTGTTCACGTTGCCTTGATTGCAAATTCAACTCGTTTTCCTGTCTAAGCTCAGTTTCTTGAAGGTTGGATCATAAAATTAAGATTAGTTACTAGTGTGTAAAGTTCAAAAAAATTCAAATGAGTAATTATATGATGTACTCACTTCAAATATTCTTGTGCCTCGGAGAAATTGTTCAGAATATACCACATTACTATCTCCAGTTATTTTTTACCCATGTTCACATAGTTAAATGCTCCTAATGGTCGAACCTTTTGAGAAAAAATAGATAATCCACCATCCTCTATGTTGTCAACATTCCGCTCTTCACGATTAAATTGAGTTTCAATACCTTGAAGGTACATTGAGCAAAACTGTATTCCTTCCTTCACCTCATAAACCTCTGCAATGGAACCTTCGGGTCGAGCCTTATTTCGAACAGTACCTTTCAATGTTCGTAAAAATCTGGAAATGAAAATGAAGGTATAAGTAAAACGAATAGAGGAGAAGCTAAATATTTTGAAGTAGTATTGTTACCTCTCGATTGGATACATCCATCTGAATTGAACTGGTCCTCCAAGTTTAACCTCCTTAGGTAGATGAATCGCCAGATGCACCATTACATCAAAAAAGGCCGGAGGGAAAACCATCTCAAGCTTGCAAAGTATGACCACTATATCTTTCTCCATTTGCTCAATATCGGCCATGTGTATTGTCTTACAACACAACTTCCTAAAGAAATCTCCCAACTCTGCCAAGACAATATACACTTCTTTTGGCAAAAAGCTACGAAATCCAGCAGCTAATAATTGTTGTAGAAACACATGGCAATCATGACTCTTCAAGCCTACAAGCTTCCCATCAACTGGATTGGCACAACGAGATATGTTAGAAGCATATCCATCAGGAAACTTCACCGACTTCAAAAACTCACAAAATTTCAATCTTTCTTTTTTGGACAATACATAACAAGGAGGGGGGATCTTATAAGAACCATCATCCTTCTCCTCCAAATGTAGTTCACTTCTTATACCCATATCCTTCAAGTCCAGCCTTGCTTTAATTGTATCCTTTGTTTTTCCATCAATGTTTAACAAAGTCCCCAAAATGCTTTCGCAAATATTTTTCTCAATATGCATTACATCAAGATTGTGCCTCAGTTTCAACTTTCTCCAATAAGGCAAATAAAAAAGAATAGACTTCCTTGTCCAATTCAGCTCTTCAGGGGTGCGCTTTTTCTTTCTGTTACCTGGATGCTTACCAGGAACCAATACAGGAAGACTCTCCAATTGGTTTAGAATATCATCACCCGACATTTCTTTTGGTGCCCACTTGATGATCTACATTTCCATCAAATTCTTGACTTCTCCTCCATCTATGATTAGCAGCCAAGTGATAACGATGCCCCGTATAACAAATCTTGCTTCTTAACTTCTTGCTACGTGTCTCCTTGTTACAAACAGGTCAAGCCAAATATCCTTTCGTGCTCCACCCAGAGAGAGTCCCATAAGCAGGAAAATCATTGATAGTCCATAAAACAGCTGCATGCATTTGAAAATTTTCCGTGCTTTATGCATCATATGTTTGGACACCCTTTTCCCAAAGAAGCTTCAATTCCTTCACTAATGGTTGTAAGAAAACATCAATATCTTTCCCCGGAGCAGTAGGTTCAGTTTCAACATATTAAAAGACTTATTACTCCACCTATTATAAACTTTCAGATGCATCAATTTCAAAACAAAAGATAATTTTGAGAAACTATCACAACCTGGATATAGTTCTATTCTTGCTTCATGTAATAGTTTCTCAAAATTAGGAGTCTCAAGCCTTGTCTCATTTTCATCAGCACTTGAATTATTATCCACATATGCACCCAAGTCATCCAACATTTCATCCAATCCATCGTCACCATAATGGGAATCCATTCCCAAACTCATAGTATCTCCTACATCTCCATCCAAATTCTCTTGAGTGGGAAGTCCGTAAGTAGATTGTTCTCCATGATAAATCCATTCCTTATATTGTGTGTCTATCCCCTTAATAAACAAATGATCGAACACTACCTTTTGACTGAACGTATATGCATTTAAGCATTCAACACAAGGGCAACGTATCTCACACAAACTACTCATATGTTCTTCAACAAACTTCATGAAATCCCTAACCCCCTCTATATACTCCATCGACCATTTTCTTGCTGTCATCCAATCCTTGTTCATGGTGTAAAACTCTAATCCAACAGCCAATCTCTCAAATCACAACACATACAAGCATAAAGAGTAGTAGCCAACTAAAATATAAAAAGAACACATATATCACAACATTATCCAGAGTTCAAACTACCCAGTTCTATAAACAAGGTAATAACCAAAGAGATTAACTCACCCGTGAAATCCAGCTTCTCAGGCAAGCTCAATTGTATAACAATCGATTCCCAAGTTATGACCTCCGTGTTCTTGGGGTGCTGTAACTCTCATGGCTCCAATTAGGGTTAAGCACTTCCAAGGAATAATGGAGTTGATAGTTGTTGACATCCAATTAGTCTTACCAGGTTTTGGTCAAGTCGGCTTGAAATGGTGAAGAAGACAGAGATTGGTGGGGATGGAGAGAATAAGAAAGATATGGTGGCAATGGGATAAAGAAAATGCCACAAGAACAGGGGAGAGAAGAACAGAGACTCACGAAAGACGAAATAGAAAGGGTTTTTGGCTTTTTGGCCTAAGAGAGAGATAAAGGTTCTTTTGTTTTGTGCCCATATTTTATTTTGATAGAGAGAGAGAGATAAAGGGTCTTTGCTGATTAAATTCTTCTTGAGTACATAAAAGGGTTTCGACTTGAGTGTTAAGATCCAGTAAATATCGTATGGGTTTCGTTTGGATTCTTTTGTTCCCTTCACTTTTCCTTTCCCCTGTTTTCCTTTATTCCTTTCCCCTGTTTTCCTTTATATGAACAAGAAAAAGAAAGGTTATATTTGAGTAAAAGAGCATAACATTAACAGCATAGAAATGATATCAATAAAGTGCTTGAATGTGCTCTAAGGAAGAAGGTTTGAAGACAATAAAACCATAGAGAGCAGCTTCTAAACTCAGCAGATTTTTGCAGCTGACTATGTAAAGAGCATCACATCATCCCAAACAACATTAACAGTACCAACTGACTATGTAAAGAGCATAACATCATCCCAAATAACATCATCCCAAACTACGAGCAAATAAAGAGTATAACGAGAGATCATGACACTAGTGTCGACATTTCAGTCATGGTAGTATACCAATCATTGCTCTTAGTGATCTCTGATGGACTCAATAAGAGTATCAGAGATGATGTCACAATCCAATTAGAAATATATGATCAGAAAAGACGTGTATGCTTAAATGTTGTGTAGGTTTATAATTGCGCCACTTAGCTGCATCTACCACCTCCACCCATGGGTATAAGGAATAGAGACCAAAGCATAATATAAAAGACAGCGCACTAGCGCCCCATAGGATCAACTTACAGGGTGTAGACAACGTTCAAAGTTTCATAGCATAATCTAATAGAGAGCACATAGAGTTGGGATAGACATATAAGGTAGATGTTAGAAACAGGGGTTCTAGAGCTCTCGGATTCGTGTGGAAAATGAGGAAAACTAGCTAGATCAATTAGAGAAATCTAACTAGGGATTAGAGAAGAGATGGGAAATAGGATTGAGCACTATTAGTAGGGGTGGTAATAGGTCGGTTGCCTGTTTAACCGGTTATCGACCGACCGATTATCGGTAAACCGTTTGTGCCCATTCAGTTTTTGAATACCGATAACGGTTTTTAACCGGTTAACCGATAAATCGGATAATCGATTAACGGTTACAAATTGGTTTTACCAATGCACCGCGAAAGCGAAGGAGAAGAAGCTTTCTAGTTCGGTTAACCTGGATATAACCGGACCGATTCTGGGAAGTGGGCAAGTTTGCATTTTATGAGTTTCTTTTTTCATTTTTATATAATTTCTAATTTAATTATTAATTCTTATTTACAATATTTTAAATTTTTATACTTCCATTCATGTACTATGAATAATGGAATATGTTAATGGCAATTGTCAAACATTAAACCAGTTTGTTAATTAATTTAACACAAGTTCGAAGGGACAACAATCATTAATCAACATCAAACATCATCAAATCAAATTCATCAAACATCATCAAATTCAAAAGGACAACAATCAACATAATCTTCAATCGACTAAAGTGCACAATGACAATGTCTAAATTCAATATAAGTTCAAACATAAAAATTTAAATAGATCTTAGAAGTCCCCAAATTTAACACAAACATCAACTCATCAAACTACCACTAGCTCATGCTCCTCCATCTCCGATAGAACTTGTACTACAAACATTAGCACAACCTTGCTGCTTTAACGTCCTGAGAAGAGTATCATATGGATCGTCATTGTCATCTAGGTTTATGTCTTCGTCGTTGGAATCTTCATCATCACCATCATCATCCTCCTCATCAACCACAACAGGTAAGCTATGTGCTCCACTTGCACTTGGCATATCACTTGCAGTTCTCACTCGCAAAGCAGTTAAAATCAGGATTTTACCTAAAATCGAAAATTGGGGTAAAATTGGAATCGTAAAATCGAATCGTAGAATCGTAGGATTTTAAGTACCATATAGAAATTAACATATGATAATATTAATAAGGTAAATAATTAATAACAGAATGACTTATAACATTTAAAGTGATAATTTTCAAGATTAAGGTTTCAAAACCATCATTTTAATTGTTATTTAATGTGTAACTCAAAATAATTTATGAGGAAGGGATAGAGCTCATGGAGTTTGGCTCTTGTTTTTCATGTTGTGTCTAGGTAGTTTAACTCAAAGTAGTATTCCGACATCGTCTACTAAGCATGATTTAAAACTAAGAATAACTGAAATCCAATAAAATAATTAATGTCATTGGTTTGGTACAAATATATTCATTAATAAAATAATTTGTTAATAATGATGTTAATTCTTACGCACTAACAATATTCTGACAATTGTTTTACCGATGAGTTAAACAAGAAGACGGGAAAGGGGTTGACCGAACCCTAATTAGTTTTTTTTCTTCTTTTCAAATGTTCTTTTAATAGGAAAAATATATTAGAAGATCCCCGTCATTGCCCTTTCACCGAAACAATTCTGGTTCTTTTGAATTGGTTCAAGTTCCCTATTTTGTTCACATAGGATCAAAATCCTGATTTTGGTACGATTTTACAATTTTAACGATTTTAATCCCATTTTGAACGATTTTAAGATCCATCGATTTTATAATAAAATCAGGATCGGAATCCCTAAGTTAAATCTTACGATTTTACGATAAAAATCCCGATTTTGACTGCATTGCCCACTCGAGCTTGGAAAGTAGTACTGACTAGTAATAAGAAAAAACACAAATGTTAATAAAGGAATAGTTTAATAGTAAATAATATAGAAAAATTAGAATAATGAATTGAATTCTTACCACTTTCATAATCGCCTATCTCTTGATCTTCTTCCTTATAATCCAGTCCATCTGCAGTCTTTCCACTTTCATACCGTATCCAATTTTCAGCATAAATCAAGGCCTCTACAATGTTTGGGCTAAAAGAAGATCGAAAAGGACTAAAAACTCAACCTCCACAACTGAAAGCGGACTCCGAGGCAAGAGAAGAGACTGAAACTGCTAAGATATCCCTAACCATCTCTGAAAGAATGAGATATCTAATACTGTTCCGAGACCACCACTTTAGAATGTCAAACTTCCTATCATCAAGTTCCTCGATAATAACATCACCAACACCTCTCAAATAGGAGTCCAACTCAACACCAGAACCTTGACCCCCCCCCCCCCTCTCAAGTTGCTCCTTTCTCTTCTGCTGGAACCGAGCCTCAAATTCCCCTCCCATAATAGAAGATTCGTCACTAGCACTATTCCCCGCAGTCTGAGTAAGAGGAGTAGTCTGAGTAGTATGCTCAAACTCATAGAGTGGAGGTGTATATCTCAACTTGTAGACCTCAAACATTGCAACCATCTCTTTCTTTACTTCATCTACCAAAGCTTTCCCTTTTGACCTCCCATGCTTCTCTTCCAACATCATAGTCAAATACTCTAGTTTACGCATGAGATCTAGCACACATGTCATGTAAACTAGCCTATTTATCCTAAGGTTATCCTCCTCGTCATCATGCATCATTCTCAAACCAACACTTCCTCACCTTTGCCTCTATTCTTTCTACCATTCTTTGAATCTGTCCATCTACATCCTTCTTCAAACTTGATATCACTTCATAAATATCAATAATGGCTCTGCAGAAAGTATATGCAGTGACATATGATGTTCCTGATACAAAGTAAAAATGACCAAACATCAATATCAATATTATAACTCATAATCAATTAATAATTCACTTTAAGATATGAATTTGAAAATTTAGACGTTCACATACCTGATACACGAAGGATAAGCTCATAAAAGACTTCAAGTACTTCATGAGCCGCCTAATGCTACGCCAATCTTCTTCACTTGGAAGACCCTTCTTGGAGTCCACATAGTCTCGTAAGGAAGCATCAGTTGGACTAGCATGTATGAACTTAAAGACAGGCTCAAACCTTTCTGCAGAATCGAACATCAAATAGGTGGAATTCAACCTAGTCAGAACATCCAAAGACACAAGTCTTTTCTCATCCATCTCTAGATACCTGATGCTAGACTTGAACTTTGCACTCCGAGCTGGTGATGACTTCATCCATTTCACATAATCCCTTACCCTCTCCATAGCAACTCCAACCTCCTTCAACCTATAAAAAACAACCAGATTGATTATATGTGCCACACATCTATACTGCAGATACTTCCCATTTAGAAAATCCGATCCCCATCCTTTCAGTTTTGTTCTCATGCACTCAACTAGAACATCATTAGAAGTGGCATTATCCATTTTCATACAAAATAAATTCTTCACTTACCATTCTTGTAGACATGCTGCCAAACTTTCTATAATGTCCTTTCCTGCGTGACTAGTAATGTGAACAAAGAAAACAACTTCCAATTATCTCCAATAAAATGTGTAGTCACACACATATAATTCTGATTGTTATCAGAAGTCCATGTATCTGTAGTGATCGAAAACCTTCCTTTGCACTTTGAGTTGAAAAACTCAATCAACATCTGCTTCTTCTTCTTCTTCTTCTTCTTCAGAAAAATGACATAACAATCTGATCTTATTGTTTGTCTTCCAGGTATGACAAACAAAGCCTGAGCTGTGGCCAGAAATCTCTTAAACCCTTCACGCTCAACAAATCTGAACGGTAGCTCATCCAATATGATCATCATAGCTAATGCATTTCTAGCTTTGTTCTGATCAAACTTCCATGGAGTAAGAGAGCATACCTCACCAACCCCACTTCCAGGTTGATAGTTCAATACTGATTGACAACTAGCTTCCCTCGACCTCCTCTCGCATGCTAGGTGATGGTTTTTCAAACCAGTAGTCCAATTGAGACTTCAATGAGCTTTGATATGTGTCCCACATCGTTTGCATTTGTCGTATGGGTAGCCATCCACTAGCACACTATTATAGGGAATCCACCATTTAGATGTCCTCTTCCTCCCCTTCTCCTTTACAATTTCTTTTGCACACCAGGTACCTCACCACCAGCATCAATAGTAGGGGCCGAATTATCTGCAGATGGAGGTGGATTTGCCGTAGTGGAAGGTGTACTAGTTGAAGTCTTCCCTTTTTTTTAAGAGCTTCGAGGAGGTAGCGAACCAACTTTCTTCTTATTACCTCCTCCACGAATGCCAGAAGGGTTTGTCCTACAAAAGTTCAACAAAATGAACACATAAATCTCCTAAACAACCAATTCAGTCAATTCTCATCAATTGAAACTCATACACACATACTGTCATTATCAATTCTCGTCAATTCAATCAATATTTCTCATATCATATACATACATTTTTTTACTAGAAAACATAGTCGCTAATTAGCATGCTTTGCTGCTGCTGGTTTCTCCTGTTTGGCTGCCTGCTTTGGAGTTCGGCCTTTGCTGCTGCTTGAGCTAAAGGAAAACTGGTCAGACAGAGAAGCAATTGGAGATTCTGTCTTCTGAGGAGGAGGAGAGGAATATGGCAACTCGGCAAGGGAATCGATCTTTTGTTCCTTACCTATGGAGCTCGATCGGTCTTGCTGGAGCTCCACGGCAGCGGCCGGTGCAGGAGATGACTGAGGGAAGAGAGGGCTCTGCGTCGCCGATGATTGGGAAGAGGAGGAAAGGACAGGGGAGGTCGGAAGCGGAGTCGCAGAGCTACGGACAGTGGAGGCGGAGAAGCAGAGGTAGAGACGCGGAGATGGGAGGCACATGACGGGATCAAGTCGGCGAGGAAAGGGGCATGGCGAATCAGAGTCGAAGTCATCATCGTCTTTGTTTTATCGATTGGCGGCTGGAATTCAATTTTGGACTGGAGGAGACTCATGTGGCAGAATTTAGGGTTGGGACATTGCAGAAAGAACGTCGGCATTTTACCCTCCCAAACAGTATCGGTTTGACCAGATATCCATCGGTTTTAACCGATATTGGAGTCGGTATACCGAAACCCTCCCAAATGCTTCCGACAACCGACACCACCGATTATCAGTTTTACGGGTAACCGCCGTACTAGTTAAACCGACAACTGGATAACCGTTTGTCACCCCTAAATATTATGAAGGAAAAAGAACCAAAACTACGACAGCAACCATAGAAGAGAAAAAGAGAGGAAGATTAGATTTTGGTAATTTCTTTTATGTAATTACTTAATTAGTAATCCCACTAATTACAATATATATCTCGAATAATCCCTTTTCCGTACCCAACTAATACGACTTAACGAAACACTCCCTAATTATTTCAAAACCCTCCAAATAATCTCTAAACGTTCTAAAATATTAATAAATGCAAATAAGTCCAAAGGATAGAAATAGCAAATATATGTGTTTCTAAGATCTCCGCCTCCTTAAGATCAACCTTGCCCTCAAAGTTGATCCCTCTCATTCAAAGTCTGCCTCATGCCAAACTGTCGGATCACGTGGTCTGGATGGTGCCATCACCGCTGAAAAGCATATCAGTGGCACTACTGCTCCAAACGTCTCAGACTGTATCACACTACCTCTGAGATGATGTGCTCTCTCAACGTAAGGTTGCCACTACACAAAAAATGAAATGTTACATACTAACCACCATGGTTTCCATCTCGTCAAACCACAGCTTGTACTGGAATAGCTGGTCACCATACTGATGAGTGTTGGCCGGAAGCCATCGAAGACCACGTGGGGATGCATCCTCGACAATCTGCGCTCATGTCTCTCAATGTCGCGGTGTCAGATGTGGGAATCGCTCCCACGCCCAGAGCTGCAGTAGGGCGAGCCATCCACCAAGGCCACCTCCTAGAGAAGTGGAGGAATGCGTAATGTGCAAAACCGACCTATCCATCTCACGATACAAGTAGGATAAAATAGCTGCTCCCCAGGCGAACCGTCTAGCTCTCTGCCAATCCTCAATCAGAAGTAGGTACTGTAGGTGCACCGTAGCTCCCGACCGATCGGGGAACAGTAATACCTCCCATAAGATATAGAGCATAAGCTCGTGCAAACTGCTCTATAACATCCTGGGATGCATTTCCCGGCTGGTTACTAAATTCATCCCTCAGCCAAACAATCCTAACAACACCGCTAGAAAGATCATCTGGAACCCGTCCTAACAGTATCAAACAGATCGTCAGCCACTCCTCATCCGGTATGTCAACTACGACGGCATCACCGTCGATGGCCAGACAAGACAGTGTCACAACTTCCTCTAACGTGATCGTGACCTCACCAAACGGTAAATGGAAGGTCGACGTTTCGGGTCGCCAACGCTCTACGAGCGCAGTAATCAAACTCGCATCAGAAATCGTAGGGACCAGGGGCAAAACACTAGATAAGCCCACCGCTGCGAGATATGACTGATAACGCTCATGGTACCTGACTAAATTGGTCGTACCTCGAACATGGTAAGATCGATCACCATCCTATAATGCACAAAACTTATATTAATTCAATTTCATTCGTAATAATTCTTATCTAATCTAAAATTATACTAATTTCAAGAAAATTTGATAAGTAATTCTATTCTAATTTCAGTACAGTTCAGTTCACCTACTAAAATAATCTAATCTAACTAGCTAATTTAACTTTACATGAATAATTATCAAATACTTACCTCGTTTTCCCAAACTAATTCAATACGATGTTGATCATGTCTCCAAAGAAGTATAAGATCGACCAGAGCTGGATCAATTGTCGCAGGCGGTAGTCTCATCGAATAACTGTCCATAAGCCTAGGAACTGCAAAAGCAACAAAAACATTAATTAAAAAAAACTGCCGGTGGAAATATTTCGGCCGCCTCCACGACCTCGCCGGCCTCTCCCCTTGCCTCTGCCGGCGACTCCCTCTTCTTCGTCGAACGATGACATATCCGTCAAACTCAGGCGCTGGCGCCTTTGTCTGCAGCTGGGGCGACGACGCGTGGAGGTCTGGTTTTTCGAGCGAGAGGCGGTTGGGGAGTGTGGTGTGGGGGGGGGGGGGGAGGAAGAAGAAAAGGTAAGATAAGAAAAGAGAGGTGGGCCGCTAGGTTTTAAAAAAAAATGGAAGGCGGGGCGCTGGAGACTCAAGCGCCAGTGCCTGGGACTGGCTTTTTAATTTCAAAACGCGGCCCCGCTTGAGTCTCTGGCGGCCGCTGTACATGGGCGCTGGGCCGTGCTTGGGCCGGCATGGAACGGGCACGCTTCAGGCCCATTTATTTCGTGCCGTGAAAGCCCATTTGTTAATTTTGCTAGGGTCGGCCCAGGCCCAAGCACGGTTGGAATCGTGTCGTGCCTATTCATGCTCATGTCGTGCTCGTATTCGTGTCTAATGAAAAGGAAGAAAATAAACGAGAGAATGAAAAAGAAGGTGAAAATTGGATGAAGAAAGATAGAATTAACCGAGAATGTTTGAGAAAATTAACAAATAAGGGGGAAAAGAAAATTGGAAGTATAGCGGGTGTGATTTTGCTTTGTTTAATTCTTCGGCCATTTTTACTTATGGTAGTAATTACGTATATATCTCTATGACACTTCTAACAACAACAAATAATTATTTTTTTACTTGTATTTTGTAACAATTGAACCTATAATTCTTTCTATATCTATTTTCTACCAAATAAATGTTATTTTTGTGCCATGTCCGTTCTTATACTCAATAAAATTAGAAAAATATTAGGCCCAACACGGCCTACTTACATACCGTGTCGTGCCCGTGCCCGTGCCCATAAAGTTTAGGCAAGGCACAACCCATAAATTATTCGTGCTCGTGCCGGGCTGGCCTATTTATTTCGTGCCCGTGCTCGTGTCGTGCTATATCCGTGCCGTGGTGCCCACATACAGCGGCCACGCCTATAACCCTACACAAATACACAATATTTGTATAAATACTTTTTAATCCGCCATATTTATGTAATAACCCTTATATGGATTGATTATAAATAAAATAAAAAAAATATGTTGCCATACATACTGATTACTGAGGACAAAAGAAAGAAAAAGCAAAAGGCCACCGTGGCAGTAAGCAACAAGAAGGATTATGAGAATGGAGCTCAAAAACAGGTGATTGGTCCGAAATCTATCCACCGCATCTCCAAACCAGATTTCGTCATCCCACTTGGCTCCCTTCCTATCCACCTTTAAGATTCTCCTTCTTTTCTCCCTCCATCTGTCATTATATCCCACCCATAAGCCGGTCCATCTCAAGTCTCAACAGAAACTAAGGAAAAAGGAAAGAAAGAAAGAAAGGGAAAACAGAGTAACCCAGAAGTCGAGCGAGCGAGCGAGCATCAGGGCCGTGTCTCGTCTGCAACTTCCTTCCTCCCAATTTCACACAACCATCCAATCTTATCCCTATGGCTGCAGCAGCTACTTCGGGGGGAACGGTGCTGAACGGGACCCTGGGATCTTCCTTCCTGTCCGGAAGCAAGAAGACCCAATCCTTGTTTGCTGTCGCTTCCAGAATCGGAAACAGTATTGGCGGAAGGAAGTTGGTCATTGTATCCGCCGCTAAGAAATCTTGGATCCCTGCCGTCAAAGGCGGCGGCAACCTAGTCGACCCCGAATGGCTCGATGGCTCGTAAGTTCCTGCAATCTCTCTGCTCTGCTCTGCTTCAATTCGAATACCAATTCAACCAATTAATTGAATTTTTATGTAATTGCAGGCTCCCGGGCGACTACGGATTCGACCCGCTGGGGCTGGGGAAGGACCCGGCTTTCCTGAAGTGGTACAGAGAGGCGGAGCTGATCCACGGGCGGTGGGCGATGGCGGCGGTGGTGGGGATCTTCGTGGGTCAGGCGTGGAGCGGGATCCCGTGGTTCGAGGCCGGGGCGGCGCCCGGCGCGGTGGCGCCCTTCTCGTTCGGGACGCTGCTGGGGACCCAATTGCTGCTGATGGGGTGGGTGGAGAGCAAGCGGTGGGTGGATTTCTTCAACCCGGACTCGCAGGCGGTGGAGTGGGCGACGCCGTGGTCGAGGACGGCGGAGAACTTCGCCAACGCCACCGGGGAGCAGGGCTACCCGGGCGGCAAGTTCTTCGACCCGCTGGGCTTCGCGGGGACGCTCAGCGACGGCGTCTACGTGGCGGACGCGGAGAAGCTGGAGAGACTGAAGGTGGCGGAGATTAAGCACGCCAGGCTTGCGATGATCGCCATGCTCATTTTTTACTTCGAGGCCGGCCAGGGGAAAACCCCTCTCGCCGCTCTGGGCCTTTAGATAGAGTTTGTTGCCCCCCATTCTTCCTTCCTCTGTTCGTCCTTTTGGCTGTAGATAAATCTGATGGTTAATCAAAATTTTAGCGGGCGGTTCAAATTAATTCGTCACTCACTGTGGCACCAGTGTTATCAAAACCGGGCCGGACCGGCCGGTCAGACCGCGGCTAACCGGCTCCGGACACTCACCCGGTTCCGACTCCTTCTAAGCAATAAGGAAACTGGCCGGCCGGGTTTTAACCGGTTCATCCGGCTAACCGTCAGAACCGCCTAAACCGAAGCGACGGTTTTGGGATTAATACTTACTTTTTATAATTAAAAAATATTAGTTACCTTTTTTTGTCTTGAATCGACATAAAATTGGAAAGATAAAAATAATGCTTCTTTTCCTTTTTTTCAACTTTCCTTTTTCTTTTTTTAGCACTCAATCACGTTACCTATCTTCTGCTTCTTCTTAATTCCTTTCCCCAAATAAGAACAATATTGATAGAATGCATCATTTTGTTACTTTAATTACTTTTTATTCAAATTATTATTTTATTTACTTTCCTCTTCTTGTCAATTTCCCCATTTGATTTCTCAATTGGCCAACTCCAACGGTCAAACTCTAAAAAGCAAAAAATCATCATTTATTACTATTTTGATTAACATTTTAATATTTCATTCTTCAATTGAATATGTAAATAAAATATAAAATTCTGAATTTAAAAATTAGTATTAATTTTTAGAGTTCACATGAAGTCATGATTATTTTATTTGAATATTTTATATGCCACCGGTTTTATCACCGGTTTCATACCGGTTAATCACCGGTTATCCGATAAACCTTAAACCTCTTGTTAATCCGGATCACTGTCCGGTCCGGTTTCGACAACAATGTGTGGCACTAATGACGAATACTAATAGAATACTGCCTGTGCCCTTCTGAACGCCAAGAGGAACAGGAACGGATCTTAATCTAAATTGTTGCAGGCATTCGTACTTACTTTACAGGATGTTACGATTGAATTACAAGCTACCAAAGAAACCAAAACCCTCCAACAAAGAATGCACAGATCATGTCCGGATTACAGGACTCGGTTTTTAATCGAGGGTTTTAAGTGGATCTAGAAAATCCAAATTAAAAAACGGTGAATTAAATATATTTTGTGAATTAAATATATTTTATTTTCACTAGTTTTCTTAATCCGTTGTTATCTTGTTCGTTCTAAAGCAGATTTCAATCTTCATTTTCACATAGGGAAGGAGTTCGTTATGCTCTACAAAATAAGATTAATTTTTAATATTTTTTTAGAAATGTTTTTTCATACCTCTCGTTATTAACTCCGTAACCATATGGTATCTCCTTCGTATTAAAGTTATTTAAAAAAATATTTGCACAGAAAGAATGAGTTCATCATGATCTATTGGCTCTACAAATTTCTGGGTGAAAAAAGTACAAGACCAAAAAAATACTATACTATACCACCTTGGTATGGGGTTGTAACTTGTGGACGTACACAATGATGAAAGTCGTAAATGACAGTTAGTGTACTCTTACTATCATGTATTCAACCATCTTATCAGTCTTGATATGTTCATACCACCATGGTATGTTGTCGTAGCATATCGTATGCTCTTATTTAATATCTGCCAATACCATATGGTATAAACTCATAAAAAAAGGCCTCAATTTTTTTTTGTTCTAAAATTATATAAAAATATATAAAATATTACAGAGCACAATTAATCTGATTTATCTGTGCAAAATAAATTTAATTCTGACTTAAAACGAGGGAAAAACCGTATGTTAAAGATTAAAGGGGAAAAGATTAAAAGTTTTCCATAAGAGAGCCTTTTTCTTACCATTTTCTGGTTGTTTTAAGTGGAGTGGAATCAATCAACTGGCATACCGTCAAATGACGCCTGCAATCCTTCCCTCACCAGTCCCACGTGCTCTTTGATGCCGAAAATCGAATTGCCGATATCATTGAGAAATAGGAAGAAGTGTTATCGAACGATTTCCTGCAATTCTTCCCAGTATGGAATGAGTAAAGAATCAAGCTACAATTGACTCTTAGAACCTTTGTTGGTTTTGGGCAACGGGGATCAACTTCCAGGACAGGATAGGGTGAGAGAGGATGTTGATGTCACGCTGATGTGACAGGTTACTCTCCATTACCGACCCTAAGGTTACTGACCTGATTTGGACCCAGATTACAGCTACACATCTGAATTCTGATACACGGGAACACAAAAAAAATACCAGAGCAGTTCAAGTATCCTTACCATGCACGAAGAAATAATTTAGCAATAGTGGTGTGAGCTCTACAAAAAAAAAAAAAAAAGAGGAATCCCAGAACCACCTCTTCATCAGCTGTGAGTACGCTAGGAGCTTCTAGGATTTTTTCAGAAGAAGATGCAACCAGATTCATCAGTTGGGTAGTGATATTATCGACACCGTCCGTAATTGGCCCTCTGCTTCTCCTGATTGTTTGGAAGATTGGTTTAGATACTGTCTCATCCACGCCCTGTGCTGGCATCTATGGATTGAGCGTAATAGACGCATTTTCAATGAGGTCTGTACACCCTTTGGTGTTACAGCGAGGCGAATTGCTCAAGACATCAATAACTGGATCACCGCAAATGGCAAAGCCAGCAAAACCCAGAGCGCCGAGTGGATGAAACTTCACTTTGATTGATGTCTCTGTTTCGCGCAAGGCTTTTGCTTGATGTTCCCTTCGGTGGCAGGATCTGTTGGCTTCTTCCTGTCGCTGTGTTGTTTGTGTTTTGATTCTTGTGATTCCTGGCTGGTGTTCCGCTAAGGTGATCTCTTTTTCTTTTCTTTTTTCCTTTCACCTGTCTACTGTAAGTTCTGTTTCTGTATATTAAGTTCAGCCCTGCTGAACTTCGAACATCCTTTGTTTGTTCTCGTTATAATACATATTCACCCTTGTCAACAAAAATAATTTAGCAATAGTGACGTAGCAAGGATTTCACGTAGGGTGGGTCCGGCATAATAAAAAACAAAATTATATATATATCTAATTAATATTTATTGAAAAGATTCTAAAATACATTTATCATCCAAACTATCTAGAATGTCACTCTCATCATTCAACACTTCATCAATCATTCGACTCCGCAATGTGTTCTTCACATAGTTCATTGCAGAAAATACTCTTTCAATAGTTGCAGTGCTGACTGGTAGCATCGCCAATTTCACAAGCTGATACACCAATGGAAACGACCAGAACTTCTTCGACACAACCATTTTCCTAGAAAGCTCAGTCATTCCTTTTAATTTAGTGAATCTCTTATTTGTCTTCACATCAAAGATATAACTATTTAGTTTAGTATCTAAATGCAAAATATCATCATTAGAGAATTCATTAGGATAAAAGGCAGCAAGCTTTAATAGTTTTTCCTCGTCGAAGTCAACAAACCCATCATTCGAATTTAAGCAAACCACACAACATAGCAATTCAATGTTCACCTCATCAAAATGGTTGTTAAACTCTTGTAAGGGCATATCCACAACTGTGTAAAATAACTCAACCTTGTAATGATGCATATTTTTGATCTCTTAAGCATTTCTCCTTAATCTTCCCGAAACATATAAATCATCCTCGACAGGGCATTCCATTGAGCAAATATGTACTCCTCTCTATGATCATTGATCTGTTGGGTTGTAGTCATAATGTTGCCCCCTCTTAGAAGTCCTCTTGGAGAAGTAACGAATGTGTACCTCAAAAGGTTGTCAACCACCAACCATGTTGAATAAAGCTACCAGTTGTTCGGAAAAGCATTATAGAAGATCATGTAATTGGTGGTCACCTTCCCAATACCTCCTTTCTGCCTCATGTGAAAGTTGGTTCGGCCAGTGCATGAACCATAGGAATGGCAGCCAAATGCAGGTTGGTGGTGAATAGCCAACAGCAAACTCAGCCTCCTGGCTCCTTGTTATGGTCTTTCATAGCTCCCGGATAATCATTGTCTACATTATGGGCTGCCAATAAGCTCCAAGGATAGAGTCAGAGAGTGCTCCTCTCACATGATAGGATGGAATCTCTAGCTTCACAACGAAGCTATCATAACTATTGTTGAAGTGTCATCCCGCCAGCCTATATGAGATGCATCTCTGGCTCGAGTCCCTTGTTGGGGGTCAATTGGTATATATCCTGGAACTCTCTCATGAGCACGTCATTTCTCTATCCTCTGATGCTTTTTTTTTTTACAAAAGATAATCATATATTGATTGAACAAAATAGACAGTTACATCCTGGAACTCATCCTTGCCTGATAATCAAACTAACAACTTGTAGTCGGGTACAAAGACATGGCTTTTCGAGTCACCAAATAAGCTACCCTATTGTTACGTCAAAAAGCTGAACCACCTCCTCAAGAATCGACCCCACTCGATTATCCCTAACATCCCGCCGAAGAATCTATCCTCTGATGCTGAATAGTGACAAGAGACCAATATTATCAAGTCTATTTCTCATTGCTACTCCCCATCCTTGGTACAGGTCGAAGTCTGGTCAGTTAATCTCTCCTTGGGGGTCAACTAGTATGTATCTCTTCTTGGCACTGGAACTTCCATGGGGAAACTGGAGGAAAGTATGCAAGGGCGCCTTTGGTGTATTCTCTCTTATCTCCAACTCGTTGTTAGTCTCAAACACCTCGACTCTTGGTGGTAGCCGTCCACTCATGATTTTTGACCTCCTACTTGTCAACTTCAAAATTCAAATACATTTCAACAATTAGTGATTTGAAATACCTCCTAACAAAAGATTGGACCAATCTGTAAAATGCTAAAAGTTTAGGTACTATAGTGTGAGGCAAAACATATAAAGGTACCAAAATGTAATTTTACCATCAAATTTTTTGTAATTTACCAAAATTTTAAAAGTTTAGGTACTAAATTGTAAGAAAAAAAATAATTTTAGGTAACAAACTGTAATTTACCAAAAATTGTCGTAAGTGACCAGAAAATTCAAAATGAGAATAAAAAATTACAAATGAGCATCCAAACAAGGAATTTGAATTACATTTATTTCAAATGAATGTATTTCAAATGAATGTATTTTAAATACTAGTATTTCAAATACATTACATTTAAAATACATCTATCAAAACGCACCGTAAGGCAATAAGCCATCGACCTGGATAAGCAAAATTAGCGGCACAATCCAATACTCATTTCGAACAGGACAAAGAAAAAGCTTAATGCACAAATCCGTCATCATCTTCACCACCCGCCTCGTGGACAACTGACGCCTCCACTGGCGGGAGTGGGAGCGGCTTTCTCGTGTGGCAGATTAGTGCTAGGGGTGGGCGTTGATGCGGTTTGACCTGCACCACACAGTATTAATATAAACTGCACCGCATGCTAATTAGATCGCACCGCATGTTGGACCACAATGTAAATGAAGATGTCAAACCGAACCGCTTAAATTAGCAATTTGGTGCGGTTTATACCGCATCGCATATTTGACCGCAATTAATTAGAGGTGATAGATAACTAAAAGCTAAATCAACCTTCACTTACCAACTAGGAACCTTTCAATTTACTGGCCAGACCATAAGAGAACGAACAATTAGGCTAAAAAATGAATAATTAATTGGTTGTGGAACTTATGAAGCATCAAAAGCTAGAATGAGACAAATTGCAAATGGAGCATGGTAAAGTAACAAGGGAGGCAGAGGAGTTGAAGAAAAGCAGAAAATAGCAGTCTTCAACTTCAACAGAATCCATGACCCAATTATCACCGGTGTTCACCGAATTGGAGATCGAAGAAGCCACCGACAACTTTGCTGAATCGGCAAGATAGGAGGGGATCAGGGGGAGATGGGAGTCGCTGTCTTCTTTCTGTGATAAATGGAGAGCTTTGAGAGAATAGAAGCGGCGGCAACAGCAGCGGAAGGAGAAGAAACAGAGTACTGATATGAAAATAGAGTGTGTTGGAATGGAAATCATCAATTTAAAGAGAAAATAAGGGACCATAATTTTCAATTGAGAAGAAGAAGAATAAGAAGTGACTTGAAGCTCTCGTGAGTAAAGCTTGTTTCTGTTTTTAATGGCGAATTCTCCTCTTTTTTTTTTTATTTTTTTTATTTTTACCACAGTTGGTTTTCTATATATCTTTTTACCACATGTAAGTAGCTCTCTCCTAAGCTGAGCAATATAATCATTTACTAGGCTGCAAATTATTTACGGTTTGAAGTTTTGAACCGCAACCGTGTGGTTTTTGGATTAATCTGACCGCAAATCGTGAGCCGCATGTTAGACCGCAACTCTTGCGGTACGATTTGGCTTGATCTTAAAAGCGATTCGGTGCGGTTTGGAGCAGTTTGACTGCACCAATGCCCACCTCTAAGTAGTGCTGATCAGAAGAAGAAGTAGACAGGGATCTTCCGGGAAAGAAATCGAGGCTTGGATCGACGATTGTGTAAGGAGTAAAGATTGTTGGGAGGACTGCTCTGTTTTGGTGGCAGGGAAACAGAGTCAATATTATTTAATTACGTACAAACCAAAATGAATTGCGGTCAAAATGTCGTGCGGTCTAAATCGTACCAAACCGTTAACTTATGCGATTTGGTTGACCCGCAACAATAATTTTGCGATCGAACATGCAGTGCGGTCCGATTATGATGTGGTGCAGTGCGATGCGGTCCTAACCGCACAGATGTCCACCCCTACCTCATTTTAACCTCCACTCCATTCCATTCCACCACATTAACATGTTATTATAAATGTTCACATGACTATGTGATTTATTGGTTATATTGCACATACGAAGATGTAGTCTTGACAATTGCGATGATGTCCTTTATCGTAATTTTTTTTGAAATGATTGCTTAATATAGTAGAATATTGGATCAATAAATTAAACTAACTCAATAATTTTCGCAGGAAAAAACTATTGAAATTTGTTTAGAACGGAAAAGAAAAGAAGAACACCAAGTCCTTGCTGAAAATTTCCTGCTTGACAATATTTGAGGAGAAAAACACTAAGCCAGAAACAACTTTTTTTTTTGTTTCTTTTTTTTGTAATTTTCCCCCTGCAAAATCAACGCGGTTGAAATAAGTAACTGACCAATGAAGGTAAAAAAAATACAGAAAAAGAAATGTAGTTAACCTTTACTTTACTTCCCAAAAGTATCCATCCATAGATTTTCTTTCTCGATAAATCCGGGATATCTGTTCAAAAAATAAAAATGAAAATGAAATTAATCAATTATCCAGTGATTGGACATCCGGGATATCTTTTTCTCCCCTTTTATTCCCCTTTCGGACTTCTCCTTTAATTTCACTGGACCAAACTATTTCTCTCCACTCCACAGGAACCAAAAAAAAAAAAAAAAAAAATCATCAGAGCCCTCCGTCCGTTTCCCTGCACAGAGTCTCGGCACTAGTGGAAGACGGCTGTCTCCATCGTCTCTGCTACGCTCTCCGCCATTGTTTGCACCTCATCAGGTAAATTAACCATCTGGAGCGTTTGCTCTTCTATCCCGTCTTCTACGCCTTCAATTTCCCCCCCCTTTTTCCATGGTGCGGTACATGAATCTCTAGAAGAAAGACTCTGAATCGCAATTCTCAAGTTTCACAGAATCTGAAATCGCTCCCCTTAATCTCATAGAAAAGTGATGGAGTTGGAATCGAACACGACGGGCCGTGGCGGAGGAGGAGGACGAGGGATGAGCAAATCGACGAAGAAGGTCCTCCTGATAGTGAACTGCATTCTCCTCTCCCTCGGGAGCGCGTGCGGCCCGCTCGTCCTCCGCCTCTACTTCCTCAAAGGCGGCAAAGGGGTATGGATCTCCGCGGGCCTAGAAACCGCGGGCTGGCCGTTCGTCCTCGTGGCCCTCCTGGCCTCCTACCTCTACCGCCGCCGCACAGACGGGCCTGGACCCGAGCCCACCAAGGTCTCGTTCATAACCTGGCGCCTCTTCCTCGCGTCCGCCGTGCTGGGCCTCCTGACGGGCCTCGATGACTACCTCTACGCCTCGGGCGTGTCGTACCTGCCCGTGTCCACGTCGTCGCTAATCATCGCCTCCCAGCTGGCGTTCACGGCCGTGTTCGCGTTCCTGCTGGTGAAGCAAAAGTTCACGGCCTTCTCCGTCAACGCCGTGTTCCTGCTCTGCCTCGGGGCAGGGGTGTTGGCGATGCACGCCAGCGGGGACAAGCTGGCCAATGAGACCAAGGGTCAGTACTTTATGGGGTTTTTCATGACCGTGGGCGCCGCCGTGCTCTACGGGTTCGTCCTCCCCGCCATCGAGCTCACCTACAGCAAGGCACGGCAGAACGTTACTTATACTCTTGTGATGGAGATGCAGATGGTCATGTCCCTTTTCGCCACGCTCTTCAACGTCGTCGGCATGATCTTCCACCACGAGATCCAGGTCTCTCTTTATATCCATCTCTATCTCTCTCCAATTGATCCTCTCCTTTTTTTTCCCCCATTTTTTTATTCCGTTTTTTTCTTTCTTGCTACCTATGCATCTAGATGAATACCCTATTGGTATATATTATATTATATTATATCATATACTATGCTGGCAAAGGCTAGCGTACGTCAGGCGTATAATCATATACTATGCATCTAGATGAATACCCTATTGGTATATATTATATTATATTATATCATATACTATGCTGGCAAAGGCTAGCGTACGTCAGGCGTATAATATACAACAGGTGATCTAGCCATTAGATGTACTTAGATGAGCTCCGGCCGATCTCAACGATTAATTTTTGTTTTTCATTAAATCAAATTTCGGGTTGGAGTTTAGAAAATCGGTGTCTGGGGTTTATCCATTAGAGGTTAGGGTATAGTATCGTACCCCAAACTTGATTTAATTCATGGTCTAAATAAAGATATTTCATTAGTAATACCTGACGTATAGTATACGCCTGACGTACGCCAGTCTGACCCATATACTATATATATATAGTTATATATTTCCATATTCAATGCAATCACGTTTTTATACACTTTCTCTATGGTAGTGATTTCGAGTATACTAAGTATCTTAAATGTTGGTTAAGGTTAGGTGCATATATAATGTATGTTTATGGTGAATGAAAGGTAAAAACCATTCATTCAATATAACGCACATTAGGTCATTAATTAAGTTGGATATTTGTCTAGTTTGGAACAAGATTTCGGGCTATTTGGTTAATTTGGTTTTGTATGTATATACACGCATTGCTTAATTTATAAAAAAAAAGTTCAAATATGAATGTGGCGAATAGATTTTGGGCAAATCGTTAAAATAGTGATGATGATGGGGGTTCTTGCAGACAATGCCGAAAGAAGCAAGCGAGTTCGAGTTGGGAAAAGTGGGATATTGCATGGTGCTGATAGCAACGGCGCTGGTGTGGCAATGCTTCTTCGTGGGAGCTGTCGGGGTGGTGTCATGTGGCTCTTCTCTGCTCTCCGGGGTGCTCATTGCGACCTTCTTGCCGGTCACTGAGATTTTGGCGGTCTTCATCTATCACGAGCCGTTTGGGGCCGAGAAAGCCATTGCTCTCGTCCTCTCGATTTGGGGTTTCATCTCTTACTTCTATGGCGAGTACAAACACACCAAAAAATCAACGCATACCTCGGAATGACGATCGATCATCTCTCTTTTTTCTGTAGTTTCAATTCATCCATATATGGGCTTTAGAGAGTTATAGCTAGCTAGTAGACAGCTTCTTCTGCCTCCTAATCTTGTTCGCTGGGAAGTAAAGGCAATTATTAATTTAGCCTTTATTACCCATAATCTCGCCATGAAGATTTTGAGTTGTTGATTTAGGAGTCTTGAAAATTTTGAACCATTTATCCCTTTTCTTTTTTTTTTCTCGGTAAGGTAATTATCAATTTGCATTGGAACTTATCACCATGGCCAAATATATCCAAGCATTGAATAGATACAGGTCGTATAGCCCACGAGTCACAACAATATAAAGCAAATCCACAGGAAGAAAAAAAGATAACTACAAAGAGTCTAAACTAAGTAATGAAATCAAAATAAGGCAGACTGTGATTCCCTACTGCAATAGGAGAGGCTAATTTAGGATACAATGTACGTACTAGACTTAACACCATTAGCAACCATAATAAATCCTTTAAGTAATGAATGACTGCCATAACATCTCTGGTGATAGTGCTTAGGGATGGCAATTTACCCACCCATGGGTAATTTTGCCCAAACCCAAGTAGACCCATTTATTATGGGTAGGGTTTGGGTGATGTGTGTATGGGTTTGGGTTAGATATGGATATTATCTAAATGGGTATGGGTTGGATATGGATATCCATTTACTTGAGAGTGTTTTAACTACACATGCAAAAATTGGACCTATTTGTAAAAATTGAAAAGTTTAGGTACCAAAATGTAAGACCAAAAAATTTTAGGTACCAAAACGTAATTTTCCATCGATATTTTGAGGACTTATATGTAAAAAAAATTAAATTTAGGTACTAAATATGCATATCTATTAAGTTTAGGTACCAAACTGTAATTTGTGTTTGGGCATGGGTACAAACCCAAATCCAACCCAAAGTAAATGGGTATGGGTACAAACCCATCAAACTTTACCCATATCCATATATTTGGATTTCATACCCAACCCAATTGGGTTGGATAGTAAAATACCCATGGGTATGGGCAAAATTGCCATCCCTAATAGTGCTTAAGGGGCGATCATTGATGGAACGAATCAGGTCAGTAACCTTATGATTAGTAACCATGAGTAATCTGTCCACGTCAGCATGACATCAGTATCCTCTCTCTCATGGAAAGTCTTTTATTTATTCCCCTTTAATCTTTAACGGGCGATTTCTCACTCGTTTTAAGCTGAAATTTAATTTTTTTGCACAGATAAATTAGATTAAATGTGCTCTTTAAAAAAATATACACTTTGATATATTTTTAGCTTGGCCTAGTACCACAACCACAAGAGCAAATTTGATCAGGAATCCAAGTTATATTCTTTCTGCTTATGACCAGTACAGGTAATATCCAGTGAAACGGGTTCAAATTGCCATCACTAGTTTAGAGAGAATACTATATGCTATCCAAAGAAGATTAGAACTCAGTCGTCTAGATTAGGCAGATTACGGCGAACAAAATAAATAGTTTGATCGGTCCACCAAATTAAAGTTGTTAGATATTTAGGGTTACCTTTGGTGTCTGGCAATTTCACTAACACGGAATGTGAAGTCTTGGTAGATCGGTTGACTAGTCGGATCAGAGGTTGGAGAGCTGGTAAATTGTCATATGCAGGATGACTCCAACTTGTTTCCTCTGGCTTGTACTCTCTCTGCCAGTATTGGATGACCATTTTGTTCTGCCTAAGAAGGTCATTGAGCGTATTCAAAAGATCTGCTCATACTTCTTATGGTTTGGAGAAGGCACGGGGAAAGCAAAAGTTGCCTGAGATCTATTAGTTGTGCCAAAGAAAGAGGGAGGCTTGGGATTAAGGGACCCTCGTACTTGGAACGTGGCTTGTATCGCTCGTCTCCTGTGGTTGTTGTTTCTGCAGGGGGTGGAGTTTTTGGGTGGCGTGGATATGGCGCTACAGGCTCAAAGCTCGATCTATTTGGGAGCTGAAGCCTACTATGACAGGCTCTTGGCTTTGGTGACAGTTGCTAAAGCTAAGAGGATGGTTCCAATATAGGATGACTGTTGACAACCAGCAGAATGTACTTTGGGAAGGCAAGGTTATGAGAAATATTTCAGTGCAGCAGGTCTGGGAATCGATTAGAGTTCACAAACCATCAGTTCCCTGGAGGCAACTTATTTGGGGCAGGTTCACTCTTCTAAGAAACAGGGTCATAGTGTGGCTGATCATTCTGAATCGTATTGTAACGAGGGATAGGCTTAAAGCTTGGGGAAAATTTTCAGATGCAGTGTGTGTGATGTGTGCTAGGGACGAGGAAAGTAGATATCATTTGTTTTGTGAATGTGAGTATGTTGGTAGTCTGTTTGCAAAAGTGTTTGGATATCTCTTTCGTAGCTGGAAAACAGATTGGGAGCAGCTGTTGTAAGAGCTGTGTATACTGGCGAAAAAGGGTAAAGAAGGACCTGTTACTAGTGCTGTCTGGTGCTGGATGCAGCTTGGTTTGGAAAGAACGTTGTAGACGTGTGCTTGGAGAACAGGCTAAACCATGGGATGTGATCTTCGCAAAATTGCGGGAGGAGATTAAGCTGTTGGCAATTGGTGATGACCGATTTTATGCAGCTTTGCACTATAGTAGTATTGTTAGAAACTTACAATTACACTTTTAAGATTTCAGCTAGTTTCATTGTAAGATGTATATATGAAATTTTATGCGACTTGATCAAATTGATTAAGTGAGCTTAATGGGAAGAATAATTTTCGGAAAAAAAAAAAGCAAAAAGGGATGGATTTAAGAAGTGGTAATTATTAAAATAATAAATTTGAGTGCAAATACCACATTTGAAATACCACTACTTATGAACAATCCAAACGTGATATATCATCCAAATATCACATGTATAGAAAATAACATGTATTATGTCATGTGACATTTGTGTGATAATTAACTCCAAATAACAGGTTTGATAAATATTAAATTCAAATGACATATAATATTTATACGCTATATATAATACATGTTAGTAATGTGTCATGATAAAAAAAGAATAATAGCCCATTTTCATTATTAATTGATCATGTGTTTATATACTTTATTGAATCATATTATTTAGTTCATAAATTTTAATTAGATAATACCACATAATTCATAGTATCTAGCCCATCTAATACATAATTTCTCTTTTCAATTATATGTGAGATATATTAGCGCACATTCTAATTCATAATTTCTCTTTTAAATTATATGTGAGACATATTTTCACATGTACTCAAAGTATTAAACATTATACTTCGTGAGATATATAACAACTTTAAACAAGCTAACACATAAGCTAATATCGAATTGCTCATAAATCGTTAGTCGAGTTAGCTTGCTAGGCAAAATATTAAGCTATGAGTTCATAATGCCTAACTCATGAGTTAACCTCAACAAGTTATCGAGTCAAACTGCCTCACGAGCTTCATAAGTGGAAAAAGTTTAGTTCAAACTCAACTAGTTGCTAAACGAGCTGAGTGTCCAACGAAATTTTTCGAGCCAAAGGTGAGTACCTCGCCATATTTGAAGCCCTAGGCATACTTGAGAATTGTGGTAGTAAGTTGTCTACGTTTTTATATAGGTGATTCTATGAGGTGAGAAATAATAGGTGTCATTATGGATTATATAGGTGATTCAGACCAAATAGGTGCTTAGACTATTTTATTGAGCAAAGTAGAGCCCACTTAATACCAAATTAGAAAAAAAAAAATTTAATGGCGAGGGCTTGATTAGCAAATCTCGAAAATCATAAGGAATACCATAGAAATGGTTTAGCAATTTCGAAAATAAACCCCATAATTCAGGCTCAATTTTCTTATAGATCAGCAATAAGAATGAGAACTTTGCTATGTTGATTTGCAAGTCATTATTATTCGGACAAAACGTTCGACCTCTTCATTGATATGGTAGATTTATTTTGAAAAATTGGTCGACCTCTTTGCTGGAATGGTCGACCAGATGTACTAGTTTCCATTTTGCTATCTTCAACAAACGGTCGACCTCTTCCACTAAAAGGTTGGCCACTTTACAAGAAAACGGTCTACCACTTCCATCAAGTGGTCTACCTCTTTCACCAAGCGGTCCACCGCTTTCAATAATCGGTCGACCTGATGAACCATTGCTAGTGATATAATCATAAATAATTAGAGTACAATATTAATAGATATGCTTGTTAGTAAGAGATTTAAAATGACTACAAAGGTTGCAAGCATAAATGACAAGTTTATCGATTCATTGTTCTCCCGTAGATTTGGAAAATGTTCTGCATAGTTATTTCCTATATTTGACTTACTCTATAAAGACTTTCATCTTTCCTTCAAATTCTAGGTTTGCTTGTTTTTTATCCTATCATTGTCTTGTGACCGGTTGCCTCAAGTATTAGACCACTAGGTGGAAGTGGTATATAATTTTCTTGAAAATTGGTCGAACACTTGGTGAAAGAGGTCAACCATTTGAAGGTAAGTGTGTCTTCAGGTCGACCCATTTTCGAAAGCGGTAGACCGGTTGACTCAAGTGGTGGATACTTGGTGGAAGTGGTAGACCATTTTCTTGGAAAGTGGTCGGCCACTTGAAGGTAAATGTTTCATCAGATCGACCTATTTCCAGAAGCGGTGGATCGGTTGACTCAAGTGGTAGACCACTTGGTGGAAGAGGTCGACCATTTTCTTTGAAAGTGGTCGACCACTTAATGAAAAAGGTCGACAGTTTTCTCCAAGTTATGGTGACTTGCAAGTCACCATAGGCATACCCTAAGGATGATTCACCCTATAAAATCTTTGTTACTGTTTGGGGACAAATAAGGTCATATATAGTCTGATTTTGTCCAATTTAATTTGATTTATTTCATATTTCTCTTGATATTCTAAAAAAATCGACATTTTGTAAATTGAAATAAACGGTACTTCATATTGATTAATTCGAGCAAACGATAGTTTGATACACCAAAAAAGTTATGTGTGATTCGAGTGGGCTATAATTCATTTTTTACATAACAATTTGTGAATTAGACGAACAAAAAACTATGAAAAATGATAGATTGAAGGGTTATCAACCCCGTCTCACCCAAGTTTCTAATTAAAATTTTTTACATAACAATTTGTTTTATAAAAATAACATTGTTAGGTGATACTCATGCTCTCATAAGATAGCCTAAATGTAAACTCTAGGTCACAAACATCGAAATAATGTGTGCCAAAAAGATAGTCATAACATTTTCTAGCCAGAAAATTAGCAGCTTAAATTGTCTTCCCTATATACATGGGATATCTTAACCTCCCAATCCAAAAATAACAAACGCCTAATTTCGTTATCCCTTCCTCCATGCCAAAGTTAGTATTTCTGTCCCGCCCTTAAGCTCAGCACTAGTAATTGAACAAGATCGCAGGTTGCGCGTGAAGGCTGCTTGACAATGTCCAAGATGGTCTCGTATGACACCTCCAGCAGCAGCCTTTCCTGAACTCGTCAAAACCGATATGTCGGTTTGAACTTAAGCCCATCCTTTCGGGGTAGGATTCCATGAGAGATCTCAATTGGTCTGATTGTGGTCATCGCATGTAGTACTTTTCTGCTCACAAACATATGCCTGATCTACAATGTTCAACCAAGCTTCGATCCGACAGATGAGGGATTCATGAGGGAAAGTACTTCCTTCCATTGCTTCCTCGTTTCATTGCTTCCACAAATTGCAACAAATTATCCCATATTTAATGTCTTTGTCCTCTTTCACCAGATTTGTAAGCATCCACTCTTTGAAAGGAATATGAAGTCTCCATTAGCGAGGAGGCATCGATTAGTCCTCTAGATACCCCTTACTTTAGACCATGACCTCATAATTTGCTTCGACGTCTCCTCTTTATCCAAACAGTGGGTGTCCTTACCATTTGCAGTAAGCTTCAGTTTGGCTCTCAATAGGTTGGTGAAAAGTCTATCATGCAGAACCAGCCACAATAAGAGTTTAATAGAGTTTGGTCCCTTCCATTTGCAAAAGAGTTTCCATCCTCTATCATGTTCATTGTCCACAACTCCGATAGCAAGCTTATAGGCTGATATTAAGCTGAATCTTTCATCCCGCTCGACACACCCAAATCATTTTGTCTTCTCCAAAGGCTGGCTTTGGTGTCTCCATACATGCAATCAAGGGCAAAACATGCTCAAGGAACAACATCTAATCCTCATTTAATCCCATTTCCCATTATAGTCAACCCAATCTGACATAGGAGAGCTAAGAACAACATTAGAATTATCTATAGTAAGAAACTCAGCAAGGATAACCCCATTATCAATTCAAGGGTGTGACCAAAACGCCGTTGCGCAACCATTTCTCACACTCCAAACCGTGGCACTTTTCATCATTGGCATGACATTAACAACGGATCTCCAAAATTTTCAGTAATTAATCTTTTTCATACAGGTAATAACCCCATTCCGATGGTTTAATTGCTTCCTTCGAAGGACTTTAACCCAAAGGTCTGACTCGTTGTTCAAAATTTGCCTAGAAATCTTTACCATGAAGGCAGTATTGAGAGATCTAATAGTCCTAAAACCCAAACCCCTTGATCCCCAAGAAACCATGTGTGCTCTACGTATCCTAGTATGTGAACCCCACACAAACCCTATAATTTTTCTTATCAATCTCTTCACAAACTGATATAGAGAGTGGATAAGTATGTATTGCATAAGAAGGGATCACATTATGAAAAACCGTAGCAAGCATAACCCTACCTGATAGGGACAAAGTTTTTCGTTTTCCTTGCTGAAAGGTTATGGTCCATCTTCTCTCAAAATAAATTTGTACGTACCTAGGGCAATGCAGTCAAACTCTCATTTTAAAACTTAAAAACTGTATATTTTACGCTTCTAGGTCACCAAAACGCTTTTGTTTCCATATAAAAATTTTAGTGTATAAAATCATACTAAATGACACTTTAAAGCTTAAAAGGTTATGCTTTTACGCTTCTAGTTCACTAAATAGGTATTCTTTTCACGAAATTAATTATAAAAGGTATGTTTTAAAGGTAAATCACCAACAATATGATACATTTGAGATTAAAAGATAAATACCAGGTACTTAGCTTGGATGCATTCTCGGCTTCAATAGAGTAGTCTAATTCACCAGCTAGGCCCTTCCCAAATTCATTCGCATAGAGGGGAAGATGGCTTATTGTTAAGATCTATATTTATAAACTTATTGTAAAGATACTACGAGTTGCTCTATTTTAAATATGAATTGCAGTTATTTATTAACTTATCTAAATTATGTGCACTCATATTTTACATAGTATATGTCGTACTTAATAGATTTGTAGTTATTTTACAGTATGCGTCAAAAACTTACACTTTTATGCTTTGATTCTACGCTTTACAATTTTACTCAATTTCCGCTTCTAGGTAGAATCACGCTTTTGACTGCATTGATCTCGGGTAAGCCTACCATGAAGGAATGGTACACCAAGGTATTTACCAAGATCCTATGTGGCTTGAATCCCAAGACGCTTACAAATATCTCTATGGCAATGGCTAGACACATTTCTAGAAAATTAAAAAAGACTCCTTACTAATCAATTCAAGCAAAAATTCTCCATACAATTCATAACAATATCATCCTACGACGTATTAGCTTCAATAAATAAAACCAGGTCGTCATAAAAAAAAGGTGGAATAGGGCAGACCCTCCAATTGACAGGTGAATAGGCTACAATTACCATCGAAGACCTCTCCACAAACTTCTATGGCTTAATCTTTCAATGCACAAAGTAAAGAGGTAAGGGGATAAGGGACATCCCTAATGAAGCTTGCGGCTCGGTTTGAAGCCCTTTGCAGTGCCTCAATTCCAAAGGATGTGGAACTGTGATAAAGTGACGCAGCCTATGATCAAACGAACACAGTCATCTAGAATGTTAGCATGCTTTAAAGAGTCTTCCAAAAAATCCCAGTCAATGCGGTTATAAGCTTTCTCTAGGTCCACTTTAAGTAACATAACTCCTTTCTTCCTAGATTTCAATGACTTCGAATGAACTGTCTCCTGCAAAATCATAATATTGTCAGTGATATGCCTCATAGAGACAAAACTAGCTTGACTAGGATGAATAAGTCAGGGCATTAGGCTTTTCAATATATTAGCAATACACTTGGAAAGTATTTTATACCCCACATTACAACTAATTGAACAAAATTGAGACATAGACACATGCAACTCATTTTTTGAAAGCATAGCCAGCAGTGTAGTATTCAAAAGTCTAATGCATTTAGTATTCATGAATCAAGTAGCAATGAAGTTAAAGAAATCCATCCCCATAACATCCCACGACTTCTGGTAAAAGATGGAATGGAAACTGCCAGAACTCGGTGCTTTCAATCCTCCCATCTTCATCACAATCTCCCTAATCTCTTCCATAGATGGAGTACCCCTATCCAAGCAAAGCATTGATAAGAAAAAGAAGGAAAATCAACAGCATAATAAGATATGGAATCTTTCAACTCTATGGTGAATAACTTAAAAAGCAACTTTCAAGCAAGCATAAAAAGGGGATATGGATCTAAGATCCATGGCCCATGTTCATCTTTCATCCTTATGATGTGATTCCTCTTCTTTCGAGTAAGAGAAGTGGTGTAAAAAAATCTTGTATGTCGATCACCCTACAGCACCCAGTTAGCCTCAATTTCTGTCTCCATGGGAGCTCCTCTTGCCACAAAGTATGCTCCAGCTCCTCCCTGGTCACTCTTTCCTGGTTCATTGTTCTTGTTGAGGGAGATCTCTCATTAATCGATTACAACTTCTTAAGTTTGTCAAGTAGACTCCTTTTTCTTCTGAAAATATTACCAAAAGTTTCTTTGTTCCACTCCTGTAACTTCTTAGTGAGATCCTACAAGCAAGGCAAAAAAACCAACCCTTCCAGGAGCAAGATAAAAATCATAAAAATCATTATGGGCAAGCCATAGAGAAAGGAATTGGAATATTATAACTGGCGAGTTTTATTCCAAGGTCGAGCGTTGTAGGTAAGAAGAGGTTAGTGATCCTACTTCACCTTGGTCGAGTGGTAGCTCACAGTTTCTGGGAACAGTTGTATCCATTTCACATTACACAGACTTCTGTTCAGCCTTTCTTTAAGCCCAGACTCTTGGTTGTTGATGCGGAAACAAGTGATAAAATCGTACGACACCATAGGATCGTATTCATTGAGGTATTATAATTCATAAGTACTCATACCAACCATCCAAGACATACACGAGAATCATAAAGAAATTTAGGGGTTTTCATTTAACAAACAAGCAAAGCAAGAAGAGTAAAAGTTGTTAGGGCTTTTTTATATATCGATGTATAAAAGTGAAGATATGTTACTGCATAAGGTATTGAACTCAAAGAATATCATGCATACTAGGCCCATTCATATCATCCATCAATGGCTCATTTATTCCAATACCATATCCCTTTCTTTAAGGCCACTCTCTACCCGTGCATGCGTGACTCGCTATGACACAACTCCTAACAATGGCCAAGTGTAACCAATGAAAGGGACTGCAGTATAGTGGCTCAAGTAATAAATATCGAATCCACGGGTCTCTAGAGTTACTATTACTCAGCTTCAGTTCATTATCTAGCAAACCAGATTAAGATGAAAGAACTAAAACTACTCTACCAAACTACAGTTAAAGTTAATCTAATTACAGGTTGGGAACTCACTTAGGTATGATTCCCCCTAGCCACTAGCCAGATTAATGATTGATGATTTCTAACTTGTTTCACTTTCATTCACAATGCGGAGAATCCTTGACTAGACCTTGAGTCTCGACTAAAGGAACAAGGCCCTCTTGAGTCAATTGCCTAGAGGGACGTATCCTTCTCTAGAACAACTGATCAAGGCGTTCTGAACTAGATTCCCTCTATCGAATGAGGTTCTCAATCGATACAAAGCATTGAATCAACCCTCGACTAAAGCAATCGATCCAATACTATCAATCTATGGTGCTCTATTGACCTAATCAGGTATTCTCTCTCATAGGATCAAAGCAGAATCAATAATCTCGACTAAAGCAGAATTGAATCATGAAAACATGCATAGATTGAATATGAACTCAAGATTATCAAGTCAAAGTACTCATACAATCATCCAATCAAACAAACATAGCTAGGGTTCCTCAAAACCTAAGTGAAGGGAAGTTACTCCATAGAGAAGAGAGAGACTGTAGTAAGAATCTTCAGATGATCAGTCTTCAAGTCCGGGCTTGATTCCCGAGCTCCAATGGCGAAGAAATCCTCCAAAATAGCTCCAAGAATGTTCCCAAGTCGCTCTCTCTCTCTAGGGTTCGTCCCTTGGGTGTTTGGGATCCAAAACCCAGCTCTCTCTCTCCTTTGGCTCGAATTTGGGTTAAAAAACCCGATTCTGGGCAAAACACGGTCGCGGGCACGGCCGTGCTTTGCTTTTGACCGCCCGTGTTTTGCCCCGTGTTAAAAACACGCTCGGTCGCGTCGGTCAAAACACGGTCATGCCTAAATATGGGCACGACCGTGTTTTGATTTAGGCGCGCCCGTGTTTTTACTGCCGAACCTGTTCCCCTATATTCAATGCTTCGTTTCTCCCTCGTCCGGACTCCGAATCAGTCGCCGTTTGATCCCAGACGCTCGTAGTCTCGTCCTCTTTCTTTGCATGACAAGCTTGCATGATTCTTTGTCCATAAAGTGAGGTAGAAATCCATTCTTCTTCAGGTCATGCCCGAGTTTCTGCTCCCGAATCGCCAATTGATCTCTGATTGACTTGAAACTTGCGCCTATGCTTCACTTTATGTGCTAGGACCTGAAATGTGACAAAGGAACACAACCTAGCGTAAAATAGGCCAAAGACACGGTAATTCAAGCTCAAACAATCAAGAAACAAAGGGGAAAACATGTGCAAATACCGAGTCATCAAATCCCCCCACACTTAACCGTTTGCTTGTCCCCAAGCAAACCTAACTCAAACCAATGCAACTCTCCAGACCTCTATAGCAACAAACAACCCCGATCGTCGGTAGAGGACTTTCTAGATCATAAAGCAGCTTACGAGGTCAACTGATCTTCTAAGACGTCCCCTATCTTTCTCAATGCGAGTACCAGACTCAAGCCAGGATCATGAGAAAAAAGTAGAAGTAAGACAGTCAGTTCATGGATAAAGGGACTCACACCATTCACAACCAAGGACTCGTTGTACCGGGGTGCTCTTTCACTTCATTTCACCGTTGGAACCCCTTTTTCACTTTCATTTTACTTACTTTTTTTTCCTTTTTATTCACTTAGCGGGGGTTCCAACTGCAGTCTTTTGCACGGTCGACCCTTATTAGTCGAGCAAGAGCAATTTATGTACATCTGGCGCTCGCCAGAGTACTTCTTTTAACTCCTTTTCCTCAACTCGTGTGGAGGGTCAATGAAATTAAGGGGGGTCGGAAGCTCTATCCGTGCCCTTAAAAACACATCCTCGAGTAGGCAAACCGTTCAACGGGTGGAAGTTTTACTTGTACTAGAGACAGCTTAGCTTCACCTTGTAGGAGTACCCCACTAAGGATCACTAAAATCTCTTCCAAAACCCGATTTTGTGCAATGAACGGTGCCACACACGTTGGGCTTACCCCATGTTTAAGATTTCGATGATTTCGACATGGAGGACCAACTGCTTTCCATTTTCTATATGAGCACCCTATTCGATACAGGAGTCCAAAACACAATCCACATAGAGTCACCATTACCACATGAATTCAACGGTCCTAGCTCCACTAATTCACAAAATCAACTGGCACAGCAAAGAGCTAGATAGGAAAAATCTTATACTTCAACATCCTCCATAGTGCTACACTACCTCCCTAGGTTGCACGTTACTATAGAGACTGTCAATTCAAAGCATACTGAGCAGGCAATTTGCAAGGAAACACGTACTTGGAGCCCTCAAATCGAAATTTGGGCAGTGGACTAGGCTCCAAGCACACAAACAGCCAACCCTTGACATGCATACATAATCGAACATCCCCCCACACTTAAGCACGACATTGTCCTCAATGGAGGAAAGATAAGGAGGGTAGAACGAAGTTACTAGATCAAGGGTGAATGATGGTGGACGGGGCAGGCGATGTATTCCAGGAGGAGAGAGTAATCAGAACACAAACACCACACAAAATCTCACAAAGGTTGAGTTATTGACTCTAAAATCAAAGAACAAAACTGACTCAACCGAAGAGTAATAGGGAAAGAAATGCAAACCGAATGGTTGGGTTGCCTCCCAACAAGCGCTTCTTTCACGTCGTGAGCCGGACGATGGCTCCTAAGTTTCGGTCCATGCTAGAACCTCCTTGAAGTTGAGGTTCTCGTCGATGAGGTGGAGTCTCAAGTCACGAGCATGTGGTGCGGCAGGTGATGAAGGCTCGTGTACTTGATGCAGATGAAGTCTCCACCCTCGAGACCTCTTCTTCTCTTCTCTCGTCTCATTGCCCCAAACCAGATAAGACAGCATCGATTGGCCACCATCGCGTCCACCAAGAGGGACCGATGTCGATGTGGCCTTGGTCTGGCAAAGAGACACTGCAAATGGGTCCTTGCTGAGCAATTCCTCGAAGTTTGGTGGAGATATCACATGTAACTCATGGCCGGTGCAAGCCTCTTCCACCTCAACTTCGTCCTCGGCCTGGACGCCAATTGCTCCTTCAACCTCCCTTCCTTCTTCATGTGGTATCACCCCTGGGAAATGATCAAGAACTCCTCCTGCTTCGATTTCGTCATCCTCCACAACCTCTTTCTGCACCCTTTCTTGCTCTTCTTCTTCTAGCACGGATTGGAGAGCAAGTTGCCAAGCAATTTCTTTCATGAGGTCTTCTTGCATCTCCTCACTCATGCCCACCTCTTCAAAGCGCAGTGTGGGATGTGGGAAAGGGTGGTCGGCTACGACAGGACATTCCTTATCATGATCATCACGGGAGCTCTCCGTGACAACTTCTGTGTGCTCCCTAATGTCCGTGTAGCCTTCTTCTTCCTCCTCCTCTTCTTGTATGGTAGCAGAAGGGTGATCTTGAGCAAGTTGTGCACAAACTTGCTCAACCCACTCTGTTTGCTTCGCTGAGCGTTGAACAGCCTCCTCCATATCACGGAGATATGAGGGATCGGAAGAGGGAAAGGCTTGGATTTGATGATCCATCCTGGAGCATATTCTCTCAGAGGCTCGAGTAAACTGCTCCAGGAGTAACTCCAGCTCCGATGGCCCTTCTGGTTGTGGGAGAAATTCTTCTTGATAATGAGGTTGTTCTTGATATGCCCAGGGGTCCGGTTGTTCTCCATAGAAAGGGGGTTGGTACTGGAACCCGAATCCATAGTCTTCTCCTCCTTGATTGCTCCAGGGGGTCTCGGGGTAATACCACTCGGGTGGTGGTGGATACCCCCAATGATTGGAGAAGCCATGAGGATCCATGATTCAAATCTGCACCAACAAAAACAAAAACACCCAAGTGAAAAGCAAGGGTGGAAAAGAAAAGAAAAACGCTAAAGTAACAAACTTCTGCCTTTCCTAATAATCTAGAAATTCCCCGGCAACGGCGCCAAAAACTTGACTCGCTATGACACAACTCCTAACAATGGCCAAGTGTAACCAATGAAAGGGACTGCAGTATAGTGGCTCAAGTAATAAATATCGAATCCACGGGTCTCTAGAGTTACTATTACTCAGCTTCAGTTCATTATCTAGCAAACCAGATTAAGATGAAAGAACTAAAACTACTCTACCAAACTACAGTTAAAGTTAATCTAATTACAGGTTGGGAACTCACTTAGGTATGATTCCCCCTAGCCACTAGCCAGATTAATGATTGATGATTTCTAACTTGTTTCACTTTCATTCACAATGCGGAGAATCCTTGACTAGACCTTGAGTCTCGACTAAAGGAACAAGGCCCTCTTGAGTCAATTGCCTAGAGGGACGTATCCTTCTCTAGAACAACTGATCAAGGCGTTCTGAACTAGATTCCCTCTATCGAATGAGGTTCTCAATCGATACAAAGCATTGAATCAACCCTCGACTAAAGCAATCGATCCAATACTATCAATCTATGGTGCTCTATTGACCTAATCAGGTATTCTCTCTCATAGGATCAAAGCAGAATCAATAATCTCGACTAAAGCAGAATTGAATCATGAAAACATGCATAGATTGAATATGAACTCAAGATTATCAAGTCAAAGTACTCATACAATCATCCAATCAAACAAACATAGCTAGGGTTCCTCAAAACCTAAGTGAAGGGAAGTTACTCCATAGAGAAGAGAGAGATTGTAGTAAGAATCTTCAGATGATCAGTCTTCAAGTCCGGGCTTGATTCCCGAGCTCCAATGGCGAAGAAATCCTCCAAAATAGCTCCAAGAATGTTCCCAAGTCGCTCTCTCTCTCTAGGGTTCGTCCCTTGGGTGTTTGGGATCCAAAACCCAGCTCTCTCTCTCCTTTGGCTCGAATTTGGGTTAAAAAACCCGATTCTGGGCAAAACACGGTCGCGGGCACGGCCGTGCTTTGCTTTTGACCGCCCGTGTTTTGCCCCGTGTTAAAAACACGCTCGGTCGCGTCGGTCAAAACACGGTCATGCCTAAATATGGGCACGACCGTGTTTTGATTTAGGCGCGCCCGTGTTTTTACTGCCGAACCTGTTCCCCTATATTCAATGCTTCGTTTCTCCCTCGTCCGGACTCCGAATCAGTCGCCGTTTGATCCCAGACGCTCGTAGTCTCGTCCTCTTTCTTTGCATGACAAGCTTGCATGATTCTTTGTCCATAAAGTGAGGTAGAAATCCATTCTTCTTCAGGTCATGCCCGAGTTTCTGCTCCCGAATCGCCAATTGATCTCTGATTGACTTGAAACTTGCGCCTATGCTTCACTTTATGTGCTAGGACCTGAAATGTGACAAAGGAACACAACCTAGCGTAAAATAGGCCAAAGACACGGTAATTCAAGCTCAAACAATCAAGAAACAAAGGGGAAAACATGTGCAAATACCGAGTCATCAATGCGCCTCTTGGAATAGAGATTTAACTAGCTAATTTGTGCTTTCGCGTCATGTCATTACCTAATCAATGAATAACAAGGAAGTTAAGATAGAATATAGTTAATTGTGGGATTCTACGAACCATAACCATAGTCTATAGCATCGATGATCTAACAATCAAACATTGATACTACTCGAACCATAGATGGTTGATCATTCCATCCATACTCGTGTAGCATCAATGGGATATTCGTAGATGGTAATTTCTTGACAATCTAGGTAGTAATAAGCACAATGCATATAAAATCATACAATATAATCATAATCATCGATCATACTATAGAAACATCAATGAACATCACATAAGCATCGAAACTAAAAGCATCCATACATATGAAATATGCATAAAAAACCTCATAGACAAACACAAGCATGAGATGAAATCATAGCATTCATTCACATAAAAATAAAAAGATCACATGCTTATACATTTAATTTCAGCTAGCAACATAGAGGAGAAGAAAGGTACCACCATTGATGATGACATCAACTCCTTAGTTGTAGATCCCTCTACTTCGAATAGGGTAACCACTCATGTAAATTGTTACAAAGAATTTGTGTGTTTGTGTAGCCTTACTAAACTAATGGATCATGCCCTCTATTTATAGGGGAGAATCTTAGCCTAAAACATCTTAAATCGATTAGCAAAGGGGTCTCCAAAACCTTGTGGGCTAGTAAACTTCTCCCACAAGGATTAGGGTTGTCGGGGGTTGGACCTGCCATCCTTTTTCTGTGGATTGGGCTTCTTGGTCCATGGACTTATCTTCCTCACAATTCGAGTGCAACTTGTGATATCTCCCGTAGCGGCGGTTGGGCATATTTCTTAGGCCACCAATCTTTCCTTTGTTCAAATATGCAAGATCTTCTTCATATGAGCTTGTCATGAGATAATGTAGCAACTTCTAATCGACTTCTCTGTCATTGGACCTCTTCTTTCTCATGAAAGCTCCTTAATATTTTCTTTATAATTCATTTTGTCCTCCATAGTTTTCCAATCCAATGCTTTCCAATCATCCTTAGGTTGCTTTGTACCTTCAAAATCATTAAAAAAACATACCAAGAAATAGAATGCATCAAAGAGTACAAGAATATTCCCTAGGTCTATTAAAACTCATTGGTCCAATAGTTGTGATTTAGACGAGAAATACCATTGAAATGACTAAAGATACAATGATAGAGACGGAAATGTATAAAAAATGTGAGTGAAAAAAATTATAAATAAAGTGACATAAAAAATACCCCAAGCAAACACCACTCATAATCATAAAACTCAATGAATTCTAGCCATCATCACTCAACTTTCATCTTAGGTAGTGGATCATAAGTAACTTACAATGTCAACAATAGCATGAGAGAATCCTAACCACACCAATATGCATCATACAATATAATCCTAGCATCAACCACCAATCATGAATCATAGTCTCAAAACCTAAGGGTGAAGATTTTGATAAATATTTTAAACTTTGAATGCTTTCTACCATCTACTTGACATATCTTAAAAGCATGTTTTATTCAAACTCAATCTATTTTTATGATTTTTGAATATACTTCTGCTTTCAACCAACTTTTTTTTTTTTTTTTGGAGAGTTCTTTTGAACTTTACCCTTGTTAGTTGAGAAGAATTTAGAAGTTCAATTTCCTCAACTTTTCTGGAGGGTCAATGAGATTAAGGGGTGCTATAATCGTTATTCGTGTCTTTAAGAACAGATCCTCAAGTTGGCAATCAATTCTATGGGTGGAAATTTCACCTGTAGTAGAGAGGAACTAGCATTGATAGCATATCCGGTGATAAATTCCTAGGAGGCCCTAAGGTCATATTCGTCGAGGTCTTTTAATGCATAAATATTCACACCAACCATCCATGAATTACACGAGAATTATAAAGACATTTAGGGGTTTTTATTCAACAAACAAGCAAAGAAAGAAGAGTAAATTTGTTTAGGGGTTTTCGATTTATAGATGCATAAAAGTAAATATACGTTATTATAGAACGTAGTGAAAACAAAGACTACCATGCATACTAGGGCTCATCCATATCATGCATCGATGGTACATCTATTGCAACACCCTATCCCTTCCTCTAAGGCAACTCTCTCCACGTGCATGCACCTCTTGCTATAAAGATTTAACTAGCTAATACATGCTTTCACTTCATGCCATTACCTAATCAATGAAGAATAAGGAAGTTAGGATAACATATAGTTAATTGTGGGATTCTACAAACCATAACTATAGTTTATAGCATCAATGATCTAACAATCAAGCATTAATATTGCTCGAAGCATACATGGTTGATCTTTCCATCCATACTCGTGTAACAACAATGATGTATCCCTATATGGCAATTTCTTGACAAGTTAGGTAATACTAAGCACAATGCATATAGTAGCATACAATAGAATCATAAGCATCAATGATAAAGAAGCATTCATACTATAAAAACATCAATGACCATCGCATAAGCGTCGAAACTAAAGCATCCATACATAGGCAATAGGCATTCAAAATCTCATAGACAAACACAAGCATGAGATGAAATCATAGCATTCATTCACATAACAATAACAAGATCACATCCTTATACAATCAATTTCGACTAGCTATATAGAGGAGAAGGAAGGTACCACCATTGATGATGAGATCATCTCCTTAGCTGCAGATCCCTCTATGTCGGCCATGCTAACCACTCGTGTAGAATGTTACAGATAATTTATGTTCTTGTGTAGCCTTACTAAACTAATGGGCCATGCCCTCTATTTATAGGTGAAATCTCGGCCTAAACTTCTCCCACAAGGATTAGGGTTTGCAATGGTAGAGCGAGGTTTTGACCTACCGCTCTTTTTCTTCATGGGTTGGTGACTTGCTACTACTACACCACATATTAAAATCCCAACTAGAGTCCAAGTATAAACTCTAGCCAAGTGCAGTATAGGGAAAGTATTTAAATGTCAAACCCGGGCTGGTCCATGTACCCCTACTTCAACCGTTTAAAACATTATCTAGCAATCAATTTTTTAGTGAAAACTACAGACTACGATTCAAAGTAGTGAAATGGTAAATGGTTTTGGAAACTATATGAGAAGACTTCACAAGGGTGTTGCTCCCCCTAGCCTTATATCAAGATTAATCAAAAGAATGCAAGTGTGTGGAAAAGTGGTTGTAAATTGTAAGAGAACGCAACTAGTGAAGAAGCTTCCCTCTCTCGGTTGATAGGCTAAGGGATGTCAAATCAACCTAACAAATTAGCTCTCTTGGCCAATTGACTAAGGGTTGCCAAGACTTCTCACTCGAACCTTAATCTGGATGACTACACAACAACCAACTCAAAGCGCTAAAACGTAGTATGAGGTTTGTCGTAATTCGGCCTAAGTAGCTGGCTCAATTTGGCCAAGGAATTCTAACTTAAGAAAGCCTCTTAGCAAGAAGGGGATTTCCCTCTACCTATGTCAAAATGACATAATCATGAGAAATGGAGAACACAACTCAAAAACCTTCTCGAAAACCCTCAATACTTGCATTAAAATACAAACAACACATAAAACATTCAATTCATACAACCTATCACATAGTTCTAGCTAGAGTTTACTACACCCAAGTGAAAGAAGGGAACTACTCCAAAAAAAAGTGAATAGGAGGATTGCAGAGGAATGACTGGCCGAAGTCAAGAATCGCCTCCTGCCCATGGCTAATGCGGATGGGGATTTATAGCAGTGGTGAGAAGTTTGAAAAATGGCTTGTCCTTGTCGACCTTGTTGTTTTGCTTTGAGTAGGTTGTAGGGTGTTTTCCATCTGCTGCTTTTTTGTTTTTGGGAGCTCCAGCAGACTTCTCTACTTTGTTCTCTTTTCTTTTTGTTTCTTTCTTCTGGGAATTTTCTTGGCTTTTCAGCCTTTGTTTTGGTTTTATTTCAATTAATTTTATATCACCATTACCCAAAAATAAAGAAAGAAAGGAACTACTTCATGTCTAGACTAGGGAATACACAAAGGAGTAGAGAAAAGACCATCTAGAGATGTTTTACTTCTTCCTTTGATGTAGAAATCAACCTTGGTGGATGAGATTCCCAAATTTTGAAGCTTAGAGGACACCATAGCTTTTTCTCCTCTCTTGTTCGTCACTCTCTCTCTCTCTCTCTCTCTCAAATCTGAGGAAGAAGATGCAATTCTCTCATTAGGCTCTCCATTCTCTTTCATCTCCCTTCTCCTTAAATACCCAGATCGCATGCGTTTCACGGTCCCAGTTCACGAGCGTGAATTTGAAGCATGAACTGTGATCTCGAACAAAAACGTGTCGTACCATTTAACATTTTCATGATCAGGGGAGGATTATCAAAGTCGAGTGACCGTGATGTCGTTTAGGCCTGCGAGGCACAAAATCTTCTATATTCTCCTTGCTCTTTACAATCTGGCTTCATTGTCATGGTCGGCATGAGCGTGAAAAACTGGCTTCCACTGTGATCCTCGCCTTTTTGCCTTCTTTGATCCGTTTTTGCCCCCCTTTTGTCCAACTTTCGTTCCCGAGGCCGATTCCACCTGCTAGGATCTGAAACATACTAGAAACAAGCACAACCTAGCGTAAAATCGAACCTCACAGAGTGAAAATTCCTCAAACACCTCAAGAATATACGGAGAAAACATGTGCAATTGGACCCGAATCAGTTGGGCGTCCTGACGATTTGGGTGCAACTTGTGATGTCTCCTATAGAGGCGGTTGGGCCTATTGCTTGGGTCGTCGATTGTTCCTTTTATCAAATAGCAAGAATCTTCATCATATGTGTTTGTCATAAGATAATGTAGCAACTTCTACTTGACTTCTCTGTGATTCGACCTCTTATTTCTCATGCGAGCTCCTTAATCCTATCTTTATAACTCATTTCGTCCTCCAGAGTTCTCTAATGCCTGGTTCAATCATCCTTAGTTTTCTTTGTACCTTCAAAACCATTAAAAACATATCAAGAAGGCATCAAAAAGTACAAGAACATTGCCTAGGTCTATTAAAACTCAATAATCAAATAAATGTGATTTAGACAAGGAATATAATTGAAATAACTATAGAGGCATTGATAGAAGAGGAAAATGTATCAAGAATGGGAGTGACAAACACTATAAATAAAGTTTCATCAGTTCTTTAAGTAAACTTAGGGTCAATGAACCCGACATCCACCAAACCACAGTAATCGATGCAGTTATTAAAGGCCTTAACACCAGCAGGGTTAAAGGGGGCCCCCTTATTTCTCAGATGGATGAGTGATCGATTTGAATTCCTCGATGATCATCCACGAATTCTCCATCCCTCTGGCAGAACTTTTGATAAAGGATCAATGATTACCTCTCTTGTGCTCATTCGGATAAACATACACAGCCATCAAATTTTTAACATCCTTCCTAGTCACTTTGCAAGATAGATGGATAAACTGCTTATAATTGTCGAGGAGGTGTAACTAAACTTGGTAGCTATACCAGAGAACCCATATTCCACCTCTGAACCTTACAGCTTCTGACACTAACCATGAATCATAACATAGGGAATTGATTAACTTCATGGCCTTATCACCACTGATACGAGGTTTTAGTATACAAACAACATTCGGTGAGTGCTTAGCTTTATACAAGTAAAATAACACGTAATCTTTGGGTGCTTAGCACCCCTACAATTCCAAGAGAATACACTAATCATGGAGATGATAGAATTCACCTAGAGCACCTATCCAGGCTTGAAGTCTGTTTAATGGCCATTTTCATCCCATTCGTGATTACCCCAGGTTTTTAGGCATCTCAGATAATGGTTGGCAGGAATTTTTTGACCCTGGTATCACTCATGTGCTACTCGTATCAAAATCCAGCTTTTGGGTATGACTGCAATTGCTCTATAAAATATACGGGGGGTTTCACTTTGTCTCTGTGCACTTCCCCCTAAGGAGCATCATCCCTTGTATCATTGGATGAGGTAACGATCTCCGTCTCTCCTGAGAACCTTGTTTACTCATCTTTGTGGCTTTAAGCAAAGGAATTACATAATAATACTCTTCTTGTTATTTCCCGATCACGCTTTCCCCTTGACCAAATAATTATATTTTATTAGGAGCTTTGGTCTTAGGATTACTGCTTTTAGTATATGATTTACCCTTAGTATCTTTCAACTTCCATGGCTTTGGATTAATAGGCGATATTTTCTAGTTGTCCTTCATGTTGTCCTTCCTATTGTGTGGAACATTCTTCTTTGATTTCTCTTGATGAACCTTCGTCTCTCTATTCTCTATTTCCTTTAGCCTCTTCTCTTTCCTATCGCTAGTCACTTCCATATGTTTCCCCTCAACTATCTTGTCTGTCATTATGTTATCTTCAGTGATAGTTGTCGTAAACATTGCATCTCGATTCTCTTTCTCGACTTCTTTTTCTTCCTTCCATATTTCTGCACCCCTCTCAAGAACCTTGAATCTCGATTCAGTCTCTGTAGGATCCCTTACTTTCCCTTTGGCAGAAACTTCAACTTCTAATTAATAGCTCATTGTTTTTGGGTTCTTCTTCGAGCTTGAGTGGCTAGTTTCCACGAAAAAATATCCTTTCAGATCTCAGGTCTAATTTCATGGTTTTGGTTGGTTCTATTAACTTCCTTTTATCTATCATCTGGTGTTGAGTGATCTTTCTGAGCTAACACCGGACACTACTTTTGAAATGTCCATACTGCCCACACCCAAAACATATTGTATTAAAGCCTTTGTATTCCACTCTATGCACTCTCATTTTGATTCTATATTTGGAGATCGGCCTCTTCCTAAGATCAATCTCCACACAAATACATGCATAATTATCCCTAAATCTGTTGGTTGTGTAATAATCGATCTTCTCCACTCTCCCAAAAATATTTCCCATGTGTGTAAGTCTTTCCTCATCTAAATAAGCAAACGGCAGTCTAGGAAGTCTTACGCAACCCGCTGCTTTGTTGATGGTGTCGTAGTTCGATTCAAAGTCAATCCTCCAAGGTTCCATAGCAATGTAATGATCTTCAACCGTCCAAGGACCACCATATAGAGCTCTATCATAGTCTAATTGAGGATAAAAATTGGCCTGAAAGAATTTGTTCCCAATATCTCCAATTTTCACCCCTCCAGTCTTCGCATTCTCCTCAGAACGTAGGCGAAAGATAAATTTTTCTCCATAACACAGAAGGTGACAACACGCCCCCATAGATTCCCAATCTTTGTATTCGTCCTCTTCTTTATACCAATTGTAGGGAAGTCCGAACCATCATCTATATTCTTTTTATATGACTCGCCTGATATCAAATCGTCTCCCTTCGAAACAATTAAAGGAGGCTTTTTCCCAAGGAATGAATCCTTTTAGGACGTTTGAGTCTTCCCATGAGATTGAAAGTTTATCGGTGTTGAAGAGCGGATCTCATCATTCTTTTCATGGAATTCCATTTATTCGTCAATAGCCCTCGTTGTAACTACAACAAATTCCATGTCTGCTAGCCCCAAGAATCCCTCGCTGGAATTTGCCTTGATTTTCTTGCTTGGCTGAGTCAGCGTCGTTGTCGACGAGATGCCTGGCGGTTTTGGTTCTGGCAAGGTCTCCTCCAATGGAGGATTCAAGTCGTAATGGCAACAATCGAGAGAGAAGGGAGGAAAGAGGACATAATTTTTTCTCTCACTTGCTTTCCTTTCTCTCTCTATCACCTAGTGATGGTAATGGGGCAGGGCTAGGGATGGCAATGGGTCGGGTCGGGGACGGATAGTGCATATCTGCTACCCTACCCAAAGTAGTTCGGGTTTTACCCATACCCATACCCACATAAGAAACGGGTAGAAAATTTAAACCATGCCCATACCCGTTCGGGTTTCGGGTATCCACGGTTATCCATGGGTAATAGTTTCTCTTTATAACTCCAACCAATATGTTAATATTGACACGTATTCTCACGTTACCTAAGACAAAAAGTACGACAATAATTCGCTAGAATGAAGAAAATTAATTAAAACAACACAATTTTATAAAACTATTATATGTATATGCTAAATATAAAATATGTAAGATAAAAATATTGATTATTTCTAGACAAAATACATATGCATGTGTATAATTGGGCGGGTTCGGGTTGGATAGTGAGAAAACCATGCCCACCCATTACCTGCAATATTCGGGTTCGGGTTTTACCCGTACCCACTAATAGGCCTTCGGATTCGGGTTTTACCCTACCCGATTAGGTCGGATTCGGGCGGATATCCACGGTTACGGATATTATTGCCATCCCTAGGCAGGGCGGGTACCTTAGTACCCATGTCCTACCCCAAGCTACTACGGGGCGGGGCGGGTAATACCCGCGCGTGTATGGGATGGGGCGGGTCGACCCACTCTTATATGTTATACAAAAAAAAAAAAAGGGTTAATTGCATGGTTGGTCACTGAGATTACAAAAAACGTTCAATTTTGGTCACTCGAAATATTTAAATCCATTGGTGGTACTTCAGTTTACTGAAATCGTTCACGTTTGGTCACTCTCCGTCCAACTCCGTTAACTTTTGCTGATGTGGCAGTCAACTCTCAAAGTTGACCATTAACTTAGTGACGTGGCAACTAAAAAATTATTAAAAATAAAAAAATAAATTATTATATATTCCACCTCATTATTACATTCATTAAAAAATAAAATATTATATTTCCCTCAACCCATTTTCACCAAAAGTCAATATCTTCCCGTAACATCAGAAAGAAACCAAAGAAAATCCCACCGGAAAAAAGGCCATGAAATCCGCCACCGCTTCCTCTTCCTTCTCCTTTCTCCGATCCGTCTTCCCCACCACCTCCGGAACGGTCATCATGGAGCCAATCAAGGACGCGGTGGTGGTGGACGCATCCGTCGACCTGTCCTCGTACTGGGAGTTCATCAACGCCTCCGATGCCGATTCCAGCGACGAGAACAGATTCGTCTCCTTGCACGACTCGTCCGCGCCTCCATCTCTTCCTGGGCTTGTGATCGCCGCCGCTGCTGCTCCTAATCGGTTGAAAAAGACGATCAAGAAGAAGGAGCGGTGGGTGGTGGCGTGATCGTCGCTGCTACCGGGGATCTGGGTCGGCCTTTTGTGGAGAGGCGGGTTTATGATTTGCACGCCGGTCGATTGTACGCAGAGGAAGAGGTGGAAGAGGGGGAAGTAGAGGAGGAGGAGTACGACGAGCTTGGCCGTTGGCGACGAACTCAGACATATTGACTTGCTTCCCTAAGCGCTTCTATCAGTAAATCTACCTCAACCGTCTTTTTTAATGATTCCTCTGCATTTTGATCGACTGAACATACCAAAGTTCTCCAATTTTACACAATCCGTGTTCCATAACTTAATGAACAGTATAGTTCAGTTCATCAAGAGCAAGAACCACCAAACTGCCAAACTTAACAAAGTACATGATGATGCTTCAAACCACTTTGGTAGCTGGCTTATCGGCAGACCAGATAGAGAGCGCACTAGAACGAACTAAGAAACAAACTACAGCGTGTGCATCGCCGGACTTCATTGAAGTTTAGGTTTCCCCCTTCTGTTTTAGTTTGCAGGAAGCCTGCTCCAGCGCGCGAGCGGTGGGAGTGGTTGGGAGAGATGGTGATGACGATCCATCCTCGTTGGTGAAGAGATGGTGGTGGTGGTGGTCCTCTGTTTCCGGGTCGGTCCGCTCGAACCCAATCTCCGGAGCTGGGGAGAAGTGATTGTTTGATTTGAAGTAGGGGTGTCAGTCGGTCGGTTTCGGTTTAACCAAAAACCGATTTTCCGGTTATCGGTTAAACCGAGCTGTTCCTTATGCATGCCGACCACCGACCGACAAGGATGTCACGGTTAGCCGATAACCGACCAATCGGTTTTCGGTTTTGGTTCGGTCATCCACAAATAACCGAGTTTATTGAGAAAAAGAAGAAGAAAAAAACTACCCCACCACCGACCCACGTTCTCTGCTCTCTTGTCAGTTGTGACAAGCAATAAAAAATTTAAAAGAAAGGAGAAGAACCACCCACCCACGTTCTCTTCTTCTTCTCTTTTCTGCTCTCTTCCCACACCACACCTTTCTTATCTTCTTCTTCTTCTTCCCTCCTCCCTTTTTCCCCAAGAAGGCAAGAATAATAAAAGCAAAACCAGAAAACCAGCCTTCTCCTCTCCCCTCTCTGCCACTGCCCACTGCTATCCTCCAAACCCGTTCTTCTTCCTCTCTCCGCTCTCTACCTCTATGAACGACGACGAGGAGCAACAACAGCGGCGATCGGCGGGAAGAGAAAGCCTGAGATGGACGAATCGTTGCCTGAGGCAGAGGCGACGATGGTGGTGAAGTGGAAGAACGGGGGCGACGAAGGCCGACGATATGGTCTCGGAAGAGGAGGGCATTCTGGAGAGGAGAGGCGCCGCGCGTGGTGAATGGAAGGGAAGGGAAGGTTTTTGATTTGGGAATTAGGGTTTTTCTATAAGATTGGGAAAAGGAGGAGTCAGGTTGGTTGGGGGAAATTGGATTTTCGGATGGAGGTCGGTTTGCTCCGGTTACTCGGGTAACCGCGGTTAACTCCCTCCGGTTACTCGGCTAACCGCGGTCAATCCCTCCCCCTTCGAACACCGACCGACCCTTATTTCCCATCGGTTTTCGGTTAGCCGCTAACCGGCGATTTCGGTTGAACCGACCGGTTAGCCGCTAACCGAAAACCGAACTGCCACCCCTAATTTGAAGAGAGAGGAGGCACGCTCCAGTGCGCGTGCGGTGGGAGTTGATGGGTGGAACGACGGTCCGTCGTCGTTGAAGTGGTGGTGGTTGGTCTGGTGGTAGTCGTGGTGGTGGACGGAGGCATGGGGAGCTAGGGTGCTTGTTGTTGTTCTTGCTGGAGGTGATGGCGATGGCGGGCGGCGGCGATGGTGAGGTTGAGGAAGAGGAAGAGAGAGGTCGGCATCGGATACGCCACTTTCAATTTTATAATTATAATAATTTTGTATTTTATTTTATTTATTTATTTTAGGGTAAAAATGAGTTGAACATTAAAATAAATTAAATTAAATTTTATTTATTATTTCTTAATTGCCACGTCACTGAGTTAACGGTCAACTTTGAGAGTTGACTGCCACATCAGCCAAAGTTAACGGAGTTGGATGGAGAGTGACCAAACGTGAACAGTTTCTGTAAACTGAAGTACCACCAATGGATTTAAATATTTAGAGTGACCAAAGTTGAACGTTTTTTGTAATCTTAGTGACCAACCATGCAATTAACCCAAAAAAAAACACACGCAAAAGTTTACTTTTAACAATAAAAGGAAGGAAAAAAATTTATAAATGAAAAGTAGTGATAATAGAACATGTAATTAAGTCTAACTAGTTGAAAGATCGAGTCTAACTAGTTGAATAAAAGTCAAAATATGAGAAATATGAATAGATATTGTAAGTATTTGAGGTAAAATGAGCCAAAAACAGGGCGGATCGAAAGTAGATACTTATGCCTTGCCCCACCCTACTAAGGGTCGAGTAATACCCACCCCATCACAGGTCAAATCGGGTAATACCCGCTGGGCGGGTTCAAATTGCCATCATTACTATTACCGAAACTTTCGCATTTATTTTAATGCCAATAAACTACAACAATATTTTATTTCTATCTAATCCCATCACTCAAAGTACTGACTTCACAAGTCCAAATCAATATCGTACAAAGTACAAACTGAACCGTTGTGCACTGAAGTAAAAGGAGGACTGAACCTGTAACCTTAAGAAAAGTTTAGTACTTTCCCATAGGGCTGGCAACCGGTCGGTTTCGGTTTAACCGAAAATCGAATTCTCGGTTTTCGGTTAAATCGAGACCTGCCCAGTTTGCTACCGTCCACCGACCGACCTCAGAGCCCCGGTTAGCCGCAAACCGACCGGGCGGTTTCGGTTCAGGGACGGTTTAACCGGGGCAACCGACAGATTGATGTTCGGTTAAATTGCAAACGAAAGAACCATAGGGATCTTCTCCTCCTTTGACCTCTTCTTTTTCTTCTGCTTCCTCGTCCCTTTTCTCCACCCACAGAGCTTCTTTCTTCTTCTTCTTCTTCTTCTTCTTCTTCTTCTTCTTCTTCTTCTTCTTCTTCTCCTCTGTCCCCGATACCAGAAACCGCCGTGTGCAAGAAGAGCACTTTCCCTACTAAAATACAATCGAGAGAGACCCACCGCTCACAAATTTCAGATAACTATAAACAGAGGAAGGCTCGATTTTGGTCTCCCTCTCCATCTCTTCTCGGCCCTTCTCTTCCCTTTTCTTTTCCTTTTCTGTAGACACCATTGATGGCCCTTTTTGCTTTCCAGTTTCATTTTCTGGAACCGAAACATGCATGTGGGTTTTCTTTTGTCTTTCCTTTCTCTCTTCTTAATCCCTCACAGACTCACTTTCATCCACTCACCGCTAGCTAGCTGCTGTGTGTCTCTCTCTCTGTATACTTCAGAAAACTGTAAACCATTTACCAACCAACGCATACAGAAGCAATAAGGAAACAAAAAGGGATCCCCCACTTACCACTCCCTCTCCATCTCTTCTCGGCCCTTCTCTCTTCTTTCTACCCAGCAGACGAACCCAATCGAAGTTCGTTTTCACTTGGAACGATGGGGGAAAACAGAGAGGCGCACCGCCGACTACATGCATGCTCGTTTTGTTGACTGGCGGCGATTGGAGGGGCGATTGGAGGCGCGGCGATGGCGGACTGTTGTCTGGCGCGGCGAATCGGCGATGGCGGACTGTTGTCTGGCGGCGATTGGAATTTGGAGGGGCGATTGAAGGGAGGCGGCGACCGGCAAGCCGATTGGAGGGAGGCGGCGACCGGCGAGTCGATTCCAGGCTGTGGGAGTGGCGACGGTTCGACGAGACTCGAGAGGTCTGAGGGAGGATGGAGGCTGTGCGATGAGAGGGAGTGGGAGGCTATGTGACGACGAGAGGGTCTCTAGGGTTGGGATGGGTCGTATTTCAGATAGGCAAAACTGCGTCGTAGGGTCGATCGGTTAGGAACGATTAACCGGCGTCGGTTTATCGGCTAACCGCGGCACCAATAACCAATTCCGACCACCGACCGATGCGTGTTATTTTCGGTTTTCGGTTAGCCGCTAACCGGCGGTTAACGGTTAGACCGGCCGGTTAGCCGCTAACCGGCAACCGTCGGCTAACCGGCAACCGAAATGACAGCCCTACTTTCCCAACAATTTTATTCTGGATTAGAGGAGGAAAAAATTGGAATGGCAAACAGAAACGGCATCTGGGATCCGCGTGGACAAGGGAAGGCTGGCTTGCCACATTTGGCATCTTCGATGGATTGCCAAGTGCTTAGTGCTTCACACATCGGCCTTGTTTTCTCCGCATTTCCTGGAGACCAACGACCAACAAGAGTTTCGAAATAAAATAAAAATTACAGCGATGAGAAACCAAAGCAAGAAAAGTGGACAGGTGGGGTTCGATCAAACCGATGAGCAACCACCCTTTTTAAAGCTTCAAAGAATGACTGGCTATGACTGTTCCTACTGCCAGATCGCCAAAGTTCGTTCCTTTTCCATCTTCTTCGTCGCCATTTTCCCAATTCAGTAGAGACAACGAAAGCGGGGTTGTTCTCTCCCTTTTGCAATAGATCTCTACTCTAATGGCAGTTCTTTCACCAGCTTCATTTGTCACCAAAGGCCCTTCCTCTTCCAGTTCCTCTTCCTCACCCTTTCCTGCCAGAGCTTCATTCCTGAGAGCCCAATCTGTAATTCATCTCTCTCGCTCTCAACCCCCTTTCTTGGCTGCTGCTGTTTTCTGTTTGTAAGTATGATTTTCGTGTTCCAGATTGTTGACTCTGTTGTGCTTGATTGATTTGTTTTGGGCACAGATTTCTGGTTCTGAGCAGACCAATTTGAGATCGTCATCTGCTTCCAAGTAAGTTTGGTCTGCAATTGGCAAGTGTGATCACTAATTCCCTGCAATCTAAGATTGAGCTCTGCTTGTATGTGCGTATGATTCACCTGCTAGTTACGTCGTGGTTGAGGGTTCTCTTGATTAATGGAGTCTGAGTCTTCCCAAATGGCTTCATTACGGTTGTTTGCCCAATTCAAGCTCCAAGTGCTGAATGTGTTCATTGTATTTCGGTCCCTCCTTTTCTGCAGAATGATATGGTTACAATTGCCCATCAGCACTGGTGTTGGTGAAAATCTGAGGTTCTTGTCTCTTAAGAATTAATGGAACACGCCTAACTTTGCTGGTGATTTTCATGTCTAGGATATAAGTTTTAACTCGTACACTATTCGGAGAAGCAACACAGAATTCTCGTTTAGAATATTACTAGCTGAAAGAGATAAGAAGTCGCTGGTTGATGTATAGAATTTCCTTTTTCATATGCTTGTCTCTTCTTCGCAAGTTGCTACATTACTTTATTGTTGTGGAATGAACTTGCTGCTATGTTTCAGGAGCATGTCAGAGTTCAAATTGAAAGTTGCAAAGAACTCCACGGGGATGACTAAGGAACGTGAAATTGACGATACAGCGACTCTTACCAGTAAAAATTTATTTGATGGTCTGAAAGAACGATTCCTGAGTTTCAAGAAGCATACATATTTGTAAGCATTATTCAACTTGTGTACATATGCTTTGGATTCATTGATACGACATTTTGAGTTGCTAACAATGGGAATCATTGAACAGAGAGAACATTGAACATTATGAAAGTCTTGCCAAGGGTCAAGCACCTAAGGTAAAGACTGTTGCAGCTTCTAGATTTAATTAAATTAAGGTTACCAAATTGGAACTTTAAAATTCCAACTTTCGTTCACATTGTGGAACACAGGTTATGGTGATCGCCTGTGGAGACTCCAGGGTTTGTCCCTCTAACATTCTGGGATTTCAGCCTGGGGAAGCTTTTGTAGTCCGTAATGTGGCAAATCTGGTACCCCATTTTGAGGTATATCCTTTACCCAAATTCATAACCCAGCTCTATCATAGTTCAGAGATCATGGAGCCTAAGCCCAATGTCCTCAGTTTCAGATATTATTCTGTCAGTTCCCTTTTAATCATGCTTTCTATATGCAGAGTGGTCCATCTGAGACTAAGGCAGCGTTGGAATTTGCTGTAAACGTTCTCAAGGTAACTAAGCATTGTGCTTCTGACATAATCTGTCTCTAAGGGTCTGCATTGAACCTTCCTATTTGAACCTTACACATATTGAACGTGAAGAAGTTACATTCACGTGAGAACTTGATTGGAGTGCAAGGAACGTGCACTGTGAGAAGAAAATTGAAGAAGAATATATCGAGGAGACCAGTAATGGAGAAACGTAGTAATGTGCATGCACTCTTTGTAGAATTTTAAGAGTGTCGTACCTAGCCAAGGTCATCCATTAGTTTTACAGTCATAAAAAACCTTGTTTGTCGTATGGCCAATATATAACTTGGTAGAATTTTAAGAGCATCATACCTAGCAATATTGCATTCACTCTTTGTGGGTAAAACATGTAGAATCAAACAGACTTTTGGGCTGACGAAGAGGTTATGGTCCTGAAATTATATGTCTGTATGCAAGTTCTTTAGTATTTCTCCCTGTTGCAGGTTCAGAACATCTTAGTTGTTGGCCACAGTCGATGTGGAGGTATCCGTGCTCTAATGAGTATGCATGATGATGTTGAAACAAGGTATGAACTACTGTACACTTTGTATCGCTTTTAATTCCTTCACTTGTCCTTCATGCAACCAGATATGCCAATTAGGTGATATACAGTGGCTCCCCTCTAACTTCCTAACTCAATTTTCACCTTCCTTTTTTTTGGGTTTTTCAGTAGCTTCATTGGTAGTTGGGTTTCTGTTGGAATGAATGCACGCAAAAGAACAAAGGCCGATGCTTCTAATCTCAACTTCGATCAGCAATGTAGACATTGTGAAAAGGTAAATTTCACTATGCGTAATGAGCTGCCCGTTCAGTTACTAACTGCTCTTGTATTTACCTACACATTCTTGTTGTTGATTATTGTTTGTAGCTTCCTGCTCATGTCCATTGTAACACCACCTTTACAGATCGAGTTTCATCTAAGTTTCAGTTTTAGAACCTGAAAATCGCTGTCGTGATCCCCATCTATTACTGCATAGAGAAAGTGCACACTTGAAAATCTGCATTCATCGCCAGGCTCGTCTATTACAAAAAGGGCTTCATGTTCTCAAGTTACTGTCATCATACTTGATTGTTATTCCTTATTTTCCTCTAATAGTAATGAATAAATCTGCAGAATTGGTCATTCTCGGATTTCGCATAAAAGTTCCGGGATTGATTTATGTGATATTGTCATGGTTTTTGCAGGAATCAGTAAGCTGTACATTGACAAATCTTCTAACTTATCCATGGATAGAAGAGAAAGCGAAGGGTGGAGAACTCTCCATCCATGGTGGCTATTATGATTTCGTAGACTGTACATTTGAGAGGTGGACACTGGACTACAAGGAAGATGGTGAAGTTTCTGTAAAGGATCGGTCCTTCTGGTGCTAAATCTCTACCTTTCGGCTGCAACAGCCATGCTGGTTTGCCTGTGTGTGTTTCCTTGCTTCTGCTCTAAAGTCTGTCTTAGGGTTGTCTACAAAACGTCCAGACCTTGTTCTGTCTATATTGAACTCACCGACATCACAGTGTTGTATGTAAGTTTGGCACTCCAATCTTGATTTGAAATTTTTTCGCAACTCTTTCTGTAAAATAAACCGTTAAAGCAACTTATTTTCCTTGTGGATGAGATAGCATGCATATGAATCAACAGTTTAGTCCTATATACTTGTATGACATGAAAGCCAAATGGTAAAGCTCGTTAAATAGTCTGCACACCTTTTACTCTCTTTGTAAATATGGCAAATAATCACTTTTCACTCTCTATCCATTGGCTCCTAAAAACGTTGAGTGATTGTTGAAAGTTGGTGGTCGCTCCCATCGGCTAATTAGCATAAATGGTCACAAACATTTGCACTTAGTACAAAACAGTCATAAACCTTTAATTTGTAACCATTTGATAACAAATTTTTTGACTTAGAACAAAACGGTCACAAATTAAACAGTGTGACCATTTCATACCAGTTCAAACTTTTGTTACCGTTTCGTTGCAAATTAGACTTTTGGTGACCGTTTTGTACAAAATAAGTTCAAAAGTTTGAACGATCAAATCACTGTTACAATTCGCTCTAGTTGTATGGTGGTTTTGTTGATGTATGTGAATGATATGATCGTCATAGTTGAAAAAACTCTGTCTACTTTCTTACTTTCTTGGTATCGAAATTGAAAGGTCAACTGAGGACATTCTTATTCGGCAAAGCAAATATGTCGATGAACACATGACCCGACATCTTATATGTCGTTCAAGTGATTAGTGTCATATACTTAACGAACAAACTACCGACCTCATAACATGACAAACATTTAATTTGTAACGATTCGGTAACAAACCTTTGCACTTAAAACAAAACGGTCACAAATTAAATAGCAGTGACCATTTTATACAATTTCAAAGTTTTGTTACCGTATTGTTACAAATTAAAAGTTTGTGACCGTTTTGTACTAAGTGCAAAGGTTTGTTACCATTTATGCTAATTACCCCGCTCCGATAAGTGCTCAAGAGCAACTGAATCGAAAAACGAGAGTAACTCGGCCAGGAGATGTCTATAACCAGCATTCCAAGCCAACTGAATGCCTTTCGCTCTACCTCTCGACTTTGCCTGTGTAATGGAAACTACCCAGGTTCATAGCGAACGCGCTTGAGCAATTTCATGCATGATCTCTGACTACCCCTCCCTCCAACCCCCAACTGCGACCTAACTTGTAGAAGACTGCATTGGGTGAGGCTCCGGATAGTATAACAACACCTCAAGTGTTGTTATACTAACAACAAGGGTATAAGAGTAAAATACCAATAAATAAATAAATAAACAAAATTTAAATACCTAAACGTGTTTTATATCCCTGTCTCTCCAGCAACAGCGGCGGCCGAATCTGTACCTCCGAGCAACAATTTTCTCCGGCCCAATTCTCTGCCATCGCCATGCCAATCCGCATCTCTCCCGTCGCCGGCGCCATCAGGAGCAAAACGCTTCGACGCGGCCTTCCTGGGCGGCGGCGCCGTCCGCTCAGTTGAAAATCTCCTTCGCGGTCACGTCTCTCCACCTCGTTCTTCTTCATCGACAGCAAATCGTGGCTGAGATGGCAGTAGTCTCCGAACAAGCTCTCTCTTCTTCCAATCCCATCCATCGAGGTCGATTCGGAAAAAATCGTCCTCCGATTGAGGAGCGTCGCGACGGTGGAGCGAAGGCGGAGGGGGAGGAAGATGGCTACCTTTATGATCGTAGGGGTAATCACGATCTCCCCGTGGTTGAGTTGAGAATGGGGGGATATGGAATCGAGAAGACGGGGATTACAACTCTGCAATTTTTCAGTCCAGGGTTTTGTGGCAGTTGAGAACGATTGGTGGAAGATGAGGCCGATGCAGATGGATTTCTTCGCGGAGATGGAAGAGCAAGGGTCGACGGTGGCGATGGACGTCGACGACGTTGACCCGCTCGAAATGTTCAGCGAAAGCATGATGAACGAGAGCAAGCTCGCCGACGCCGATTTCTTCAACAATTTCGAGGATGACTTCGACGACTCCGACATCAACTGAACGCGATTCGACTCCTCCCATGGCCGCCGAAAGCTTCTGCGTCTCTGTTTCCGCTCTCTCAGTTAGCTTCTCCGCCTCTCCTTCTAGCGATTATAATTTTAGATAGATGTCAAGGGTTTGTTGCTGAACATTGCAGTGTACTGTTTATTGAATATATATATATATGAGTATTGTAGATTTGGATTCCCGTGGTTGAGTTGAGAATGGGGGGATATGGTGGAATCGAAGGAGAGGGTCTTGTAGTGTTGGGCTCTGTTGTTGTTTAATGAAATGAAGATTAAGGGGTTTGAGTTTGATTCAGATTGCTCTCGATTTATGCTAACCTTGGTAAGCTTGAGGAGGCTCTGGACGTCTACAAGGAGATGCAAACATTTGGATTTGGACGAGATGTTGTTACTTATAATGCACTCATAAACCTGCCATTCACAAACACGGTAAAACAATCCACAAAAAACGTATCAGAAACCTCCCAATCCATACTACAAATCCCGTAAAACAAACCAAAAACCCCACAAAGCATACCATAAATATTCCGAAAGCACACCAGAAACCTCATAATACAAACTACAAACAAGATAAAGCAAACCACAAACCTCCTATTGCAGACCACAAATATATTAAAACAAACCAGAAACCCCACAAATCAAACCATAAAATTTTCGAAAGCACACCATAAACTTCTTAATGCAAACCAGAAACACAATAAAACAAACTAGAAATCTCTTAATGCATACCACAAATCCCGTAAAACAAACCACAAACCTCACAAAGCAAACCACAATATTTGCGAAAGCACACCAGAAATCTCCTAATGCAAACTACAAACACAGTAAATCAAACCACGAAAAAACAAACCATTAACGTCCTAATGCAGACCACAAATATATTAAAACAAACCAGAAACCCCTCAATGCAAAACACAAAGTTTTTTAAAGCAAACCAGAAACTTCTCAATGCAAACCACAAACACGATAAAGCAAACCAAAAACTTCTCAATGCAAACCACAAACGCGATAAAGCAAACCACAAAAGATATACAAAAATGTGAGAAACCAAACCATAAATCTCACAATGCAGACCATAACATCCGGTGGTCGTTGGCCGTTGACCGGTCAACGAAGATCGTTGACCAAACGCCGATGACCGTCAGTGAGTAGATTCCGGCGCCGATAGGCATATTCCGGCCCCGATGACTAGATTCCGACGCCGGTAAGCATATTCCGATCACGGTGAGCATATTCCGACGACGGTGGCATATTCCGATGAGAAAATAGCATATTCCGGCGACGAAAAGCATATTCCGGTGATCGGCGACCATTTTCCGGCGACCGGTGACAGAATTCCAGCGACCAAAATTTTGGGCCGAAAAAATAAAATAAAAAAATATTTTTTTATTTTTTTATTTTTTTTATTTTTTATTATTATTTAAACATATTTTTCATAATGACAATTATACCCCTGCTTTGATTTTACACTAGGTCAACTCATCTAATAAAAAGTCATCACAACCCTAGCTTCCTATTGGTTGGAGACTAGTGTTGTTATAATAACAACACAAGAAGTGTTGTCATAGTATCTAGTCCCATTGGGTGATACGAGTTGGGAGAGTTACAATTTGTCCAATGTGCAATTATTAGAGTTTATGTATGTTTTTGTACTTTTTATGTCCTTTGGATTTTTTTGCTATTTTTCAACACAAGCAAGCCTATAAAAAATATAGAAGGAAGATGGAAAACAATGGAGCCATGTCCACAGGGACGGAGCCAGAATTCTTAATTTGGGGATCCGAAATTTTTTTCTAACATACTTATAAAGAAAAAACATTACATATAAAGTGTTCACAAAATTTTGAATATCTAACCCACTTAAATTTGTGCAAAATTATAAAAATCATGACTTATTTCTTTTAAACACTTGATAAAATTCATTGTTATAAGAACCGAACCGGATCAACGGCCGAGCTAGTAGAATCGTCAAACCAGTTACGATAGCGGTCTGGTTCATTGCTTGAACGGTTATTGAATGGACCAAACGGTTTTTCCCGGTTCAACATAAAATCAGATGAACCAACAGGTTTAACTAGTCCACTGGTTCACTATTTTAACAAAAAAAAATGCTTTAACATAAACTAAGACCATCAAATCATAATTATTAATTTTATATATACTTCCACAACCTTATTATCGACTTTACATTGTCTACTACTGACTAGAACCGTAATTTTTAATTTGAATTAAAAAATGTGGTTTCTTTTGTGAGATGGTTGGAATTATTTATTAGATATTTTGGTGATGATATGAATTTTAACTTGTTTATGGTTAATGATAATTCCATTGTTAAATTAGTGTAATATACAAGTCTTATATGTTATATAGCAGGAACGGTTCACCAACGGTTTTGTAACGGTTAATCGTTGAATTCTAAACCACTAAATTTTCCGGTTCAGCCTCCAGTCCGGTTCCGAAAACAGAGATAAAATTTAAAAACCATGTGTTAAGAACCATGTGTTTCGTACATCTTAAATTTACCAATTTAAAAACTAACGAATTTGGATACGATTTAATAGTAAAATAAAGCTGTTGATATTTAAAATTTATAGGTATGGAGATTATAACTTTTTAAGATGTATGCAAAGGAACCTGCAAAGAAATGATAAAAAATTGAAAAATACAAGAGATTTTTAATATAAACTAAAATAAGCATAATAATAAAAAGCACGAAACACTTCCTACGTTATGTGCTTAGGTTTCCTGGTATTTTAGAAACTCGGGAGAGAAAGACAGTAAATACATGTAGAACGTTAATATTTGGAGGAAAAAAAAGATGTCTAGAATCGGAACTATAATCCATGACTATCGTCTTGATCTATGGACGACCATATCCTCAAGCAGGTCTAGAGCGCAAACGCTGGGCGGGTCGCCAAATCCGAGGAGTGAGGTGGCGAATAGTGCTCAATCTCTTAATTTAATTTTGATCAGCCTAAGCCTAACCAAAGAAATTGACCAAAAAAAACTCAAAATTGATGTAAAACTAAAGTAAAGTTTAAATACTTTATGTGCTTAGGTTTCCTGGTATTTTAGAAACTCAGGAGAGAAAGACAGTAAATACATGTAGAACGTTAATATTTGGAGAGAAAAAAAAGATGTCTAGAATCGGAACTATAATCTGCGACTATCGTCTTGATCTATGGACGACCATATCCTCAAGCAGGTCTAGAGCGCAAACGCTGGGCGCGTCGCCAAATCCGAGGAGTGAGGTGGCGAATAGTGCCCAATCTCTTAATTTGATTTTGATCAGCCTAAGCCTTGACAAAAAAAAAACTGAAAAATTGATGTAAAACTAAAGTAAAGTTTAAATACGTTATGTGCTTAGGTTTCCTGGTATTTTAGAAACTCATGAGAGAAAGACAGTAAATACATGTAGAACATTAATATTTGGAGGGAAAAAAAGATGTCTAGAATCGGAACTATAATCCGCGACTATCGTCTTGATCTATGGACGACCATATCCTCAAGCAGGTCTAGAACGCAAACGCTGGGCGCGTCGCCAAATCCGAGGAGTGAGGTGGCGAATAGGGCCCAATCTCTTAATTTGATTTTGATCAGCCTAAGCCTAACCAAAGAAATTGACCAAAAAAAACTGAAAAATTGATGTAAAACTAAAGTAAAGTTTAAATATTCAGAGGGGTAGTTCGAACCTGAATCCTCCCGGCAACAACCCATATTAGTTCAGCTACAAAACCACTACGTCAGCAGCACAATTGTTTAGCGATCTTATGTTTCTAACCATTTTCAAATTTTAGGGGGGGCATGACCCCCTAGGTACTCTCACCAACTAGGCTCAAAAGTCGAGAGAGGCTGCTCGAGGTCGATGGAGGCATTTTATAGTAAGGACGCGACGAGGGCGTCGCGAGAATAGGTGAGAAAGAATGTCACACGTGACGAGCGACATGGCGAGTCATGTGGCGGATCATGACCAAGTCAAGCACGTGTGGCATTAAGGAAGACCTAGTAGCATAGGATACTCCTAGGATTCCCCATCTTGAAGATGAGCTTAATGGTGCAAATAAAGAGTCACATTAAGAGGTGGTATAATGGTGTGCATTATGGGGGAAACTGAATAGGTTGTGTTAATGGGGGAGAGCATTATGAGCGGTATTTACACCTTGTATGAGAGGAGGGCCTATAAAAGGAGCACCTCCTCCTCACTTGTAATCATCTATCATTTTTGTGAGCAATACAACTAAAGAGTTTCTCACATCTTCTTGTGTCTTCTTCTTATGAGTTGAGTGAGTTTGAGAGCTTGTGAGAAGGCTGTCTAGCATCTCTAACGAAAATGAGAGCTAGGGCCGCACGACTAAGAGTAAGGCCGTGACAGTTGGTATCAGAGCCTGGTTCTAAAGAGAAGAAAGAGCGAGTGCCTCACCAAAGATGGTTGGATCAGAAGTTCATGATGATGCTGAGAAGGAGAAGCAGCGTGGTAGAGATTCAACAAAGCACTCCAGGCCAAAGAACGCATCCAGCACTCGTGATCCTATGGCGGCTCTAGAGAAGCGTGTCTCTAGAGTAGAGATGAAGCTGGCTGAAGATGTCACCGCCATCGAGGATTTGGGAGCTAACTTTACCCAAATCCAAGCTGGTGCTCAATGTGTGGCGGCTAGAGTGACGAGTTTGGAGGTTGGTAATGAAGGGCTTCGAGAAGAGCTCATGGCCCTCATCAAAGACACCATCTCCACCGCCATGAACGATGCCATTGAGGTAATGAAGGAGGCGTTTGTTGCTGAGATGATCGACTTGAAGGAGGAGGTTGTGGAGCTCAAAAGCGAGGTGACGCTTGTGAAGAGGGTCATGGCTAACGGACCTGCCATCGCACAACCTACCTCAACCATGGAGATTCGAAGACCAAAGAGCTTTCAAGGGTCGAGGAATGAAAGGGAGTTAGAGAACTTCCTATGGAGCTTGGAGCAATACTTTGAAGCTTCGGGTATTCGAGATGAGAATACCAAGGTAAAAATTGCACTTCTTTACTTGAGTGATGTTGCTATGCTGTGGTGGAGAAGGACCCAAGGCGATATCAATAGAGGTACGTGCGTGATAGAGTCATGGAATGACTTCGAGAGGGAGATCAAGAGGCAATTTTACCCCGAGAATGTTGAGTTCGAAGCCCGGTCGAGACTAAGGAGGCTTGCTCACGAAGGAGAGATTCGAGGGTATGTGAAGGAGTTTTCTGAATTGTTGCTCGAGATCCCCAACTACACCGACAAGGAGGCCATGTTCACCTTTCTTGATGGCCTCCAACCATGGGCGAAGTTGGAGCTACAACGGCGAGGCGTGCAAAGACTTGTCGAGGCAATGGCAATTGCCGAGTCCCTAGTCAAGTGACACGATCCGGAGGAACGTGTGGAGTTCGGAGGCAATGGAGGTGGACGCGACTATGATAGAGACACACGAAGGCGTGGTAGACTGGACCAAGAAGGTAGTCATAAGGTTGAGAAACCACTTACTTGCTTCCTTTTTGATAGTTCTTATCGTGTGAGAGATTGCCCAAAAAAGCACATGTTGTCGGCGATGAAGGTCGCATTAGCAGAGTGCTCGAGCTCGGAAGAGGACGCGGAGGCGACTCCAAGAGTGGAGCCCCATGTCAGGAAGATTGGTTGCACGAAGAGATTGTGTGCCATCAAGCGGGCGGAAGAGCCTCCCCATCTCGAGCGACACGACCAATGCTTCGTAGAGGCAAAGCTCAACCAAAGAAAGACAAAAGCCTTGTTTGATACTGGGGCAAGCTGCAACCTTTTCGACAGAGATGAAGCACAGAGGCTAGGCATCACGTACGAGAAGAAAAAAAGAGGATGGATGAAAGGCTACCAACTCAAGGGCCACAAGAACGGAGTAGCGCGCCAGGTGCCACTCAAACTTGGAGGATGGACCGGGATGGCGGATTTTGAGGTTGTGTCGTTGGATGACTATCATATCATCATTGGCATGGAGTTCATGGTGCGTGAGAAAGCTTTCCCGATCCCCTACGCCAATAGATTCTACAGCAATGGCGGGGCAAGATCGGTTCCCATGACAAGAGAGCAACTCAAGTCAAACAAGAGGTGTTTGGCAAGGCAAGGGCAGCGAGAAGTGGCAATGATGGTGGAGGCAACGGCTCACTCGAAGACTCGTTGGAGAATGACGAGAAGGAGGAGTGCACAACATCGTGGAGCCATGATAGACGAGGATGGGTCATCTTCGACTTGCCAGGAGAAGCAAGGGAAGGCCATCATGATCGAGAATGCGGGACACTTGACTCGCACGAAACTACACCACAAATTAATCCCGACTAGAGTCCAAGTTTTTAAACTCTAGCCGGTTGCAGTAGAGCAAGTATTTAAATATCAACTCTAGCCGGTCCATGTACTCCTACTTTAATCGCTTAAGGTGTTATCTAACAAAACGGTTTGGGTTTAGGTTTACTGGAACTACAAACTAACCAAGCAAAGAAAAGTAAATAAAGGAAAATTCTAACTAAGGGAGCTTCGCCCAGGAATTGCTTCCCCCTAACTAGCTACCATGACTTGTTGGATTGAATGAAGTCGTGAGGCGTAGGTGGTCGTAAACATCGGGGGTGAGCAACTAGTGATCAATCTGTCACGACATCAATTCACTAGCGATCGATTTATCACGAGATCGATCCACTCACCAAGTCTAGGGGAACCGCTAGGAGGAGCAACTAGCAATCCATATGTCACGGGATGGATTCGCTAGATATCGATTTGTCATGGGATCGATCCTCTCACCCAGGCTCTAGTGGTTTCCTAGGTCTCTCCCTCAAACCGGAGTTTGAGCGGCTTAATCACAGCCAACCTAGATGCAAACTGGTAACCGTGTACCACAGAGGGATGCATATGTGGTTGGAGACCACAATCTCAATTTCTAAACCGAGGTAAGCATGAAAGGTCGTGTCACTCGACCCTCTTGGTTTAGACAATCGGTAGTTGACTTACTCCCTCACTCAACTCATGGTTGGACGTCTTAATCACGCTTAACCAATTTGCTTAATTCAATATTGAGGTTTGCCCTAAATTAACATAGGTTAAATTGGCTAATTAGATTGCTAGCACCAACATGCACAAATCTAAGGGTGTTAAGCACAATTATGCACAATCTTTAGGTTGCTAAGCACCACAATGCACAAACCTAAGGATGCTAAGCAGAAAACATGCACAACCCTTAGATTGCTAAGCACGAGCATGCACAATCGACATGAATAATACCTCAATCCTTGAATTAAACACTACCCAATGACAATCATTCAATCTAAACAAGTAATTACAAAGTATTAGTTAGGGATCTACAACACCCAAGAGAAAAGAGTGAGTTTCTAGAGAGAGAGAGAGAGAGAGAGGGATTACAAATTTGAGCTCAAGATCTTCTCCTTCTTCTTCTAGACTTGAATCTTCCACCCAAGCCTCCAATGATGCTACAAGATCACTCTAGCACTCTCTCTCTCACTAGAACTCCCCTTTGGTGTTTAGGTTGAAACCCTAGTGAAAGAAAGTGTTTCTTCTCCAAAAACCAGCTCCCCTTTCTCTCTCCCCGCTGATGTCTTCATATTTGCCTAAAAGTGATCAGTTCACGGACGCGTTGGCCAGTCACAGCCGTGAACACCTAAATGCGTCTGTGAACTCGGTCGTCTCCAAAACGCACCGCTTTGCTTCCTGGGTTCACGGTCAATGACCTTCGTTCACGGTCTTAGCGACCGTGAACTCGCCTGGCGTCAGTAACTTCAGATTTGGCCATGGAAGCCTTGATCTTCACGGCCCCTGCATCCTCTTCACGGTCTTAGGAGACCGTGAACTGCCTTGTCTGCCCGTGAACTGCGGTTGTTTCCTAGGACGCCTTCACTTCACTATTACGAGGCAATTGTCATGGTCTTTGGTTTTTGCACTTTTTGACCTCCAATTATCCCAAAATTCGACCTCGACCCTTCCACACGTGCTAGGGCTTGAAATGTATCAAAACAAGCACAACATAGCGTGAAATATGTCGAGGAACGATGAAATACTAAGCTAAACGAATAAGAAATGAGGGGTAAAATGTGTACATTTGAGCCGGAATCAACACTCGAAGACGTGACAGAGAAAAACGCAGAGGAGTGCGCAACTTCATGGGAGCACAAGGTTCGAGAGCGAGCCAAGGCCATCCTTGGTTTGGAGGAAGGCGCAATGACACCTTGCAAGCAATGAAGCTAAGGTAGGCGTCTGCCAAAGAGCCACGACGAGGGCATCGTGGATTGAGTGGAGGAGAATGTCACCAACGAGGCTTAAAAGTCGAGAGAGGTTGCTCGAGGTCGATGGAGGCATTTCGTAGCAAGGATGTGACGAGGGCGTCGCGAGAATAGGTGGGGGAGAATGTCACACGTGGCGAGCAACATGGCGAGTGATGTGGCGGATCATGACCAAGTCAAGCACGCGTGGCATTAAGGAAGACCTAGTAGCATAGGATGCTCCTAGGATTCCCCATCTTGAAGATGGGCTTAATGGTGCACATAAAGAGCCACATTATATGGTGGTATAATGGTGTGCATTATGGGGAAACTTAATAGGGTGTGTTAATGTGGGAGAGCATTATGAGAGATATTTACACCTTGTAAGAGAGGAGAGGGCCTATAAAAGGAGCACCTCCTCCCTGGAGAGATTCGAAATTTTGAGCAACCCATGAAAGTCGGCGCCTTGTTCTGCGGCGACATTGTTGACAACAACAAACTACTTGATTCTCTCCATCATTTCCCTTTGCATGGAACTTATGATTGGCATGGAATATTTGACATAGTTTGTTGTTTAACATTTTTTTCCCAAAGTAGTTTGTTGTTTAACATTAACAAGTTGATCAATTGATAATAGTAAAACCTAGGGAGGCAAATCTCTCTCTTGAATTGGTCATGATCAAGCAACTGATAGGGGACACACAGGGGCAAAGCTACCTTTGGTTTCGGAGGGGTCCTAGCCCCCCGAGAATTTTGAAATCACTTATGAATATTATAAAAGATTATGTATAAACTAAAACATAAGATGAAATCAGAAATATGCAATTCATAAACAAGACTATTACTTCTAGCTCAGTGAATAAGTTGTTACTCCATAGGTCATTAGTCAGGTCACATGTGTTCAATACCCAACAACAGCGATATTATTTTATTACTTTTTCAGATTTAATTTTTTCATCAGGTCAATTTGGTCACTTAACTTTCATACTTCAATTTTGTTAATTCTTAAAATTCAAACTATTTCAATTAAATTCTACTTGATTTTATAAATCCTTTAAACTCAAGCTATATCAATTAAACTCTTCAACTTTTGATTCTTATTTTAAGAATAAATTTGAATATATAATGAATGAATAATTAATTTTACTTTTGGATAGACATTTAATTTATTTTATACTTTAGCATCTTAGATCATTTGACTTCAAACCATATCATTTAAGTTCTTCAAGTTATAAATTCATATTTTCTAAGATAATTTTGGATATAGAATGAACAGATCAATTTTTTCTGAATACTAATATTGAAAAATATATACTTTTCACTTATGAAAATAATGAGTAATACGATATTTTACGCAATTTATATCGAATACATCATGATAGCACTTTTTAGTTAATATTGTATATGTCAAAATTTTAATTATCTCAAAACAACGTCTTGTACCGTTGTGAAATTTGAAAAAATCATTTAAACTATGTTTTTTTTCTCCTTTTTACTATCATATGTTAAAAAATGACGGCCTCCCGATTCCCAAATCCCGACTCTTTTTTTTTTTACAAGAAGCAGCGTATATTGCACTTCAAAAGTGAGTACAAAGTTTAGGGTAAAACCCATGGAAAGATACAGCAGAAATCAAAAGGATAAAAAAAGCCAACAAACAAAGCCCTTACAAATGTTTCAAAAAGAAACCGAGAATGAAGCCCAAAACCCAGAGCCCGCAAAGTGAGCCCAAATTAACCCTAAAGACAACTACCAACACAAACCCTAGCTATCATCTCTTCTCCAACCTGCCGCCGCCAACTATCTGAACAAAGTCGCCGAAAAACCAACTGCCGACCACCAGCTCACTATGCAATGACCGGACCAACGCCACAACGGGAGAACTGCAGTCCGCGAGGAGCCCGGAGACCACAAAAACGACAACGAACAGGCTTGGAGAAAAGAGACGAGCTTCAGAATGATGCATCCCTGCCTTCAACATCTAAGAACCGCATCCTGGCCGCTGCATATGAGAAGGCCTTTGCATCTCCGAAACACCGACGCAATGTGTGAAGCAAGGAGGTAGATGAAAGTTAAGAATATGAGAAGCGTTGAGATAGCGTAACAACCCCCTTAGGGGTTGTGAGTTTCGCTTCCCTCTTCCAAGCCGTCCAATTCCCTTTCTTATGATCTGGCGGTCTATAATTATCAGGGGCAAAAAGAAGAGTGTCGCACTGGATCCGCGCGTTCATCTCTCCTATAATGTCATGCGGGTTTTGAAGGGGGAAAGGATTTGTTGGGGAGAGAAATCAGCCACCTTCCCCGCAATAAATTGTTCGTCTGCCCAAAAACCCTTTCCCCTCCATCATATCCCAAAAAACCCAGCAATCGTCGCCGATCAACTTTCTCGACGCTTTTTTTCCTCCATCATATCCCCCGTTTGGTTGAGGTCGAAGACTTGGTTGTCCGGTTAGAAGGTAATTCCGGTCGATTTCACCATTTACTTCTTTTTTGTCGACCCGCGTCATGGCGATTGTAATCTCTTTGACAACCATTCTTCTCCCCTAACTGCCCTGACTCCTTGCTTTTGTCTTTTCTCCGGCATCTTCCCCCTTCTTTGTTGATCATGTTTCTAGATCTAGGTGTGTCCTGCTTTAATCTTAGTCATAAGACTCATAACTAGTAAAAAAAAACGTGTTCTTTCATTGCATTGTCGGACATCCTTCCGCCGTCGTCCCTTCTTGCTGCCATGCAAACCATCGTAGGAGAGGTATCTTTAATTGTAGCCTAATAGTGGTAGTTTAATTCAATGGTACAACTGGTACATACAAGATGTAGTGGTACTTTACTAGGATGGTACCACTTGTACCAGTTCCAGTGGTAGTTTATTAGTCGTAGCATTAATATATGTGTACCGGTGAATTTTGGTCCGACAGTAGTGGGCTTAAAATGATTCATTGTTACTGGGAGTGGTAGTCGAAGTTACTTTAGATGACCAGCTTTTGTTTTCAATTGGTACCGGTTCTAGTGGTAGTTGTGTTACTGGTACCAACTACCAATTACATTGGTATACTAATAGTGGTAGTTTAATGGAATGGTATCCCTGATTTTAGTTGTAGTGGTACTAGTACCAATTGATTTTTACCAGTACCACTGAAGCAATACTAATACATACTGATTGGTACCAATACTCCTAAATGTTTTAGTGTTCCTACTGGTATTCTTCTAATGGTTTTTCTATTGGAAGCAGTTTAATTAAGTCTTTGTACCAATGTAATTTTTTTATGATAGCCGGAATGGTGAGAACAAAGACTACACATTATACATCAACGACAACAAATCAACCTGTTGGGTATGCTTCTAGGCAGGTTGTCATCGTGGAGGGGAGTTATCTGATTCTCGTTCTGGCCTTATTAAGAAGCGACCACGTGACGAGTTAAGCAAGAGTCCCTGCATTTACTGACCCATCAATAGTTCTTTTCCAGATGTTGAGGAGTATGATGATTGTTTCTGTATGTTTAGAAGTATGAACAATGTTAACCAATGATATTGGACAAAGCAGTGGCTCGGACAAAGTTAGTGGCAATGATATTTCCAAGACGTTGAGGGCATTTGTTGACCTTTAGTTATGTTGCTATCTTTAATGTGAATAAATGATATTGGACAAAGTGGTGGCAACTTACAGTAGTACAATTGGTTTTGTGTTCCATTGTCAATTTTCAATACAACTCGCACTAGTACATTTACTAAGTACAAGTAGACTTGGTCTCCAGTGGTATAAAAAACACTTCAGTGATACAATGGACTCGTACAACTAGCTATCGAGTGGTAGAGAGTTACATGAACCACTTCACTTGTACAAGTGTAAATATAGTGGTACATGTACCAGTTCAATGATGTAAGTACCAGTAACAATATTTTTTACCAAAATTGAAATGAAACATCTAACTAGTACTTGTGAATTCATGATTTTTTACAGCACTTTAAATGGTCGTCCACTGGTAGACAACAAATGATCAAAGATAACAAAACCTCATCAGTATAACGAAACATCTTTCACACGAAACAAAATTAACTGTATCTTCTGACAGGTTGCCACATTTCTACCAAAATTGAAATGAAACATCTAACAAAACAAACGACCAACAAGATTTTGCCAATGCTTTTTTTCCTCTTGATGTGAGCTTGTTATTCAGTAGTATTCTTGCTTGCTCGCTTTCTATTTCCCGAATCGACATTAGCCTCTTCCTATATATTCTCTTGTCATGCCACTGCTTCATTTTGATCCAATAGGAGCTGGAACGATAGTTGATACACCACCTGTATTTAAAAAGAAGATGCATTAGAGGTCATACTATTTAACTTTTACAAGTAGGCTACAACCACGACGTACCTGGTACCAGTAGCTACTACCACTAGGCAACAAATATCACCAAAACTAGTCAACAAATATCGTCAATTGTACCACAAAGTGTCTACCACTAGATGACTACCACTAGGTGTCTACTACTAGTAATTTACTACCACTAGGCGACTACCGCTAGATGACTACCACTAGCAATGTACGACCACTAGATGTCAAACGTTTGACCCTGCCACATGGATATATAATTCTTTTTACAAATTTTTTAAATTTTTAGAAAATTAAAATCATAAAAAGATAGTTTTATCCGTTTGAATCCCTCTCTCTAGCCTATCCATTCCATACCCTATCATCCATCAAAGACCATACAAATCTGAATTCCCTTTTTTCCCCCCTGTTGCAGAAAACCCATGCTCGAATAAGACCCAGATCTCATGTATGCGGTATGCCATCTTGCCAATCGCCCCGGGTCAAATGCTCAATCTAACCAAGTACTCTAAAGCCCTGACTCCTCCAAACCAGCTCTAGCTGCTAAAGATATCGCTGGCCACCATTACCTGCAGTGAGCAAAGTACAAAAAGACTCCAAAGGAGTTCCTCCCCCACATCCATCTGTTTGTGCCCATTCTGATCTTCCTCCCCCGACAAACAATTCACGTCGATCCGCCTCCCTTGTACCGACCCATCCAGCGCCCCGTGCGTAGACGATCTCAATTCAACATTTCGGACCGCCGTCGAGTCTGACCATGTACCCATTGTCAGATTTGATGAAACGGCGTATGATTAAGCGATGAGGACGACTCATGATTGGCGAAATATGGGTGGGATAGATTCGATTGAGAGTGGGTGATGTCCCTCTCGCAGCCAATCTCCTCCCGCCGCGGCAATCGACAGCGGAGCCGCCATTTCCATGATGAGAAGAAGCTCTTGTTGTTGCTGCCGCTTCTATTTTTCCTTCTTCTTCTCCCTCTGCCTTTGAATCTGAAGCATAACAAAAATTGGTTATGGGATCTGGCACCTCCAACGAAACCAGACTAGGATCAGAGCCCCTGCAACCGTCCCTTCCTCTCCCGGCGTTGCAACTACTTCCCGTCATCTACTTCGGCCTGGTCGGAATCTCGAGTCGTCGTCGGATGCTTCTCCGCAACTGTCACCCTAGTCCTGGACGATTTGAGGTGAAGACCAAGGTGTTCGAACGGAAGCATTAGGATTTGGGGATTTTAGCGCTCGCGCTGCGTTGGAGAACACCAAGGCGGCGAACTGAATCATTGCAATTTATGTTTTTCTTTTCCATTTTTATAATTATAATTTAATTATTTGTACCATTATTATTTGATAATAACTCCATAAAATAAAGAAAAAATATTTAAGCTGATGAGTACACATATTTACCACGTCAGAGTCAACTAACGGTTGACCAGATGGAAAGTTAACGGTTTTGTTATTAAATTGTTTTCGAAAAGGTTTGGGTATTATTTTATTTAAAATGAAAAGGTTTCGCTATTAAATTGTATTTACCCTTTTCATTATTAATCGGTGGATCCTACATTCCTACTCCTACCCGTCCCGGAAGCGATTTCCTATATATACGCGATTCATAACTAGAAGTCTTGAACTAGAATTCGGCGATTGAGCAAAATCGGAGGGAGCCAAAGAAAGGCGCGCGGAGGACAGCGAGCCCGTGAGAATGGTAGAAGGCGATGTGGATATGACTGGAGCCGACGCTAACGAAGCTGTAATGTCCCTCATCTGGCCTGCTTTTCCCTATATCAGACTCTCCTCTCTTGTCGCCTTTTGGCGCTCTTATGGATCAGGGAGGAAACCCTAATTGCGGTTCTGGTTTTCTTTTTCTGCTGGTCGCGATTTCAGGAATTGGACGACATGAAGAAACGGTTGAAGGAAATTGAGGACGAAGCGGCTGCTCTGCGCGATATGCAGGCCAAGGTCGAGAAGGAGATGGGTTCTGCTCAAGGTGGCTAATTCTCTCTTCCCTTATTCTACTATGGAGTATAACGATGGATTAGTGGAATTTGATAGATGGTACGGTGTGCGATGAATTGGAGGTTTATGTAGTTCTTAGACGGGAAAGTGGCTATTTAATTGATTTCTTTTTTGAAGTTTTGTTGATTTCGTATGTTAGCGATTGTGTTCGGCTTGTATGATTTCAATTCGTGCTAGTTCATATTCTCTTCATGAGAACTGGAGGGATCCTCTCATTCCTTGTGGAGCCATGGCTATGACTCAATAATAGTCTTTTGCATATGGTACACTTTGTTGTATTTGGCTTTGCATACCTTTCGTTGCCCCATATGATATCGTGACGAGCTTTTGGTGCTCTGATCTGAGGTATGCTGTTATTTCTTTTTGGTTCCTGCTGTACCACATTATGAGTTAAAGCAAGGTATGATCACATTTGATTAGCAAACCAAGACGATGGTTTAACTGAATCATGATATGACATGATAAAACATGGACACTTCTGGAACTTCAGGAGGCTTTCATGATTTTATAACCTTCCTAGGTCCTACTTTTGTGTACCAGGGAGTTCTTTTATTAATATTTTTATGGAGAACCTGTAGTAGAAAGGAAGAGATGATGATGAGAGTGAGGATTCGTACTTGTATCATTATTTATTCTCCTGTCTGATATTTCTTGCTGAATCATGTGGTGATTACTCTGCAACTTCTTCATTGTTTGGTAAACAAAGAGTTACTTTTAAGATAGCTATTGCCTATTAACATACTTTTCTTCACAATTTGACCATAATTATTGCTCTTATGCCAAACTAGATCCTGGTGGTTCTGGAGCATCTCAAGCAAGCAGAGAGGAAGTAGATTCTCGATCAGTTTTTGTTGGCAATGTGAGGCTTCTATTTACAGCTCGTTTCAGTTATTTATTGGATGAAATGTTTGATTCATGCACTGGGCTGAGCATTAAAGCCACTTGAATATGGCCTTGCTTTTCTTCCTTCCTCTATTCATTGGAAAAAATTCTTCCTTCCCCTGCATGTTCTTTTCTTGATAAATTATCTTTTTGTCTTTTCTCCATGCATTGCTTATTGCTAGTGTGTCTCTAGGAGCCTCCGTAAATGAGATTGCTACAATCCTTTCATATTTACATTACTAAATTGATGTGGTCTGTCATTGAATTGGAAGTTTGTTGGAGTTGTGTTACCTGTGCCTAGTTTCCCCCCTGCTTCCCCCTTGGGAGATGTGGAGAAGGGAAGAGTGGGATGGATGGGTTGGAATGCATGAGTCTCCTTCCCTGTACCAGTTTAGTAGCATGTTGATTGGAGTTAGTTTCATTCGCTGGCTCTGGTCTGCTATGGACTAGCATGTGAAATGGATTGGCTTAGAAGATTGTTCTGTTGTGAGTATCCGATTATATCCAGGACGGAACAAGACAAATGCTTTAGAAGTGAGAGTGACTGGAAAGTACTGTAGAATATGCAGCTTCAATTTTTCTCAGCTTGCCATGTTCCTCTTTAGCTTTAATTGCGGATGAATTCGCGAATTGTCTAGCGTTTCCTTTTCCAAACTGCCTAAGTTGAGTGTATAACATTAGTTGAGAGTTCTGCGGAGCAAATATGTGGTGGAGTTGTGCTTTGAGTACTCATTATCCTTGCCCAATTGATATCGATTTGGTAGGAACTGTACTTCCATTATTGATAATCTGAGCCAAGTGATATCGAGGTAGCTAGGTTGGAAGTAATATGTTTAATTCGTTAGGCTCCAGGGCATTATTGAATAGTGGGGAACAATAAGTTATTCATGAAAAGAAGAAGAGAAGGTGATAAAAGTTATCAAGGAATCAAGGGAGTGCCAGGCATTGCATATTCTGTCATGGCTTTGTTCCCTCTTCAGCTCTGATAAAACTTATATCCAAATTGTCCTACCTTATTTTCAGTATAAACCTCTTGCTTTGCTCTCTCCATCCTGTACTAGGTTTAGTTTTCTGCTTGATCCAATGGGTCAGGAAATTGATTTGCCAGCCATATATATCTCTAAGGTCTTATTCTACAGGAAAATAAGTTGAACTGAGGCCTTTGAGAATCTTCACTAGTTGTATTGCTAAAGCAAAGTTTGAGCAACTTATGCTTCCAGTTCTCAATCATTCCGTTGCTGCTTTTGATTAATTTTCCTAGATGAGATGCCTACTCTGTGTTGAGTGGTGAAAGTTTAGATGGTGAGTTATTTGTTTTTCTTTTGGCCTGCGTTTGAGCTTCTCTGGGTCTTGGTAATACTATTCTTCTCTGACCTTCTTTCACTAAGTTCAGCTATTTGCATTCCCTTTTTTTTTTTTTTTTGCTTGAGTTTGAGCTTCACTGGGTCTTAGTCTTACAATTATACTTTGACCTTCTTCTTTGACTAAACTCGCAGGTCAGGCTTCGTTCTTCAGGCGTCTGTTGTTGTTGTTAGTGGTGTCAGTAGTGGTTAGCTTGATAAAAACCGAGTGGGAAAATATAGGGACGAAAACAAAGAGTGTTGAAAAAAAGTTTTATTTGAGTTGAAAATAAAATAGAAAAAAAAGGAAAAGACGAAAAAGGTTAATCAGGAACCTCAAAAGAAAGAAAAGAATGAAAGAAAAAGAAATGAGATGTGGTATTGAAATGGACGAGGGAGAAGGTGTTTCCGAAACATGATTCACTCAGATTAAATCTGAGGCGTAATCCGTGGAGAATGGAGACTGGTGATGTGCAGGCCAGACTGGTGGCTTTCCTGATGGTTATTGCTGGAGGAATAGGTAGATGTTTGCTGCTTATGGTGAGAGGTCTTTGATCTCTATATTTTCACCTCGATTGGGATTGATAGGGGGTTCTGATTTCTTTCTGCTTGTTTATATGCTTTCATAGTAATAAACTAATACTAGTTATTCATGTACTCATGAATGCTGGATGATTGCTTGGTGAATGATTTTAAGAAATTAAATATGGATGGCTTAGAAAAAGAAAAAAAAGAAATGATGTGGTAAGGCTGATAATAATTCATCGTTATGTGATCATTCTGCTGGCATGTAATTCCATGCAACCAGTTTTTGCATTGTTTTCGGATGCGCTTGGCTGTAGTTGTATTCAGTGCCCTCATCTGCATGGTACAACCACCTCCTGTGTTTAAAGATACATTTTTATTGGGTGTGGTTGTTGACTGGAATTACGAGCTTTCAATGGTCTCTAGTCCTTTGTTTGTGTCTTATAAGAACAACACCTTTGAAATGCAGCAAAGGAAAATTGATCTTTTGTATTGCAAGGCTTATAACTGTGTTTCAGACACAGCTGTTTTGCTCTATAGCTCATTTTCGATTTCTTCCTTTTGTTTTCCCTGTGCAACATAATGTTCATAGCATGATGTTGCTTGTCCAGTAATAGTGTTGGTTTGTAGTTGGCTTTGATAGACTTTGATGGCTTGTAGTTGGTGTTGAGTGGTGAATTTTGGAGCTTGTTTGACAACACCATTGTAAAACTACAATAATCTCAGTAATATCTTAGACCTATGTATGCTTTGTTTTCTAGAATCTTGTTACACTTTTACCACTTTTAGCTGTTAGCTGTTTATCTTGTAATAGATTCTATTTCATTCACCAATTGTCAACCTAAACCCTCCTGAAGTGATGGTTTTGTTCGAGATTTAAGAGAATGAGTTAAGACAGGTTGGAGTGGGACTTTTTGATGCAGTCTAGGAACTGGTAACTATAGGACTGTTTAAAGCTAGAATATCACATGCCGTTTCTGTGTTAGCTATTGAATGCTGATAGATTGTGTCAATATTTGTCTTCTCTGTTCCTGGCTATTACTAAGCAGGGGTGTTTGTGTTATATCCATTGCAGGTTGACTACTCGTGCACACCTGAGGAAGTACAGCAGCATTTCCAGACGTGTGGAACAGTAAATCGAGTCACTATTCGCACTGATAAATATGGTCAACCAAAGGGTTACGCTTATGTGGAATTCCTGGAGACCGAAGCTGTTCAAGAGGCGCTTCTATTAAATGAAACTGAGCTACATGGCCGACAATTGAAGGTAAAACCTTTGACGTGAAATCTTCATGTTCTCTTAGATGTCCAATGATCTTCTTTTTCCGCTTCAGATATGTAGATCTCTGAACCTTGAATCCCTCCTCTTTTCTAACTGGAGATTTCCTTTTTCATATTTCTCCTTGTCTACCTGTAATGACTTGCAGGTGACTGCAAAGCGGACTAATAAACCTGGGATGAAACAGTTCCGTCCTCGTCGATCCAATCCATATGCTGGATTTCCACCGAGGGGTGCATTTGCAGCTCCCTATTTCTACCCTGCTTATGGCTATGGGTACACACTACTACCTTTTAGCTATCTGCCTTAGCTTCTTTTATTGTGAACAGCGGATGTTTTTTGTGCTTATTTGTCTCTCTTCCTGTATAGCTTGTTTAGGTTCTCACATTCTTGTTCTATATTCGGGATGTTGGTTGCAGGAAGATTCCAAGGTTCAGAATGCCAGCACGTTACAGCCCTTACAACTGAGAATGGTGTGACGGTTGAGGCAGCAAATTGCTAGCAGTTAGTTGCTTCTGGAGCGAATGTTTTTATGATTGTTTCCTTGAGCTTTTCATTGAGATGGACGGTGATGATTTAGAATGTTGAGTGGAAGACCGTGAACCCCTATAAGATGCATTTGTGATGGATGTTTTTGCGGTTTGATAAGAGTTCTATTTTGGGCTGGCCTTGGCGAGCCCTATTATCTGGTATATTATTATTATTTTTTGTTTTAAAAGGGAAAAACAGCCCTAGCTAGTATTTTGTCTGCAAGCTTTCTTCTCTGATTTAAGGGCGAGGAGAAATTTTATATAGCCAATGATATAAGTATTGTATTAGGGGTGGTTTGCTTCGTGGATAAAAATAGGGTTTTGTAATTTAAAAATCTAAGGATTTATCAAGGATTTGAGGCATCATGGATTTGTAACAATCCTTTGTTTGTTGGGATGTTTTTATCATGGATTTTGTTTGTTGGGATGTTTTTATCATGGATTTAAAGGTGTGGGATTTACTACTTGAAGTCAAAAATTACATTACTGCCCTTTTCTATATGTTTGACATGTTTATAATATGTACACAAAACAAGGACCAAACTTCAAAATTACATGACTATAATTTTCTATATGTTTGACATGTTTATGATATGTATACAAAACAAGGACAATATATACTAATAAGCATAATGTTGCCACATGGACAATAATAATAAACGAGAAAATTCCGTTTTAACTTTTAACGTAACATAATCAATTACCAATCTTTTGTCCTCCTTTTCAAAAGTGACATATAACAACATATATTATAATCGGGAGAACAAAGAATTAAACGTTCCATGAAAAGTTCAAAGAAAACTAGAACACAAGAAATGATATAAAAAATCTAACTCATGTTTGCACATTAATTGAACGTTTATATTATTCATTTATTGTTAATTATAATGTATAATAGTTAAATTTGAGGGCAACCTTGGAATATTAAAAGTGCATGAAGGTATATGGGTAAAATCTCATCAAGGATTTATGCCATATTCCAAATCCCACATCAACATGTGGGATTTATAAGTCCGTGGGGTCCACGGATTTGGACCCTTAAAATCTGTGGGCCCCACGGATTTGGTCTCCAAAAAATGTGCAAGCAAACAACGGATTGTACCTAAATCCTTGATAGGTACCAAATCCATGTACCAAATCCTTGAAGCAAACGACCCCTTAGTGCTATAGGGTTTTGCATTTATGGTACAACTTGAACTTGTACCTTTATGTGATGGTACAACTTCAAGTTGTAAAATTGTACCATAACATAATGGTACAAATTGCTTTATGGTACAACCTAAACTTATACATTTAATGTTATGATACAAATTAAAGCACCAATACTATATAGCATAGTAGAAGTGCTCTAAGGGCGAGGGTTCAGAAGAATATGATACGAACATTTTGGAGGGTGTTAGTTTCTCGTTGCACTGCCTGGTATTGAATCACCTATAGCCTAAAAGCTATTCAAAACCAAGTTATCATATGCATTAGCTAGCTAGACCAAATGACCTATTGTTTCCAAAACCCGGATTCTATGCAAATTGTAAACCCAGTGATTATTGTGATTTATAGTAATAAAAATAATAGTAATAATAATTACGCCTGGTGCATATAGATTGGATTCACGGACTGGTGGATTCATGAGTTAGATCAAATGGACTGGTTGATTAATCCATGAATCCAGATGACATACAAGCATGAGATTAATTTGTAAATTTTAAAAAGGTTGGGTACTAAAATGTCATAGTGAAAAATTTTAGGTACCAAAATGGAAATTTTCAATGACATTTTTCATATAAAAATAAATTTTAGGTATCAAAATATAAAATATAAAAGGAATAGGTACTCACCGTAATTTACCATTTGGATCCATTGATCAATCCATGAATCCACCATTCTAATTGGATTTGGATCAAATATATTGGATTTAGATGGATTGGATTAGGTGGATAGTTTGATGAATGAATAGGATTGAATTCATGGATATGAATCCTAATTGCCACCTCTATTTGCTTCTTTCAATTCAATTGCTCAAATTGAGATAGGTCATTCAGTTGTGAAATCAGAATAACATGTGTCTATTTGATCAAATCCACCTATATCATTACTCATTAGGGATGGCATTGGGTGGGTCGGTTTTCATATATATCATTTTCGAATTACGGTTTTAAAATGTAACCATTCCTGTAACTAGATTGTGGTTAGATGTAATATGTAATACCAAAATCAACGAGTATATGGTTGAGGTAAAACCAACATGCACTATTCCTGTACAATCATGTGCAAAGTTTTTTTATATAATCTAATTTTTTTCTTTGAATGTCAATGTAAAATGAAATTTCTTTATCACATTGTTTGTAAAATGGAGAGAAAATGAATAAGATTTGAGGCCTAAGAAATAATTATAATATTTTACTGATATAGTTGAACAAAGTGTTAAAATGAATAAATCTAGAATATAGTTATAACTTATAACACATATTCATGTGAATTTGGTACGCAGATAAAATATCAAAATCATGCCAAACTCATTATCCTCTTTGTCGAATTCGGAGGAAACCCATCCAAAGATTTTCTGTGTCATCGAGTTTCAGGGATCTGACAACGGGGGCGGTCTATGGCTGGGTTCCTCACAACTCATTATCTTGCTATTTCCATATGAACTAGAGCACAACTCTACGTGTTCTGCAAGTTGCTCAACATTAACCTTCATTCCCGCAATCCTTGTCCAATTTATATTATCTTCTCCTAGCATAAACTGAAAATAGAAAAGAACAAGTACATACATGGTTTTACGTGACATCAAAGAAGGAGTCGGGGAAAAAAGTGGCACGGTTTGGAGAGTTCACACCCTCTCTCTAACTTTTCTTTTCTCTGCCTTATCTCTAAGTTAGAGTTCATTTTCAAGTCTCCATATGGTTGCCGTCAGCTTCCCTTTGGGACCGATGGTGGCCCTCCAACTCTTTTACCTTTCCTGCTTTTTATTTTGCTTGGTTCCATTTTCATTTTCATTGCATGTTTCGATTTTCCTTGTCCCGATCTCCGTTTCACCTTCATGCTCATCTTTGGGGTTTTCACTATGCCACTTCTTGTGAGATGGATGTCTCCTGTTCCAGCCTCTACTTTTGATCCTCAAATTTAGATATGCTTGGTTCTTTTGCTCGGTGGTCAAAGGGGGCTATAGATCTTTGATCGGTAGCTTGTCTTCTCATATGGGGTGGGATAGCGTCACTACCCCTATAGGGGTTGTGATTTTCGCTTCCCACTTCCCAGCCACTAATCTTCCTTTTCCATCCCACGGTTATTATTAAGCAAAGGGTGTTTTGGGAATGCTTTATATAATAAATAAAAGGAAAGAAAATGAAATATTAAATGTAATTGTATTGGAAACGGTTATTGGGCGTGATTGGTGGGATGGATCTCTCCCAACACTTGGTCTTCCCATCTCTGCAACTTCATTAAAAAAATCCCTCCCTCCCCATCTCTTGGCTTGTTCATTGCTTCTGCTTCATTGAAAAAAAACTACCATTCAAATGTAGTTATAGAACGCCGGAAACACCTTTCCACGATGGCCGCGGAGCGATCCCTAAAATAAGAAAGATTTGAGTGTTTTGCTGAGGACGACGTTGTTGTCGACGCGGAGTAGCTGGACAACGACGAAGGATTCAACAACGTGAGAAAGGCGGACAACGACGACGATCACTTAAACTTTATACATATCGACAACGATGATGATTCAGTGCTCGTGAATTTCTTGGCCTAAACGTGGAGAACAACAAAGATTTCGTGCCGCAACCAGACGAATACGTTAAAGATGATGATGACGGCACAGAGAATATCGTCGACGCCAACAATCTCGCTAGGGTTAACTAGTGCCGTTACGACTTCCGTTGAATGGGTAGTGTTTTTTTAGTGGTACACCTTATGCGACGACCAAAATGTACTAGTATTTCTGGTTCAAGTTAGCTAGTGGTAGTACATTGCTAGTGGTAGTCATCTAGCGGTAGTCGCCTAGTGGTAGTAAATTACTAGTAGTAGACACCTAGTGGTAGTCATCTAGTGGTAGACACTTTGTGGTACAATTGACGATATTTGTTGACTAGTTTTGGTGATATTTGTTGCCTAGTGGTAGTAGCTACTGGTACCAGGTACGTCGTGGTTGTAGCCTACTTGTAAAAGTTAAATAGTATGACCTCTAATGCATCTTCTTTTTAAATACAGGTGGTGTATCAACTATCGTTCCAGCTCCTATTGGATCAAAATGAAGCAGTGGCATGACAAGAGAATATATAAGAAGAGGCTAATGTCGATTCGGGAAATAGAAAGCGAGCAAGCAAGAATACTACTGAATAAGAAGCTCACATCAAGAGGAAAAAAAGCATTGGCAAAATCTTGTTGGTCGTTTGTTTTGTTAGATGTTTCATTTCAATTTTGGTAGAAATGTGGCAACCTGTCAGAAGATACAGTTAATTTTGTTTCGTGTAAAAGATGTTTCGTTATACTGATGAGGTTTTGTTATCTTTGATCATTTGTTGTCTACCAGTGGACGACCATTTAAAGTGCTGTAAAAAAATCATGAATTCACAAGTACTAGTTAAATGTTTCATTTCAATTTTGGTAAAAAATATAGTTACTGGTACTTACATCATTGAACTGGTACATGTACCACTATATTTACACTTGTACAAGTGAAGTGGTTCATGTAACTCTCTACCACTCGATAGCTAGTTGTACGAGTCCATTGTATCACTGAAGTGTTTTTTATACCACTGGAGACCAAGTCTACTTGTACTTAGTAAATGTACAAGTGCGAGTTGTATTGAAAATTGACAATGGAACACAAATCCAATTGTACTACTGTAAGTTGCCACCACTTTGTCCAATATCATTTATTCACATTAAAGATAGCAACATAACTAAAGGTCAACTAATGCCCTCAACGTCTTGGAAATATCATTGCCACTAACTTTGTCCAAGCCACAGCTTTGTCCAATATCATTGGTTAACATTGTTCATACTTCTAAACATACAGAAACAATCATCATACTCCTCAACATCTGGAAAAGAACTATTGATGGGTCAGTAAATGCAGGGACTCTTGCTTAACTCGTCACGTGGTCGCTTCTTAATAAGGCCAGAACGAGAATCAGATAACTCCCCTCCACGATGACAACCTGCCTAGAAGCATACCCAACAGGTTGATTTGTTGTCGTTGATGTATAATGTGTAGTCTTTGTTCTCACCATTCCTGCTATCATAAAAAAAATTACATTGGTACAAAGACTTAATTAAACTGCTTCCAATAGAAAAACCATTAGAAGAATACCAGTAGGAACACTAAAACATTTTAGGAGTATTGGTACCAATCAGTATGTACTAGTATTGCTTCAATGGTACTGGTAAAAATTAATTGGTACTAGTACCACTACAACTAAAATCAGCGATACCATTCCATTAAACTACCACTATTAGTATACCAATGTAATTGGTAGTTGGTACCAGTAACACAACTACCACTAGAACCGGTACCAATTGAAAACAAAAGCTGGTCATCTAAAGTAACTTCGACTACCACTCCCAGTAACAATGAATCATTTTAAGCCCACTGCTGTCGGACCAAAATTCACCGGTACACATATATTAATGCAACGACTAATAAACTACCACTGGAACTGGTACAAGTGGTACCATCCTAGTAAAGTACCACTACATCTTGTATGTACCAGTTGTACCATTGAATTAAACTACCACTGTTAGGCTACAATTAAAGATACCTCTCCTACGATGGTTTGCATGGCAGCAAGAAGGGACGACGGCGGAAGGATGTCCGACAATGTATTGAAAGAACAAGTTTTTTTTTACTAGTTATGACTAAGATTAAAGCAGGACACACCTCGATCTAGAAACATGATCGACAAAGAAGGGGGAAGACGCCGGAGAAAAGACAAAAGCAAGGAGTCAGGGCCGTTAGGGGAGAAGAATGGTTGTCAAAGAGATTACAATTGCCATGACGCGGGTCGACAAAAAAGAAGTAAATGGTGAAATCGACCGGAATTACCTCCTAACCGGACAACCAAGTCTTCGACCTCAACCAAACGGGGGAGATGATGGAGGAAAAAAAGCGTCGAGAAAGTTGATCGGCGACGGTTGCTGGGTTTTTTGGGATATGATGGAGGGGAAAGGGTTTTTGGGCAGACAAACAATTTATTGCGGGGAAGGTGGCTGATTTCTCTCCCCAACAAATCCTTTCCCCCTTCAAAACCCGCATGACATTATAGGAGAGATGAACGCGCGGATCCAGTGCGGCACTCTTCTTTTTGCCCCTGATAATTATAGACCGCCAGATCATAAGAAAGGGAATTGGACGGCTTGGAAGAGGGAAGCGAAACTCACAACCCCTAAGGGGGTTGTTAGTTGTTACGCTATCTCAACCCTTCTCATATTCTTAACTTTCATCTACCTCCTTGCTTCACCCATTGCGTCGGTGTTTCGGAGATGCAAAGGCCTTCTCATATGCAGCGGCCAGGATGCGGTTCTTAGTTGTTGAAGGCAGGGATGCATCATTCTGAAGCTCGTCTCTTTTCTCCAAGCCTGTTCGTTGTCGTTTTTGTGGTCTCCGGGCTCCTTGCGGACTGCAGTTCTCCCGTTGTGGCGTTGGTCCGGTCATTGCATAGTGAGCTGGTGGTCGGCAGTTGGTTTTTCGGCGACTTTGTTCAGATAGTTGGCGGCGGCAGGTTGGAGAAGAGATGATAGCTAGGGTTTGTGTTGGTAGTTTTCTTTAGGGTTAATTTGGGCTCACTTTGCGGGCTCTGGGTTTTGGGCTTCATTCTCGGTTTCTTTTTGAAACATTTGTAAGGGCTTTGTTTGTTGGCTTTTTTTATCCTTTTGATTTCTGCTGTATCTTTCCATGGGTTTTACCCTAAACTTTGTACTCACTTTTGAAGTGCAATATACGCAGCTTCTTGTAAAAAAAAAAAAAAGAGTCGGGATTTGGGAATCGGGAGGCCGTCATTTTTTAACATATGATAGTAAAAAGGAAAAAAACATAGTTTAAATGATTTTTTCAAATTTCACAACGGTACAAGACGTTGTTTTGAGATAATTAAAATTTTGACATATACAATATTAACTAAAAAGTGCTATCATGATGTATTCGATATAAATTGCGTAAAATATCGTATTACTCATTATTTTCATAAGTGAAAAGTATATATTTGTCAATATTAGTATTCAGAAAAAATTGATATGTTCATTCTATATCCAAAATTATCTTAGAAAATATGAATTTATAACTTGAAGAACTTAAATGATATGGTTTGAAGTCAAATGATCTAAGAAGCTAAAGTATAAAATAAATTAAATGTCTATCCAAAAGTAAAATTAATTATTCATTCATTATATATTCAAATTTATTCATAAAATAAGAATCAAAAGTTGAAGAGTTTAATTAATATAGCTTGAGTTTAAAGGATTTATAAAATCAAGTAGAATTTAATTGAAATAGTTTGAATTTTAAGAATTAACAAAATTGAAGTATGAAAGTTAAGTGACCAAATTGACCTGATGTAAAAATTAAATCTGAAAAAGTAATAAAATAATATCGCTGTTGTTGGGTATTGAACACATGTGACCTGACTAATGACCTATGGAGTAACAACTTATTCACTGAGCTAGAAGTAATAGTCTTGTTTATGACTTGCATATTTCTGATTTCATCTTATGTTTTAGTTTATACATTATCTTTTATAATATTCATAAGTGATTTCAAAATTCTCGGGGGGCAAGGACCCCTCCGAAACCAAAGGTAGCTTTGCCCCTGTGTGTCCCCTATCAGTTGCTTGATCATGACCAATTCAAGAGAGAGATTTGCCTCCCTAGGTTTTACTATTATCAATTGATCAACTTGTTAATGTTAAACAACAAACTACTTTGGGAAAAAAAATGTTAAACAACAAACTATGTCAAATATTCCATGCCAATCATAAGTTCCATGCAAAGGGAAATGATGGAGAGAATCAAGTAGTTTGTTGTTGTCAACAATGTCGCCGCAGAACAAGGCGCCGACTTTCATGGGTTGCTCAAAATTTCGAATCTCTCCAGGGACGGAGCCAGCTTGTACTGTCACGACCTTACTCGTGGTCGTGCGGCCCTAGCTCTCAATTCCCTTTCTTATGATCTGGCGGTCTATAATTATCAGGGGCAAAAAGAAGAGTGTCGCACTGGATCCGCGCGTTCATCTCTCCTATAATGTCATGCGGGTTTTGAAGGGGGAAAGGATTTGTTGGGGAGAGAAATCAGCCACCTTCCCCGCAATAAATTGTTCGTCTGCCCAAAAACCCTTTTCCCTCCATCATATCCCAAAAAACCCAGCAATCGTCGCCGATCAACTTTCTCGACGCTTTTTTTCCTCCATCATATCCCCCGTTTGGTTGAGGTCGAAGACTTGGTTGTCCGGTTAGGAGGTAATTCCGGTCGATTTCACCATTTACTTCTTTTTTGTCGACCCGCGTCATGGCGATTGTAATCTCTTTGACAACCATTCTTCTCCCCTAACGGCCCTGACTCCTTGCTTTTGTCTTTTCTCCGGCGTCTTCCCCCTTCTTTGTTGATCATGTTTCTAGATCTAGGTGTATCCTGCTTTAATCTTAGGGGTCGTTTGGATGAAACATTGTGATGAATCAATTGTACTCAATTGGCTCATTATGAGGTAATTGGGCCAAATTGACCCATTTGGCTACAAAAAAAGGAAACGAAACAATCTGGGCCGGGGAAATGAGAATTGCTCCGTTAGGGGTCAATTGAAAAAACCTGGGGTGGGGGGAGGGAATTTCAATTGACGCAATTTTTGTCTCCTCTTCCCAATTCTGCCCTCTCTCTCCAGAAACAAACCACTCTATTCTTCTTCTCTTCCCTTTCTCTTTCCTTTCTTTTTCTCTGCAACTGCGTTGTCATTCCTCATTTTTTCTCTGCAACTACGCTCTCATTCCTCCTCTTCTTCTCTTTCTTGTGTATCTATGGCGGACAGAGGGAAGAAGAATCAAGGTTATGATGGTCGCCGGCGGACAAAGGGAGGAATAGAGAAACTCTGTTGCCGGATTTGCAAAGAGGTTGTCGCCGTCCAGCCATCATCGTAGAGTCAAAGGAGTGAGTTCTCGGGGACCAGCCGGTGGGTCGATTGACTCCGCGCAAAGGGATTTTGACGCATGTGTGTAAGTAGTGGGTCGATTGACTCGATCCTCGCCAGGCTCAAACGACGGCGAGATTTGTTGGAGTTCCTCACCGGCAGTCCAGCCTCTGATTCAAGGACCGAGAAGTCTCAATCCTTCAAATTGCGTCCGTCAACTTCAAATCCGGTCGTCTCTGCTCTGAACGCCCAATTTCATTTGTGCCCTAGACCCCTAATTTCTCACGGGGTTAGAGTCAAATTCCAGAAACGGGAAACAGAAAGGTTAAGGTTTTGGATTGCAACGGCTGAAGTTTCTCAAAAAGTTCTTCAGATTCCCTCTACTCTTCCAGCTTGGGTTAAGGTTTTGGATGTTCTGGTTTACAGGGATATTGGTTGTGTGATTCGGAAAAATCCGATTGCTTGATAGGGAGGGTTCTTTGGATTGGTTTTGACATTTGGTTAGTTGCAAAAACCACTTTTTTTATTATGTTTCGATTTCATTTGTGGGCATTATGAAATCCAGAAAGTGTTCATTTTGTAAATGAAGAACTAAACAAAAACAAACCCAGAAACAAAAACTTGCAGAAGGGTATATTGGTATTTCCTCGGAAATGGCTTATCTGCATTTCTCCATCTCAAAGTCCATCCCAAACGACACATTCTTGGCAAATTTCCTCATCATATTGACTCATTTTCTAAAACGAGTCTTTTGGTGCAAATTGACTCGTTTTGAGAATGATCCATCCAAACGACCCCTTAGTCATAACTAGTAAAAAAGAACTTGTTCTTTCAATGCATTGTCGGACATCCTTCCGCCGTCGTCCCTTCTTGCTGCCATGCAAACCATCGTAGGAGAGGTATCTTTAATTGTAGCCTAATAGTGGTAGTTTAATTCAATGGTACAACTGGTACATACAAGATGTAGTGGTACTTTACTAGGATGGTACCACTTGTACCAGTTCCAGTGGTAGTTTATTAGTCGTAGCATTAATATATGTGTACCGGTGAATTTTGGTCCGACAGCAGTGGGCTTAAAATGATTCATTGTTACTGGGAGTGGTAGTCGAAGTTACTTTAGATGACCAGCTTTTGTTTTCAATTGGTACCGGTTCTAGTGGTAGTTGTGTTACTGGTACCAACTACCAATTACATTGGTATACTAATAGTGGTAGTTTAATGGAATGGTTTCGCTGATTTTAGTTGTAGTGGTACTAGTACAGTAGTACCAATTGATTTTTACCAGTACCACTGAAGCAATACTAGTACATACTGATTGGTACCAATACTCCTAAAATGTTTTAGTGTTCCTACTGGTATTCTTCTAATGGTTTTTCTATTGGAAGCAGTTTAATTATTGTACCAATGTAATTTTTTTTATGATAGCAGGAATGGTGAGAACAAAGACTACACATTATACATCAACGACAACAAATCAACCTGTTGGGTATGCTTCTAGGCAGGTTGTCATCGTGGAGGGGAGTTATCTGATTCTCGTTCTGGCCTTATTAAGAAGCGACCACGTGACGATTTAAGCAAGAGTCCCTGCATTTACCGACCCATCAATAGTTCTTTTCCAGATGTTGAGGAGTATGATGATTGTTTCTGTATGTTTAGAAGTATGAACAATGTTCACCAATGATATTGGACAAAGCAGTGGCTCGGACAAAGTTAGTGGCAATGATATTTCCAAGACGTTGAGGGCATTTGTTGACCTTTAGTTATGTTGCTATCTTTAATGTGAATAAATGATATTGGACAAAGTGGTGGCAACTTACAGTAGTACAATTGGTTTTGTGTTCCATTGTCAATTTTCAATACAACTCGCACTAGTACATTTACTAAGTACAAGTAGACTTGGTCTCCAGTGGTATAAAAAACACTTCAGTGATACAATGGACTCGTACAACTAGCTATCGAGTGGTAGAGAGTTACATGAACCACTTCACTTGTACAAGTGTAAATATAGTGGTACATGTACCAGTTCAATGATGTAAGTACCAGTAACTATATTTTTTACCAAAATTGAAATGAAACATCTAACTAGTACTTGTGAATTCATGATTTTTTACAGCACTTTAAATGGTCGTCCACTGGTAGACAACAAATGATCAAAGATAACAAAACCTCATCAGTGTAACGAAACATCTTTCACACGAAACAAAATTAACTGTATCTTCTGACAGGTTGCCACATTTCTACCAAAATTGAAATGAAACATCTAACAAAACAAACGACCAACAAGATTTTGCCAATGCTTTTTTTCCTCTTGATGTGAGCTTGTTATTCAGTAGTATTCTTGCTTGCTCGCTTTCTATTTCCCGAATCGACATTAGCCTCTTCTTATATATTCTCTTGTCATGCCACTTCTTCATTTTGATCCAATAGGAGCTGGAACGATAGTTGATACACCACCTGTATTTAAAAAGAAGATGCATTAGAGGTCATACTATTTAACTTTTACAAGTAGGCTACAACCACGACGTACCTGGTACCAGTAGCTACTACCACTAGGCAACAAATATCACCAAAACTAGTCAACAAATATCGTCAATTGTACCACAAAGTGTCTACCACTAGATGACTACCACTAGGTGTCTACTACTAGTAATTTACTACCACTAGGCGACTACCGCTAGATGACTACCACTAGCAATGTACTACCACTAGCTAACTTGAACCAGAAATACTAGTACATTTTGGTCGTCGCATAAGGTGTACCACTAAAAAAACACTACCCATTCAACGGAAGTCGTAACGGCACTAGTTAACCCTAGCGAGATTGTTGGCGTCGACGACATTCTCTGTGCCGTCATCATCATCTTCAACGTATTCGTCTGGTTGCGGCACGAAATCTTTGTTGTTCTCCACGTTTAGGCCAAGAAATTCACGAGCATTGAATCATCATCGTTGTCGATATGTATAAAGTTTAAGTGATCGTCGTCGTTGTCCGCCTTTCTCACGTTGTTGAATCCTTCGTCGTTGTCCAGCTACTCCGCGTCGACAACAACGCCGTCCTCGGCAAAACACTCAAATCTTTCTTATTTTAGGGATCGCTCCGCGGCCATCGTGGAAAGGTGTTTCCGACGTTCTATAACTACATTTGAATGGTAGTTTTTTTTCAATGAAGCAGAAGCAATGAGCAAGCCAAGAGATGGGGAGGGAGAGATTTTTTTAATGAAGTTGCAGAGATGGGAAGACCAAGTGACGGGAGAGATCCATCCCACCAATCACGCCCAATAACCGTTTCCAATACAATTACATTTAATATTTCATTTTCTTTCCTTTTATTTATTATATAAAGCATTCCCAAAACACCCTTTGCTTAATAATAACCGTGGGATGGAAAAGGAAGATTAGTGGCTGGGAAGTGGGAAGCGAAAATCACAACCCCTATAGAGGTAGTGACGCTATCCCACCCCGAGGACCCTGCGGGGATTTATATGATGAAGTCCAGATATAAATAAGTAGATCGCATGTGATGGTAAAGTACGAGCTGTGGATGCACAACGATTAATGCAGTACAAGGTGCAACGAGTAGAAGAAATTAGTCAAGTATTACATATGAGATATTTGGATTTTTGTGTCCTATAATATGCTAAGCTGGAATGCTCGCATGGTAGGGGTGGGCATACGATTCGGTAAAGGTTCGGAATTTGGAAGAGAAAATGGCTTATTTCGGAAACCAGTATCCTTTCGATTGAACCAAATTTTCGAATTCCAAACCGAATTATTATAATTGCAAGCTCCAAATGGTGGGTTTTTATGTTTATACTTATTATGAGACTTAAATATTTGAATCATGTTAGTATTTTATGACATATGTGTTGAAATGTTTGATTTTATCATTGATGATGCATATTTATTGTTTACATTAGGGGTGAAAAATAATTTAAAAGTGAGAAGATACAAGCTAACCTCACAAGTTCGGTTTTGTATGAAAACCGAACCGAATCAAATTATAATTTGGTTTGAACCGACCAAACCGAATTATAATTCGGTTCGACGTTTGATAGAATTCGGGGACCCGATACGCATAATTTCTGTTCGATTTGAACCAAACTGACGAATGCCCCACCCTACGCAGCGGAAAAGTACAATATGGTACCTACCATTAAATTTAGTAACGGAAAATATAACGACACGGTATGTGGCGCAATTAACCTATCTCCGGCAATCTCTCTCTTGCAAATTGCGTTTGCTCAGTTTCGAGGAGTTGCTGCGATAACAGCGACGATCATGGATGGCAAGCTGCCGCGCTCCTCCCGCAAGCGCCCTCGCAACGATGAGTTTGAAGATGAGGAATCGACGAAACGCTCCATGTGCGCCACAGCCCCGCTCCCTCCCGTTTCTCCTGACCTTGATTTCCTCTAGGGTTTACCCCTTCGTTGCACTTTTTACTTTCTGTTGATGGCGATTTCGCGATTTTTTTTCAGGCAGCAGAAGAAAGTAAGGTTCCCGAAAGGTAAGAAAGTGAAGCCAGGGGATGATTCCGGCACCGTCCCCGCAGCAGTTGGTCCTGAAAGGGTTGGACCTCAAGACAACCTCGCCGACGACGCTGACGCTCGACTCGCTGCCACCGAGCGTGCGAAGCGACGTAACCAGATCACCGCTGAACTGTTTGACGGCGAAGTCAATGACGTCTCTGCAGCCGAGGTCACTTATGAGGTTTGCTTACTTCCATTTTTCATTTTTTTGTTTTGTAAATCTGAATAAGATATGAATCTCCAAATCTTGGGCATTCTACGAAACTTTTGCTGGTTGGGAAATGGCAAAAGATTGAAAGCATACCAGGGTTACCTACTGCAGTAAAATAAAATTGGGCTGCTTGTGCCTTGTTAAGTTTGAAAGTAGCTTACATCTCAAGTGGTCAGGAGGTGATTTATAGTATAGTAATCTGGTGCTGCTGGTGGGTCAGACATGCTATATATGGCACTATGCTTACAGTATCAGTATTTGTGCGGTGTGCTGTTTCTTTAAGGACCGTATTTTGTTCCCGTTAAGTACATATACACGATGGATAAGAGTTTCTGGTTGGAGTATGGTGATGCAATTGCATGACTGGGATCGGGAACTTCCAGGAAAAAGAAAAGAAGAGAAAAGCGTGACTGGGTTCTCCATTGACAGGATAATGGCATTTTTGTTGATGATGGGGATCAAATTGAGCCATTTAATCTTGACGAAGAGTGAAGAATGTAAATTTGATGCTCAAGGAAATTTGGTTGAATATGTCGATGGAAATGACTCTAAGGTAAACAATCTCTTTTCTCTGTTGACAGGATAATGACAGTTTTGTTGATGATGGGGTTCAAATGGAACCATTTAATCTTGACAGAGAGAGGGAAGAAGGTTATTTTGATGCTCAGGGAAATTTTGTTGAATATGTCAATGAGAATGATTTCAAGGTAAACTATCTCTTTTCTCTGAAGCTGGTTGCTCTTTTCAACTAAAAGGAAATTGCTTATCATTTTTGTATTTTTTCAACTCATAGTACTTTTTGGGATTTCGTTGCAGGATCCATGGCTTGATACTGCTGAAGTTGATACAAGATATGCTAATTCCAAGGTAGCTGAAGACAATGACGAAAGTGAAGCCCCTGAAATGTCTTCTGATGAGACTGGACAGATAAAGAGGCGAATTGCAGATTTGCTTGAACCAGGGGAAACGGTTAGTTCTCGGTTGTCGATTCGCTTTTTATGATTAGATTTATTGCAATGTTGGAAGATTACAGTTGACACATCTGTTTATTCCATAAATTTCAATCATTTATCAAGAGCAGCGATAGGATAATATTCTCTGTGCATGGACTCCCTGGTTTATGAAAAATTGCGCCCAAACAAAACACTCTGAGTTGCACCCTGAATTATTCATTATCCAAATATGATAAAGGGATGGTCCTGGTCATATTTTGAAAGTTGTATTGTGACATTCCCTTCTTCTGACAGGTTTTACAAGCTTTGAGAAGGTTGAAGGGAACCTCAATTGGGAAGAAGGAGAAAATGTCAGCTGAGACACAACTTCTATTTGACCAGCTTACTGAAGATGCTAACAAGCTGCTGGATAGTGGTGAATATGGTAAAGTTCACACAATCAATTGTCATTGTCAGCAGATAGTTTAAGTTTCCTCGTAGAATTCGCTCTTCCAAAAAAAATTGTTGGTCATGGCAATCAGATACTTATTCAAATCTTTTCTATGCAGATGTTTACCATGATAAGCAGGAGATTTTTGAGCGCGAGGCAGGTTAGTTCATAAAAGTTTCCGATCTCTTTGAACATCCACATGTGGTAGCATGAGTTTCATGAGTCAATCATTAGAATGAGAGAATATGAAGGAGTGTTATCACTTTGAGATCCCAATTGAATGTAGTTAATCTCTTGAGTCCTTCCTGCTTCGTCACAGTTCTCAGCCTTGACTACCCTTTGGGTTCTTTCACCTGATCACATTTCATTAGTTCGGTCATTTATTTATCATGTGTTCGTAGCCTTCATTTTATTCTGAAGCCACCTTGTTTATGGCCGACACATTTTTTCAGCCTTTTTTCCCCTGTTAGGCAGTGGATGGTGCAGGCTTATGAGATCTGAAAGTATTGAGCCTATTTATTCTTTTCCTGGTGAACTTACATTTTCAAGATGTTACTTTGTAATGTATGTGATGGTGATGGAATTTGCAAATTTGCAGTAACTGCTGCTTATGGTTATTGTCTATTCCTTTTATCTTTTTTCAGAAGGATATGAGAAGTTAGCTTCTGCTAGAGGAAAAGACACATTGATAAATCGGGGACAAGCGGATCCTTACAACACAAGGACACACATGCTTTCTGATGTGGGAACTGTTGGAGCATCCTCTTCTATAGTGTCTAGTGCTGATGCTGGTACTTCAGGCCTTAATGGAAACGGTGTAGAAGCCTCTGATGATGGAGCTGATGCATATGACATGTTTGGAGATGAAGATGATAACACTACTGCTAATACATCTGCTTACACTGATGCTGTCGCTACTGGCTCTGTTGCTAATGGTGAGTGAATGTTACGGTGAAAGTGCTTCAGTGCACAATCTTTTTGCACTGACTTGAGTTTATGGTCCTGAGATCATTTTAACCCTAGGTTAGGTTTTTATTGTTTGATTGATTTGTATCTTGAAGCCATTCCTTAATTTCTGTTTCTGCACTCATGGTTTTTTGGTTGTTTGGTCTGCAGCTGGAGGTTTGCAGAGTGATTATGTTTATGATGAAACTTCTGGGTATGTACCTCTCCCTTTCTCCCTTACCTTAAAATTGGACTGGAAGATTCACAATGTCCATTTCCATTCCCATCTCTGAATATATTTCTTTCTATGCAATGTCTTAGGTTGAAACATGGTATCTAAACATTTATAGGTTTAGCTAGAGGTCTAAACTTCTACCTCCTGGATTTTGCATTATTATTAACATTTGTCTTCTACAAGTTGGAAGTAAATGAGATAAGATATGCTCTTCTTTCCGTTTATGTATTCCACGAGTCGAAATACTGATTCCTGGTTGTCATTCTTTCAGTTACTACTACAGCAGCAGCTTGGGTTATTATTATGACCCAAACACTGGGCTATACTGCTCTGCGACATCGGGGCTATGGTAATGAATCTTCACGAGTATTGACCTACTTACAAGTTACAACACAGATATTGATGTAGCCATCCCGAATATGTAGTATTAAGGCTATAATGTGTGAGTAATTTGCTATATACCTGTATGATGTTCTTAGAAAAGATGCAGTAGAGGAGTTAATAGAAGTGATTGTATTATTGTACATCTTCTACCGCATTACTGATCATCATTTTTACCTATATGCTTAGGTACTCCTTCAATGAGGAAACCAGCACCTATGACCTAGTCAGCGAGACCGCGCCAAATGCTTCTTGACGAAAGAGTATTATTAAATGTGTACAACTAAATGGATCCTACTGATGTGGAAAAATATGCTAGACGACCTCAATTGTGTGAAAATTTTGAATTAGATCGTGCTACTCTGAAATTAGGCGGTGTTTTTTCGTAGTAGTCGTCCTTGGGGTTGGTTTGCTTTTGGACATGCTTCGTTTGCTCGGCTTTTCTTCTTCGGACACGTTTGGCATGGTTAATATTAGAGGAGCCTGTACAGGTAAAAATGTATGACGGAAAATGGTGTGCTATGTGAACATGATATGAACTGGTCATGTGTGCAACTGTTTGCTGTCGAGAGAAGAGAAATAAATAGGTTTTAGCTGATGCTGGGTTTTGTATCCTACCTGGTAGGTGTAGGTAAGTTTTAACTTGTGTAAGATCAAAATAGCTTTTCCCATCTATATTGGAGTGGACAAAAGAGCTCCAGTTTTATGTCAGAATCAACAACGGAAGTCAACAAAAGAGACGACGAAATACAACAATTCTCTAAATTTCAACTTTCTATTAGCTATCCACTTGAAGAATGTGATTCTCTTCCACCAAGAGTCTGGATTATTGCTTCCAAAAGTTTAATGTCATTATCACGCTTCGCAATCTCCTCCTGCTTTGCTCGCAACTCTTCCATGTGTAGTTGAAATACCTCTACAACCATCATTAAAATAATCATCATCAAACCTCATTCTTCAGTACAAGACATTGCTACCAGAAGATCATTCCAAGTAACTTAGCCAATTGAAAAAGAAACAATGAACCAGAAGATAATTTCAAGTAACTTAGCCAATTGACAAAAGAAACAATGCTTCATCAAAATAATACTAGGCTGACTTACTTGTAGTGTTTTCAAGTTCTTTGGTGACTTCTTGTGCTCGTAATTCAGCAGCTTTCTGTGCTACCTCAGCTTGTCGTTTCTCTGCACGTGCACGGGCTGCAGCTGATATGGCTGCATCAAGTTCTCTCTCCAAAGTCTCTACCCTTTGATCCAGAACCTACACATATACACAGAGATGGTTAGTAATGCAATGAGCAATACTGCTATGGAGACATGGGCAACAAAAGCATTAGTCAAGAGTCATGTGGCTAATGCCGCAAGGGAGAGGGAACTGCATAAACACCAACAGAATGACAGCTGAAGTATGTTTGAGCATGGACACAAGTGTCTAAGTAACATCAGACATGATATAGTCTATACCAGGAGATCCCCATAAATGCAACTCTACAATTCCAAATCAAATCGCCATGAAACACATAGTTTAGCTTCTTCGAGGTCAGCAGCACGACAATGCCTTACTGAACCTCCTGCCTAGCCTTTCAAAAAAAATCTCCTCCCTATATCCAAGGAAGATAGATACCTGTTTTTCCTGGCCAAAACTGGTAAGACATAGTGACGGAAAATCTGAACCCATGTAGAAAATGCAAGATAAAGTTGCATTACAAGCCTCATGCAAGCAACCTAGCATCTCTCAAACAGGGTCAAGACGAGGTATGCTTCATTGATTGATATGCCTAATGCTACCAACAAGGATTCTAGAGCTCGCACGATGGTCCAACAATGTGAAAAACAAGTACCAAGAACTTGTCTTTGTAATGGCTGAAAAGGAACTCTAGATCCTACCAGCACCACAATGTCAATGATCTTCACAAAATAACTGATCGTGGAAGAAAAACAAGTACAAATCTGGTTAAACTCCATCAATGAGACGAATCCAAACTTGTGGGTTCAGAAATTCGCTTAATACGCACAACAGCTGTTCTGTGATTCAATGAGACTAACCATACAAATTACGGAAAAATTCAGAGACCCAGCAGAAGGAATCGGTCACAAGGAACATAACAGAACCCACAAACTGCTAAGAGCAGCTGAGCAATAGCAGGATTGCAGCTACATTTTCACTATGTTAATTGCGCAGCAAACAGAGCCCCAGATCATGCAAAATCGTGAACAAAAGAAGAAGGGAGAAAGTGCTGAAGATTTGAAGAGCGGTACCTTAATCGTACGGGCTTGTTCCGAGGTGAGTGAGGCTTTGGTGTATGTATCTTCATCAACGAAGACGGCCTTCTTAAGGAGTAACTTCTGGAGAGACTCCAAATTAGATGTCATCTCCGTCAGATTAACTATAGCTCCTTGCCATCGCTCCTCGCTCATCGCCTTCATATTTTCCTTCTCCTTGTCCTCCATTTGAAAATTCTCCTCCTCGAATCCGCTGATCAGGTAGCACTCAATTGAAGAGCCGAAAAGGCTAACTTGTGATACTGTGAGTCTGTGACGCAGAATCAGACACGAAATTGCAGACAAAGATATTCAAAGCGAGACGAAGATGATAAAAATGCTCCCAATTCAGTCTCTTCTCCCTTTGAAGACCGAACTATAACGATTAACGAACAGGTCTTCTCTCGATGGGAATGGTGAACGATTTATATTGGACCTTGCTGTCCGTTTTGTATTGTTTTGGGCTTCTTCGTAGTTCTCCTTTCTACCCACGTTGCATGCTGCTGGGTAGGGGTGGGAATCCAGTCCCGGTTTTCCGGTCAAACCGAAAACTGGGCAGTTAAAACCGTCCCGGTTGTAACCGGAAACCGGTTAGCATCCAATCTCGTCCAGTCTCCGGTCAGCCTGTTAGCCCACCCGGTCCAATCCGGTTAAAACCGGAAAACCGGATTAAAATCTTCAAGCAAGCCCAGCCCACAATCCAATCCCCAGGCCCACACTCGACAAAACCAGTCCGGCCCAGAGCCCAACCCTAAACCTAATCCTACTCCCTCTTGCTCTCACCCACGTTTCCATACCAGCCGCTCACTCCTCCCCTCTAATCTTCCTTGTCGAAAACCCACCCTGGAGACTGGAGTCGCCGCAATTGCCCACCACCTCCTCCTTCCCGACCACGACCACCACCGCCGTCGACCTCAACATCCAATCCTTCTCCTCCACCATCCCGTCCATCCTCCTTAAACACCCTCCATCACTCCTCTCCATTTCGCCCCATCCCCAGCCAGGGCCGCCGCCGCCGCAATCTCCTCCGCCATCAGCTCGTGCATGGAGGAAGAGGAGGCGCCGACCACGACTCGTCGCCTTTCCAGCCCCAATTCCCTCTCTGATCTATAAATCGTCATCTTCTCCTCTCTGCATGCCAAGGCAGATCTGGGCGACGGAGACGGCGATGCTCACAACGGAGGCCGAAGACAGATCGACATACCAAGTGAGCAACTTGCTTGCCTCATCAAAGAGAAGAAGAGGCAGATGGAAGAAACAAGAAAGAGAAAGAAGAACAGAGAGGAGAAGAAGTAGGTGGAAGAATGATTGGGAAAGAAAAAGAGAGAAGAGATTGAGATTGAGAAAATAGAGACGGTTCAGAAGTGGAAGAGGCAGAGACGACCCATCTTCTCAATTTCATTGTTTTTTTTTTTTTTTTTAATTTTTTTCAAACGCCAACGTTTTGGAAGGGATGACTGCCAATCTGGTTTCCGGTTTAAAACCGGATTGAACCCGGTCCGGTCACGGTTGAAACCGGGTGCCATCCAATCCCGTCTCCAGTTATGGTATTTGTCAAAACGGTCTTAAAAAACCGGGTCAATCCGGTCCGGTTTTGACCGGACCGGATCGTTTCCCACCCCTACTGCTGGGTATAAAAGGGTTTTTGGTCAGTCTCGGCAACCCTAAGGCAAAGATTGCAATTGTACTCTCCATCTTATAGTGAAACTTCATCATGAGAGCTCTGCTCTTCGTGGATTAGTCTCGGTTTTCCGGGGATACCACGTAAATTGAGTATCATCTATTTTTCGCGTTTAGATTATTTTACATGGTATCAGGGCAGTAAGATTCAACTATTAGGTTTTCTTCGTCATGGGAAGGAAAATGAGACTGTCGACGGCAAATCAAGCGCCTCTACCGACGATGAGGTTATTCCAATAAGTTTGCCTCTCTACCTACATCCATCCGAGAACCCAGCACAACTCTTTGGCAGTGATTTGATCAAGGATCTGAACTATGGTGAGTGAGTCAATGATCTCACCGAGACCCTCGTGGCCAAGAACAAAATGGTTTTCGTAGACGGCTCCTTGCCGCGCACCAAAGCGGGGACTCCTCGTCGTCGAGAGGCCTGGGATAGATGTGATGCCACCATTAAGGGTTGGTTGAAGACGACCATGATGCGCGAGGCAAGAAACAATGTCCATATGGGCACCACGGCGCGAGCTATTTGGGTCGACTTACAAAAGCGGTTCAGTCGCGGGTCTGCTCAGCGCGCATATGAGCTTTGTCGCATGATCAGCTCGCTTCGCAAGGACAAGCGGTCCGTTTCAGCCTTTTACACCAAGCTTCGTGGCTACTGGGATGAGATGGATGCGGTCGGTGGTGTGCCACATTGTGTGTGTAATGGCTGCACTTGTGGCGGCTGTAGCTGCGATTTGGTGGCGTAGAACCATGTGAAGCAAGAAACCGAACGCCTGCTCGAGTTTTTACTTGGGTTGGATGATGGCTACGCTATCGTTCGCTCTCAGATTCTTAGCACGAAACCCGTGCCAACTTTGAATGAAGCATATCAAATTGTTGCCGCTGAAGAGCAGCATTGTTTGCTCACTAATGGATGTCATCCTATCGTGGATACAGTTGCGTTCCAGGCGCAGACTGACAAAGGGAAGAAGGAGGAAATTGAAAAAACTCGGTGCATGACTCACTCCTACTGTCACTCTAGAAAATGGCCAAGTGTAACCACTTCCTAAAGCGTAGTATAGCGGGTTTGGGTTTTAATGTCAACCCGGGTCCTAGATGTGATGACTACTCAGTGAATTCGTATTATCTAGCAATGAAACTTTAGTGAAGATCTAAACTAACAAGCAAGCAACGCAACTAAACGGTTGTTTTCAGGTTAAGAGAGGTCACCCGGATATGGTTCCCCCTAGACTGCACTTAAGCCGAATTGTAATTACCAAGTTCAATTTCTATGATAGTTATACTGCGGAAGGTTCTCAAACAGTCTGAAGTCTCGACTAAAGGTCTTCAGACCCTCTCAATCTGAGTCTCTAGCGGGCGACTAACCTCCACCGGAGTAAACAGATTGAGGCCCTAACGAACCAAACCTCCACTACCGAATGGAATTCGGTACAGAATAGCGAATTGGCTCCTCGACTAAAGTCACCAATTCGCTACCTTCAATTAAGGATGCTCTATCAACCTAGGCAGATATTCTCATTCTAGGTTAAAGCAGAAACAACAGGAATTTGATCAGGATTCATGCCATTCAATCATTCAAACCTCAATCGAATATGATCAAATCATAGAAACAGTACTTGGGTTCATACAATCAATCCTAACATACAGATCTAGGGTTTCCCACACCCAGATGAATGGGAGAACTACTCCATGGAGAAAGAAGCAAAAGCAGAATCAGATGCAGAAACCATACTGTGAAGGATGGATTTCAGCTCCTGGACGTTGATCGGCACTCTTCCAAGCTCAAGCCAAGCTCCAATGGTGATGAAGATCAAGCTAGGGCATTTGGAGACTCTTGTTCGTCTCTTTCTCTCTCTAGGAATCGCTCTGTCTCTCTAAAACTCGAATCCCCCCTCTTTTGGCTGAAAATCTGCCTAAAAGGGCATCAATGGCCAAAGCACGGTCGAGGGCACAGCCGTGCTTTGCCTCAGCCCGCCCGTGCTTTGGCTAGGGTTAATTACACGGCCACAGAACACGACCGTGTTCTGAAGGCCTCCTGCCCGTGTTTTTACTGCCGAACCTGTTCCCCTATATTCAATGCTTCGTTTCTCCCTCGTTCGGACTCCGAATCAGTCGCCGTTTGATCCCAGACGCTCGTAGCTCGTCCTCTTTCTTTTCATTACAAGCTTGCACGATTCTTTGTCCATAAAGTGAGGTAGAAATCCATTCTTCTTCAGCTCATGCCAGAGTTTCTTCTCCCAAATCGCCAATTGATCTCTGATTGACTTGAAACTTGCGCCTATGCTTCACTTTATGTGCTAGGACCTGAAACGTAACAAAGGAACACAACCTAGCGTAAAATAGGCCAAAGAAGCGATAATGCAAGCTTAAACGATCAAGAAACAAAGGGGAAAAACATGTGCAAATATCGAGTCATCAAATCCCCCCACACTTAACCGTTTGCTTGTCCCCAAGCAAACCTAACTCAAACCAATGCAGCTCTCCATACCTCTACAGCAACAAACAACCCCGATCGTCGGTAGAGGACTTTCTAGATCATAAAGCAGCTTACGAGGTCAACTGGTCTTCTAAGACGTCCCCTATCTTTCTCAATGCGAGTACTAGACTCAAGCTAGGATCATGAGAAGAAGTAGAAGTACGACAGTCAGTTCATGGATAAAGGGACTCACACCATTCACAACCAAGGACTCGTTGTACCGGGGTGCTCTTTCACTTCATTTCACCGTTGGAACCCCTTTTTCACTTTCATTTTTCTTTTTTCTTTTCTTTTCATTCACTTGGCGGGGGTCCCAACTGCAGTCTTTTGCACGGTCGACCCTTATTAGTCGAGCAAGAGCAATTTCTGTACATTTGGCGCTTGCCAGAGTACTTCTTTTAACTCCTTTTCCTCAACTCGTGTGGAGGGTCAATGAAATTAAGGGGGGTCGGAAGCTCTATCCGTGCCCTTAAAAACACATCCTCGAGTAGGCAAACCGTTCAACGGGTGAAGATTTTACTTGTACTAGAGACAGCTTAGCTTCACCTTGTTGGAGTACCCCACTAAGGATCACTAAAATCTCTTCCAAAACCCGATTTTGTGCAATGAACGGTGCCACACACGTTGGGCTTACCCCATGCTTAAGATTTCAATGATTTCGACATGGGGGACCAACTGCTTTTCATTTCGCACATGAGCACCCTGTTCGATACACTAGTCATAACACAATCCAAACAGAGTCCACATTACCACATGAATTCAACGATCTTAGTTCCACTAATTCACAAAATCAACTGACACAGCAGAGAGCTAGATAGGAAAAATCTTATACTTCAACATCCTCCATAGTGCTACACTACCTCCCAAGGTTGCACATTACTATAGAGACTGTCAATTCAAAGCATACTGAGCAGGCAATTTGCAAGGAAACACGTACTTGGAGCCCTCAAATTTAAAAAATTTAGACAGTGGACTAGGCTCCAAGCACACAAACAGATCTAATGCAGTCAAAAGATAAACATCCCCCCACACTTAAGATCGACATTGTCCTCAATGGAGAAGAAGGAAGGGAAAGGGGGACGATGTTACCGTTAAACACGGGCTGCAGGGGACTGGAAGCGGACCAGTTGGAGTGAAGCGGACTGGAGAAAGACCAGTCTGGAACAAAGCACAGCTAAAGGGAAACAGAAGAGCTCAAACACAATATGTTAGGTCCAATGTCAGCCCAATAAGACATCATCCAAAACAAAAGAAAGCAAACCAAAACCAAACTGGATTACAATCAGACTCAAAACACAAGAAAGAAAGTCAAACCGTGGTGGGGTTGCCTCCCCACAAGCGCTTCTTTACCGTCTTTTAGCTGGACGCCCATGGTGGATACTCAGGGAGGTGCAGGAACAGGTGCCTCCAAGAGCGGATCCACGTCTCTCTTGAGGTACAGCTTCAGGTTATGGCCATGCACCCGACGGATGCGACCACCATCATCGGTCAGCTCGACCTGGCCATCCGGCAAGATGCAGGCGAGTGAGTACCCGGACGGCCAGGGTGGTCGTGGTGCAGGGGGCGGGACCAGCTCGTAGTGGTCTCCACCCTTCTTCCGTGTACGCTTAGCAACCTGCTGCTTCGCTCGCCACTCCTCTTTGGGCTTCTTGTTCGGAGACGAGGCGGGATGGAGTGGCGGCGAAGGAGTGAGAAGGGGGTCCTGCAAAATGGGAGATGCAGACGGATACACGACAGGCTCGTGTACCTGGTCAGAAATAGCATGCACAGGTGTGACAGCAATCATAGCACAGTGATCGAATTCAGTCACAGCAAAGGTAGCCTGTTCATTTCCAGCACGCAGTATCAGTTTACCCTCATGCACATCAATAAGTGCCTTGGCGGTGGCAAGAAATGGTCTCCCTAAAATCAAAGGCACATCCACATCATCATTTATATCCAGAATAACAAAATCAACAGGATATGTGAATGCACCCACATTAACAACCAGATCCTCTATGATACCCCTAGGATGCACAACGGAACGGTCAGCTAGCTGAATGCTCATCCTAGTAGGGCTAAGTTCACCTAGGTCTAGCTTTTTGAACAATTTATATGGCATGACATTAATGCTAGCGCCTAGGTCCGCCAAGGACTTTCCTATATGCATGCTGCCAATAGTAAGAGGGATAGTAAAACTCCCTGGGTCCTTGCGCTTTTCGGGCAGCTTGTTCTGCAGGACAGCAGAACATTCCTCGCTCAGCAGCACTGTCGAGAGATCCCCAAGTTTCTTCTTGTTGGTGAGGAGATCTTTCATGAACTTTGCGTACTTGGGCATCTTCGACAGTGCCTCCACAAACGGTATGCTGATGTTGAGCTGCTTCAACATTGCCATAAACTTGGCAAACTCAGGGGTCGTTTGGAGGTTGAGATTTGAAGTGAGGTATTTAGCAAATACATTTAATGATAAGATTAAGTCATTTTTTTGGTTCACTTTGAGTTAGAATGCATGCATTATCTTTTTGTTGGGCCCACCTACAATCACTCAAAATGAATGATTATAAATCTCTACTAAAAGGTGAGATTGTTAATGAGGGATTGTCTACCCTACTTTTTGTTTCATCATTGCTCTTCCAAACAAAGAATTTTCCTAATACATGCATTGAATCAATACATCAAATGATAATACACTAATTGACCTAATACATCAATTTGAGGAATCACAATTTCCAAACGACCCCTCAGTCTCCAGCTTGTCTTTGTGTAGGCGAGTGGGGAAGGGAAGCTGAGGTATGTGCTCCTTAACCACTGGTTGTGGCTTGGGAGCAGGGGCTTCCTTCTCCACCCGCACTTCTGTATCATCGGCTGGAAGTGCTGAAGCAGGTAGTGGTTCCTCCTGCCTGGTCGGGGCAGGATCACCCGATGTGGGCCTGCCACTCCTGGTGAAGATGGCATCCAGCTGCTCGTGCGGCTCCCGTGGATTGGGGATGGTGGTGGCAGGTAGAGTCCCCGGGGCCCGGGCAGTAAGTTGGCGCGCTAGGGCACCGACTTGGTGTTGTAAATCTTGCAGAATAGCACCCTGGTTCCTCTGACCTGCCTCCAGAGAGGTTATGCTCTGGTCCACCCTCGTGAAATTCGTCTGGCTAGTGGTCATGAATGCCGCCAAAATATTCTTCAGATCAGTCATCTGGTTATCGGGAGCTGGGACTGCTGCTGGCTCGGCATACTGTCGCTGGGGCTGCTGGAATGGCTGCCCCTGCCTAGGCAAGTAGGGCTGCTGCTGTGGTGGTGGCCCCTGCCTAGACTGGAAGGGCTGCCTCTGCTGAAAACCACCTGCTGGTGCTGGGAAACCAGGTGGTTTGGTGTTGTTGCTGCTCCAGGAGAAGTTGGGATGCTGGCGCCATCCTTCATTGTAGGTGTTGCTGTATGGGTCCAGGCGCCGAGCATTTGCGATGAAGTCCACCTGTTCTTGGGGAGTAGAGGACTCCCTCATAGCCTGACAGTCCTCCACCCAGTGATTCGGGCTCTCACACCACTGGCACTGAGCTACTGGAGGCGTAGCTGTGCCTCGGCCCAGAAGGAGACTGTTGGGCTGCTTCAAGGTCTGCACCAACTCAGCCACCTGCTGCTCTAACCCGGACCTGGCCTCCATAGCGTGCACACCCCGGTCCCGGGAATTTCTACCTCTGCTGTTCTGCCCCCAGGAATGATCTCGGGCAGGCAAGGTACTAATCATCTGGTTCAGCTCGGGTGGAGTCTTAGTGAGAATATCCCCTCCTGGGCATAGAGACTCAATCACCCTCTGGCTGTCTGGAGTGAGGGCGCTGTAGAAGTTCCCCACTGTGAATGCATCACTGAAGCCATGATGGGGACACTGCCAGAAGTATCCCATGTACCGCTCCCATGCATCACGAAGTGACTCATCTAGCTCTTGGCAGAAGTGAGTGATCTCCCGCTGAATCTCTGTGGTCTTCGATGCCGGATAGTACCTGTGCACGAACTTGTCTGCCAGATCGTCCCAAGAAGTGATGGACAGTGGGGGCTGGGTCTCCAACCACCTCTTAGCATTCCCTGTCAGAGAATGGGGGAAGAGGTGAAGTCGGATTGCGTCATCCGGGACACCGTTCAGCTTGAACCCGTTCGTCAGCTGCAGAAAACGGGAAAGATGTACCCGGGCTTCCTCATCCTTCAAGCCATGGAACTGGACAGAGGATGTAATGAGTTGAATCCAGCATGGCTTGATCTCGAAGTTGTTTGCTGGAATGGGTGGATAGAGGATGACCGGGCGGATGTCAGCAATCCGCGGAGTGTAGTAGTATTCCAAGGTGGGACCCGGTGGTGGTGGATGATGATGGACCCCAGCTGCCTGGGGATTGGGGTCGTTCCCCAGGAACTGGTTCCCAGGAGGTGGGTTGTGGTCGCCTTCCATCTCGTACTCGTCCTCGGACTCGCTGCTCAATTGGCCGTCTCTACGCTCTTCCGTAGCCAGTCTAGTTCGCTGTTGTCTCCTAAGTTGGCGGCTGGTGCGTTCAATCTCTGGATCCAACGGCAGTAAACCTCCCGACTGGCTACGGGTCATGCACTATCTGCACACAATCAAGCAATGCAACCTCGTGAAGGCACAAGTGGGAGGAACAAACAACCAATGCGAAAATGAAAATGCTAAAGTAACATAAATCACTTTTCTTCAACAACCTAGCCGTCCCCGGCAACGGCGCCAAAAACTTGACTCACTCCTACTGTCACTCTAGAAAATGGCCAAGTGTAACCACTTCCTAAAGCGTAGTATAGCGGGTTTGGGTTTTAATGTCAACCCGGGTCCTAGATGTGATGACTACTCAGTGAATTCGTATTATCTAGCAATGAAACTTTAGAGAAGATCTAAACTAACAAGCAAGCAAAGCAACTAAACGGTTGTTTTCAGGTTAAGAGAGGTCACCCGGATATGGTTCCCCCTAGACTGCACTTAAGCCGAATTGTAATTACCAAGTTCAATTTCTATGATAGTTATACTGCGGAAGGTTCTCAAACAGTCTGAAGTCTCGACTAAAGGTCTTCAGACCCTCTCAATCTGAGTCTCTAGCGGGCGACTAACCTCCACCGGAGTAAACAGATTGAGGCCCTAACGAACCAAACCTCCACTACCGAATGGAATTCGGTACAGAATAGCGAATTGGCTCCTCGACTAAAGTCACCAATTCGCTACCTTCAATTAAGGATGCTCTATCAACCTAGGTAGATATTCTCATTCTAGGTTAAAGCAGAAACAACAGGAATTTGATCAGGATTCATGCCATTCAATCATTCAAACCTCAATCGAATATGATCAAATCATAGAAACAGTACTTGGGTTCATACAATCAATCCTAACATACAGATCTAGGGTTTCCCACACCCAGATGAATGGGAGAACTACTCCATGGAGAAAGAAGCAAAAGCAGAATCAGATGCGGAAACCATACTATGAAGGATGGATTTCAGCTCCTGGACGTTGATCGGCACTCTTCCAAGCTCAAGCCAAGCTCCTATGGTGATGAAGATCAAGCTAGGGCATTTGGAGACTCTTGTTCGTCGCTTTCTCTCTCTAGGAATCGCTCTGTCTCTCTAAAACTCAAATCCCCCCTCTTTTGGCTGAAAATCTGCCTAAAAGGGCATCAATGGCCAAAGCACGGTCGAGGGCACGGCCGTGCTTTGCCTCAGCCCGCCCGTGCTTTGGCTAGGGTTAATTACACGGCCACAGAACACAGTCGTGTTCTGAAGGCCTCCTGCCCGTGTTTTTACTGCCGAACCTGTTCCCCTATATTCAATGCTTCGTTTCTCCCTCGTTCAGACTCCGAATCAATCGCCGTTTGATCCCAGACGCTCGTAGTCTCGTCCTCTTTCTTTCCATTACAAGCTTGCACGATTCTTTGTCCATAAAGTGAGGTAGAAATCCATTCTTCTTCAGCTCATGCCAGAGTTTCTTCTCCCAAATCGCCAATTGATCTCTGATTGACTTGAAACTTGCGCCTATGCTTCACTTTATGTGCTAGGACCTGAAACGTAACAAAGGAACACAACCTAGCAAAAAATAGGCCAAAGAAGCGATAATGCAAGCTTAAACGATCAAGAAACAAAGGGGAAAAACATGTGCAAATATCAAGTCATCAGTGCACCAATTGTAATAAACTTGGCCATACGAGGGAGACATGCTATCGGCTTATCAGCTTTCCTCCTGGGCATCTTCGTGCTAAGTCGGGCGAGGAGTGGGACAAGCTCAACCAGCGTCACCCTCAAGCTGCTCACATCGAGCCTGAGACTGGGGACAGCAGTGGCAGCAACCCAATTCCCGGCCTGACGGGAGCTCAGTTTGCGTCTTGAAGCAATTCTTGTCTTCTCCTCTTCCCGAGACCACTCATGTCCTGATTCTACGACACACATGGCGGGTAATCATCCTGACCTTTATGAGTGGTTAATTGATTCAGGTTGTAACGAGCATATAGTCCGGGATGCGCGTTGGTTGGATTCTATCAATACTGTGACGGGGCTATCTAAAGTTCACATTCCCGATGGATCGACAATCCCGGTTCATGGGTTGGTTATGTGCAGTTGTTGGATTCTCTTAGACTACATCGTGTACTTCATGTGCCTGGGTTCAAGTGTAACCTACTATCTGTTAGTCGTTTGACACGTGATCATGACGTTGCAGTGGTATTCATTCATGACTTTTGTGTGATACATGCCTTACCTTCCAGGACGCTGATTGGCGTAGGTAGACTGCGAACAAGACGGAGACTGCAAACTTATGGCATTCTAGATTGGGACACATTTCATTTGATAGACTTGTTTTATTGAAGGATTCCCTTGGTTGTAGTTTGGATTCTCAGCATTCATTCCATTGCGATCCCTTTTTGCGTGCTAAACAGACACGGAATCTGTTTCCTCATAGCTCAATCAATACCTCTTCTTGTTTTGATCTTTTACATCTTGACATATGGGGACCGTATCGTACTCCTGCTCTTGATGGTTCACGATTTTTCCTGACCATTGTGGATGATTACAGTCGCTCCACTTGGGTTTATCTTATGAAATTCAAGTCCGACGCAAAACGCTATGTGAAGATGCACTGCGAGTTAGCTCAGACGCAGTATGGCAAGACGGTTAGGCATCTCCAGGCCGATAATGGCCTCGAGTTCCAAACTACCTCTCTCCGATGATACTACGAGGAGAAGGGTATCCTTCTCCAAAATTCATGCACCGACACCCCTAAGCAAAACGGAGTTGTCGAGCGCAAACATCGACACATTTTGGAGACAGCTTGTGCTCTCTTGTTTCATGCTGGCCTTCCTATGCGGTTTTGGGGAGACTGTGTCGTCACTGCCACGTATTTGATCAACCGAATGTCATCGCCAGTCATCTCCATGAAGATGCCCTTCGAGCTTCTCCTTGTGCGTATGCCCACTTACTCTCACCTACGCACCTTTGGATGCCTCGCCTACACCAAGGATACGCATCACGATCTCGATAAATTCGCTGACAGGGGGAGACCTGACATTTTTTAGGTTATCCGGGTAATCAAAAGGGCTATCGTATCTTTGATCTACAAGCTCGTAAAGTCTTGGTTTCACGCGACGTACACTTTGTGGAGCACTCCTTCCCCTTTCGTGACCCGTGTTGCCTCGAGACTTTATCATCGGCACCGGAGTTCCCTTTCCCATATCAAATGGACGTGCATGATATCTCCATGCACAACATGCAAAGTGCTTTGATCAGGGGGAGGTTTTTGTTGCCGATGATGATGATGTTGACCAGGTTGGCATTGACTCTCCTCCCCAGATATATTTGGAATCGAGGTCGCATAGGGACCAGGATGCAGTATCGTCCTCGTCTTCGCAACTTTCCTCGATGTCTGCGACCAGTCCCGGTATCGTGGAGAACCTTGCTTATGATGAAGCGGTCCCTGACGAGCCCGCTGTGATCCCACCTATAGTCCAGCCACGGCGTAATCCCGAACGGAACATGCATCCCCCCGGCTACCTGAATCCCTATGAGGTACAATTACGCGGCTCTTCCTCTAACTCTGTTCAGTTTCCTATTTCCAACTATGTTGGTTATCAACGCTTTTCGGCTAACTATTGTGATTTCTTGGCTGCCATGACATCGTACGTTGAGCTTCGCTAATTCTCTCAAGCCGTTCGCTACCAACACTGGCGTGATGCTATGCAACGTGAGATTGACGCTTTGGAGTCCAATGGGACGTGGACACTCGAGTTATTACCTCGAGGCAAGCATGTTATAGACTCCAAGTGGGTGTACAAGATCAAGTAGAAGCCCGATGGGACTGTTGAGCGTTATAAGGCTCGGCTTGTTGCGAAGGGATTTACCTAGTTGGAGGGCATCGACTTCCATGACACTTTCGCTCTTGTAGCGAAATTGGTTATTTCGTGTTCTGCTTGCTGTCGCAGCTCAAAAGGGATGGTTACTTCATCAGCTAGACGTGAATAACACGTTCCTGCATGGGGAACTCGACGAGGAAGTCTACATGAAGTTGCTGCAAGGGTTTGCTAAGCCGGGAGACAACCGTGTTTGTCGTCTGTGGAAGTCACCTTATGGACTTCGTCAGCCATCGAGAAATTAGTACACTAAATTCACAGCGGCTTTACTGGAATTTGGTTTTACTGTGTCTCGCGCCGACCCTTCTATGTTTATCTACGAGACCACCAGTGTGTATGTGGTCGCTATGATCTATGTTGATGATGTCGTACTTATAGGGGACAACGATGAGTGCATCTCTCGTGTGAAGACTTTCCTGCATGATCGCTTCAGCATTAAGGATTTGGGTCCGCTCAAATATTTCTTGGGAATCGAGGTAGCATGCTCACCGAAAGGCATTGTTCTTTGTCAGCGTAAGTACACGCTGGATATTTTGGCAGATGCTGGTTTCAGTGCTGCTCACCCTAGTGGTTTTCCCATGGAGCAGAATCACACCCTCACTCGTCCCACTGACGAGCGTGCCGATAATGTTAGTGCCTATCATCATCTGGTTGGTCGTCTTCTCTTCCTCACCATTACTCGACCAGATATCGCCTACTCTGTCAGTATCCTGAGCTAGTTCTTGCATGCTCCCAATCCCGATCACATGGCTGCAGCTCATCGCGTTCTTCGCTATCTCAAGGCTGCTCCCAGGCAAGAGCTCTTTCCGCTGTCCAGTGGTTCCCTGACATTGACGACATATTGTGATGCCGATTGGGCTGGCTGTCAGTCGACTCGTCGTTCCATGACAGGTTATTATATTTAGTTGGGTGGTGCCCCGTTTCCTGGCATTCCAAGAAACAACGGGTTGTCGCACGGTCCTCAGCTGAAGCCGAATCGAGCTCATGGCTAGTGCTTTAGGTAACCTAATTCGCCTACACAACCCCCACGATCTCGCTCCAGTTCGCGAAAGCGCGAATTTTTTGCGGAGCACCCTAAATTCGCGAATTAGTTATTATGAGAGCGCGGATTTCCTTAAATGGGAGCGCGGATTCTGACGATCTTTCATTTCCGATGGACTTGGCCGGGGAAAAGCTACTATAACATCACTATATGCCACCGACGATCTCTTCCCATCTTCACCGATTCTAACCATCACCGACGTACTTCTCCCAGTTGACCAGCATCCAGCGTAGATCTTGCCCTCTGCCAACTCGCCGGTTTCTGCCTTCCTCGCCGGTTGCTGCCATCCTTGCCGCTCCTGCCATCTCTGCTTCCACCCAAGATTTCCAGATTCCGTGGCGCTCGCGACCCAAGCTGTCGGTCAGCAAGCTGGGCAGATTAAAATCAGCTGTTTAATTGACTAGGTTCTTTCAGATTGAGGGAACAAGGCGAGGCCCTTGTGAATTTTGATTATTAACGAATTAAATTACTCTTTTGCGGTGGAGGATAAGAGAGCAGAGAGCTCTGAATTTGGGAGAAGGCAGTTTAGGGGAAGGAAGAACGAGAATGGATTTCCTGGTTGGGTTTGGAGATAAAGATGTTTTGGGGAAAAATAATTTCAATAATTTTTATTCTTTCTAATTTATAGTAATTTTGGTAACTATTGACTAACGGAAGGGGTGGTTGGTTAAAAGTTTTAAGAAAAAGTATAGTTCAATGGCCAAATATTTATAGTGAAAGAGCTTGTTTGAATAAAATGCATTGTCTAGGTAGGAACTAAAAAGTGACTTAATAATTAATTAAAATAATATAATAATGACGCTTTATTCGCGCTCTCAATATTGAATTCTTGAGAAATTGACGCTCTGACGCTCTCGCTCTCGCTCCCGCTCCCGCTCTCACTCCACGCTCTGGTTACCTAACTAGTGCTACAAGTGAAGTGTTATGGCTTCGATTTCTCCTTGGAGAGCTGCGAGTTCCGCAGCCTGCTCCCACTGTCCTCTACTGCGAAAATCAAGCTACTCTTCACATTGCAGCTAACCTGGTGTTTCACGAGCGTACCAAGCATGTGAAAATGGATTGCTACTTCGTCCGCGAGCGTGTGCAGTTTGCAGACATTCAGCCGCAGAAGGTCCACACTAGCTCTTAGTTGGCGGATCTGTTTACGAAGGCGTTGGGCACTGAGCAATTCCACCACTTACTGTCCAAGCTTGGCGTTTGTGACCTTCACGCTCCAGTTTGAGGGGGAGTATTAGACCTTGCTGTCCGTTTTGTATTGTTTTGGGGCTTCTTTGTAATTCTCCTTTCTACCCACGTTGCTTGTTGTTGGGTATAAAAGGGTTTGTGGTCAGTCTTGGCAACCCTAACGCCAGGATTGCAATCGTACTCTCCATCACATAGTGAAACTTCAGCATGAGAGCTCTGCTCTTCGTGGATTAGTCCCGGTTTCCCGGGGATACCACGTAAATCGAGTATCATCTATTTTCCGCATTTAGATTATTTTACAATTTACGGTTAGATACAAAATGGGCACTGAACTCAAATATATAGTGCAACTTAATCACTGCGTTGACTCATTTTCCAATTTTCATATAACTAAAGCATTTAACTCGCTCATATTATGCAACATGACAATTTTTTTCTTTTGTAACTAGATTTGTCAAAATATAACATGTCCGATTTGCAACCTGCTCGTTTGTTTTGACTAAAAGTTACTGTTACGTAACCTGATCGACACGCGACCGTAGCCATTCATCAATTCGATTGATCTGTAAAATGACTAATGTGTGACTCAACTATCCCAACCTGAAATTGGCTGTTTGACCCGAATATATATGTAACATATATGATTGTCTTGAGAATGAACTAGATGGATTTTAATGCTAAAAATAGCCAAATTATATTTAAAATGTGTTCTTTCTGTTTTATTAGTTGTTACAGTGTTGTCATATGATAATAACAATCAAAAAGAGGAACTATCATAAATGAATAAGATAACAAAGCACATTATTTTTTCTTGATAGCTCCCACCTATATTCTGTAGAAGATCATATGATAATAAAAATCATAAGCAGAACTCTAATAAATAAGAAAAGGTTGACAAAAGTTTAATAAATTCATACACTACTGGACAAAAATACAAAAATTACACTACAAGAAAAATGTCGTTTAACATTGGGAATTTTATTTATTTCTGTTGGTTTTAACTGGCACTAAAATTATTTGTGTGGGTTCATTTAACCGATGCGAAGTCTGCCAAACCTGCTAAAACCCTCCTAGAAATAATTATGTCACCTATATAATCGATTCATTCAAAAATTGGTGTCGGTTCGAACGGACAACGATAACCAGAAACTAAATCCTCCAAAAAAAATCATTATTGTGTCGGTTGCAACAAATACAAAATGTAACTGACACAAAAAGCAACCGACACAAAACTTTTACGCAAAACAATATTTTCTAGTGTGGGCATCTAGAAAAAGTTACCGATTTGGTGGTCAAGATGATAAAAGTAGGGGTGGGAAACGGTGCGGTCCGGTTCAGACCAGACCATAGATACGGTCTGCGGTCCAGACCGAGAGGCTGGAACACAGACCATGGACCAGACCATATACTATACGGTCTAGACCAGACCACACCTGTGCGGTCCGGTACGGTCTGGACCAGACAGACCATGTTAAAAAAAATTAACTCTTGTTCGCCCTCAAACCCTTCGCCGGTATCTATAAAAACAATCTAGTGACCAATATGCTAGTGAAACAAAAAAATTGTGATCGTATTAAATGAGAAGAAATATGAGGATAAAAGTGGGTTTTTTCAATTTTCAAATAGCATTATTTCCCTATTCCTCTTTGTGCTACCGCTTCAATCCTCTCTCGAGTTATCCGAAGGTTCTCCCAGTTGATAACCTTTTTGATGACGTCGAGGTAATTTTGAACCACTAAGATGGTCGCATATCTCTCAATAATTTTTCTTATCTCATCAAGGTGAACGATTTTTTTTTTGTAGTGTTTAATTTTTATCAACTCCATAGTCTAGACATTATTTGTGAATATTATTTATGAGTCTTTATGATTTTTGTGTGGTACTTTGATAAAGAGATAATGTATAAGAGATCATTTTGCAATTTGTTGGCTCTCAACTAGATGAAGAATCAACTAACTTTGTTCTTCAAATACACATATGGAGGTTCAATTTAGTGTTATTTTTGTCCAAGGTAGTAGGTAGTGTGTCGCGGTCTGTTACGGTTTACTACGGTAGACCGCGGTCCAGACCACTTCAGACCACGCACTAAAGAAGGAGACCGCAAACCAGACCAGACCATAGTTCTGGTCTCACGGTCCAGACCAAACCATACGATAAGGTTTAGACCGCGGTTTCCCATACGGTTTGGTCTGGATTCCCAGCCCTAGATAAAAGCATCAACATTAAACTTTCATATTGAATTGCAAAGTGATGTGACAATGAAAATGCAATTATATTTTTAATTGCATGAATGAAAAATCTTAATTGCATTTGTGCAAGCTACCCTAAAATGCAATTCCATTTGCAATTTTTCTCTCTCTTATTTGGTTTTTTCTTTTGATAAACCTTTTATTTCATAAAAAAATAATTTAGCCTCAAATATGCAATTATAAGTTAATTTCATTGATATAAGTGAATGAAATTAACGTGAGTTGGATTACATAAAAATTGAATTGGCAATTATGAGCGCTATTATAATTGCTTTTGCAATTGCATATTTGAGAGCATCCACATCAACCTACTATATTGAATTGCAAAGTGACATGACAACAAAAATGCAGATGTATTTTCAATTGCATTGATGGAAGTGCCAATTGTAATAATGCGAACTACCTTTTATGCAATTCCATTAGCAAATTCCATGTAGGCATCCGTCAATTTTTATTGGGGTTTTTTTGTCTTTTTTATTTTATTAAGAAAATAAGTTGAACTCACATATGCAATTACAAGTTAATTGCATTGATGTAGGTGAATAAAAGTAATGTGAGTTGCATTACAAAAAAGTTTTTTTTTATAACTCAAGAACATCCCCACGCACACACCACATTTTTTTATGGCAAGGCAAAACCAAATCTAAGTACTGGGGGCCACCTGCGCTCATTATGCTCAACGGGGCTTCGTCGCCAATAGCCAAACATGCATTCGGGAACACTAAAGCAAGTCTCGAGCCTTGAGAGGCGAGAGGAGAGGGGGGATGGATGGGTTTGAACACGAGATCTTCCAATACGAGCGACCACGAACCTTCACCGCTAGACTATATAACTTGTGACCAAAAAAGTTGAGAAAAAATAAAAGGACACAAAAACAATTACAAAAACAATCGTATTGATGTGAAATGCTCTAACACATTGCACATACCAAGTTGCCCAGGTCACGGAAGGGTAATTTACTAATTTGATTTTTTGCCGTATCGTTAACCTTTCCGGGATGGAAGTCACTAATTTTCCCTCTCTTCTCCCACCGAGAGAATATTTTCCGGAAGCACTTCTACTATGCTATATACAATTGGTCTTTTAATGTACAACTTGAAGTAGTACCATAACATTAAATGTATAAGTTTAGGTTGTACCATAAAGGAATTTGTATGATTATTTTATGATACAATTTTACAACTTGAAATTGAACATCACATAAAGATACAAGTTCAATTTGTACTATAAAACTTTTTTTATAAAAAATATAAGTATATTGTAAAGTTTTAGTATAACATTAAATTACAATTTTATGTTGTATCATAAAGAATACTAGCGTGGGTCCCGGCCAGTTAGCCAGAGGAAGGTGAGATATGAAATTTGAGAATGTAATGGGGTGTATAACTTATTGTTGTGTAGTTTTTTTTTTTTTTTTGGAAACACACGATAAAGATAGTGAATTTTAGCAGGAAAGAGGCATGGATGATGCAACGAATCAAAAAATCAGCCTTATGAACCAAGTTTGAGTACCTGTTACCATGTGAAACAATATTATTTCTGGTAATATGATGAGGTGAAGTAAATTTTATAGAAATCGAATTTTAGAAAATCGAATAAAAAATCCCCTATAAAATACACTATAATTTAATCATTAGTATATCAAATAATTACATAATATATATTTAAAATTATAAAAATTGGACTAATCACGTTGGTCGAGATCGAACCAGTTAATAACTTTAAAATACATTATATTTTAGCTACTAAGATATAAAATAATAGAATAATATATGTTATGCTAGAGAAAATAGCATGTTTTAGGATGACAAACCCATGATGTTCATTTATTTTACTTGAAACTTGATGGTCAAATCTCGTATGAGTCAGGATCATTAAACTCTTTTATTCTATGGTTAGCGATTAGCCCATTAGAATCCATGCATTAGTTTATTGTTAATTTTTTTTTTCTTTTTAGCAATAAAAAATGAGTATTGTTTTGCACTTTCATATATATCTTACCAACACTGGGAAATCAAAGGGCTTAAAGAAAACCCTATATCCCCTAGAAAAAGCTGCTCAGTGCTCACCGACTCATGGTTCACTTCTCTCTCTCGATCTCAATTATATCGCCGCCGGTAGCCACTTCTCCCCGTCCCTGTTTTCTTGTCCTTAATTTTAGCTTTGCAAACCTTTTTCCTACATGTCCTCACCCCCCCCCCCCCTCCCCCCCGAACGTCAATTTCCACCCCCCTCTCGGTCTTTGTTTTTCATTTCTTAATCTTCTATTCTCTTATCACTTGTTTAAACCCCCCCTCTTTGTTAATCTTTTTTTTTTATAGTCCCTCTTTGTATATCTTCGACGCTAGTTTAACGAAGAAGAAGAGAAAGCCACCAATCTTCAATAATATTGTATTGTTACAGTGAAGTGATATTGTGAATTTCTTTGCCACTTATCTGTTAGAGCTTACAAATGGTGGAAAAAGGGGTGGTTGATTATAATTTGATTAAATGACTCAATCTTTAAATTTTACTTGCATGCAATTTATCACCCTTCTTCATGATCATGACTGGATCTTTTTAGTATGCTTGGATTTCTTTTCATAGGGGGGGGGGGAGGATTAGGCGATTAGCACACAGAAGAAGGATTGGGGAAATTATTTTGTAAACAATTATGAAGCTCTCTTTCTCTAATTATCTCATTTATTCTCAGCGTTGGTGGAGTCCAGATCCAGCATCAGAACAATCCAAGACTCGGTTACAGTGATCGCTATGGAAGCATGAAACAGATGCGGCCATGGCTGGAACCTGTTCTGTTTTTGTGGGCCACAACAATCCCTGGGCCTGTTCAAGTCCCCACGTGTACGGTAAGTTGGCTCGTTCCATAGAGGAAAGAGAAAAAAATTGACACTCCCTATTATACTCTTCATACAAACGCTCATGGAGCTGGAAATTTGAAATGTGGGAATTATTTTTTCCTCCATGCTATTATACTATGTGTAGATTGTAGTAATTAGAACCCCATTTCTAAATCTGGAAGCAAGTAAACACTATCACAAAACATCATATTGTAAAAATTTATCTGCAATCATGAGGTTGTTTCACTCAAAATAAACTATGTTTTATATGTTGAAGATCAACAGTATAGCTTGAATAGTTCAATTCGGCAATGATCTCAACTCTTACATGTAAATTTTTTGTAAAAGTGGTATGATTGAAGCTATTCCCTATGTTAACACTAATCAAAATAGTCTTTGTTTACTGGAAACTAACCACCAAAACATTTCAAATCAGAAAAATGATGATACTGAAAAGGAGTATCATAACAAAAGCAACAAAAAGTATAGGGGTCGTTTGGATGAGGAATTGTAATGGATCAATTTGACACAATTGTCTTGTTTTGAGACAACTGTACCAAATTGCCTCGTTTGCCAGCAAAAAATTTGGATGGATCAATCTGCCTGAAGTATTTTGAATTGATCCGTTTTGAGTAAATTTAAATTACCTAGGGTGGGGCATGTAATTCGAATTGACTCGTTTTAATTGCCTCGTTTATAAATCGAGACAATTGATCAAATTGACTCATTTCTATATTGATCCATCCAAACGACCCCTAGTTATTTATCGTTAATCAACTAAAAAGTCAACCTAGAAGATCAAACAAATGAACAGTTGTAAAGAGATCATACTTTACTATCAATGAAACTAAATAACCCATCACTCAGCTTTCCAAGCAAGAATACTCAACCTTTATATATATATCCCTCCGAAAATTGCTTTGTGTAACAATATAGGTGGAGGAGGATAGGCGGTTGTCGAGTCCGATGGGAAGGTTTGGAGAGACGGTGATGGTTGAGCCTTTAGTAGGACAGGATCCCGGAGCACTGTTTATCTTTAATAAATTTAAAAGTCAACCTAGAAGATCAACCAAATGAACTGATGTTAAGAGATCACACATTACTGTCAAAGAAACTAAATAACCCACCAGTCAGCTCTCCAAGCAAGAACACACAATCTTTCCATATATACCCCTCCGAAAATTGCTTTGCTTAACAATATAGGTGAAGGAGGTTAGGCGGTTGTCGAGTTCGATGGGAAGGTTTTGGAGAGACGATGATGGTTGATCGTTCAGTACGTAGGTCGGGACACCATTTAGACCTATTTACATTAGTTGCGGCTTTTCAATCCGCATTCGACAAACCCACATCACTCAACATTTCCATATTTACCCCTCTCTTAAAGACACATGTTATACATATTAATTCAAAACTTCTATGTTCAAAAATATTGTTGCTTTATGGTAGTTATATTATTTAAGTCTATGTCAAGAATTTTGCATCGCTTCTACACATTCAATAATGCAATTCGATGTGCAATATTTGCACCAATGATATTAGGCTTGTGATTTAAAAATTATTCTCCTTTTATAAGATAAATAGAAATAGAATTAATTATTAAACGTGAATTAAAATAATCAAAGGTTTAAAATAAACAAAGAGTTAGTGGCTTAGCTAACTGTGATGGAAAATTCCAATGATTTTTCAGATTTAAACTTCCTGTATGTTTTTAATTTAAAAGGTTTAAACAAATTAGCTTAGTCTAACTGGTTATGTTTCTTGCCTTTTCTCAAAGAGATCATAATTCGAATCTCATCAATTATGTACTTTTCCTGTAAATAAGAAAATAATAAATGACTGTGAAGACGAATATACCCTTCCTACTTTTGCAATGGATATAAGGATTTTTGTAATGGGGGAAGCACCTTTCCCATTTCACTCTTATATTAGGTGTAACGAAAGTAACCCGGTGGTTGAGTGTTTAGTGGGTCGGACACTATTTGGGCCCGTTTACATTAGTAGCACATTTTCCATTTGCGTTGGGCAAACCAACAATACTCAATCTATCCATATTTACCCCTCCAAGAATTTCTCTTTCTTAATAATAGAGGTAGAGGAGGTTAGTCGGTTGTTGAGCCTGATGAGAAGTTTGGAGAGACGGCGATGGTTGAGCGTTTATTGGGTCGGGACACTATTTGGACCCGTTTACATTAGTAGCGTCTTTTCCATCCGCGTTTGGCAAACCAACATCACTCAACCTTTCCATATTTACCCCTCTCTTAAAGACACATGTGCCCCATATTCACTCAAAACTTTTGTGTTTAAAAATATCGTTACTTTATGATAGTTATAACAATTAATTCTATGTTAAGAATTCTACATCGCTTCTACACATTCAAGAGTGAAATTCAATATATGCAATATTTGAATCAATGACATTTCGGTTGCTAACCGTGGTGGAAAAGTCTTATATTTTTTAGATTTAAGCTTCTGTATGTTTTTATTTGAAAAATATCACACAAATGTGTTTATTGTAACTGGTTATATTTCTAATTTTTGTTTGAAGAGACCACGGTTCAAATCTCATTATTGATGTATTTTTTCTGTAAATAAGAAATTAAGGCTTAATTGCAAGTTTGGTCACTCGAATTGCTACAAATTTTCACGTTTGCCACTCAAATTAATTTATTCCATTTATAGTCACTTAAATTAGGTTAACAGTCCAAGTTTGGTCACTGGCCGTTAGTCTCCGTTAACTTTTGCTGATGTGGCGGTCAACTCTTATAGTTGACCGTTAAATGAGTGACGTGGCGATTAAAAAATAATAAAATAAAATAATTTAATTATTTTTTATTTTCCACCTAATTATTATAAAAATAAAAAAAACAAATTCCTTTTAATTGTTATTTTCCACCGCTGATGAGCTGCTGCGTCGTCTTCGGCTCATTCGTCGTCTGGTACCTCGCGGCGTTCTCGATCTCTTGCTTCAAGGCGCTGACCCTGGTCATCAATAAAGGGCTGAGCCGCTCAACCCCCGCGTCGTCCATCCGCTGAACCCCTGTCTCCGCCTCAAAAATCCAATTCCTTTTCTCCATATCTGAAAGCTTTGTTAAGACTATGGTCTAGTTGCGTGAGGGGTTTCAGTTTAGGTAATATGGTTCTTTGGGGTGTCCGTTTGAAGGGTCTGCTTCTGGACTTCTGGTAGCTTTTTCGTGGTTTGGTTGGTGACAATTGAAGGAGTAAGCGATTCAATAGCTTCTTGATGGTTTATTTGCAATGGCTAGTTTTTTTTTTTTTTTGGTAGAATGTCTAGTTGCTGGGACATCAAGCGAATGAAGCAGGTAATTTGTTGGATTGGTTTCTTCTCTGAAAATTCTGTGTACAATGATTGCCATGCTTCCATGTAGTGAACAAACCGGTCTTTCAGAGCTGCAGCAACTGTAAAGCAAATAGCCATATTAGGACAAGGGAAGAATCGAATTTACTGTCCAAGTTTAGTCTGGTTTAAGCTAGTGAGGGAAATGGATGGGATTTTCACCTTGATTATGATATTGAGGGCTGAAAGTGGAGGGCAGAGCCTCCCAATCACAAACCTGAGGAACTGCCCCTGCAGAACCACTATCTCGGAACACAGCAGCTGATGCAAAGGGACCAAATTGGTAACTCCTTGACCCCTGAAATGAATCCTGGCTCAGGTTGCCTCCCTCACCTCCAATCACTTGACTTTGATTTCACTTGTACCATTATGCATCTTCATATTCTGGTTTTTATTCAAGTTGCAACCTCAGCGGCGCAGCCCTTTATTGATGACTAGGGTCAGCGCCTTGAAGCAGGAGATCGAGAACGCCGCGAGGTACCAGACGACGAAGGAGTCGAAGACGACGTGGAAAATAACAATTAAAAGGAATTAGGTTTTTATTTTTATTTTTATAATAATTAGGTGGAAAATAAAAAATAATTAAATTATTTTATTTTATTATTTTTTAATCGCCACGTCACTCATTTAACGGTCAACTATAAGAGTTGACCGCCACATCAGCAAAAGTTAACGGAGACTAACGGCCAGTGACCAAACTTGGACTGTTAACCTAATTTAAGTGACTATAAATGGAATAAATTAATTTGAGTGGCAAACGTGAAATTTTGTAGCAATTCGAGTGACCAAACTTGCAATTAAGCCAAGAAATTAATAAGTGAAATTTGAAATGGGGCTTCAAGTTTTCTCATTTGGCTTTTATTTATTGTGTAGATTGAAGAACATATAGCACTGAAATTTCCTCTTCCCGGAGAGACAAAGAAAGAGGGAGACCCCGAAAACCTAGAAACCCAAGCAGATAGTGGCTGGAAAAGAGAGCCGGTGCTTCTCCATCTCGCCTCAAATTCAATTGTAATTCCGGCAAAATGAGCTTGGGGCTTATCCAGAGCTACTCTTCGGCGGAAGATGAAGAAGAAAACCCTCACACTCCGTCGGCCGAAGATTACATATTCTCCGACGACGAAGGAGAAACAGAAGAAAACGGCACTTCCTCGGGCATTCGTGGTGCCGAAACCCGCCATCTCTCCTACAGATCGGTCTACGACTCTTCTGACGCTTCCAATTCGTCCTCTGGGCTTCCCTCTGCTCTCGACGCTTTCTCCAAGGTAGAATACCATCCCCTGCCGCGAATCTCCTTGTTCTCGATGGTCACATCTGGACGTCAACGACTTATAGCTTTTCTCTTTCTGCTTCTTTTTTTTGGCTTGTTGAAGGTTTCAGCGCCGCCACAGTTCCTTAACAACTCCGTGGAGGGGAATGTCGCTGGTAGAGGCGCTGATTTCCAACAACCAAGGCATGGCCGTTGGAGGGCTCGCAAGGAGAAAAAAGAGCTGCCCTCAGGTAACATTGCTGGTCACTTTTTGCAATTGGCTTTTTGGTTGTTGTTGTTGTTACTGTTCATGGGCTCATATCGATGGAAGTGTGAACTTGAAATTGAATTTGTAATCGATTTGTTGACGATGAGGTTTTAGGCGAAAGTTGCCTTGGCTTTGTTAGAAACAGAAAGGCAATGGCTGGTTGACAGAGGCACATGTAAGTTTTCACCCATTCGAGAATGGCTAACACTGATTATGAGCCCCCAAATATCATCGTGTATAAGTTAGTAACCAACATCAGAAGTTACAATGATCATCTGTATCATTGCATTCTTGGAACGAAGGACTTGTACGAGTTGATAGACGTTTGCTGACACCCGTTCTAGTTGTTTATATTTCTGCTTTGAGTTCCTTACTACGTGCTCTTCATCACTTAACTCACATACTTTGCCTTGTCTTTCTTGGTTTTGTTTAAGCTTTTAGGTTTGTAATGTTAGGTCTAGTGTTCATGGAAGTGGAAACTTTAATGTTGTTCATGTCTGCAAATATGGTTTCTTCGTTGTCGAAAGAATGCAGCTTATGTTTCTGTTCTCTGCTTGTTCCTCCGACATTCGCCCATTGATCTGCTGCATTTCATTTGTGCCTAAATTTAGTTATGTGCTTAACACCTGGTAAGGAATGGATGCTTCATCGTTTATATGCCTCTCGAGAATTCAGTTTCTATGTCCTGTCACAGGATTGATTTTGCAAAAAGGCCAGATCTAGCTGACATTGAGTATTGATTTTGTGAAACCTCTGCATTTCAAAGGTATTGATTGGGAACTATCATGCATATGATCGCTATGAACTTTCTCATCTTCTGTGTAGGAGCTGTCTTGGAGTCCAAACCTCAACTTGTTGGAATACATGAGCGAGTAAGGAGTGATATCCAGAGTAGTCAATCACAAGCATCATCTGTCGCTAGCACAACCGATGGAGGAGGAAAGCGTGTGGCTGGTGCAGCCAATCCCGGAGCTGAAGATGCTGCTGAGCTTTTGAGGTAAAAATCTTGAACATTTCATTAATGCTGTATCTGATGGCATGCAGGGTGGATTTCATTTTGGCACTAACCATTTCTCGACAAGAAGTCCACTCATCTCTTGTATATTTGGTCTTGGTTTGTTTGAAACTGAATATATAAACTTGAAAGACTTCTTCTTCTTTGTTTTTATTGTCTGTAGGTTGTGTTCGCAATGTGGGATCCCAAAAACGTTCTCCAACAGCACTGGAGTTACATGTCCTCAATGTGGTGATCGACCACCCAACGATGCAAGTCAGGAAGCCAAAAGAAAAGGATCTGCCGTCAAAGATAAGGAGAAGAGTAAGAGGATGAAAGGGCAGTCATCCCATGCAACTTGGAAGAGTGAAACAGAAATGACACTTAGGCAACAGTTTGATTGAAGACTGAAGGGTTCGCTGACAGTTATATAGGTTTTATTGAATCAAGTGTTCAATTGTCCTTCCCATTGCTTTAGCAACGACAATCTTTACCTGTTCGAACGCGATTATATGATTCAGAGTTGTACCTTGTTTTGTGTATGCTCTTGCAATGGATTCTTCGCCTCACGCTTTTGTACGGATCAATGCTTAGTTTGGTCTAGAGGTGGCAAAAAAGAATGAATGGATTGGATTAATAGATGAGATCCATAGATCGGATGAAATGGATTGGTGGATTGAATTATGGATTGGATTGATAGATGGGATCCATGGATCAGATGAAATGGATTGGTGGATTGAATAATGGATTCAAGTAGAGGAATCAATCGGGCGGGTTCGGGTTGGGTTTATTAGGTTGCAGGTTAGTCGAATTTCGGGTTCGTCGGGTGCGGGTTAGTTTGATTTTGGTTCATCGGGTTGTGGGTCATTTGGTTTGTGGGTTAATTGGGTTATGGGTCAATTGGGTTGCAGACAAATTGAGTTATGGGTTAATAGGGTTATAGGTCTATCGGGTTATAGGTTACGGGTTGGATGGGTTGTGGGTTATTCGAGTTAGCGCATCGAGTTACTTACTCCTTTTTACGACAACTTACGCATTTAATTACACTGATTAAAATATGTTTTTCCCAATTTTTAGCCAATTTCTTTCTATATTGTATATGTACTTATAAAAGTTCAAGAAACTTGTTCAAGTGTTGAATTAGTTTATATGACTTGCAAATATGTCATGTAATTAATCTAATGTACACTAGCTAATTAGTTATGGTGATCTCAACATTTTCATTCAATAGTCCTAAAACACCAAAAATTGAAGAGTGTATCATAAAAACATTCAAGTGATGGAATGAAGTGATGTCAAGTACAACTCCAAGAGATTCACGTATAATTTGCAATAACAATCCCTTAACTGACTAAAACATGAAGTCTTCAATACGTCATACATAATTGATTATGTGCAACATAAAACTCTTATTTAGTTTTGAATATTTCTCATCTCGTTTGGATGAGGCATTCTACAGAACAAGCTTCCGCAAAAATAGAGGGACCCAAGTAGTTTTATTATCCCGTGCTCTATTGGTAAATTACATGTAGAGAGGTCTTTAGCGGATCTAGGCCTAGTATCAATGTTATACCATATAAATTGTTCAAGAAACTAGACTTAGGTGAACTAAGTGCAACTAGGATGAGTATCCAACTAGTTGACCGATCAATAGTTCATCCTAGAGGCATAGTGGAAGACCTTCTGGTTCAAGTTGGAAGATTCTTTTATCCTGTGGATTTTGTTGTCTTAGAGATTAATGAGGACGCAAAAGTGCCTTGATACTAGGTTGGCCTTTCCTGATGACACGCTAAAACACAACACCTAACAATGGCCAAGTGTAACCAATGAAAGGGACTGCAGTATAGTGGCACAAGTAATAAATATCGAATCCACGGGTCTCTAGAGTTACTATTACTCAGCTTCAGTTCATTATCTAGCAAACTAGATTAAGGATCGATTTATAAACTACTCTACTGACTACTCTACTATATACAAGTTGGAACTCACTTAGGTATGATTCCCCCTAGCTCCTCAATTAGGTCCAAGTTGCAAGTACCTTTGGTTGATCTACTGTTGATTAAACTGCGGAAGATCCTAAATTAGCTTGGAATCTCTTAAACTGACCAAGCCCTCTCAGACAGAATACCCGGCAGGCGACTAGCCTTCACCGAGATAGACTGCTAAGGCGATTCACACAGATCTTCACTACTGGAATGAATTCCAGTACAAAGCAGTGAATTGATTGACTCTCGCACAACCAATTCACCACTATCAATCAAGGAAGCTCTCTTAACCTAATCAGATTCTATCTATCATAGGTTAAAGCAGAAATCAAGAGAATTTGATCAAGATTCAATTGACTCAATAAATCATGCCTCAATCGATTATAATCAAACAATATAGCATCCAAAACTTCATACAAGAAAGATCCTAACACATGGAACTAGGGTTCCTCAAAACCTAAGTGAAGGGAAGTTACTCCATAGAGAAGAGAGAGACTGCAGAAATCTGATCTAGATCTTCAATCTCCATCTCCAAGCTTGATTCCCGAGCTCCAATGGCGAAAAAATCCTCCAAAATAGCTCCAAGAATGTTCCCAAGTCGCTCTCTCTCTAGGGTTCGTCCCTTGGGTGTTTGGGAACCAAAAACCCAGCTCTCCCCTTTCCTTTTGCTGAAAATCGGGTTTTGAACAGGAATTCCCGATCACGCGGCCAGGCCACACGGCCGTGTGGCTTTCCCAGCTGCCCGTGTGAAGGCTCGGTGATTTCCACACGGCCACGACCCACACGGCCGTGTGGAGTTCAAGGATGCCCGTGTGGCTTGCTCAGACTCTGTTTAATGCTTCGTTTCTCCCTCGTCCGGACTCCGAATCAGTTGTCGTTTGATCTCAGACGCTCGTAGTCTCGTCCTCTTTCTTTTCATGACAAACTTGCATGATTCTTTGTCCATAAAGTGAGGTATAAATCCATTCTTCTTCAGGTCATGCCCGAGTTTCTTCTCCCGAATCGTCAATTGATCTCTGATTGACTTGAAACTTGCGCCTATGCTTCAATTTATGTGCTAGGACCTGAAATATGACAAAGGAACACAACCTAGCGTAAAATAGGCCAAAGACACGATAATTCAAGCTAAAACAATCAAGAAACAAAGGGGAAAACATGTGCAAATACCGAGTCATCAAATCCCCCCACACTTAACTGTTTGCTTGTCCCCAAGCAAACCTAACTCAAACCAATGCAGCTCTCCAGCCTCTATAGAAACACACAACCACGATCGTCGGTAGAGGATTTCCTAGATCATATAGCAGCTTACGAGGTCAACTGGTCTTCTAAGACGTCCCCTATCTCTCTCAATGCGAGTACTAGACTCAAGCCAGGATCATGAGAAGAAGTGGAAGTAAGACAACCAGTTCATGGATAAAGGAACTCACACCATTCACAACCAAGGACTCATTGTACCGGGGTGCTCTTTCACTTCATTTCACCGTTGGAACCCCTTTTTCTCACTTTCATTTACATTTTTCTTTTTTTCTTTCATTTGGTGGGGTTCCAACTGCAGTCTTTTGCACGGTCGACCCTTATTAGTCGAGCAAGAGCAATTTCTGTACACCTGGCGCTCGCCAGAGTACTTCTTTTAACTCCTTTTCCTCAACTCGTGTGGAGGGTCAATGAAATTAAGGGGGGTCGGAAGCTCTATCCGTGCCCTTAAAAACACATCCTCAAGTAGGCAAACCGTTCAACGGGTGGAAGTTTTACTTGTACTAGAGACAACTTAGCTTCACCTTGTAGGAGTACCCCACTAAGGATCACTAAAATCTCTTCCAAAACCCGATTTTGTGCAATGAACGGTGCCGCACACGTTGGGCTTACCCCATGTTTAAGATTTAATGATTTTGACATGGAGGACCAACTGCTTCCCATTTTCCATATGAGCACCCTGTTCGATACACGAGTCCATAACACAATCCAAATAGAGTCACCATTACCACATGAATTCAACGGTCTTAGCTCCACTAATTCACAAAATCAACCTGCACAGCAGAGAGCTAGATAGGAAAAATCTTATACTTCAACATCCTCCATAGTGCTACACTACCTCCCCAGGTTGCACATTACTATAGAGTCTGTCAATTCAAAGCATACTGAGCAGGCAATTTGCATGGAAACACGTACTTGGAGCCCTCAAATCGAAACTTGGACAGTGGACTAGGCTCCAAGCACACAAACAACCAAACATTCACCCGCATACATAATCGAACACCCCTCACACTTAAGCACGACATTGTCCTCAATGGAGGAAAGATAAGGAGGGTAGAACGAAGTTACCAGATCAAGGGTGAATGATGATGTACGGGTCAGGCGGTGCATTCCAGGAAGAGAGAGTAATCAGAACACAAACACCACACAAAATCTCACAAAGGTTGAGTTATTGACTCTAAAATCAAATAAAAAAACTGACTCAACCGAGGATAAATAGAGAAAGAAATGCAAACCGACTGGTTGGGTTGCCTCCCAACAAGCGCTTCTTTCACGTCGTGAGCCGGACGATGGCTCCTAAGTTTCGGTCCATGCTAGAACCTCCTTGTAGTTGAGATTCTCATCTATGAGGTGGAGTCTCAAGTCACAAGCAGGTGGTGTGGCAGGTGATGAAGGCTCGTGCACTTGATGCAGATGAAGTCTCCACCCTCGAGACCTCTTCTTCTCTTCTCTCGTCTCATTGCCCCAAACCAGATAAGACAGCATCGATTGGCCACCATCGCGTCCACCAAGAGGGACCGATGTCGATGTGGCCTTGGTCTGGCAAAGAGACACTGCAAATGGGTCCTTGCCAAGCAGCTCCTCGAAGTTTAGTGGAGATATCACATGTAACTCATGGCCGGTGCAGGCCTCTTCCACCTTAACTCCGTCCTTAGCCTGGACGCCAATTTCTTCTTCAACCTCCATTTCTTCTTCATGTGGTATCACCCCTGGGAAATAATCAAGAACTCCTCCTGCTTCACTTTCGTCATCCTCCACAACTTCTTTCTGCACCATTTCTTGCTCTTCTTCTTCTAGCACGGATTGGAGAGCAAGTTGCCAAACAATTTCTTTCATGAGATCTTCTTGCATCTCCTCACTCATGCCCGCCTCTTCAAAGCTCGGTGTGGGATGTGGGAAGGTGTGGTCGGCTATGATAGGACATTCCTGATCATGATCATCACGAGAGCTCTTCGTGAAAACTTCAGTGTGCTCCACAATTTCCTTGTAGCCTTCTTCTTCCTCCTCCTCTTCTAGTATGGTAACATAAGGGTGATCTGGAGCAGGTTATGCACAAGATTGCTCAAGATCATCGACGCTCTTCTTAAGGCTCAGGAGGATCTCCTCTGTTTCACGATAGGTCTGGACACAATGATCCATCCTGGAGCATGATCTCTCACAGTCTCGAGCAAACTGCTCCATGAGAAGCCTCAATTCATAGTTTGGATCTGGCTGTGGAGTGTAGCATGGCTCTGCATAATGGCCCGTGAAGGCCGCCATGGGCAACTCCAGCTCCAATGGCCCCTCTGGTTGTGGGAGAAATTCTTCTCGATAAGGAGGTTGTTCTTGATATGCCCAGGGGTCTGATTGTTCTCCGTAGAAAGGGGGTTGGTACTGGAACCCGACTCCATAGTCTTCTCCTCCTTGGTTACTCCAGGGAGTCTCGGGGTAATACCACTCGGACGGTGGTGGATACCCCCAATGATTGGAGAAGCCATGAGGGTCCATGATTCAGATCTGCACCAACAAAAACAAAAAACACCCAAGTGAAAAGCAAGGGCGGAAAACAAAAGAAAAACGCTAAAGTAACAAACTTCTGCCTTTCCTAATAATCTAGAAAGTCCCCGGCAACGGCGCCAAAAACTTGACACGCTAAAACACAACACCTAACAATGGCCAAGTGTAACCAATGAAAGGGACTGCAGTATAGTGGCACAAGTAATAAATATCGAATCCACGGGTCTCTAGAGTTACTATTACTCAGCTTCAGTTCATTATCTAGCAAACTAGATTAAGGATCGATTTATAAACTACTCTACTGACTACTCTACTATATACAAGTTGGAACTCACTTAGGTATGATTCCCCCTAGCTCCTCAATTAGGTCCAAGTTGCAAGTACCTTTGGTTGATCTACTGTTGATTAAACTGCGGAAGATCCTAAATTAGCTTGGAATCTCTTAAACTGACCAAGCCCTCTCAGACAGAATACCCGGCAGGCGACTAGCCTTCACCGAGATAGACTGCTAAGGCGATTCACACAGATCTTCACTACTGGAATGAATTCCAGTACAAAGCAGTGAATTGATTGACTCTCGCACAACCAATTCACCACTATCAATCAAGGAAGCTCTCTTAACCTAATCAGATTCTATCTATCATAGGTTAAAGCAGAAATCAAGAGAATTTGATCAAGATTCAATTGACTCAATAAATCATGCCTCAATCGATTATAATCAAACAATATAGCATCCAAAACTTCATACAAGAAAGATCCTAACACATGGAACTAGGGTTCCTCAAAACCTAAGTGAAGGGAAGTTACTCCATAGAGAAGAGAGAGACTGCAGAAATCTGATCTAGATCTTCAATCTCCATCTCCAAGCTTGATTCCCGAGCTCCAATGGCGAAAAAATCCTCCAAAATAGCTCCAAGAATGTTCCCAAGTCGCTCTCTCTCTAGGGTTCGTCCCTTGGGTGTTTGGGAACCAAAAACCCAGCTCTCCCCTTTCCTTTTGCTGAAAATCGGGTTTTGAACAGGAATTCCCGATCACGCGGCCAGGCCACACGGCCGTGTGGCTTTCCCAGCTGCCCGTGTGAAGGCTCGGTGATTTCCACACGGCCACGACCCACACGGCCGTGTGGAGTTCAAGGATGCCCGTGTGGCTTGCTCAGACTCTGTTTAATGCTTCGTTTCTCCCTCGTCCGGACTCCGAATCAGTTGCCGTTTGATCTCAGACGCTCGTAGTCTCGTCCTCTTTCTTTTCATGACAAACTTGCATGATTCTTTGTCCATAAAGTGAGGTATAAATCCATTCTTCTTCAGGTCATGCCCGAGTTTCTTCTCCCGAATCGTCAATTGATCTCTGATTGACTTGAAACTTGCGCCTATGCTTCAATTTATGTGCTAGGACCTGAAATATGACAAAGGAACACAACCTAGCGTAAAATAGGCCAAAGACACGATAATTCAAGCTCAAACAATCAAGAAACAAAGGGGAAAACATGTGCAAATACCGAGTCATCACCTGACCACTGCTAAGGCTCTTATTAAAGTGCATGATGGGACCTCAGTTTTGAGGGATGGTGAGGAGTAGATAACTTTTTCCATCGCTAATAACATGACTGCTCCCTCGCCTTTGCATGTTGTATCTTACCAGGTGCACGAGTCTGTCGTATATCCTTTTATGTCTCCCATTTTGCAGGATTCTGCACCTCTTCCTCCTCCGCCACTCCCGCTCCCACAATTACCAAAAGAGCGGTTCAAGGAGGAGTGGCGGTCAAAGTTACAGTCATCCAAGCCTGACAAAACAAAAGCTGGAGACCACTATGAGCTAGTCCCGACTCCTGAGCCACGACCCTCTGGCCATTCGAATATTCATTCACGTGCATCTTGCCGGATGGCCAGGTCGAGTTGACTTGTGCTGGTGGTCACATCCACCGTGTGCTTGACCACCATTTGAAGTTGTACCTCAAGAGCGATGTGGATCCCCTCTTGGAGGCACCTGACCCTAATCCACTATGAGCATCCACCTGTTGCGTCTAGATAAAGACGTAAAATAAAGTGTTTGTGGGGAGTCAACCCCACCATGGTTTGCTCCATGTGTTTGCGGAGCATGAACTGAGTCGTTTGTGTGTTTGGTTTTATTTTTGTTTTCTTAGCATTCCTATTTGGGCTAACAACTATCCTAACAAATAAGTGCTCTAGTGGTTGTTTCTGAGACCTTCTCTTGCAGCGGCTGGTCCCTCTTCCCATCTCGTGTTTCTGTTGAATGGTCCCCGCTCCAGTCCGAGCCTCCTATCGTCATTTTCCCGGTAACATATGTTTATGTCGATCTTAAGTGTGCGGTGTGTTCTATTGTATTTGGGTGTGATGAGTGATTTTGTTTTGCTTGTCTTGGAGCCTAGTCCACTGTCCAAATTTCGATTTGAGGGCTCCAAGTATGTGTTCCTTGCAATCGCCTGCTCAATATGATTTGAATTTACAGTAATATGAAACCTATGGAGGTAGTGTAGCACTATGGAGGATGTTGATGCAATTAAGAAGTCTCATTTCTTTTTCATATTGTGTTGGTTGATTGTGTGAATTAGTGATCTTAGGACGCTTGAATCGTGCGGTATCGATGACTCTCTCCCTGTCATGTACTCCTGTATCATGTTTTGAAAAAAATGCTCTAGATTGTGCTTTTAAAATAATGCATCGCTTGTGGAAATCGGTGAAAGGGTGTAAGGGGAGACGAGAATCCGTTCCCAGCTTCCACCTACTACCTCCAGCCCCCTTACACCTCTTTCCCTTGTACGAGGCTTAAGAAATCTACTCCCGGCATGGCCGGTAAGCACTCGTCTCCCTCAAAACCTATGCTAGGTGGGAGCCTTGTTTTCTTGGGGGGGGGGGGGGGGGAACAGGTTGGAACCCTTGAAAAAGGGGGGGGGGGGAACAAGAAGAAAAAGAAGAAGAAAGGGGGTTTCAACCATCTTTAAAGAAAAAAATAGAGCACCTAAAAAAAGTGAGTCCATGATTTTTCTGTTTTTGAGAGTATTTGTCAACGAATCATTTGTCCTCCGATAACTACTTGGCATGATCCCGACTCGGGACTAGATTTCTCGCCGAAGAAGCTAGGGGGTGTCTTGTACGTTGATTGACCTCGTAAGCTGCTAAATGATCTAGGAAGTCCTCTGCCGACGACCGAGGTCGCATGTTGCTATGGAGGTCTGGAAAGTTGCATTGGTTTGAGCCATATTTGCTTGTGGACAAGCAAACGGTTAAGTGTGAGGGGATTTGATGAGTCGATATTTGCACAAGTTTTGTCCATCATTCTTATACTATGTGAGGCTCGTTTCTCGTGTTTTAAACCAATTTCACGCTAGGTTGTTCTTGTTGGTGATATTTCACGTCCTAGTACGTGAATGAAGGTTTGAGAACGAGTTCGGGGTCGATTGGACGACGTTAGGACGTTCGACGGAAAGCTGATGATTTTACGCAGCTTGCTCAAGATTTTACGCGACCGTGCGATGTGGCCGTCCGCGGGCTAGAGCCGATTTTACACGGCCGTGTAGTATGGCCGTGTAACTAGAATCACTCAACCATACCAGTACTGGCTGTGCAAAGTAACCCTTTGGCCGTGTGGGTTTTCTAGGAGAGTTACACGGGCAAGGCTGAATTCCACACGGCCGTGTGACTTCCCTCGACCAACTAAGTGAAACGCCGTGTTTTGGAAGTTACACGGGCAGACTGGATTTCTACACGGCTGTGTGGTCTAGCTGTGTAATCGGGCAAATATGGGTTTTAACCCAATTTAGGCTCTTTGAGAAGGGGATTCAAGTTTTAGAGCTGGAAGCAGAGTTTTAGAGAGAGAAAGTGACGAACCCAACCTCCAAGGTGACCTAGATTGAGCTTTGACACCATTGGAGCTCGATTGCAGCCTTGAGAAGCACAGATTGACAGCCAGAAGCTGATTTTCATCCTCCACATGATGATTTTTGCATATGAAGCTGATTTCTCTTCTCACCCTCTATGGAGTAAACTCTCTCTCTCACCTGGGTATGAAGAATCCTAGATTTGTATGTTAGGTTGGTTGTATGAACCCAAGTATATGATCTTGTGATACTGATTATATTCAATTGAGGCATGATTTCTGAATTGCATGAATCTTGATCATATTCTTGTAGTTTCTGATTTGACTTAGAAAGAGAATATCTGCATAGCTTGATAGAGCACTACTTTAGTCGAGAAGTCAATTCCCTGCATGTACTGGATTTAATCCAGTAGAGGAGATTTTGCACATTAGGGCCTCAATTCGTTTACTCCGGTGGAGGTTAGTCGCCCGCCGGGTATTTAGACTAGGAGGGTCTGAAGACCTTTACTTGAGACTTCAGACTGAATAAGAACCTTCCGCAGTATAACTATCATGGTATCTAGACTTGGTGAATTACAACTCGGCTTAACTGCAATCTAGGGGGTACCATTTCTGGGTGACCTCTCTCGAACTTGAATCACAACTTTACTGCTTTGAGTTTGCTTATATTAGTACAACTTCACTACACTTGAATGGCTAGATAACAAGAACTTCACGGAGTAGTCATCACATCTAGGACCCGGATTGATAAATAAAGCTAAACCCTCTATACTACGCATAAGTTTGTGGTAAAACTTGGCCACTTTCTAGTGTGACGATATTGGCGAGTCACCGTGTCATGCCCGTGCACGAATGATGGAAGAGCCTTAATGATACGACGCATTTTGACTTGCAAGGGCGGAATGATGGAGTTGCACGACCGTGCACCTACCATGCAATCAAGTAGATGTTGGTTTTAATCCCAATTTCAGGTGTTTGAGAAGAGGATTCAATTTTGGAGCTGAAAATATACTTTTAAAATTTGAAGAGAGAAAGTGATGAAGAGTGACCCTTGAGTGCCCTAAATCAAGTCTCCCCACCATTGGACTCGATTCAAGCCTCAAGGGGTGACGATTGATGACCCAGAGCAGATTTCTTTCGTCTACATGATGATTTCCACATCTAGCTTTACTTTCCACTCTCTGTATGGAGTAATCCCCTCTTTCACTTGGGTATGTAAGAACCCTAGATTGTATGTTAGGAAGAGTTGCATGAACCCTTTGTCATGAATGATGATTATCTTTTATCCAATTGAGGCATTGATTCAGAATTGTTTGAATCTGGATCAAATTCTTGCAATTCATGCTTTGAACTAGAATGATAGTCTATGCATAGGTTGATAGAGCATCCTGAATCAGAAGTAGTGAATCGACTACTTTAGTCGAGGATTCGATTCACTGCTCTATACTCGTATAGAACCCGGTAGAGGAAGTTTAAATCTTATTGCCTCAGTTAGCTTATACCGGTGGAGGCTAGTCGCCCGCCTGGTATTCGAACTGAGAGGGTCAGGAGCACTTTAGTCGAGACTCTTGATGGTTTGAGAACTTTTCGAAGTTTGAGAATCAATTGAATTGACTTAGGTGAACTACAACTTGGCTTAACTGCAATCTAGGAGGACTCATACCTGAGGGAGCCTTCTTAATTTGAAAACAACTGTTACTTGCTTTCTGTTTACTTTGCTTTTGAACACTTCACTCGATTTCAACTGCTAGATAATAGATTTGCACTGACTAGTTAGTGTACCTAGGACCCGGGTTGACAATTAGAACCTGAACCACTATACTGCATTGCTAGACTACGATTACACTTGGTCGTAGTTTGGTTGTGTTGGTTTTAGCGAGTCAGTGGGGTTGAGTCGGGTTGGTTTAGGGGTTGATTTGTGTTGGGTTATGCAGAGGGTCTGATGTGAGAGGTTAAAAATGAGTGAATCAACATTTCTGTTAGCTATGTCAGCAAAATACTAACGTTGTTAAGGAAGACTGACATAGACTAACGAAAAGTGACCAAAAGTGAAACATTTAACTACTTTCAGTGATCGTGAATGGAAAAATACTTTTAGTGACAAACGTGATTTTTTTAGTAACAATTTTCACTAACTAACCTTGCAATTATCCTATAAAATTCTAACTCCTTCTCCTCATCTCTTTCCCTGACCCTCCACCACCAGAATCTCTTCCCAACGATCCAAATCCCTCAAGTTACACGAATATGGTAGCCTTCACTCACAACCTTCCCATAGGGATGGCAATTTGAACCCGCCAACCGGGTATTACCCGACCTGACCCGCGATTGGGCGACTATTACCCGACCCGCAGTAGCATGGGGCGGGGTATGTGTATTTTGGATGTATTATTTTCAAATAACATGTAATAGTGGGTTGACCCTCCCCGCCCGTACCCGCGCGGGTATTACCTGCCCCGACCCGTAGTAGCATGGGACAGAGCATCTGAGCATGGGTATTGAGGTACCTGCCCCCGCCCAATTGCCATCACTACCTTCCCAAGATAACCTCGTCAAGTGAGGAATCAAATAGGGAGCCAAGAGGGAAGGGTGAGAAGGCGGTCGGGGTGGAGATCAAAACTACCACGAAAATTAGGCGACTTGAAAGAAGTGGAATTGCCTCCCTTTCGGAGCTTCCGCAACTTCTTTCACTCAAAGGATTTGAAAACGACCGGGAGGGACAAAACCGAAAGTTGATAGGGAGGAGGTAGAATGGTGATGAGGAAGGGGTAAGGAAATATCGGGCGGAGATGATGGATAGGTAGGGGATCAAAGAGAAAAGAGGAGATTGGACATCCAAATCGATGATGCACAACATTGTTAAGGTTGGTAACGATAGAACCGCATGCTCCCAAAAGCTCTTTGTTGATGAACGAACTCAGCTTGAGAGAAGCGCTCTCCGCTGCCTTCTCCGGAGATAGGTATCTTTATTTCCTCTTCCTCGGCCACACTGGGCTATGGCTGTTGCCTCAGGTTTTCATGAGAAACGATCGATCGAGAGAGGGAAAGTGAACTGCTCGATTTGGGAGTGCTCACCAGAGTTCCGGTGATGGAGGGTCGGTGGGACAGGGGAGGGGAAGAAGGGGCCACAATTTTATAATAAGTTAATATCTTTATCTAATTAAAATAGTTAATATTGAAAATGAAAAAAAGAAAGTAAGGTGTGGCAATAAAGTAGAAATTTAAATTTATTTTTTTATTTTTTTAACTGGCACGTCATCTATTTTATGATCAACTCTTACAGTTGATTGCCACATAGGATTTATTTAACTGATTTGGAAGTACAGTGATTAATTATGAAACGATATTAAAGCAAATGACTAATAATTAAGGGGGAAAATTTGGGTAGTTAATGTGAATTTTTTTGATAATTCATATTACCACATATGTAATTTACCGGAGAAAAAGGGAAAAGTAGGGCAAGAGGAGAAAATAGCGTGTCTTGTCTCGTCTCCCTCGGATCGGATTGGGACTCCATTGCTAATAGTTTGGGAAATGTTTGACGTTAACTTCCATTCCCACATCGGATTGGGACTCAATTTGACTATCTCTTCCGTCTCCTCTCTCTCCCCTCGTAGTCGCCGCCGTCGCCGCCGGCCTCCGCCACGATATCGCCGCCTCTAAATTTAATGCAGAGCTAACCCCTCCGTCCTCCTAACGGTAAAGGGAGGGGAACGAGCTCTCTTTCTTCTCCTCGTGCCTTATATATACTCTAAAAAAATTTCGCCTGTTTTCTCGCCGCCGGTAGCCATGGATGCAATGATACAAAAGCTCCGGAATTTCGACGCTTATCCAAAGATTAACGAGGATTTCTACAGCCGGACACTCTCTGGCGGCGTTATTACCCTCGTTTCTTCTCTTGTCATGTTTTTCCTCTTCATCTCCGAGTTCAGTAAGTCTCCTCTGCATCTGCTCTGAGTTCTTAGTCATGGGGAATTCAGTTCTTTGTATTTCTAGTCTAGGGTTCCACCGATTGATTATTGTAGTCACCTAAATTCGTTTTGTGTTCTCCGGGTCCTATTCCAATGTTCCTTTTTCTTTTCTCTTTCTATTGTCGTTCTTCAACTCGGCAAATGCTATTATTAGCTGATTATAACTAAGTTTTTGACGAAGCATTTTCTATGACTAATCTTCATGGAGATCTACGGCTCTCTGTTCTCTTTCGTGTATAATTGTTTGAAGAGTTCCTCTTTTTCTTGTTCACCTCTGTCAAGGGTTGTACCTACATACGGTAACTGAGACGAAGCTTCTGGTTGATACGGCAAGGGGCGAGACACTGCGGATCAATGTAAAATCTTCAATCTCACTTTTTGTTCCTGTGTTATGGTATCTGATAGAGAGCATTTTGATTATCTTCACATAGTGTTTCTTGTATTCGATCTTCAAATGTTCCCGAACAATTCTAGTTCGGCATTATTGAGGGTTTCTGAATAATTAATTACTCTGATACATGCATGTACTCTTGCTGTGCAGTTTGATGTTACCTTCCCAGCCATTCCGTGCTCGCTGCTCAGCCTTGATGCCATGGATATAAGCGGAGAAAAACATTTTGACATCGTATGTTTGCTTGCATTTGAATTCCTGGCCTTCAAGTTTCCCTCTTCCTTTGGTGTTCTCATTTTCCCCATTGAATTGTTCATTGGCTTCCGGCAATATATTACATGTGATTGATGTTACAGGGCCAACTGTAAACTATAAGATTAGTTACATGGTCATACTAAAACGGTAAAACCTTAAACATCACACAACTCATAGATTAGGGTAGCAAAAAGATAATGAAGTTGTTCCTTCATAAGTAATATCTGTTGCCATGAGTTCTGCACTGAACATTTTCACAACAGTATTCATGAATCGTTAACATGTAAGAACTCGGGACTTGCGTATGATGACATAGTCCATTGATTTTTCTCTCTGTGAGGCACAAATGCTGCTTCTTTTCTTATGCAGACGATGTTTTCCTCGAAGTTTGAACCCAAGGTGTGGTGGCTTTAGGATTCAGTTTTAACCTGGTTCTGTTTGTTAGGGGTTGGAGAAATCACAGCTATACTTTTGTTTGATTGAGTGGATTGCTGTATACTTCACTGGGGGGGGGGGGAGCCTTGGAGTTTCCTTAAACCGACTTCTGAATCATTGTTAAATAAATGTTTTTTGCTTTTCTTGTTATTTCAGAGGCATGATATAACCAAGAAACGAATTAATGCCCATGGTCATGTTATTGAAGCCAAGCAGAGTGGCATTGGTGCACCAACGGTCAGTCAAATTCTCGTACTTCTCTTCTCTTAAACAGACACTTTCCCCGGAGCATACTCTTGTGTAAGTTCAGATCTTTGTTCTTATATTAATTGATGTTTGTACCATCTTGGTTTGTTTCACACAGATTGAGAAGCCCTTGCAGAAGCATGGTGCCAGACTTGAACATGGTGAAACTTATTGTGGCTCATGTTACGGCGCAGATACAGTAAGATTATGATTATGTTATATGCAAGGTAGTCAAACTATAAAATTGACGTATGTAAAATTGGAACATTTGAACTCAAACCATAGAATTGTTAAGTTTCAAGAATCATAGTTGAAACTTTCTGATAAGCAATTATAGTTTCTTAATCTGACCTTACAATGTGAGTATAAGCACAAAACTTCCTGTTAAGTGACAAGTACATGTACTCAATATTTGAAATATCATTATTCATATAAAAATATAATGTTACTTGATTGTTTTAGTAAATGTCATCTATATCTAGCTACGAGCACATTCAATTATCCATCTTCTAAACACAGGAAGAAAAGAAAAAAAAAGACAAGAACTTGTATGGCAAAAGATGAAGTTCTTCCAATAGCTAGATATGGATGCTATCCATTTTTAATATCTACTCGACGTTACTTGTTAATCAATTTAATCATCAAACTTGAGTAGAATCAGATAAACTCACTTATGCTGCCCATTCTACTGTTCATTGATTCAGATGGTAAAAGTTTTAAGATTTCAGGAGTTCACTGGGGTTTTATACTACTGCCATGATTATATTGCTCTTTCTTTCTCTTGCTGGAGATTGTCTGTAGAAAAAGAAAGCCTCACAATTCGATAGCTACTGCTATATGAAGTAGTAAATTGTAATAAGAAAACCTGAAGCATATGAATCCCTTTATCAACTGATTTATCTGTTCATTTTCCTTGAATTTTTTTGTCGATTTGGCTACATTTGTGCTAATTGAAGAGATACCCTAAAATTTTCTCATCTCGCATACTCCTTGGTTATTTATTTCCTCATCTCCTAATGCAGGCAGATGATCATTGTTGTAACACATGTGAAGAAGTTCAAGAAGCATACAGGAAAAAAGGATGGGCACTTACAAATGCAGATATGCTTGACCAGGTTAGGTTTACAGTAAATGTACTTTACTTTCATTTCAATGGCTTGAATGTAAATGTACATTACATGAAAACTGCATGTAGGTTACTTGACATATCTTCTCCTTTTGCCAAAAAGCTTGTATCATCTGTGCTACTATAAGTTCCCTAGTATCTTGCTGGATAACTTCGTGATCCGGCAATGAGTCTCTCCTATGAGTCTTTCCAAGATTAGTGAAGAGTCTAACGGGCAGGTCTCAGTGTATATCTTGTATCTCTTAGGCTTCATGATTCGAGTATGAAATTGATTTTGGTACGGATTGAATTATCGATATGCGACTAAGCTATCAGAATGAAGTGAAGAGGGATTCAGTGAGTGCAGAAAACTACTACTAGGTGCCTTCCCATCACCATTATACTATAAGCTATACTGGACATATTTTCCCCATGTGTTTATTTCTGGGGTTTCAGACTGTTGGAAAGAAGAGCATGGCTGAGAGCATGAGAGACGAGCAACGTTTCACAAAAGGAATGAGCTAAGTTTGGTCTCTAGATGTTTACAACACAGTCAAGACTGAACAAATAGCTGCTTCTTTGTAGTAATCCAGCTGAATCTTAACGTCATAAAAATCATCTCATGGTGGTGAGTTAGTGGTCTCTTAGCCTATTGAGGTTTAGCCTGTTGAACTAGGTTTCTTTTATTTCTAAACTTAGACTGACTCTCTGGTATGTCAAATAGAAGGGAATAATGGACTGTGGTTGACTTTTTTTCAGTAAAATCTTTCATGGATGATACTGGCTTCTGCTAAATAAGGACATTTCTTATTGCGAGGTGTTAGTCCAACTTCTTGGAATAGAATTTTGCTGTAGAGGTCACTTGGGTACTCTATTATCGATATCATTACTCCATGTTGCTAGTACCTTTTGATCGTTGTTATATACAGGTCGTGTGGATGAATTATACGCATTCCATGAATTTCAACATTCCATGAACCAAACTATCCGTTAAAAGTATTCGGAATAGTTTCTTGCTGTCATCAACTAGATAAAAGTGGCGGGTGTAATTAGGACAGACCAGATTCCCAGTTTGGTATTAATTGCTCTCACGTTTTTTAGTATATTTAATGACTTTTTCCCCATTCCAGTGCAAAAGGGAAGGATTTATCCAGCAGGTCAAGGAGGAAGTAGGTGAAGGATGCAATATTCATGGGTCTTTGGAAGTGAACAAAGTAGCAGGGAATTTTCACTTCATACCTGGGAAAAGTTTCCATCAGTCTAATATTTTTATCCACGATTTACTGGCCTTTGAAAAGGATAGTTATAATGTAAGACATGCTGATAACAACAGAAAATCCTCGTGACTGAACAAACTGTTACCGTACTTTTCCTCATGTGTATTTGTTCTTGTGAATCATGTAGGTGAGTCACAGTATCAATAGCCTTGCTTTTGGAGACTATTTTCCTGGTGTAGTCAACCCCCTTGACAGGTAATATCATTATCAGCCTTAAGTTGGGTTCTCCTTAGTTGTGCAGTTAAATGCATATAATGCAGAACCGTCTAGTTTTTATTTTTATACCTTTTTGGAAAAAAATTGAAAGGAATGACACGCTGGGGTCCCGGGTCCTTCTAAACCCAGGGGTTAGGAGTTTGATTATTTACCTCTCCATTCTCAGCATCTTGATTTTTGAAAGTCTGACTTCTCAGGGTACAGTGGACGCATGACTCTCCAAATGGCATGCATCAGTATTTCATCAAGGTTTGTGTAACGAAACCCTATAGTCTATAGAGATACTGGTAATTGTTGTTATGATGAAGGAAGATGTTTATTCTATGTGCAATAGCACCATCACCTAGTTGTAACTGCTGATTGGTGAACAATATGCTCATTTCAACATCAACCAACAAATAAAAGAAACCCTTTTGACACCATTTAGAGATAACTTGGTTGACCAAAACAAATTTGCTATCATTCAAGATTTAACCTATCGAATTATTCTGTACCCACATTGTTGGGCTCCTTGCAAAAGTAGTTTCTGTAGCTTCGTCGCCTTTAGGGTGAGGCAGTCGCGGCAGAAATATTGTTTGGAGTTGGCCTTCAGTAAGAATAATGAATGAACTTGGTAGGACATTATTGAGTGTTGCATGCATTTTCTGAAAGCAATCTGTCTCTGCATGTGTTGAAGACACTTGTAGGGTGATGTTACCCATGTTGTTGCATGTCTTTCAGTGTGGAATGGACGAGATAATTATCATCATCTCGTTATTGCAGGTGGTTCCAACAGTATACACCAACACCAGAGGGCACACTATACGCTCGAATCAGGTAACTGTTGTAGGTTCCCCTAGACTGATAAGTTTCTTCTCAATCATGCTCATCTGAGTTTACATCATCACCTGGTCAGAATTACCTGAATGAACTCTGAATGCAGTATTCTGTTACGGAGCATATGAGGCATGTAGACTTCATCCGTGCCAACTCTTTCCCCGGAGTATTCTTCTTCTATGAACTGTCTCCTATCAAGGTGGGCTGCTGTTCCACTCACATCGTTCTAGCTTTCCTGTCGTTGTTCATAATCTAACCACACGTTGACAGCGTTAACCTTAGAGTAACGAGGTAACTCATGCGTTATGGGTATCACGTATCATGGTGCAGGTCGTCTATAAAGAGGAGCACATTTCGTTTTTACACTTCTTGACCAATATCTGTGCAGTAATAGGAGGTAAGATCTAAACATGTCTAATAATCATCTCTAATTCACAAGTGCTCCAGTTGGTTTTCGTGAGTGCCGGAAAGTGGGCCTGTGTAGAGTTTTAGAACTTCTGGTTAGATTGATGAATCGTGTTTGGCACAGGTATCTTCACCGTGGCAGGGATAGTCGACTCATTTGTCTACCATGGCAAAAAGGCAATCAAGAAAAAGGTGGAAATTGGCAAGTTCAGATGATTTCCTTCGTTCTTTAGTCCTTTTCCTTCCTCCCCTGTATGCTGTTGGATCGAGGGTTAGTTACTTTGGCAAGGATGGTGCACCAAAATAGTTGATTCCCACCTTCCACAACGTGTTGTATTATTTCAGAGAACACTTTTATTCTGGTAGAAGGGGTAAACGGTAATTTATTGTTGGGTCTAACGGGTCTAAAGAAGAAATCAACTATTTGTTTCATGTTAGGGTTAATAGAATATATTGTGTTTCTATTATGAATTTTTCTCTTGATAAAAAAATGTCACCTTAACAATACATCAAACTTGATAATGTAGTCAATTTTGAGTAAATTGCAAGTTTAGTTACTGAGTTACTAAATTGTTTAACGTTCGAATCCGACCGTCGCTGGTGAGGTTGGGATCTCGACGGCGAGTGGAGCTATCCGTCACGCTGGTCGACGGTGTATAGTGCAACACGTGCGCCATCTTCGTGGTCGAGCCTCTCGCCGGATTCCCCCTTCACTACCTTCAGCCCTGTCTCCCGACTCAGCGGCGCCAGTGACGCTTGCGGCAGCGGTGTATGTGACTATGTTGTTCACGAATGGAATAATATGTTTGCTCCCATTCTGTGCATCCTTATGATATTTTCATGCATGTAGCAAAATCCTACATACGGCAACGATCTCACGCATCGCTTACGCCAATGAATCCCCTATATAATAAAGACTGCATGAAGCAGTATCTAGTTCATTTAGTTTGGAAACAAACTGCTAAATTTATTAACCAAGTGTTCTTGTTATCTTTCCTGTGCATGCTCGTGAGCTGGTGATCGACAACATATGCTCAGGACGAGTAGTTATTTCTACTGTGATTGAGCCTTAGAAATACAATTACTTGGGCGATTAGCCCAGTAAGTAGCCCAACTATTAAAGACAAACAAAGGCATTTAGGTGCCTTACAAAAAAAAAAAAAAAAAAAAAAACAAAGACATCGTTGTATTGCTCTCAAGCCCAAGTGGTGCGTCTCATAGACAAAGCAACTTTTATGCAATTATGATCTACCAAAGCCGCCTAGCATAAGCTAGCTTTTGAAAAGTTCGCTTACATAATTTTCTTGAAATCGTTCCTCTGTAATCGCCTTTCCAGAAAGAAGGGGAAAATGCAGCCGAGCTAAATTGGACACCCAGTCATGTACACAAACTTGGTCCAAGACATCAGTGCAGCAAAATGTCGCACAAAATTGTGTTCTATCTGGTGTTGTTTTTGCAAGTCTCACTGAATCCTCAAAGGAAGAAAGCAGGCCACAGTAAACACTAAGTGATTGAAACACTTGATAACTTTCCTCTAATGGCCTCAAACCCGGCGGCACTCTGCTGCCTCTCTTCAGCTGTTAACCACAATGATAAGCAATGATCAATCATGTCCTTGCCCCCAGTTCCAATAATACTATCTTTCGATTGCCTCATTCTCCAAAACCTTGTAATTCTTGCCAGATTTGTTTCAGATGGATCATCAGCATACATCTGAAGAATGCCCGCTATGGCATCACACCAGATTGGCCGTGCAGCTTTGAGGAAGTCGTGTAGCACCATTACAGGGAGATTGACGCTTCCAACTTCCGACTCGCTCTTCCCTCCCCTGCCATGGAAATCAGAGCCCCCAAGCTTCAGAAGCCCGTAAGAATCTGCCAAGTCGCTGTACACTGCATTTTGCAAGAACATGGCTGGTTCAAGATTTCAGGCTTTGAGTGAATGTTAAAAAGAGGCAAAGACACAATAAACAACAAAATTAAGCATATTAGCCTACATTATCAACATCAATCGCACTTTCTTGTGAGAAAACTGATTGGTATTCAATAGATAGGCACACAATCACAGCATTTGATGACTGAACAACACGGGATAGCAGAAATAATTTTCACTAAGAAGCATACCAGACAGTCTACCATCACTTCTGAAAACCTCAATCCCGTGAAGGCCAGCACTTTTTAAGGTTCTCACTACTGCGACTGGATCCTTTAATGCCCATGGATGAGCCAACACTGAAATGCCCCCAGTGTCATGTATAAGTTGGACTGCTTCTTCTGAGCGAGGCTCATTCCCGCTGCCTCAAAATAGATAGAGCAATTTTCAGCACGATGCATATATATATTTCCAATATGAGGGCTGCAGTAGACAAGCCAAAACTTTACATACGTTGAGTAAGCAGGTCCACCATCATGTAGATATCTGGAAAAAGCCTGTTTCAGGTTCTCTACATAACCTGCTTCGACCATAGCTCGAGCAACATGAAGCCTACCAGGAGCAACTCCTTTGCCTGCAATCCTAGCAACATGCTCCCATTTGAGAGGAAGCTTGAGGTGATTAAGCTTCAAGACCATCTCTTTGGCACGCAAGAAGCGGCCATCCCTTATATTAGACAACACCTTATCCAATTCTTCTACCCTTGAAGGTCCACAGCTGCTGTAGTATGCAAGGATGTGGACTGGTTCTTCCAATTCATGGTTCCCACTACACAAGTGTAAAGACCAAAAGGTTAATCATCAGGGGAACTATAGAAGACAGTCTCTGGTACTCAACCCAGCCTGTATGATCTATAAAACACCGACAACCATTTGCTCCAAGTAGAGAGAGGCCGGCATTTGAGGAAGAGTAGCAAGTCAGATTACCTTGGAGAGAATATTGTGCTGATTTCAACACCTGGGATTATCTTGATGCCAAATCTTCCAGCTGCTTCAATGGCTTCAGGGATCCCAGACAAGGTATCATGATCTGTGAGAGCAAGAACTTTCACCTGTTATGGATGGACAGATTTTTACTAATTAAAACAAATTTCCAACAGCCAATAGCCATGGTTTCCGATCAGGCCAAAGATTTCGGCAGATTGAATGGCCCAATGACAGAATACTAAGCAACCTATCAAAAAACATTTGTTTCCCTCACCAGACTCTTTCTTCGTGAATTACATCATATACCAGCACCCAGAAAATACCCATATGAATGGAATGGAAAAGGAACAAAAACCCATTTCATATCAGCAAAACAAGAAAGACAAGGATTTGAAAATGGCAAAGCAATGGCTGAAGAAGAGAACATAAAAACAAGAAGGAAAAATGCTCACCCCATTTCCATGAGCCCTCTCTAGGAGCTTAGAAGGGGATAAGAAGCCATCACTGTGGTTAGAATGACAGTGCAAATCGAATACAATTCTACCCCCACCTCTCCCCGAGCTCTTCTGCACCCCAAAATCATCCACCAGGCAGGAAGCAGCTGTGGAAAGGTAAGGCGGCCGTTGATTCAAACAAACCCATTCCGCCACCGCCTTGAACGCCACGCACTGCTCCGCGCTCATCTTCCTCTTGCTACCTCCACGCTTGGTCTTCGTCTTCTTCTTCTTGTGGTTACTACTCTTGTTCCCATTACTGTTATGATTATCATTATCCACCATGCTTTCTGCTGCAGAAGAGAAAGGATCGCGCCGGGGTGGTTGCGAATGTGGGGAGGACAAAAATCGAACCCGACCAATTGTTACCAAAGAGATTTAATTCTTCTCTTGGATACACCGAAGAAAGGATAAATAAAATCTACGAAAACATTGGATTGAATTGACCAGACAAACAAAGAAGAGCAGGAAAAGCCATTCACTTTTTGAACGGGAATAGAAAAGGAAAAGAAAAAGGGTTAAAGCAATCAGTGTTTATTGTTCTGACGCAAGCAATAAACGCCGCTGCAGGGGCCCTGCTCTTTGGACTTGGGGGCTGGGGCGGTCGTCCAACCAGTTAACCTATTAAAGAAGAAGAGCAGTAGGCCCACGTTTTCTTTCGATTCCAAGAAATTCAAGGTTGTCAAACCGCGGATCAATCCGGACCAGGTCGAGCTAGTGGGTCATGGGTCACCCGTTTTAGCTCGCTCGGTTTAACCCGAAAATATAGAAAGAGTCATTATATTATATTAATCATGAATCCAACATAGAAAATCACAAAATTGTATCAAACCATAGCTATATGAAAGGAAGAAACCAATTTAAAATTCTTCTTACACATAAACATCAAACAATCCTTTACCAAACAACTTCTTCCTAACATCTTAAACATCAAACAAACGAAACCAAACTCATCTAAAATAAAAACATCACAATTCTCGTTCTTTTCCTTTTAGTTGAACCAAGTCCCAAACCCAACAATTCCTGCCCCTTAGCAAATGAGTTTGAATTGCAGAGTGAGAACCGTCGATCGGCAAGGAGAAGGGTGGAAGGCCGAGCTGCCAACCAGAGATGGATGACCGAGCTCGACTAGAAGACACCAGAGAAGGCCAAGCTCGACTGGAGGACACCAGAGATGGAGTGGAGGCAGAGGCGACCGAGCTCGAGGCAGGGGATTTCGAGCGGTGAGGCAGAGGAGGTCGAGCTTGAGGCAGGTGAGACCGAGCGGTGGAGGCAGAGGCGGCCGAGCTCGAGGCAGGAGAGACCGAGCGGTGGAGGTGGAGGGAGATGGCGCCCGAGCTCGAGGCAGACTCTCTCCGCCGGCAACCAAACGCGCACCGCCGAAGAACCCTGGCCTAGCGATGGCGAGCGGCTGCTGGAGCGGGAGACAAGGACGAGGTCAAAGGCGTAGGGTTTTCCCGACCTTGTTCTGCTTCTCGTTCTCGCCATCTCCCAGCAAAACGGCGCCGCAAATCTCCTGACCGCCTTCTCCCAGCGGAAACGGCGCCGCAGTAGCCAAAACGGTGGTCAGGACGAGCGACCCACTGACCAGCTCTAACAGGCTAACCGCCCGGGTTTGACCGGGTTTCGCAGGGTTTGACCAAATCCGGGCTGATTGTAAAATGGGTTAATATGGCCCGTTTTTAGGGCGGGTCCGGGCTAACCCGGGTCGACCCGCGGGTCGACAACCTTGTAGAAACTTAATAGTTTGCCTTTCTCGAGGTGGATAAGCGGGACAACTACGCTGGAAGAGGGGTTATGGTGATTACTAATTCTTAGTACTCATTGTGATTATTAAGGACAAATTGAGTATGAAAAATAATATTTATTAATTTTTTTTTTATTATTATTCAGGAATCTTAGCACCACGTGCCACTTTGTGACAGCGGGTTCTGCTAAAATTGGGGTCACCTGCAATCAATTTCGACGTCAACGGGGCTTCGCCCACAACAACCTCATACCTCATGGAATACCAACGGGTCTGGTTTGAATTCGAACCTGGGATCTGCAACTCCCAAGTCTTCACTGTCGCGGCAACTTTACCGTTAGCCTATTTTACCTTTGGTAATTATTATTTTTATTAAATTACAAAAATGAAAAGTTACAAACATTATATTAATTATAATTTTCTCTCTCTCAATTAGCTTTATTTCTTTCTCTCACTTCATTAGTTTTGAAGCCATTTTTTTCTTTTCCCGGCCACCTCTATGTAAACTTCTTGATTCTTCTGTGTGAACCAATACCACTAACAAAATAAACAAGTAATCACTACCAAATTATAAAAAAAATATTAGGAAAAAATAATACCACTGCAAGAAATCAATACCATTGCGATATGAACCAATACCATTGCAGATTTACCAATACCAATATAAAATCAATACAAAAAGAGCAATATCATTTCAACATGAACCAATACCACTATTCTGCCTAGAAGGAAGTTCTCTCTTTAACTTTCCTCTGCCTTCTCACTGAAAACTCATCCCAGGCTTCCAAGGGGGCTGCTAGCGGCGCTCCTTCAGCGACCTGCGGTAGCCCTCCGCCCCCTTTATTTTTTCCAATTTCACCACTTCCATTTTCCTTTTCGTGTTTCAGTTCCTTTTTTTTCATGCATCACTCTGTTTCTGGTGTTTCTAGCCTTTTATTGGCTTTTCCTCTTCCGTTTATGGATTTGTTCTCTCCCCTGTTGTTGGGATTATTTGTGTCCTCTGATCTTTCAGATCTGGAGATGTTGTCGTCCTAAGATGCAAAGGAGGTCGGATCTGTGTTGTTTCGGCTTGTCTTCTCTGCTTTTCTCCCTTCGTCCACCTCCTTGCTTCACCCTGCAGATCTCGGTGTTTCGGAGATGTGGCCTCGGCTTGGACTCGGAGTGATGTGTATGAAGACAAAAGTGAACCCTCGGGTTTCGTCACCGGCCGCCCTTTCTCTCGAAAGTCCGTCGCGTTGGATTTTGGAGTTGGGGAACTGATGGAGTTTGGACCGGGGAGGGTTCTTTGGTGGCGGCTCGTGTTGTCTCCACTGCCCTCCGTCCGGGTTGGTGGTTTCCGGCGCTACTTCTTGGTGATTGTTTGGTCATCGTCTGCCCTTTTCGGTGTAGGGAGGAGGATCTTCGTGAGCTGCCGATGGCAGTGCGGCGCCATGGGCAAACGTTGGTATCTAGGTTTAGGAGAGTTAAGTTCGGGTCGGGGCTGTGTCTAGCCCTATTGGGTCTCCAGTTTGTTTTTCGGGATTGGGCTTTGAACTGGGTTGCTCTGGCTTGTGGTGTTGTAATGTTTGTTTGTATATTTTTCCTCTAGGCTTGACCCATTTGTACTCGTAATGAAATTAGTTAAAAAAAAAACGAATACCACTATTATTATGAAAACAAAGCAATATCATTTCAGAAATAAATCAATATCACTGAAGATTGAATAAACAAGTAATCACTACCAAATCATACAAAAATATTAACAAAAACAATACCATTACAAGAAAATCAATATCATTGCGATATGTAACCAATACGGCAATACCAATACATATTAATCAATACCAATACGATAAAATCAATATTAAAAGAGCAATATCATTTCAATATGAACCAATACCACCATTGTTATGAAAACAAAACAAAATCATTTCAGAAATAAAATCAATACCACTGAAAATTGGACCGCATTTGTTCTGTTTCGAGGCGAAGAACACAGTAGGGGTCCTGCTTGGCAATTGAAGGCCCCACTTAGCAAATAAAGGAGCCTGTTTGGGATGAAGTGGGACAATGTGAAAATGAAGAAGATGGAGGGAGGGGGAAGGGGGTAGCATTTTGATTGGTAGCACCTACATGCTCTGCAAATTAAATGGCGGAGGGAGACTGAGGAGGAAGGCGAGGGACGCAAGCTGCTTGGCGGCAGATAGGGGGAGGTGGGACGAACGGAGGGTGAGTCGATGAAAGAGAGGATATGAAACGATCTGTTAGGGTTTGAGGAGAGAGCTATATATGGAAAATCATATTTTATAAAGGAATAATCACATATTATTTTTTTGGTTTCCAAATATATCCTTATAGCAATCTTGACCATCAATTCAAAAAAGAAGGGGAAAAAGGAAAATAAACGGTATAGATTTTGGTAGGCACCGTGACTACTAAAAAAAATAGTAACCATGCTAACTCATCCCCTAGCCAGGGCCATTCTCTAGGAAGTATCACATATGTTGGTACTGCACAATGAATTTGATATACGATTTGTAGGTCTGAATAGTAATAAGGTAGTCCATTTGATGGCTAAAAATGTTTTTTTTTTGTTCCTGACGCCATATCGATCCTTTGATTTTGGGACCTCGCTTCAGACAAGGGTGTAATGTTATTGATCTCTTTTTCAATCAATATATGCTTATCTTTTGGAAAAAAAATTGTTTGCCTTTCTCGTCTATTTGATGGGTTTGATCCAAGGTTGTCAACCAGGTTAAATCCCTTAGTCCGGTCGATGCCATGACCACTCCCAGCATCTTATAAATACTCTATTTTCTGCTTTTGACAAAGAAGAGCCGCCTTAGAGTGAGAAAGTTAGGGGGTTTTGGGTGCTTTAGAGAGGGAAACACCTAGGGAGAGCTTCATTGAAGATCCAATCCACCCGAGGAGCAAGGAGAAGGTGAAGATTGATTCCATCACTCCCTCTCTTCTAGTTTGTGTTTTCTTTCTCTCTGTATGACTTGAATCTCTAATGGTTGTTTAAAGAAGATGAACCCTAGTTTATAGGTTGTGTATGTATGGGTTTTGACTATCTAGTTGATTTTATTTCTTCTCTAGCTTTAATTGTGTTTGGGTAAGTCGCCCTAATCTTTTATACTAGCCTTCTTGAGCTTCTGTGCTGGGTATGGAGTTTTAGGGTTAGACGGGTATGCGCCATCAAGCAAATTAGGATTAGATGAATGAATAGGATCTTATGGTAGACGAGGAGATCATACCCCTGTCACAAGAATGTCTTCCTAGATAAAACCCGGGATGAAACATCGGTATGGACGGTGGGTAGTACCCATTGGAATGAGTTATATTCTTAATACCCCAGATACAATAGCCTAGATTGAGGTGACTGACATGGGTTTAGGGGAGGCATACTCGAAGGCGTGTGGATAACAACGAAAGCCCACAGAAAAGAGCTCACTCACTATATTCGCTTAACCCTACTTGACAATCATAGCTAGGAGGATTTGACCATAGGCAACCGTCTCATCTCTAGCGATCTCCCAACCACTTTCTTGGTTGTTTAGGAGTATATTAGGTTAGTTTTACCCCAAAACCTGGTAAGGCTAGATAGTAGATTAGTTCTGAAGTAGAAGTAGATTCATGGACCCGTGGAATTCGAACTCGTAAGTCAATCCTTTACTACATCGTCAGTCTAGGTTATACTTGTCTTAGATTGGAGTAGCATTAGTTGACAATCGAGTTTTAACTTGGTTAGCTCGAGTGATCTAGTTTTTGGCGCCGTTGTCGGGGACCATTGGGTTACTGTGAAAAAGGACGACGTTACTACTTTACCACTTTATTTTTGTTTGTGTTTTTCACCCACATTTCTCCTTGAGGGGTGGTTTGTGTGTGTTTGATCGTCTTTTTAGTGTTTTGTAGTTTGTGCATAATGAATCCATTGGTTGGCTCGAGGAGTGGGGAGATCACCAAAGGTCAAATTGGTGGTATCTCGAAGCTTTTAGGAGCGGGGCAAGCCAAGGATCTCGGTTTCAAGAACAACCACCTCTTCATGATCATCAACCGCACCTCCATGGTTATTAAGCATTATCATCATACCAAGAAGAATTCCCTCCACAGTCGGAGCAAAAAAGCCAATTGGAGGTTTTGGTGGAGCGATTTGTCCGAGATACCGAAGCATACTCTGATGTGGAATCCATAACCACCACCCCTATCGACTCATCCTTATTACAAAAATCAGAGGAAATCCTCGGAAAAACAGAGAGACTAGGAGAAATTGTTGAGCAAGCATGTGCGCAACTTGCTTACAATCATATCTTACCATTCGAAGAGGAAAAGGAAGTCTAAGAGGCAAACATGGAGACTATAGGGACATTTTCCATCATTGGAAGTCCCGACCCTTCTTTTCAAGACTTCCTCAACGAACAACAAGAGTTGAATGAGAAGTTTGAAGAGAAGAAGCAAGATGTTGAACAAATTTGTTCGAGACTCACTCAAGTATACCTCCGCGATGCTAACGATACATATGAGGAGGAAGTGGAAGAAGAGGAAGAGGTTTCCACGATAGACGAGCAAGAGAACAACGAAGATCAATCTAGTGAAGAACTTGCTTGGAGAGTCATCATAGTTCCATATAAACAAAAAGAAATAGTTATAAAAGGAAGCATTGATTGATGTAAATGATGGCAAGCTGATATTGAGAGTGGGGGAGGAACAAGTTACTTTTCTATTGATGCCAATCTTAAACATTCTCCCATGTATATGATGATTTAGACTACTATTTTGTGCTTGCTGATTTTGAAATCTCACTCGTTGTCACGAGTGCGGGTACTGATGATTCCCTTTAGCATTGTCTTTTACTAGGGGAAAAAGCATCGCAGGAGTTGCAGTTGGAGGAGCAGCTAGTAGTGTTAGATGGAATTGCGATCGAGGGGCACGAGAGGTCGTTCAAGCTGATCTTTGTCGTACCCTAGATCACCACATCTCTGGAGGAGCCAGCAGATATGGAGCTTAAGCCCCTCCCCACTCACCTGGATTATGTATTTCTATGTGAGCGGAATAAGCTTCCGGTGATTATTAGCTCGGAAATAACCCCCGAGCAAAAGAGTGAGTCTGGTGACCCTAATGAAGTAGTATGCGCGCGCTGGCCTGTAATATTACCGACATCAGGGGAATCAGTCTCTCCTTGTACTCCCACAGAATTATGATGGAGGATGAGGTCGGGCTAGTTAGGTAGCCACAACGGAGGTTGACTCCCAGTCTGGAAGCAGTGGTCCATGCCGAGATTATCAAGATGATGGGCGAATGGATCATCTTCGCCATCTTTGACAGCCAGTGGATCAGTCCCACTTAGGTGGTCCCAAAGAAAGGCGAGATGACTATTGTTCCCAATGAGAAGATCTCGCTCCCGCTTATTGATCAGATGCTGGAGAGGCTGGCGGGCAACAAGTTCTACTATTTCATAGATTGCATGTCTGGGTACTTCCAGATCCTAATAGCACCGGAGGATCAGGCGAAGACCACTTTCACCTGCCCCCTTCGACGGTGGATTCCTTTGGTCTCTACAACGCATCAGCTACCTTACAGTAATGTATGATGGTGATCTTCGACCAAATGTTTGGAGAGATTATGGAAGTCTTCTTGGATGACTTCTCGGTTTATGAAGACTCCTTCTCTCACTGTCTCCGTAACCTGGAACTTGTCTTGAATAGGTGTGAGGAGACGAACTTGGCACTCGGCTGATATAAGTGCCACTTCATGGTTTTGGAAGGGATTGTGCTCAGGAACAAGATCTTCAAGAAGAGGATCGAGGTAGATCGAGTGAAGAGACGATCAACAATCTACCTCCTCCTGAGTCAGTAAAGGGAATCCACAGCTTTCTAGATCACGCAGGCTTCTATATGAGATTCATCAAGGATTTTTCAAAGATCACATTGCCATTGACCAAGCTGCTAGAGAAGGACATGCTATTTCATTTCACTCCAGGGTGCAGAGCTGCCTTTGAGACCTTGAAGGAGAAGCTTACCCATGCACCCACCATGGTGACTCCGGATTAGAAACTATCGTTTGAGCTCATGTGTGATGCGAGTGAATATACGATCAGAGTCGTTATGGGATAGAGACGCGATAAGCATTTCTAGCCCATCTACTGCGCGTCCAAGAACTTTAACAATGAACAAGAGAACTACACCTCCATAGAGAAGGAGCTGCTTGTAGTGGTGTATGTCTTCTATAAATTATGACCATACTTGGTGTTGCCTCACGTGGTGGTCTGCTCGGATCATTCTATTATCCGGTATTTAATGACCAAGGCTGATGCCAAGCCTCCGCTGGTGAGAGACTATCGGCCATGTGCTTGATGGAGAGTGGCACCCCTTGGTACTCTGACTTTGCCAATTATTTGGTGGGAAAAAAGTTGCCTCAGGGAATGACCACTCATGCCAAGCAAAAGTTCTTTTCCGACCTGAAGTACTACTTCTGAGAGGATCCATACCTCTTTAGGATCGAATAAGATGGAGTGCTTCGAAAGTGTGTGATAGAGCATGAGATGGGATTCCCCAGAAGTCGTTTGTTACTTGTGAGATATATGATGTCTGGGGCATGACTTCATGGGACCCTTTCCTCCTTCATTCAGTAATCTATACATATTAGTTGTTGTAGACTACGTCTCGAGGTGGGTAGAAGCACATGCCATGTCCACCAATGATGCAAGACATGTGTGTTTGTTTTGAAGCAGCTCTTTTCCAGGTTCAGGACACCTCATGACATCATTAGCGAAAGGGGAACCCATTTTCAAGGAAAATTTACTAAACTCCTCTCTCAATGTCATGTTTAGCATAAGGTGTCCATGGCTTACCATCCTCAAATGAATGGTCAAGTTGAGCTAATGAACATGGAATTGAAGAGGATAATTGAAAAGATGATAGATCAATCTCGCAAGGATTGGTCAACCAAACTTAATGATGCTCTTTGGGCATACAAGATAGCCTACAAGACGATGATTGGCACGTCCCCATATCGACTTGTCCATGGAAAGGCTTGTCACTTGCCTCTCAAGCTAGAGCACAAAAACTTTTGGGCCCTTAAGTTGCTCAACCTTGATATGAGTCTTGAAGGTATCGAGAGAAAGATGTAGATGGTGGAATTAGAGGAATGACACTATCACGCCTACGAGAACACTTGTTTGTATGAGGAACGGACCAAGCGTCCCCACGACGCTCGTTTGAGGGTCCCCAAGGAGTTTAAGGTCAGCAATCAAGTTATCTTGTACAACACCTGCCTGAAACTCTTTTCGGAAAAGTTGTGCTCTAAATGGTCAGAACCATTTACGGTCACACAAGTGTTTCCCTACAACACCATTGAGATCTCCAATCCGTAGAATGAGGGCTTCAAGGTTAATGGGCATTGCCTCAAGTTTTATCTGGGAGGCGAGGTAGAACGAGCGGAGTTGGTGATCAACCTCGTGGACCTTTATTTCCGCCTGCTGCGTCTAGCTAAAGATGTTAAAGAAAGTGCTTGTGGGGAGGCAACCCCACCATGGTTTGCATTTCTTCTTCCTTTTTTTTACTTTGGTTTGTTTGAGTTAGTCTACGTGTTTGTCAAGCTTAGATCATCTGATGTGCCCTCGTTTTGGGGTATTTTCGTTCTTAGGTGTTAGGGATGTTGAACAAAATCAAGTCAATAGTTTTTTTTTTTGCAGTTTTTAGCATTCCCCGGTCGTTCAGTGTCTAATACCCGATTGGGGATTTTGCACTTCTCGACTGGGGTCCCTCCTGGATTGATTCCCTGGCCGCAGCCCCAGTTCTCGATTGGAAATTCATCTTTCCTCGACCAGGGAAACCTCTTGATTGACTATTGTTCGTGCTTCCTATTCCCTGATCGGTGATCTTTCATTCATTGATCGGGGGCCCATCTATTTCAAATCCCCGATTGCAGCCCCTATTTCCCCGATATGGGGAATTTCAACACCCGACAGGGGGCAAGGTGCTTAAATCAAGATTCAAGACTTGTTAAGGATTTGTGCATTATGAACAAAGACTGAAAGAAGTTACAAAATCATTAATCCTACTAGTGGCTAAGCAGAATCAGTACCTGAGTGATCTTTCTCAGTATAAAACTTAGTAAATTTACTTACATTATTGTTAGTCTTAGTTGTTTACAATAATCGTTTATGAACCTGAATTGGCTAAATAAGAATTTGAAGTTGAGTACCACTAGATCTAGAGATCCATAAATTTGATATCTATAATTTATTGCCACTATACTGCGATCCTGTCAACACGAGAATCATGAAAAGAATTTTTATTATTATCTATTATGATTCCATTTTGAAAAAGTCTCACTTGGCATTATCATGAGCATTAGTTTTAACGAATCAATAATTTAATTGCTTGTAAGGATAGGTTCCTTGGTAATAATTGTTGTCAATGGAATCCTAACTTGGAGGTAAATGGCTGCCTGCACAGAAAAAGGGAGGTAAATGACTCTATGGATGGTAATATTGTAAGGCACAGTAGGTGGAGAAAGGATGGATTCGTTGGAGGGATTGAGCTAAATTGGAAGTATCATAAATTTGAGCACCATCGTCGAGCACTCATTACCGTTTCGGTTGAAGCGGGTGTGGTTGTTCCCCGAACCTTGGGGACAAGGGATTTGGTTGTGTAACTCTATAAATATATTTTTTATGGTCAATAATATGAGATGATTGGGACCCAATTTATGATTTATTGATCTTGCTTTGTTATTTGTTTAATAGTTTCATAGCTACTTTAGGATTGTTCACACAATTAAAAGGAGATCTTCTACTTGAGAGTTTCGACCAAGCTATCCCAAAGTCGCGATATCAAAGATTCATTACGTAGAAGTAAGCACCAAAGGAGAATCTACATAACAAGATTATACTATTTTTATACCACATTATCGGCACATTTTACATAAATTTTCATGTATCTTTAGCCACTTTCACTCTAGAAATGCTTCATATTGTGCCAATGTGTGATTAACGTATCTTAGGAGTGTTTTTACACCTTTTTGGATACTGTACAAGGTTTCAAGCAAAAATGAACCAAAGGACAAATACTATGTTGGACCAAAACTAATAGAATGAAGGACTAGAGGTCTAGAGGGAAGTTCACCAACAATCGACCCTAGGGGTGGCTGGTCGGTTTCCGGTTAGCGGTTAACCGGCGGTTAGCCACTAACCGAAAACTGACCGGTTACTAATCGCGGTAGGTGTTCGGCAAGGGTGAAGGGTTCGTCGGTTAGCCGAGTAACCGAAGGCGATTAACTGGCTAACCGAACCCCAACCGAAAATGTAAAAAAGGAGGAGGAATAAGAGCACTAAATCCAATTAACATTTCCCCTCCCCATTTGATTCTCGACGAACCCTAAATCCCAAAAATGAAAAATCGCTAAATCTTCTTCTCCCCGCGCCGCGCCTCCATCCCAGACCAGTCAGTTGTCCGCCTCCGCCTTCACGCTCGATCGTCGCCACGCTTGTCTCCTTCGTATCGTCGCGTCGTGCACAGGCGAGCGCCTCCTCTCCCCGCACCTTCGTCGCCTCCGCTCTGTCATGAAACGCCGTTCCCAGAGATTCAACAGAGAAGGCGAGTGCCTCCTCTCCCTGCCTTCATCGCCTCTGCCTCCTTCCTGTCGACAGATTCCTGCCGCGCCTCCATTCCCCTAGCGACTGCTGCTTCTTCCTGTTTAAAATGGAGAGATGGAAGGAGAGAGAAAGGAGAGAAGGAGCAGATCTAAGAAGGAGAGAGAAGGAGAGAATAGCAGTTGTGGTGAGGAAGATGCCCGATGATTTCTGTTTCATGATTTTTTTAATTTTTTTTTTTAATTAAACGCAACGTTTTGGAGAGAAGGGGTGGTTTTTTTTGTATGCGGCTAACCGAGCCTAAAACCAAAACCGGCCAGTTGGTTGGCCGATTAACCATGGCTTCCCTACGGTCGATAGTCGGTAGTCATAGGAGGTGTTTGGTTTAACCGATAACCAAGAATTCGGTTTTTGGTTAAACCAAAACCGACCGACTGACACCCCTAATCAACCCTGGCTTTAGGTCATAAGGACCAAGCTCAGTCAATCTCATCGTCCAAGCCAAAGTGAGTTTTGAAGTCCAATATGAACATAAAGTCCAATCCAAGGAGAAAATAGGATACAAGAATTCTAGAAGGTTCATAACTCTAAAGACTCAAAATACTAGTAGTTAGGGGTGTACATGGGTCGGGTGGTTCGGGTTTAGTCATTTTAATCACCCGATCCATGCACTACAGTTTGGGAAATATCAAACCCAAACCCACCCAAAAATATTTAAACCCTACGGTTTGTTTCTAATTGGGTTGGGTCGGGTTGACGATATTTTTAAGTAAAAACCCAACCCAACATAAAATATATAATTATTCTACATCATAAAAATATTTTATAACTAATTAAAATTTCAAATGAATGAACCAAGGTGAAAGGTATGAAAATTCACAAATGTTGTTTAAATTTTAATAAAATGTAATTTACTTCAACATATGTCTTGTTTTTTCACGATATTTGTTGAAATAGGCTAAAAATGTTATAAACAAACACATCCATCATATGTTATTCTATTAAATTTGTAACAAGAAAAAGGATTACGTGAATCATAACTATATTCAATTTATGTCTAAACTTTAAGTCGAAGAATGCATTAGATTAGGGAGACCATGAGAGAAAAACATGGTGAAATATCTTAATTTTCTCATAAGTATATGACTATATAGTACATAAATATTTTTTAGATTCGAACTCATACTAATAGTGGAACACGGGTTGGGTCGGGTTCTACGGGTTGTGTAATCCAAAATCCAAACCCAACCCAAAAGAAGCGAGTTGTACAAAAGAAAATCCTCACCCAACCCAAAACTTTCGTTTTAGCGATAAATACGGGTGGGTTGGGTCGGGTTGGACGGGTGGGTCGGGTTCCGGGTGTGTTTGTTCACCCCTACTAGTAGTTGGTTTCAAATAGTGAAGCAAAGTTTAAATATCTTAGTTATTACTTTGATCAACATACTACTCATTCTCGTTTGTTAGCATATTGTAGAAAGACAAAAAAGAAAGACCATTATAACATGGGTCTACAACATATTTTTTATACATATAGCTAGCAAGGGTTTTAACTCCTAATTCAACTAATAATCAAGGTTTCTCTGACCCTTGGATGAACCGATGTCAATGTTTTCCATGTTATATGTAGTAGGGTTCTAAACCACCATTGGTGGAAATTCCCAAATATCAATGAGCGGATGGTGCCCATGGAGGATGATGAGAATATAAGGGCTCGTGGTCAATTCAAGTGTTCCTCTGTCACTAGTCATCTTCAGTCATACGTACCTATCATAATTTTAGTTAACGGGGGCGAACGTCTGACAATTATGGTTTGAACGCGATAAGTATGACTTCATCCTGAGCCTAGGGGTATCTTACTGACACGCCAAAACACAACACCAAACTGCGACCAAGTGTAATCGCAGTCCGGGAATGCAGTAACAGGCAAGTTCTATTATCAACCCGGGGTCTAGATCTACTGCTTACTCCGTGATTGTCTATTATCTAGCAAACTAATTCGAGTGATTGTTGTTTAAAGCAAAAGCAGTAAGAAAGCAGGAAATGGTTCGGTTTTCAAAAGCAGGAAAGAGTCACTCGGGAATGAGTCCCCCTAGCCCCTTAGTTAGGTTCAATTGTAATTCCCCTGGGTTGATTCACTGTTGATTAGACTGCGGAAGATCCGACAGTAGCTTGGAATCTCTTAAGCTGACCAAGCCCTCTCAGTCTAGCTATCCGGTAGACGACTAGTCTTCACCGGGATAGAAAGCTGAAGCAATAAGCACAGAACTCCACTACTGGAATTGAATTCCAGTACAAAGCATTACACTGGCTAACTCTCGTATAGCCAATTTCCTACTATCGAATGAAGAGGCTCTAACAACCTAATCAGATTCTATCTATCTCAGGTTGCAGCAGAAATCAAGAAAAGCTGATCAGACTTCAATCAATTCAATAAACATGCATCATTCGATTAAAATCAAACAGTATCATCATCCCAAGTCATTACAATCAAATCCCTAACACAAGGAACTAGGTTTCTTCATACCCAAGTGAGAGAAAGGTTCTACTCCATAGAGAGAGAAAGGAAAACAGAAATCAGAGTAGTCATACTCATAAAGATGAGGAAAATCTGCTCTGGGATGTCAATCTTCACTCCTGGGGACGCAATCTTGGCTTCAATGGTGAGAAATCCACTCCAAAATAGCTCCGAGGGTTTGTTCTTCGCTCTTTCTCTCTCTAAAACTCTGTTTTTGCTCCAGAAACTCGAATCCCCCTTCCTTGGCTCGAATCTGCCTCCAAAAACCCGACTCTGGGCGAATTACGGGCTGAATTACGGCCGTAATCACGTCCTGCCCGTAATTCGCCCCAAAACGCACGTTTCAATTAAGCTGAAGGAGGAGGAGATACGCTCGTAATTTCCAAATTACCGCCAGTATTTTAGGAATTACGGTCGTAATTCTTGGGGGTCTTGCCCGTAATTTTAGCACCGAGAAGAAATTCTGGGGAAAGGCTCGGCAATTGTTTTACGGGCATGCCCTGACCAATTACGGTCGTAATTTGGCAGGGGCTGCCCGTAATTCCTTCTGTGATTCGCCATCTGACTTCCAAATGACCCGAAACTTGCGCCTATGCACCTCTTTACTTGCTAGGAACTGAAATACGACAAAACAACACAACCTAGCGTAAAATAGGCCAAGGAACAATCAATTCGAGCCAAAATGGACAGGAAACCCGAGTGAAAACACGTGCAAATACGATGCTATCAAATTCCCCCACACTTAACTATTTGCTTGTCCCCAAGCAAACCAAGTACTACACAAGGTAAGCTCACATATTTCAATCAACAAACATTGGGGACAAGTCATAAAGGCACAGAACACGTGAATCATACTGGTTTTCAAACATCAACACATGAACAACTTCAATAGCAACCTGGACAACCACCACAAAGGACATTCGAGTGCAGCAAAATCGAGCAACGGGAGAGTTTCCCTTCTGTTCACCAACCAACCCAGACTTGACTCAACCACTCACTCAAAACAGTCAACTCATGCATCCAACTCAAAACATCAGAACAGAGACCGAGCAATCTAGGTCCTCACCGGGGTACAAGAGTATAAAGAATATGAAAATGAATCACTCACTCTCGACCAGTGGGGTCAGGACAATTTAATGCGAAAAATGCGCATGCTATTTCTCTCAATCCCTAACATCTCTTCACCATGATGGCAGCCTCTAAATGCTAGAGTTCACATATAGAATGTCATCACTAACTAATCAGGAGGTCTTAGACACAGGTTCAAATGACTGGCTAGGGTCTTGGACATGGGGAAAAGGCCTTTTAGGTGGTGGAAGTATTCATAGCACAAGGTTCCACATTTCCAAATCCACACAATCACAGTCAAACAAACCGGTATTCCCTTTCTGCTATTCTGCAATACTCAACATCTCAAGAGCACAAGAGCGAAGGAGGCATAAACATCAGCATTTCCAAGCTAGACTGCTAAGAAACACTACTTAATGGGCATTATTCAGATTTTTGGTAGTGGCTCTCTTTTGCTTTCAATTTTTCTTTGTTTTTCTTTCATTTTTCTTTTCATTTTTTAAGAGAGCCACACTTCTGCACATATTTCAAACATCTGCCCAACTTTTAAGCACTACCTCCAACACTCACATAAACTTTAGCAGAAACAGCAGAGAATATGTAAAAACCACTCTGTGGAACCTTCTAAAAGATGCAACAAGGGTGATTTTTTCGTTATAGACCAAAAGAAAGGATAACACACGGCTCAAAGGGGCTGACTAGGGGATATGACACATCAGGACAGTCAGTTTTGGGCGTGGGCTAATCCTATGCCCCCATCATCTTAGCTAATGACAACGTGAATGCTACACATCATGGAAGAGGGATCTATCGCACAAGAAAGAAACGAGCAGGCTCAAATCTCACATGGCTACCTATATGCTCTATCTCACATTCTGATACCCTGAACTAGATGCATAAACGACTGTCAAGAACAAGTGATCAGATCAAGTCACAGTTGGTAAGCAAACAGTTGAAAAACTGAACCCCCTACATCGTTCTACTGCACATCTCAGCCCTCATCATAGGTTGTCCTAGTCACCAACAAGTTGTCATGCATTAATCCGAAAACCGTTCAATTCATCAATCAAAACACAGTGCCAATATGATCAAACAGCAGTACTTGGAGCCCTCAAATCGTAAGATTCGGACAGCGGACTAGGCTCCAAGCACCCATATATACGTTCCAATAAGTACAAAGAACCCCCCCACACTTAGATGCGACAGTGTCCTCAATGGAGCCGAAGGAAGGGGAACGATGTTACCGTGAAACAGTGGTCAGGAACGTTGACTGGATGGTGGACCAGTCAAAAGCAGAGGACTGGACAAGGACCAGTCCGACGGGCACAGAGCTAGAACCAACAAAACACACACATTGGGTGAAATAAAACATAGTTCCAAGTCTACAATCCACACAATGGGAACAAGAAATAAAAACCAAACACAATACGGAGTCTAAGTCTGGAAAGATAGACAAAAGCCAAGCCCCAACTCGATGGGCTGGCAAAACCAGATCACAGCTCGTCGCCTCCATCGCCAGTGGGAGGCGGGTATTAGTCTTCATGCCCCGGGGACGCCTCCCAAGGGTAGCTCACAGCAGCAGGATCCATGTTCCAGTAGCTCATCATGTAATGCTGAGCTGAAATGATGCGGCGGCGACATTCGCGCTCACGGTCGAGGCGGGCGTTGAGGTGCTCCTGGCCAGCTAGGATCTGCTCGTTCTGGCGGGAAAGGGCTGCCAGCTGCTCGGCAATGTAGGTGGTGGGTGCCGCAGCAGACGGGCCGGCAGCGGAAGTGGAGTCGCCAAGTGCAGAGGGGGTGGGCCGAGTCCTCGTCCGACGAGTGGTCTGACGGGCTGCAGCATCACTCGCCTCGGGTAGCTCCTCACCCTCTGGTGCACGAGGAACAGGGCGAGGAAGGCCCCTGATCCAGACCACGTTCCCGTCGCGCTCCAGTATCAGCTGGCGCCGGAGGGTCTCCCTGGAGAAGGCGTCGCCGCCTTGATGAGAGTGAACCCGGAGAGGTCAATGTTGTAGTACCGGGCCAGGGCAGTGACCACCGGCCCACACGCCACGGGTCGATTACACCGAGAAGCCTTGACAACGGTCCTGGCGATGAGAGAGGACAGATGGAGGTTGTCCACCTCGTGGCTCATGGAGTGCAGGCAATGCAGGGTGCGGAGCTGGAGATGACTGGTGGAGCCATCGCTGGGGGTGTAGGATTTCCCCAACAGCTGGTAAATGATGCGCCACTCTGGTCGCAGCTGAGTAGCCGTGGTGTGGCCCGGTGAAAAAACAGCTCCTGCAAACTCCGGGAGGCAGATCCTCTCGAAGAACTGCTGGTCCCGAAAGATGGGACTGTCGGGCTCTTCGATTGCCATGTGACAGGGGAATGGTGGAAGGAGCCCCAGTGCCCGACCAAAGTCATCATAGCTAAGTGAGTAGAACTCCCCACCGAGGCAGAACTGGATGGCGTTGCCGTGCGCGCCCGCGTGGGTCCGGAAATGCTCGAAGGTGGAGTAGAACTCCCAGAGGAGCTCCTGATAGATCGGCTCAGCGAGGCAGAGGAGGCGGCGCCAAGAGAAAGCGCGGATGGCAGCCTCCATTGCCTCGCGAGCACCTAGCTCCTCGAAGACCCCCCAGTAGAGGTAATGGTGCTGAACGACTTTGCGGCGTCGGATGTCCTGCAGAGTCTTCCTCTGGTCGGCGTCGAGCATGTTCAGGTACGTGTTCATTTTCCTGCAGCCACAAAACAGCAGAAACCCAACAACATACATGGAATTTCGTCAATGGTGAGGTCACAATCATCCTCACCCGGGGCCCTCGAATCATAATTTCGGACAGTGGACTAGGCCCCGAGAAAGGAAAAACATTCACAACCAATCAGAATCATTCACCATTCACAGAAACTCAAACGCACTTGGAGCCCTCGGATTATAAACCCGAACAGCAAATTAGGCTCCAAGCGGGACAATCACAACTCATATTACTCGGTAGGCCAACCGAAAGATGAACAAACAAAGCAAGCAACAATGTAGGCCTACCGAATTAATTCAAGCACAAACCAATTCCCAAAATTCCTCACTAAACCCACAATATCAATCCTCCACCAATGACAAGTAAAAGTAGAGAAGCACACCTGGAGGCACAAGAGGATATCGTGGGGAAGGTGAGGGAAGACCGAGAGACCACAAAAATCGTCGGGAAACTCGCCGGGAGGCTCGCCGGAGTTTCGTCGCCGGCGACTTCACCGGAGCCAAACTGACCCAAAACTTTGGGGAATGAAGCCCCAAGTACCAGGAATGCGGTGGTGGTCGCGGTTTCTCGATCGGAGGTCCGAGGAGGGAGATCGGGCCGGAGGAACACCGAAGGGTCGCGGTTTTCCGGCGATCCAAACCACCACGAAACTCAACCCCACTGGTATAGACTTGTGGGTGCCGACGAGAGGAGCACGGGGGTGGTCTCGGAATTCAATTTGGACCTCCGGTGAGTGAGATATGGCCGGAAAACCACAGGAGAAGAGAGTGGTTCGAGTTTCCGGTGAGAGGAGAGAGAATTTGGTCTGAAAAAATGGGGGAGAGAGAGGGGGGAACGGGGCCGAGAACTTTTTAAACTGGTCTCGGGGGTAATTACGGGCAGGATTACGGCCGTAATTACCCCTAGCCTTGCCCGTAATTTTATGGCCGAGAGCAATCTGTCCCCTCTGATCGAATTACGGGCAGGGGGAAGGCGAATTACGGCCGTAATTCTTCCCCCCTTGCCCGTAATTTCTATGCCGAGCCTGTTTTCCTCTTCTGAATTAATTACGGGCAGGGGGTAGATGGATTACGACCGTAATTTGTCCCCCCGTGCCCGTAATTTCATCGCCGAGGGCCCTTTTTCTCCAGTTTTTGAGCTGCAAATTCGAACATCCAAACCCAAACGTGCCCCAGTCAAAAAATACACCACTAAACGAGAAACATTCCAGAAAGACTCCAGACAGACTCAATGACTCGAAAACGACAAAAATTAAAAAGGAAAAAGGAGAGAAATGCAAACCGTGGTGGGGTTCCTCCCCACAAGTGCTTCTTTACCGTCTTTTAGCTGGACGCCAGTAGAGGAACTAAGGGTCCTCGAGCTTGATCAGCAGCTCTGCGCGCTCGACAGCACCTCCCAAATACAACTTGAGGAGGTGGCCATTCACCTTGAATGGCTCGGTTTGAGCATTGCTGATCTCCACCGCACCGTGCGGGAAAACTTGGGTGACCGTGAAGGGTCTCGACCACCTCGAACGGAGCTTGCCCGGAAAGAATTTCAGGCGTGCATTGAAGAGCAGAACACGATCACCTACCTGAAACTCCTTCGGGCCCCTCAACCTAGCGTCGTGGAGACGCTTGGTGCGCTCTTTGTAGAGCAGGGTGTTCTCGTAGGCGTGGTAACGCCACTCCTCCAACTCCAGTAGCTGCAACTTACGTTCTGTACCTGCAACACTCAAATCCAGGTTTAGCAGCTTAATGGCCTAGAAGGCCTTGTGCTCTAGTTCTACCGGCAAATGGCACGCCTTCACATAGACAAGCCTATAGGGAGAAGTGCCAATCGGGTTTTTATAGGCAGTCCTGTACGCCCAGAGAGCATCATCGAGCTTGGTGGACCAATCCTTGCGGGACTGATCCACCGTCTTTTCAATTATCCGTTTTAACTCCCGGTTCGTCAGCTCGGCCTGCCCATTTGACTGGGGATGGTAGGCCACCGACACCTGATGCTTAACGCCATAGCGAGAGAGGAGTTTAGTGAATTGCCCCTGAAAATGGGTTCCTCTATCACTAATAATGGCTCGAGGTGTCCCGAACCGGGAGAACAACTGCTTCAGAAAAGAGCAGACCCGTCTTGCATCATTGGTGGGCATGGCCTGAGCTTCTGCCCACCTCGAGACGTAGTCTACTGCAACCAATATGTACAGATTGCCAAAAGATGGAGGGAATGGGCCCATGAAATCGATACCCCAAACATCAAAAATTTCACAAATAACAGAGATATGTTGGGGCATCTCATCCCGGGCAGAAATGTTACCTGACCTCTGGCAGCGGTCGCACTGGCGTGCGTAGGTGTCTGCATCTTTGAAGAGCGAGGGCCAATAGAAGCCCGACTGTAGCACCTTCCGCGCCGTGCGGTTTCCTCCATGATGACCTCCAGTAGGTCCCTCGTGACATTGAGACAGGATGCCTCCCATCTCATGTTCCATGACACAGTGCCGGATCACGCCATCTACTCCGATTCTGAAGAGGTAAGGATCCTCCCAGAAGTAGTGCTTCAGATTGGAGAAGAACTTGCGCTTTGCATGAGTAGCCATCCCCTTGGGTAACTGCTTGCCCACCAGATAATTGGCAAAGTCAGAATACCAAGGGGCCACGCTGTCCACCAGGGTCATCGCCAGCAATCGCTCACCCGGGAAGGAGTCGTCGATCTCTTCCTCGAAGTTGTCCACCGGAGGGGCTTCCAACCGTGAAAGATGATCTGCAGCAACATTCTCGGCTCCCTTCTTGTCCCGGATCTCGATATCAAACTCCTGCAGCAGCACGATCCAGCGGATGAGCCTAGGCTTTGCATCAGCCTTGCTCATCAGGTAACGAATCGCCGAGTGGTCAGTGTAGACCACCACATGAGAGAGCACCAGATAGGGTCGGAACTTGTCAAACGCATATACCACAGCGAGGAGCTCCTTCTCTGTGGTGGTGTAATTCTCCTGTGCATCGTTCAAGGTCTTCGACGCGTAGTAAATGGGCTGGAAGTGTTTCTCGCGTCTCTGACCCAGAACTGCTCCGACTGCATAGTCACTCGCATCGCACATCAGCTCAAAAGGAAGAGACCAGTCAGGAGTTACCATGATGGGTGCGTGGGTAAGCTTCTCCTTCAGAGTCTCAAATGCAGCTGTGCACTCGGGAGTGAACTGGAATGGCGCATCCTTCTCCAGCAGCTTGGTCAACGGCAGGGCAATCTTCGAGAAATCTTTGATGAAGCGCCGGTAAAAGCCTGCATGACCCAGAAAGCTGCGAATCCCCTTCACAGAGACGGGAGGAGGTAGCTGACTGATCGTCTCAATCTTCGCGCGATCTACCTCAATCCCCTGCTTGGAGATCTTGTGCCCAAGCACGATACCCTCACGAACCATGAAATGACACTTCTCCCAGCTGAGTGCCAGATTAGTCTCCTCGCACCCTTCAGAACGAGTTCCAGGTTATGGAGACAGTGAGTGAAGGAGTCTCCATATACCGAGAAATCATCCATGAAGACTTCTATGATCTCTCCAACCAGTCGGTCGAAGATCGCCAGCATGCATCTCTGGAAGGTCGCCGGTGCATTACACAGCCCAAATGGAATCCTCCGGTAAGCAAAAGTGCCGAAGGGGCAAGTGAATGTGGTCTTCGCCTGATCCTCCGGTGCAATAGGAATCTGGAAGTAACCAGACATGCCATCCAGGAAGCAATAGAACTCATGGCCAGCCAACCTCTCCAGCATCTGATCAATGAAAGGTAGGGGAAAATGATCTTTCCTGGTGGCGTCATTCAGGCGCCGGTAATCGATGCAGACTCTCCAGCCAGTCACGGTCCGCATCGGGATCAACTCCTTCTTCTCATTCGGGACCACAGTCATCCTGCCTTTCTTCGGGACCACCTGAGTGGGGCTGACCCACTTGCTATCAGATATAGCAAAGATGATCCCTGCATCCATGAGCTTCACAATCTCTGCCCGGACCACTGCCTCCAAGTTAGGAGACAATCTCCTCTATGGCTGCCTGACTGGCTTAACCTCATCCTCCATCAAAATTCTGTGGGAGCAGAAGGATGGGCTAATGCCTCTGATGTCGGTGATCTTCCATGCCATGGCCCGAGAATACTTCTGCAGCAGAGCCACCAGCCTGCTCTTCTGCTCGGGTGTCAGATCCGAGCTGATAATAACCGGGAGCTTATTCCCCTCCCGGAGAAATGCATACTCCAGGCGAGATGGGAGGGGTTTAAGCTCCAACTCTGGTGGCTCCTCCAATGATGTAGCGAGCTGGGGCGAGATGGGGATCGGCTTGAATGGCATCTCTCGCCCCTCGCTCGCAGCCTCGTCCAGCTCCGCAAGCTGCTCCTCCAGCTGCACATCCTGTGATGCCTGTTCCCCTAGCAAAAGACAACGCTCAAGGAAATCATCAGTACCCGCACTCGTGATGGCGAGTGCGGTCTCAAAATCAGCAACAACCTCACAGTAATCTAGATCATCATGGAGCTAGGGGTGTTTCATATTATCAGAAACAGAGAAGGTGATTTGTTCACCCCCAGCTCTTAAAATCAGTTTTTCATCATTAACATCAATCAGCGCCTTGGCGGTGGCGAGAAAAGGTCTACCCAATATCAATGGCACATCAACATCCTCATTTATGTCCAAAATCACAAAATCAACAGGATATGAAAATGGCCCTACTGCAACTATCAAGTCCTCTGCTATACCCCTAGGATGCACAATAGATCTATCAGCAAGCTGGATGCTCATCCTAGTATTACTGGGTTCACCTAGGCCTAGCTTCTTAAACAGTGAATATGGCATGACATTTATGCTAGCGCCTAAATCCGCCAAGGACTTCCCTACATGCAAACTACCAATCATGCAAGGGATAGTGAAACTTCCTGGGTCTTTTCGCTTCTCTGGTAGTTTGTTCTGCAGGATGGCAGAACACTCCTCGTTTAGCATCACCGTGGACAACTCCCCAAGCTTCCTCTTGTTGGTGAGGAGATCCTTCATGAACTTGGCATACTTGGGCATCTTCGATAATGCCTCCACGAAGGGCATGCTAATATTCACCTGTTTCAGCATTGCCATGAATTTGGCAAACTCAGTCTCCAGTCGGTCCTTGTGCAACCAAGTAGGAAAGGAAAGCTGGGGTACATACTCCTTCACCACTGGTTGCGGTTTAGGAGCAGGCACCTCAACATCCTTCTCCATTTCTTTCTGATTAGCTGGAAGTGCTGAAGCAGGGGTCTCTCTCTCCTCTGCCCGAACAGGTGGATCGACAGTCACCTTGCCACTCCTGGTTGTGATGGCATTGCAGTTGGCATTCGGATCCCGCGGGTGAGGAATGGTCTGACCAGGCAAGGTACTTGGAGTCCTCTGAGCAACAGCCTGGGCAACACTCCCAAGCTGGGTCTGTATATCTCGCAGCACAGCCTGTGTGTTTCTCTGACCAGCTTCTAGCTCCAAGAATTTACCTGAAGCTTTCTCCATAAATTGCTCAATATTATTGAATTTATTTGCACTGGAGGTGGCCAGAGAACCCACCAGATCTCTCAGTTCCGCCATCTGGTCACTCTGTACTGGGGCTGCTGGTGCTGCCCCTGTCTGCTGAAATGGTCGCACCTGTGACTGAGGTGGAACTGGCCCCTGTCTGGGCTGGTAGAGTGGCTGCTGCGGCTGCTGAAATTGCCCCTGTCTGGGCTGGTATGGAGGCCTCTGAAAACCGGGTGGTCCCTGGGGAGCTGATGGTCTGGGATTTGGCCCAGCCCAAGAAAAGTTAGGATGCTGGTGCCACCCCTCGTTATAGGTGTTGCTGTAGGGGTCGAAGCGCCTGGCATTCCCGATGAAGTCCACCTGCTCCTGGGGAGTAGACGACTCCCTCATCGCCTGACAGTCCTCCACGGTGTGATGAGAGCTCTCACACCACTGGCAGTGCATCGCCTGCGGCTGTCCTGAACCTGCAATCAAACCAGAACGATCGATAGCTGAAACCAGCTTCGATACCACCTGCACCAAATCAGATGACTGGGTGCCCACAGCATGCACACCCCGTCCTGGTGCTCGTCTCGATCTCCTGGCAGTGCCCCAGTCGTACCCGTTCTCCGCCATCTCCTCAAAGAGTTGATTCAGCTGTGGCGGGGTTTTTGTCAGCATGTTCCCGCCACAAACCGAATCAATCAGCTGCTTGTCCTCCGGGAAGAGGGCGTGATAGAAGGTGCCCACCTTGAATGCATCATTGAAACCATGATTGGGACACCTGAGAAAGAGACTGGTGTATCTCTCCCAAGCATTCCTGATGGTCTCATCCTCATCCTGAGCAAAACGTGTAATTTGCTTCTGCAGGTCAGCTGTCTTGGATGGAGGATGGTAGCGGGTGAGGAACTTGTCCGCCAGGTTGGCGAACGTGGTGATGGAGCCCGGAGGTCGAGTGTCTAGCCACTCCTTGGCTTGCCCCTCTAGAGTGAATGGGAAGTACCTCAGCTGGATGACATCTGCTGGTACCCCATTGATCTTGATTCCATCGATGAGCTCGTGGAATCGCCTGAGATGTGATCGGGGGCACTCTCCCTCCTTACCACGGAACACCACTGAACCGCGCAGCATGGTGATTACTGATGTGCTCACCTCAAAATTGTTGGCTGGGACATGAGGGTGTTGAATGGGTGACCTCATATCCGCAGCTCTAGCGGTCCAGTAGGATCCCATGGTCTGCTCCTCTGGGTTGATCACATCATGGTTCTGTGGATCAGCCATCTCTTTTTCTTCTTCGATCTGCAACTGTGATAGCGCCTCCTCCGCAGCCAGTCGCGCCTTTAGAGTCCGCTTGAAGTTCCTGCAGGTTCGTTCAAGCTCCTGGTCTAATGGTAGTAGATCTCCCGACTGGCTACGGGTCATGCACTACCTGCACACAATAAGCAGAAGCAACCCGTGAAGGCACACAGGTGGAAGAGAAAGAATGCAATAAAGAAAAAGCTAGAGTAACAAATTCTCACGTTTCCCCAATAACCTAGAGGGGTCCCCGGCAACGGCGCCAAAAACTTGACACGCCAAAACACAACACCAAACTGCGACCAAGTGTAATCGCAGTCCGGGAATGCAGTAATAGGCAAGTTCTATTATCAACCCGGGGTCTAGATCTACTGCTTACTCCGTGATTGTCTATTATCTAGCAAACTAATTCAAGTGATTGTTGTTTAAAGCAAAAGCAGTAAGAAAGCAGGAAATGGTTCGGTTTTCAAAAGCAGGAAAGAGTCACTCGGAAATGAGTCCCCCTAGCCCCTTAGTTAGGTTCAATTGTAATTCCCCTGGGTTGATTCAGTGTTGATTAAACTGCGGAAGATCCGACAGTAGCTTGGAATCTCTTAAGCTGACCAAGCCCTCTCAGTCTAGCTATCCGGCAGACGACTAGTCTTCACAGGGATAGAAAGCTGAAGCAATAAGCACAGAACTCCACTACAGGAATTGAATTCCAGTACAAAGCAGTACACTGGCTAACTCTCGTATAGCCAATCTCCTACTATCGAATGAAGAGGCTCTAACAACCTAATCAGATTCTATCTATCTCAGGTTGCAACAGAAATCAAGAAAAGCTGATCAGACTTCAATCAATTCAATAAACATGCATCATTCGATTAAAATCAAACAGTATCATCATCCCAAGTCATTACAATCAAATCCCTAACACAAGGAACTAGGGTTCTTCATACCCAAGTGAGAGAAAGGTTCTACTCCATAGAGAGAGAAAGGAAAACAGAAATCAGAGTAGTCATACTCATAAAGATGAGGAAAATCTGCTCTGGGATGTCAATCTTCACTCCTGGGGACGCAATCTGGGCTTCAATGGTGAGAAATCCACTCCAAAATAGCTCCTAGGGTTTGTTCTTCGCTCTTTCTCTCTCTAAAACTCTGTTTTTGCTCCAGAAACTCGAATCCCCCTTCCTTGGCTCGAATCTGCCTCCAAAAACCCGACTCTGGGCGAATTACGGGCTGAATTACGGCCGTAATCACGTCCTGCCCGTAATTCACCCCAAAACGCACGTTTCAATTAAGCTGAAGGAGGAGGAGATACGCCCGTAATTTCCAAATTACCGCCAGTATTTTAGGAATTACGGTCGTAATTCTTGGGGGTCTTGCCCGTAATTTTAGCACCGAGAAGAAATTCTGGGGAAAGGCTCGGCAATTGTTTTATGGGCATGCCCTGACTAATTACGGTCGTAATTTGGCAGGGGCTGCTCGTAATTCCTTCTCTGATTCGCCATCTGACCTCCAAATGACCCGAAACTTGCGCCTATGCACCTCTTTACTTGCTAGGACCTGAAATACGACAAAACAACACAACCTAGCGTAAAATAGGCCAAGGAAAAATCAATTCGAGCCAAAATGGACAGGAAACCCGAGTGAAAACACGTGCAAATACGATGCTATCACTGACCATCTCGTTTCTCTTGCCTCATGACATTTTGACACACCCATCTCTGCCAAAGATGAGTCATTTCCCCTTGTCCCGACCTCTTGAGAGGGCTTTCTGTGCTCTCTTATATGTCCTCAAGTCGCCTGCGACATAGGTTTTTGTTAGGGATCCCTTTGAATTTCCTTTGCAGCATTAGACCTCAAAGGAAAGCTACCGAAGAACCTGTGTTACTCTCCAGAGAAGACCAAGCCATCTATGGTCATAGGCCCATTAAATTTAATCGCGACAAAGTTATGCATGCTTCTATCTATAAACCTCTCAAAAAATGAACGTGATTGACTTGTAACATCCCAAACCTTGGGCAACTTATAAATCAACTCGGTTTATTAATGAATCAAGAATTTCAACCATACTCGAACAATTAGTTGTGACCTTATCGATTGGTTTACGAAATAACGAATATTCTGGAATGATATATCAGAAATTGCAAACAAATCTTGATTCCACAGGTTAAAAAATTCTTCCACGATCACGTAGAATTTTACGGAACTAAGTTTGGATTCCAAACGAGTGAGATATGTCATTTTGAAGCCTACACTTCGTTATTCAAATAACACCCGTACCAACACGAATTTGGTCATACCCTCTTCGTCTGGAATCGAAACGGCGAGCCAATTGCGCCCACGCGATCGTATATACAAGGAGAAGATTTCAAAGGAGCAAGTCCATAACAAAACTCTCCATTGACTGTGTCAAACCAGTGAATCCTATCTTTAATATTAAGTTTTGGGTGGGATGATTGAATTAAATTGCCAATTTAGTTCATTCATTATAAGACTATTTTCATACCACAATCTCTGTACCCTCACATGGAATATATGTGCACACGTATATATAATAATTATTTTTTATATAAAGAGAGCTAAAGCTAGTATGTGAGTTGTAGCCAACAAACACTGAGTTTGGATTCATTATTGCCTATCGGCATGGGAGCTCCATCATGAGCTGTAGTAGCCAACAAACACTAAGCAATGGGTTGTAGTGCATTAAATGGTAAAGAGACCTCCAAGGCTCTGCCGAAAAAATAAAGGATGAGGCACTTGTCTCTTTTATTCATAGAGATGGAGAGAATAGAAGCGCGAGAGGAGCATATACTAAACACGGCCAAAATAGAGAGTGAATAGAAAGAGAGTGAAATTAAGGATTCTGAAACTGGGTTGTGCTCGGGAGGAAGTCATAAATCGATCCACGGAGTCAGAATTCTGTTTGGAGGTCGTTAGAAGTCTCATCGGAGCTTCGCCGGAGTTTCGTCGGAGGGTCGCCGGAAAAACCAGAAAAATGAACTTCAACCATACTTCGAAAGGTGGGTATGGTTGCGAAGAGGGAGATCTCAGGAGCGTCATGGTGTCGACAAAATCGAATTCGGACGTCGGATGAGGGAGAACCGAGCCTCCGAACTTTGAGCAAAAATCTGTCAAATCCAGGTACCATGTCTGGTAAATCGAAGAGTTAAAGGACCACTCTGTAATTTTCCCACAGATACGGGTCAACATCTTTTAGTTGACTGGTAAACTTCGTATTTAGTCCCTGGTACTTTGAGTACTAATGGAATTCGTATTTCGTTCATAGATCGTTCGTTTGACGTCCAAACGACGAACCGTTTTCACCTACAGGATCGTGAGAACGAGGAGAATATTTTGAAACCAAGATCTGGAATTTCCATAGCTTTCACAGAATCGGATTTCGTAATAAATAAGGTGTGTGGGCTTACGGTAAAAGGGAACCGGAATTACGTGTTTATTTTTAAATACGCACGATTGAGTTGATTATTAATGATTATGATGGATTTGTGATTGATTCATGATTGCGATCATGGATGAAATTGTTGATGAATTTAACTGATTTTTATGATAATATTTATTATTAATCTCGTAGTGGAATTATTGACGTATATGGTGAACTCCGAATATTTTCTCAAAATGTCTATTGAGATCAGAATAAGGAAAGGAAATTTAAGGAATCTTGAGATGACATTAGTCATGATATATTACCATGACAATGATTATATTGGTAATAGTTGAGTTTTTGGAATTAATTGATGTTATGACGTTAAAAGGGTGAATTTAGGAATTAATAAATTGGATGAGTTCATGAAAAGTGAATTCTGGTTAGAATAATTAAAATAAAGAATTTATGAACTTTGTTGGATTTTTGGATGGATGAAACCGTTTTATACGTGGTTTTTTTTATTTAAGAGAACGTATTATAATTTTCAGAATAGCGGTGATTAAGAGAAAATTATTTAAACTGGAGTGTGAGTTCAAAGTGATTACCATGAGTATTTTTATTTTGGATTAAATTTGATTTACGTTTTAAGATTAATTTTGAGAAAAGGTTAATTGAGTATGTAATTGAAATATTGAAAATGGTCTTATTAATGGATTTTGATTTTGATTTGTATTTTAAGAAATGATCACTGCGAGATGTGTCATTAATGGAGATCTTTTAATAATCATGAGAATATATATATTGGGTATGGTTCTTAGAATGATTTCAAGTTATTGATAGAAATTTATGAAGATAAGGTTTTGATCATAATATGTTTAATTGATATTTTGATATAATTAATTAGTGGAAGATATGGATAAACTGATGTGTTGTAGATTATATGGTTCGTATGGTAAAATGATTTGATGATGAATAAAATATATATTGATGATTGATATGTATGATTATGACATGATGATGATGATAGTGATATTGAGTAATAGTGATACGATTGACGTGTATGAGTGTGACGTGATTAGAATATCGATTGGTATAAATGTGATTGGTAAATATAAATATTACTGAGATATTTTTTGGTAATGTTGATATGATGAATGCTTTGATTAATGATGATGTGGATGAGATATTATCATGATCGATTTGTATTTGATGTGTTAAATGATTACGATGAGTGAATGATGTATTGCTAAATTGAGTCCTTGGTAGATTTGTCAAGTTTGATTGAAGAGAATGAATTATTTATATCATCGAGAAGATGATGATTATATTGAGATCATGCAATGCATCAAGGTATGCATAGATGATGTGAGATATGTATTGACTGGGAATATCAATGGGACGCTATTGATTTCTTGGATCGATTGAGATATGATGGAAGAGAGAAATTGATATTGTTTGATCATGTTAAATCACATAGACATAGAAGGGCCTATGCCTACCCCTATGAGATTGATTGGGCTGCGGTCCTAATGAAAGGATTTATGATAATCCTAGATTGGATGAGATTTTGGTTTTTGATATAACCACTAAGATGATGAGCTCGAGCGGGGTGGGCGTATGGTGACCTTAGCGCGCAAATTAATAATAAATGGAGAGTCTGCATTTCATGCATTGCATATGATATATATGATGGTGATGATTTCCATGAAGGAAATCGTGAAGTTATATTCGATTGATGATTGATTGAAAGATTGATATGGTTAATGCCAATTTGGTGATCTGATTATGGATGAATGATTGATATGGTTAATTCCAAATTGGTGATTTGATTATGGAGGAATGATTGATATGTTTGATGTTCAAATGATGACTTGACTTTGAATGAAGGATTGATATGATGGATTCATGAGTTGAGGTAAGTTTACGATTTTATGTCGATATACGACTTGATTAATGAAAGTCATACCATGAGGAATTGGGTTAAAGATGAATTTGGATTGATGACCTAGAAATAAATATAGAGATTAATGAGATTTTCGTGTGGCATGATAATTTGTTGATGATGTGTTTTTAATCAACAATATGTGATGATGTGATGGCATGCTAACAATAGGTTTGCCGTATAGGCCAGGTCCACACACTCAGCTTAGTAGCTGACCCATTTTTCTTTCTAGATGTGACAGGTGTGGTAAATTGAGGATGACTTTGGCACTGCACAATGATCGATGGAGGATTTTGGTTTAAAAGGTTTTTTACATATTGATGTACTCCGAAATCATTATTTTTACGATTAGGGTTTTGAGCATGCATGATAGTTTACGTTAGTCAAATATGATCATTAACTTGAGTTGAGCGTGAACGGAGTAGACGAGATTGATAGTCTGGGTTTGGTGAATCCTGAATTTAACGAAGATGGATTAATGAATTGAGAATATGATTTTAGTAAATTGTTATGATGAGTTGAATTTTAAACATATGAGAATGATGTGAATGTGAGTTGAGTCGAGATTTTGAAAACGTAAACCCCGAGTGATTTCCGCTGCGTGGTTGAACCATCGGTTCGATTCATGTTTTTAGGGTGGTGTGTTACAAGTGGTATCAGAGCTCGGTTTGTTTTCTGCATTATAGGTATGTTACTTTCACTCTTGAGAACTGATCATTCTCAAAAGAGGGGGAGTACTCCATACCCGTATTTGCACTAAACTTCCAGGAATGAGACCAAACATGATGTTGTGATGCATAGTCAGAGTCATTTGCATTCAATCAAAATGATTTCAAGCATTTTTAGAGAAGCATTTGAAATGAAATCGATTTGAGAAGTCTTTTGAAGAAAGTCTTTTGACGAGTCATTTGAGACAAAAATTGAAAAGTGATTTCCTCCTCCAATGAACCATCGATCTGTGCAAAAGGTGCCATGTCCCAATTTAAGGGATGGAGTTTCCTGATTCAGGGGAAACAGAGTTGAAGGAGTTAGTAGGAATTCTGCAAACCTTTAAGGATTGCGGATTTCATTTGGGGGGTTTAGAATCCCAAGTTTCATCATATTAGTTGAGGTCATTGAGACCCAATCTAATGATAACTTTTTATACATTAGACTAAATACGTGACGAGTGATAACGTGGATTGAGGAAAAATAAATTTCATGAGGATTGATGGAACAAGATCGCTCAGTAGACTATTAAGTACGGGAATAAGTCAAGATGAGGAGATGTTAACTAGCATGCGGTGAAAATGATGACGGTCGATCGACAACGAGATACATCATCAAAATAATGATGTAAAAGGGAATAGATGACCAAAAGTTCAAGTCAACACCGTAGGAGTCAAGGACACCAATAGAGAGTAGATGTGATGGGAGAATAATGGACAAGTTGGGAGCCAGAGCAAATACAGGATCTCGAGAACTAACTCGTGTCATGATCAGTCTATGATCAGTACCAGAAGCCTCAAGCATGAAGGAGACGCCACGTAGCCATGGTTGAAATGGCTATAGAGATTGAACTCTAAAGTGACAAATTGGTGCTATATGCTATCGGATGGTAACTGACAATACGGGATTAGCATCATGAGCGAAAACGACGAAGCTCTAGATATGTTCCCAAACCATGAATCAAATTCTTGATGAATAGACAGAGAGGATGGGAGGACGTGAAGGAAAATTCATCTCAAAGAATGAGAGTTTTCTTGAACACAATAAGGAGATGTCGAGGGACTGAGACTTGATGTCTCATCTGCAGGAGACAAGATTCTATTGCGAACAATCATGTAAGCAATTGTGAAAGGAGACAAGCAAGATGACAAATCATTTAGTGACACCACTGAATTGACGAATTGCTGAGGATGAAATCATGGATGACATGAGAAAGGAAATGCCTAGTTTTGTTTTGGAAGCTAAAGAACCCTAATGCCTAAGGTTGTTGAGAAAGGCTAGAAAAGTTGGAACACGGCCAGAGGGACCATCAAAGCATAAGTGGGGGAGCGTGCTGAACTAATAAAAATGTACCCCTCAAGATACATTATTAACCTAATGCTTATGGCAATAGGTTGACGTTATTCAATGGTCCCACTTCTCAAATCACCACAACCAAGTGATAGGAGACATGAGAAAATAAGAGGGTTGACCATCCTCGGTGCCTTAATTAAACGTTATTCACGATGGAGTTGGTTCGAAAGATGTGTACGGCCAGATTGACCAACACCTTGATTTCGGGGACGAAATCCAATTAAGAGGGGGAGAGTTGTAACATCCCAAACCTTGTGCACCTTATAAATCAACTCGGTTTATTAATGAATCAAGAATTTCAACCATACTCGAACAATTAGTTGTGACCTTATCGATTGGTTTACGAAATAACGAATATTCTGGAATGATATATCAGAAATTGCAAACAAATCTTGATTCCACAGGTTAGAAAATTCTTCCACGATCACGTAGAATTTTACGGAACTAAGTTTGGATTCCAAACGAGTGAGATATGTCATTTTGAAGCCTACACTTCGTTATTCAAATAACACCCGTACCAACACTAATTTGGTCATAACCTCTTCGTCTGGAATCGAAACGGCGAGCCAATTGCGCCCACACGATCGTATATACAAGGAGAAGATTTCAAAGGAGCAAGTCCATAACAAAACTCTCCATTGACTGTGTCGAACCAGTGAATCCTATCTTTAATATTAAGTTTTGGGTGGGATGATTGAATTAAATTGCCAATTTAGTTCATTCATTATAAGACTATTTTCATACCACAATCTTTGTACCCTCACATGGACTATATGTGCACACGTATATATAATCATTATTTTTTATATAAAGAGAGCTAAAGCTAGTATGTGAGTTGTAGCCAACAAACACTGAGTTTGGATTCATTATTGCCTATCGGCATGGGAGCTCCATCATGAGCTGTAGTAGCCAACAAACACTAAGCAATGGGTTGTAGTGCATTAAATGGTAAAGAGACCTCCAAGGCTCTGCCGAAAAAATGAAGGATGAGGCACTTGTCTCTTTTATTCATAGAGATGGAGAGAATAGAAGCGCGAGAGGAGCATATACTAAACACGGCCAAAATAGAGAGTGAATAGAAAGAGAGTGAAATTAAGGATTCTGAAACTGGGTTGTGCTCGGGAGGAAGTCATAAATCGATCCACGGAGTCAGAATTCTGTTTGGAGGTCGTTAGAAGTCTCATCGGAGCTTCGCCGGAGTTTCGTCGGAGGGTCGCCGGAAAAACCAGAAAAATGAACTTCAACCATACTTCGAAAGGTGGGTATGGTTGCGAAGAGGGAGATCTCAGGAGCGTCATGGTGTCGACAAAATAGAATTCGGACGTCGGATGAGGGAGAACCGAGCCTCCGAACTTTGAGCAAAAATCTGTCAAATCCAGGTACCATGTCTGGTAAATCGAAAAGTTAAAGTACCACACGTAATTTTCCCACAGATACGGGTCAAAATCTTTTAGTTGACTGGTAAACTTCGTATTTAGTCCCTGGTACTTTGAGTACTAATGGAATTCGTATTTCGTTCATAGATCGTTCGTTTGACGTCCAAACGACGAACCGTTTTCACCTACAGGATCGTGAGAACGAGGAAAATATTTTGAAACCAAGATCTGGAATTTCCAGAGCTTTCACAGAATCGGATTTCGTCATAAATAAGGTGTGTGGGCTTACGGTAAAAGGGAACCGAAATTACGTGTTTATTTTTAAATACGCACGATTGAGTTGATTATTAATGATTATGATGGATATGTGATTGATTCATGATTGTGATCTTGGATGAAATTGTTGATGAATTTAACTGATTTTTATGATAATATTTATTATTAATCTCGTAGTGGAATTGTTGACGTATATGGTGAACTCCGAATATTTTCTCAAAATGTCTATTGAGATCAGAATAAGGAAAGGAAATTTAAGGAATCTTGAGATGACATTAGTCATGATATATTACCATGACAATGATTATATTGGTAAGAATTGAGTTTTTGGAATTAATTGATGTTATGATGTTAAAAGGGTGAAATTGGGAATTAATAAATTGGATGAGTACATGAAAAGTGAATTCTGGTTAGAATAATTAAAATAAAAAATTTATGAACTTTGTTGGATTTTTGGATGGATGAAACCGGTTTCTACGTGGTTTTTTATTTATTTAAGAGAACGTATTATAATTTTCAGAATAGCGGTGATTAAGAGAAAATTATTTAAACTGGAGTGTGAGTTCAAAGTGATTACCATGAGTATTTTTATTTTGGATTAAATTTGATTTACGTTTTAAGATTAATTTTGAGAAAAGGTTAATTGAGTATGTAATTGAAATATTGAAAATGGTCTTATTAATGGATTTTGATTTAGATTTGTATTTTAAGAAATGATCACTGCGAGATGTGTCATTAATGGAGATCTTTTAATAATCATGAGAATATATATATTGGGTATGGTTCTTAGAATGATTTCAAGTTATTGATAGAAATTTATGAAGATAAGGTTTTGATCATAATATGTTTAATTGATATTTTGATATAATTAATTAGTGGAAGATATGGATAAACTGATGTGTTGTAGATTATATGGTTCGTATGGTAAAATGATTTGATGATGAATAAAATATATATTGATGATTGATATGTATGATTATGACATGATGATGATGATAGTGATATTGAGTAATAGTGATACGATTGACGTGTATGAGTGTGACGTGATTAGAATATCGATTGGTATAAATGTGATTGGTAAATATAAATATTACTGAGATATTTTTTGGCAATGTTGATATGATGAATGCTTTGATTAATGATGATGTGGATGAGATATTATCATGATCGATTTGTATTTGATGTGTTAAATGATTACGATGAGTGAATGATGTATTGCTAAATTGAGTCCTTGGTAGATTTGTCAAGTTTGATTGAAGAGAATGAATTATTTATATCATCGAGAAGATGATGATTATATTGAGATCATGCAATGCATCAAGGTATGCATAGATGATGTGAGATATGTATGGACTGGGAATATCAATGGGACGCTATTGATTCTTGGATCGATTGAGATATGATGGAAGAGAGAAATTGATATTGTTTGATCATGTTAAATCACATAGACATAAAAGGGCCTATGCCTACCCCTATGAGATTGATTGGGCTGCGGTCCTAATGAAAGGATTTATGATAATCCTAGATTGGATGAGATTTTGGTTTTTGATATAACCACTAAGATGATGAGCTCGAGCGGGGTGGGCGTATGGTGACCTTAGCGCGCAAATTAATAATAAATGGAGAGTCTGCATTTCATGCATTGCATATGATATATATGATGGTGATGATTTCCATGAAGGAAATCGTGAAGTTATATTCGATTGATGATTGATTGAAAGATTGATATGGTTAATGCCAATTTGGTGATCTGATTATGGATGAATGATTGATATGGTTAATTCCAAATTGGTGATTTGATTATGGAGGAATGATTGATATGTTTGATGTTCAAATGATGACTTGACTTTGAATGAAGGATTGATATGATGGATTCATGAGTTGAGGTAAGTTTACGATTTTATGTCGATATACGACTTGATTAATGAAAGTCATACCATGAGGAATTGGGTTAAAGATGAATTTGGATTGATGACCTAGAAATAAATATAGAGATTAATGAGATTTTCGTGTGGCATGATAATTTGTTGATGATGTGTTTTTAATCAACAATATGTGATGATGTGATGGCATGCTAACAATAGGTTTGCCGTATAGGCCAGGTCCACACACTCAGCTTAGTAGCTGACCCATTTTTCTTTCTAGATGTGTCAGGTGTGGTAAATTGAGGATGACTTTGGCACTGCACAATGATCGATGGAGGATTTTGGTTTAAAAGGTTTTTTACATATTGATGTACTCCGAAATCATTATTTTTACGATTCGGGTTTTGAGCATGCATGATAGTTTACGTTAGTCAAATATGATCATTAACTTGAGTTGAGCGTGAACGAAGTAGACGAGATTGATAGTCTGGGTTTGGTGAATCCTGAATTTAACAAAGATGGATTAATGAATTGAGAATATGATTTTAGTAAATTGTTATGATGAGTTGAATTTTAAACATATGAGAATGATGTGAATGTGAGTTGAGTCGAGATTTTGAAAACGTAAACCCCGAGTGATTTCCGCTGCGCGGTTGAACCATCGGTTCGATTCATGTTTTTAGGGTGGGGTGTTACAAGAGAACTACACCACCACAGAGAAGGAGCTGCTTGTAGTGGTGTATGTCTTCTATAAATTATGACCATACTTGGTGTTGCCTCACGTGGTGGTCTGCTCGGATCATTCTATTATCCGGTATTTAATGACCAAGGCTGATGCCAAGCCTCCGCTGGTTAGAGACTATCGGCCATGTGCTTGATGGAGAGTGGCACCCCTTGGTACTCTGACTTTGCCAATTATTTGGTGGGCAAAAAGTTGCCTCAGGGAATGACCACTCATGCCAAGCAAAATTTCTTTTCCGACCTGAAGTACTACTTCTGAGAGGATCCATACCTCTTTAGGATCGAAGCAGATGGAGTGATTCGAAAGTGTGTGATAGAGCATGAGATGGGATTCCCCAGAAGTCGTTTGTTACTTGTGAGATATATGATGTCTAGGGCATGACTTCATGGGACCCTTTCCTCCTTCATTCAGTAATCTATACATATTAGTTGTTGTAGACTACGTCTCGAGGTGGGTAGAAGCACATGCCATGTCCACCAATGATGCAAGACATGTGTGTTTGTTTTGAAGCAGCTCTTTTCCAGGTTCGAGACACCTCATGACATCATTAGCGAAAGGGAACCCATTTTCAAGGGAAATTTACTAAACTCCTCTCTCACTGTCATGTTTAGCATAAGGTGTCCATGGCTTACCATCCTCAAACGAATGGTCAAGTCGAGCTAATGAACATGGAATTGAAGAGGATAATTGAAAAGATGATAGATCAATCTCGCAAGGATTGGTCAACCAAACTTAATGATGCTCTTTGGGCATACAAGATAGCCTACAAGACGATGATTGGCACGTCCCCCTATCGACTTGTCCATGGAAAGGCTTGTCACTTGCCTCTCAAGCTAGAGCACAAAAACTTTTGGGCCCTTAAGTTGCTCAACCTTGATATGAGTCTTGCAGGTATCGAGAGAAAGATGTAGATGGTGGAATTAGAGGAATGACACTATCACGCCTACGAGAACACTTGTTTGTATGAGGAACGGACCAAGCGTCCCCACGACGCTCGTTTGAGGGTCCCCAAGGAGTTTAAGGTCAGCAATCGAGTTATCTTGCACAACACCTGCCTGAAACTCTTTTCGGAAAAGTTGTGCTCTAAATGGTCAGAACCATTTACGGTCACACAAGTGTTTCCCTACGACACCATTGAGATCTCGAAACCGTAGAATGAGGCCTTCAAGGTTAATGGGCATTGCCTCAAGTTTTATCTGGGAGGCGAGGTAGAACGAGCGGAGTTGGTGATCAACCTCGTGGACCTTTATTTCCGCCTGCTGCGTCTAGCTAAAGATGTTAAAGAAAGTGCTTGTGGGGAGGCAACCCCACCATGGTTTGCATTTCTTCTTCCTTTTTTTTACTTTGGTTTGTTTGAGTTAGTCTACGTGTTTGTCAAGCTTAGATCATCTGATGTGCCCTCGTTTTGGGGTATTTTCGTTCTTAGGTGTTAGGGATGTTGAACAAAATCAAGTCAATAGTTTTTTTTTTTTGCAGTTTTTAGCATTCCCCGGTCGTTCAGTGTCTAATACCCGATTGGGGATTTTGCACTTCTCGACTGGGGTCCCTCCTGGATTGATTCCCTGGCCGCAGCCCCAATTCTCGATTGGAAATTCATCTTTCCTCGACCAGGGAAACCTCTTGATTGACCATGGTTCGTGCTTCCTATTCCCTGATCGGTGATCTTTCATTCATTCATCGGGGCCCCATCTATTTCAAATCCCCGATTGCAGCCCCTATTTCCCCGATATGCGCATTATGAACAAAGGCTGAAAGAAGTTACAAAATCATTAATCCTACTAGTGGCTAAGCAGAATCAGTACCTGAGTGATCTTTCTCAGTATAAAACTTAGTAAATTTACTTACATTATTGTTAGTCTTAGTTGTTTACAATAATCGTTTATGAACCTGAATTGGCTAAATAAGAATTTGAAGTTGAGTACCACTAGATCTAGAGACCCATAAATTTGATATCTATAATATATTGCCACTATACTGCGATCCTGTCAACACGAGAATCATGAAAAGAATTTTTATTATTATCTATTATGATTCCATTTTGAAAAAGTCTCACTTGGCATTATCATGAGCATTAGTTTTAACGAATCAATAATTTAATTGCTTGTAAGGATAGGTTCCTTGGTAATAATTGTTGTCAATGGAATCCTAACTTGGAGGTAAATGGCTGCCTGCACAGAAAAAGGGAGGTAAATGACTCTAGGGATGGTAATATTGTAAGGCACAGTAGGTGGGGAAAGGATGGATTCGTTGGAGGGATTGAGCTAAATTGGAAGTATCATAAATTTAAGCACCATCGTCGAGCACTCATTACCGTTTCGGTTGAAGCGGGTGTGGTTGTTCCCCGAACCTTGGGGACAAGGGATTTGGTTGTGTAACTCTATAAATATATTTTTTATGGTCAATAATATGAGATGATTGGGACCCAATTTATGATTTATTGATCTTGCTTTGTTATTTGTTTAATAGTTTCATAGCTACTTTAGGATTGTTCACACAATTAAAAGGAGATCCTCTACTTGAGAGTTTCGACCAAGCTATCCCGAAGTCGCGATATTTACGTAGAAGTAAGCACCAAAGGAGAATCTACATAACAAGATTATACTATTTTTATACCACATTATCGGCACATTTTACATAAATTTTCATGTATCTTTAGCCACTTTCACTCTAGAAATGCTTCATATTGTGCCAATGTGTGATTAACGTATCTTAGGAGTGTTTTTACACCTTTTTGGATACTGTACAAGGTTTCAAGCAAAAATGAACCGAAGGACAAATACTATGTTGGACCAAAACTAATAGAATGAAGGACTAGAGGTCTAGAGGGAAGTTCACCAACAATCGACCCTAGGGGTGGCTGGTCGGTTTCCGGTTAGCGGTTAACCGGCGGTTAGCCACTAACCGAAAACCGACCGGTTACTAATCGCGGTAGGTGTTCGGCAAGGGTGAAGGGTTCGTCGGTTAGCCGAGTAACCGAAGGCGGTTAACTGGCTAACCGAACCCCAACTGAAAATGTAAAAAAGGAGGAGGAATAAGAGCACTAAATCCAATTAATATTTCCCCTCCCCATTTGATTCTCGACGAACCCTAAATCCCAAAAATGAAAAATCGCTAAATCTTCTTCTCCCCGCGCCGCGCCTCCATCCCAGACCATTCGGTTGTCCGCCTCCGCCTTCACGCTCGATCGTCGCCACGCTTGTCCGCCTTCGTATCGTCGCGTCGTGCACAGGCGAGCGCCTCCTCTCCCCGCACCTTCGTCGCCTCCGCTCTGTCATGAAGCGTCGTCCCGCCATTCCCAGAGATTCAACAGAGAAGGCGAGTGCCTCCTCTCCTTGCCTTCATCGCCTCTGCCTCCTTCCTGTCGACAGATTCCTGCCGCGCCTCCATTCCCCTAGCGACTGCTGCTTCTTCCTGTTTAAAATGGAGAGATGGAAGGAGAGAGAAAGGAGAGAAGGAGCAGATCTAAGAAGTAGAGAGAAGGAGAGAATAGCAGTTGTGGTGAGGAAGATGCCCGATGATTTCTATTTCGTGATTTTTTTATTTTTTATTTTTTATTTTTTGAATTAAACGCAACGTTTTGGAGAGAAGGGGTGGTTTTTTTGTATGCGGCTAACCGAGCCTAAAACCAAAACCGGCCAGTTGGTTGGCCGATTAACCATGGCTTCCCTACGGTCGGTGGTCGGCAGTCATAGGAGGTGTTTGGTTTAACCGATAACCAAGAATTCGGTTTTCGGTTAAACCAAAACCGACCGACTGACACCCCTAATCGACCCTGGCTTTAGGTCATAACTCATAAGGACCAAGCTCAGTCAATCTCATCGTCCAAGCCAAAGTGAGTTTTGAAGTCCAATATGAGCATAAAGTCCAATCCAAGGAGAAAATACGATACAAGAATTCTAGAAGGTTCATAACTCTAAAGACTCAAAATACTAGTAGTTGGTTTCAAATAGTGAAGCAAAGATTAAATATCTTAGTTATTACTTTGATCAACATACTACTCATTCTCGTTTGTTAGCATATTGTAGAAAGACAAAAAAGAAAGACCATTATAACATGGGTCTACAACATATTTTTTATACATATAGCTAGCAAGGGTTTTAACTCCTAATTCAACTAATAATCAAGGTTTCTCTGAGCCTTGGATGAACCGATGTCAATGTTTTCCTTGTTATATGTAGTAGGGTTTTAAACCACCATTTGGTGAAAATCCCCAAATATCAATGAGCGGATGGTGCCCATGGAGGATGATGAGAATATAAGGGCTCGTGGTCGATTCGAGTGTTCCTCTGTCACTAGTCATCTTCAGTCATACGTACCTATCATATTTTTAGTTAACGGGGGCGAAGGTCTGACAATTATGGTTTGGACGCGATAAGTATGACTTCATGCTGAGCCTAGGGGGTATCTTACCATCTCGTTTCTCTTGCCTCATGACATTTTGACACACCCATCTCTGCCCAAGATGAGTCATTTCCCCTTGTCCCGACCTCTTGAGAGGGCTTTCTGTGCTCTCTTATATGTCCTCAAGTCGCCTGCGACATAGGTTTTTGTTAGGGATCCCTTTGAATTTCCTTTGCAGCATTAGACCTCAAAGGAAAGCTACCGAAGAGCCTGTGTTACTCTCCAGAGAAGACCAAGCCATCTATGGTCATAGGCCCATTAAATTTAATGGTGACAAAGTTATGCATGCTTATATCTATAAACCTCTCACAAAATGAACGTGATTGACTAGTTCAAAATAACCAACGTCTCCTTAAGTGAAAGAGTTTCTCCCATTTTTATTCTTTATATAGCACAAAATTCCATTACTAGTCATCGACATTACAGATTTTTAAAAAAAAAATCTAGTTGTTTAAAATGAATGAAGCCAAACATGCAAAGTTTATAGGGGTTTCCGATAGAAGGGCACGAGATTGAGGTATTTTAGGTAAATTTTGGGAGGGTTTTCTGAAAATAGAGAAAGAAAAGAACTTGGGCAAATGTTTTCAGCTGCAATAATGATAACTGCTCTTTTTTCTTCATATACATAATAATAATAATATTAACAAGAACGAGAGATGAGAAGAAAATCAAACGGAGAAAGAAATGTCGAAATGCTTCAGCTTCACGGCGTCGAGGGACTGGTTCTACCGCTACTCGTTTGCAAACGCAGGGCTGCGCACGTCGATCACCGACATGGGCGAAGGCACGGTGGTGCACTGTTGGGTCCCGCGGTCGCAAAAGGACACGAAGCCCAACCTGGTGCTGGTCCACGGGTTTGGCGCAAATGCGATGTGGCAATACGGGGACCACCTGCGCCAGTTCACGGCCAGGTTCAACGTGTACGTTCCGGACCTGCTCTTCTTCGGGCAGTCCCACACGCGGCGCGCCGAGAGGAGCGAAGGGTTCCAAGCGGAGTGCCTGATGCGGATGCTGCGGGCACATGGCGTGGAGCGGGCGAGCCTTGTCGGGATCAGCTACGGCGGGTTCGTGGGCTACAGCATGGCGGCCCAGTTCCCCGGTGCGATCGACCGGCTCGTGTTGTGCTGCGCTGGGGTGTGCTTGGAGGAGAAGGACATGGAGGATGGATTGTTTAAGGTGCAGAATTTGGACGAGGCGGCCAGCATTCTGATGCCACAGACGCCGGAGAAGTTGAAGGAATTGATGCGGTTTTCCTTTGTTAAGCCTGCCAAGGGGGTTCCCACATACTTCCTCTCCGACTTCATTGACGTATGTATCCCCCTTCCTTTTCTTTCCCTATTCGACAACTCTCGAGTTATTGGAACTAAAAATGGTTTGTTTGTTAATATGGTATCAAAACCTTCGATCGAGAGGTCATGACATGATTTTGAATCCTTCAACCTATGAAAACTAAAAGACGAATGATTTAGCCGTACAATAGATGATATATTTATATATTGAGGTTGTACAAAGTGGAACAAAAACTCACTAATAAGCTTGCGTTTGAGAAGACAAATTTTACAATGCTATATAGTATTGGTGCTATAGGGTTTTGCTTTTATGGTACAACTTAAAATTGTACATTTACGTTATGTTACAACTTCAGATTGTACCTATACTTTTTGTACAAATTCATTTATGGTACAACTTGAACTTGTACCTTTATGTGATGGTACAACTTCAAGTTGTAAAGTTGTACCCTAACATAATGGTACAAATTGCTTTATGGTACAACCTAAACTTATACATTTAATATTATGGTACAATTTTAAGTTGTACATTAAAGCACCAATACTATATAGCATAGTAGAAGTGCTCGTTTGAGAAGCACGTAAGAGATAAAAACTTAAAAAAAAAATACTTTTCTATTATCCTTGGTCATGCACTTCAGCTATAATTTGTGTAGGTATTTACTCCTATATCTATAAAAAAAATCATAGTTTATTTATTTTCCACGTAAGAGATAAAACCTTAAAAAAAATACTTTTCTATTATCCTTGTTCATGCACTTCAGCTATAATTTGTGTAGGTATTTACTCCTATTATCTATAAAAAAATCATAGTTTATTTATTTTCCTCTGATTTCGCATCAATCACCTCTTGCCCAAATTTGTTTTACATGAGTAACTTATAGTCGAATCACTTTTTCTTAATGCCGTTCTACTTTAAACTCATGAGATCTTAGAATGATAAAGTTCTCACCTGCCATACTCTGGATTTAAAATTTGGTGCTCACAATCACGGAATCACGCAAGCACCATGCCAACATTAATTTTAGCTAGTAGGCACATTTCATTTTGATAATTATTTTTATGAATAAGATAAATTTTTTTATTTCAAAGAGTTTACCATAATTATAAAGAGACGGCACGTTCTTCACTGTAAAAAATTACAGGCACATGCATGTGGACCTATTTTCAAATTTAAAATTTTTTGGTATCAAAATGTAATGCATAAAAATTTTAGGATACTAAAATGTAATTTTTCATCAATATTT